>OZ024854.1:34857169-34992169 GCA_964017155.1 Oasisia sp. SBJ-2009
GTGTACCATTAACACTACACGGCGCTTGATGGATTGTTTTTGACTGAAATCCGAAACTGTGTTCAGTCACTTCACTGTGGTGTTTTCCGTGAAAGGGCATCAAATTTGCTCTATCGATCTCGGATTCGGTGAATAATCGAGCAGGATAGTAAGTTGTGTTGTGCAATAACGGCTGAGAAAATGTGTCACCTACAAACGGAGTTATGAAACTGTGTTATCTGTTGACAGGAGACCTTTATACTATTTATGTTAAATGGGCATACAGTTATGTGTAATTTAACATGCAGTCTTGTGTTAAAATTGAAGTGTATCATCTCTAATTGGAAGTGTTGAAATTAATTATGTTTCATGTTGTACGTTCTCATTGTCATATTGTTCTCAGCATAATTTAGAAAAGTTATATATATAAAATTCAATAAATTACTTTATTTTAGTGTGGTCTTGAGGGTAATTCCATCACACTCCCATTTTCTTGCTAACAAATTACTGGTGTGTAGGCCATATGGGGGACTCATTTGCTATGCAGAATCTCAGAACACTAAGTAGTAGAAATGTGAAGAATAATACAGTCCACGACCTAGGGCACTATAAATAGTGGCTAGTTGTCTGACAACCAATGCAGTGTATTTATAACTTGTTGCGGAGACTATCTTGCTTATGTTGGCACACTGCCATCCATCAATATTATTCCTGCTTTTCGGGATGGGCAGTACGACAAGTCATACAAACATCTGGTTGGAAATGGCCATTTTTTTGGTTTAAGATTTACTAGAAAACCAATCAGAATGTTACATTTTTACATCCCTCGAGGCACATTAGAATTCCACTGAAATACGTACAAAACCAGCCCTATTTCTAGTAGTTGTGTTGATATTGCGCCTGTTATGTAATATCTAACTATGGTATAGTAGCAAGGCACATACTTATTTTAAAGCTAACGATTTTTCAGGTGGTTAAAACAATTACAGTGGACTTCTCCCCAATGGTAGGAACGATGGAATAACTTGATGGCTACAAAGGCTAGTGAAAGTACAGTGTAGATGTGATGTATCAGATTCTCTCTCGTGTGGCTCTATGAGTGGAACTATTTAATTATGATATTGAATATATTGTTCATGGCTCCAAGAATGGGTTATTGTAGTATAATTTAACTTACCTTGGAGCATAATTGTTGATGACGAGTACGACGTTTCGACCCGTCAACTATGGGCCTTGTTCATGTACTGGTATGTTAGTTCAAATTATACTACAATATTTAATTATGAATGGATTGTGTGATAGAGTATTATATATATATATATATTTATATATATATATATATCGGATATATATATATATCAGAATCGACAATATTTCTTGGAAGAGTACAAGCTCAAATTATACTACAATATTTAATTATGAATGGATTGTGTGATAGAGTATTAATACTTATATATTTTTAGAAACAGAATTGACAATATTTCTTAGAAGAGTACAGGTTACATGTTGACATAAATAGGAAAGCGTGGATTCTCCATAATCTAATGCCATGCATGTTCATCTCCATCTGGGTCTCCAATCTGGTTCGAAACCCTGGACATTATAATCATCATACATGCTCCAGACTAGTGTAGGAAATGACGCTTTTCCGATTAGCGGAATCATTATGATAAAGGTTTGTGTTCACTGTTTAATCAGAGATTGGTCATTCCCCCTTCCAGGTAGTGGAGACTGGGATTTCGTTTGGTGGCCTCGAGGTATCTAGGGTCCCTGGAAAGGAGAGGATTGTTGTTTAGCCTGGTTTGAGTGAAGCGCCATCATCATATTATCCTGCCTTTGTCCTCAGGCTCTATGTCATGTTTAAACTGGGACACCCTAGATTTGTTGTCTAGTTTTGTGCAGTGGAGTTGTATGATTTAGGACATGTAAATTTGATGGTTTGGGTGTGGACAATTTTGGTATAATGTAATAATTATTATATCGACCAGTGCCAAAGTTGCAATTTCGAATGTTGTGGTTTCTTCATCCGTATGTCTCATGTGGCCATGGCCATAAAATATGGTAAGGCTACTGTGTAAATGTCGCCTTGTTTCAGTGTACTGGTATTTGTACACATGGTCCTATATGGCCCTTGCATTTGTGTATTTGTAAGCAGGGTGTGTATTTGTATATATCATGCACTTGTGCACCTCTAGGTGCATGTTTTATGTCTACACCAGCTCAAGTAATTGTACATGTGTACATGTGTAATCATGTATTTTTCATTTATATACTTCTATTTATAAATATACTTGTAGTTGTCAGTCGTTGGTAAACTAACGTAATATATACACTGGGATGTGTGCTCCTGTGATGACGTATGTAGACATTCCGTCGTATTCATGCACTCGTAATGTGTACGCAGTACGCACACCTGCGTATTTGTCTAGTGGTAAAATGACGTGGTAGAGTTCACGAACTAAACATACGCCGCTTGTTTTCAGACCCTCTGGAGCCGAAGCCAGCCGGCATGGAGGTGAATAACCACTTCGGTCCACATCTACCCCATAAAGGTGAGTACAGCACCCCGTAGCATACAGTACTGGCACTGACATTGGGATCCGTCTTGATGTGACCACGATTAAATCGGGGAGAATCATCCAGAGATGCAGTTTGTTTGTTTGTGCGCGAACAGCAGAGCTCGGATTTGTTGTTGTCCCGAGTGAGTGTCGAAGTAAACACGTGCTATAGACTGGGGGGGGGGGGGGGGGGGTGTTGCGATGCCTGGCTGCATGGGACTGCGACAAACTTGATCAGTGGCGAAGTGATGTGATTACGTCTGTCTGCCCTGGGTCGAGAGTTGTTTACAAGGCCAGCAATGCCGTCTATCCATCCCGTCCGTCTGTCTGGCGAAGCCATTGTCACCTTTGTGTGTGTCACACTTGTCATGGCACAATCCTCGTACAGTTTACCGGAGGATTTGTGCCCGGTGCTGAGCAGAGATTACGTAAATTTGATCAGTTTTTCACGGTGCCGATGTGCATGTTTTCTACAACAGATACTATGTACACATAAAACGACAACGACAACACTTGCGTATCTGAATCGGTAGTGACACCTGGTGGTAGTGACACCTGGTGGCAATCACACAAAACGCAAAGTGTAAATAAGCAGTTAGTGTTTTCATTTAATAATTAAGGACATCTGCAGTATGTTATAATGATTCCTGGAAAAACAATTAAGAGCGTAAGGTGAGTTTTCTAGTAAAGGGTGGATTGTTGAAATCCCGTGGTCTGGTCAGTGTGGTATGCAGAACGCTAGACGATTCTCACGCCGGTTTGCTATCCAGATACTTCTTCTAAAGATCCTGCATTGGTACCACTTCAGTTGCTTATTTGTAACATCTTATTTGCTTATTTGTGAAAATGTAGCGGAAGGTTTGATTGTCTTAAATCGCCTGAAGCACGGATTCGACATAGCCTACCAGAGTCCGGATGTGTTGCTAATCAATTTGTTTATTTCACAAAACCATCTTCTGCATCAGTGTTGACGAGGCACACTCTAGGAGTGAGCTGGTACTTTGGACTGGGCTGGTTGCTTTCTTCCATAATCATGAAGTCAGTCACCTAGAGTCATCTGTGAACCACCTAAATATCCCTCTTGGACCATCCGATATTTTTGCAAGTAGACCCCATTGGACATAAACCATAACGGATTTGAGGTTAATCCTAGAAGGAGGTTAAGCTTATTGGTCACTGGTAGCAATGTTATGTTATCAGGCATAGTTTACAATGTTTAAATATGAATGGCTAACAATATCTTAAGCTGATTAAATTTTAATTGCATAGTTTAAGGATATGTTTTAACGATAACAGCTTGATCCCTGCAAATGTGTTCTGACAAACCATGAGTGTTTTTATTTAGATAATGCAAGTCATGTTTTTATCATTATATTATACTGTACAGGGGAATGAATTGAATGGGAAGAGTTTAATAATAAACACCCTGTCTGATTTCCGTCTGATTTCAGTTACAAATGTGTATTACAGTATTACTCCCAATTATGCCTAAGGTATAAAAATACAACTTGTACTTTTAAAGTCATTGTAGTAGCTAAAAATAAATAAATAGGGCTACTTTATTATGCTATCGGCATCATCGTTCTGTTTGTGTCTGCTTAGTGGGTCAAGGTCAACATTTGTTAACTGATAACAGTGAAGTTATAATTTTTAATGTGGTTTGTCGAACTACTTTTGACTGGTTGAGATGGTAGATTAGATATCATTTATAGTCTGTAATGTGGGCTAGCGATAAAAGTGATTAATCATTAATATCATATTAAGTTGACGTGTCATTGTTTTTAATACTTCTGTTGAATCATATTATTTTGTCAATTTTTTATTTTATAACTTATAGTTATTCCAATATTACAGTTATTTCAAAAGAAAAGTAGTTCCTATCAGCAAGATGATGAAGACATTTAATCTAATGATCATTGCCAATATGATGTAAACATGTCTCAAATGAATACTAGATGCTATGTACAATGACGTGCTCATTTATCTTGACATTGATAACATGTATTTTGTGCTGGCATGTAGATTCCATAAAAACACAGAAACAATGCGGAAACAATGGCAGCTAAAAAAGCAAGATTGAAAAAACATGGCAGTCATTAGCCATTAATTGTCGTTTTGTTTTTTGAGCATGACAAAGGATACCTTATTATGTGTAGTTAACAACATTACGATGATATACTGAACATTTCTTTCCTGTGCTTTATTTAAGTTAACACGTGGTAAAATAAAGCTGATTCCTCAACTATTTTAGACCGTTGTAAATTTAACATTTTATGTTGAAATATATAATGTGTGAATATATTAAATAATATCCCCAGTTGATTGAATAAAATCATGTACGTAATGTCTGTTTAAAATATGGTCGAAGAATGATTGTTGGCATTACATCCGGTAAATTTCTGCAGCCAATTGGCGGACTAAATCTGAGCTTTCGTCCCACCAAGTTGGTTGGTGACATTGATTTTGCGAAAGCGTGGATGGTTGGATGGCAACAACAATACGGACACCTGGAAAATGTGAGATTAATTTGATATGCGAAAACAATAAATAAGGAAATAGTCGTGTAATGTGTTTACCAAAACTGTCAACAACACCTTGGGTCGAACGTGTGACCACGTGACAATGGAGTTTGCTTTCTTGCAAAACAGTCTGAAGTGAGACAGATGAAAACACCGAGGAGACAGACCAGACCAGACTGTTAGTGATGAACAGATAAATAGAGCCAGTGAACTAGGTCAGTGTATTTAATTATGGGGGGCTGTCCTTGAGCCGAGAGAGACAAAACAAAACCGTCCATGTAGGTTTGTTGATAGGATTCTTCTTAATTGTTCCACGATGTCCTCAACGGGGTGTGTTTGTGTTGCCAGCGGCAGCAGCCAGTTGACAATGACCTCAGTGGTGTCGGTGACAAGAGTTGAACCACAGTTCGGGTGAAATACGTACACGTTTGTATTCAAATGTGCGGATTTTTCCGTGTTTGTTTCTGACGTTTTCCAGAAGGCTCTATTTGTATCTGATATGTTCGGTGGACATGGTTCATATTTTGTATCTGAGATTTGATGACAGCTATTTTTATTATGATACATTTGACCTGTTTGAACATGCATTTAGAGTTAGAAACGTAGCGATACATTATTGTTAACTGCATACTTAGCCTAGTTAAAATCTTAACCATTTGATGTAAACAATATAATTTCTATGTGTTTTGCCAACAGTTTGTATTCTTTATATGGCTGAAATATATCTTAATTGAACTTTTTATATTTGTAATACAATTTTAAAGTAGTATATTTGTGTTTGATCATGTGTATTTTATCTGTATTTTGCATTACTTATAGTGCACTTAATATTACTTGTAGTGAACTTAATACTTGAAATAAGAAATACAAAATGTTTATAAAGAAATACAAAATGTTTATATTTCTTTAAAAAAAAAAATTGTGCCCAGCGGCTGTCACACGTGCCTCGGATCGTTGTTGTGACCTGTGACATTTTGAATCGGCAGTAATTGCTGCAATCTATTATATCCATTGCTACATTTAGTGCCCGTTTTATTGACCCACCATGACACAACCCAACTTCTCCCAGCGACCTTTTCTCTCTCGTGATATATTGGAATGTGTCATGATGGCTATCCCCGGACAGTGGCATATTTGCCCTGGATGGCTGTTTGACCTCCGGGGCCTAAGTGGGTTGACAGGTCAACCTGTGGTTCTAGTAGGAAGACACAGGTTTTACCCTGGACATATCGCACTTTTTGGATTCTCGGTATTTGTGTTGGTTGATTTAGTTCTGAGCCAAAGTGCAGCCCAGGTGTCAGCCAATCTAGGCGTATTGCATTAGTGTTTCAAAAGGAATCGCATTAAAATAATCCCATCAGTCCAACTGCCTTAAATTTGATTTGGCCAAACCGATGCAAGGCAGTATATACTACATACATATGTATATAATTTGATGAAGGTGTAATGAGGATGAGTTGTGGAGTTCCTTTAGTCAAATGGTACAATTCGTTCATTAAATATGATGATACTTCAGCAAAATGTCTTTGTTATTGTGTATTGAATTTCCATAGAGAAGGGTATTTCATTTTGGAAATATTGTTTAAAAAAAAATAGAAAACTGATTAACTTGATTAGCAAGGCCTGATATGAAACTGGTGTTCAGGCATATCTCTGTCGATCTTGTGTGTATAGGAATGAACCTTTACAATTACAGGTGTTCTAACGTGTCCATTAAGTTGGTTAATAGATTAAGAATTTTTATTTCCCCAACAACGGATGTCAATAGGGTAGCAACCGTAGTGCCCCTGTTAGCACTTGATATATTATGGTTACATTGTAGATATGGCATTTAATCCTGTCTGTTCACAACAAACTGCCCTGACAATCCGTCAGGTTTGCAACAAATAAAAGTGACACAGGGTTGTGGGTGAACTTGTAAAGACTTGCATTGTTTTTATGTTATGCAAATGTTTTACCATACATAGTAAATATATATATATATATATATATATATATATATATATATATATATATATATATATATATATATATATATATAAACAACTGCCACATAACAATGCAAACTCCCAAGTCAAGACTACCTACTATCATCTACACAAAACATATACAATAACTAACTACCAACATAAGTAAAACAGTTAATAAGGGATGGTGGGTGGGAGCTAAAAATAACAAGATTAAAATAAAATAACGAAGTCGATGGCGTACGATGAGGTTCTAGAAGCGGCTGCTGAAGCGATTGGGCCATGGCCTACGAAATTAAACTTTGAATAAAAGTACATAGTATGCAAAGAACCACCTTCCCACCATCCCTGATTAAACATAATTAAAATATTTTAATTCTCACATTTGTAAGCTCTGATCTAGTTGGTGTATTTTAATAGTTTTGTTGCCATGCAATGCCAAGGCAGCACAGGTTAGACTTATGACAGAAGTTTGTGAGTTTGTATTGGTCACAGCTGCTTATATGCACTGTTTCACACATTTCAAAAGGTCACATACAGATGAACCCTCGATCAACAGGTACAGTGTACCTAAAACAGCTGGTAGACCCTAATTAGACAGTGCTGTAACAAGTTGTGGTCCGATAAATAAACGACGTTAGTGCCCAACTGACCTCACTTGGTTCATTCAGATCAGGATCACGGTAGAGTAATTTCACAATACCTTACGATTTCGATCTTTTTTAAACCATATAAAAGTAACGAGACATGTAGAAAGTTTGTCTATCCATTCTGAGAGGAAAGCATTTCTTCCCAACCTGCTCATGGGAACTTTGTAAGAAACAGTTAGTAAATGACAGCTGAAACTAAATTAAATTTAACAACATTAAAAAGTGTTATTTGTTGCCATATTGATGGAGTAATGAATCCGTCATATCAGTGTTATTATAAAAAAAATTGCGCGTGGCCTTGATCGATGAAGTAGATAAGAAAATTATACAACTGTAGTGACTAATGATATAATTTGTTTTTTAAACTACTCCATAACACCTCATTTGTCACTGCAGTAACTGATTCCTCACAAAAATACGAAACTGTCTAACGGATAAGCTTTCATATAAAAGTTTCAGTTGGTTTTCTTAAGAACATCCCTCATCTCTTATCTCAAACATATTTGTCAGTAAGACTAAGTCAAGTCAATACCACTGGATGATAAATGGGGGACGGGGAGGGGTGGGGCGCTTCCAGTTTGGTCACGCATGATTGGTGTTGTGAAATGTCACACAACACTGATGGCTTTGACTTGAATTTCCCATCTCACGAAAAAAGATACAGATCAGTGTTGTTATGGGCCATTGTTGTGCGCCATTGAAACCAATGCCAACACTCAGTCACGTACGCATCCAAGGTTACAATTCGTTTGAATAAAACTGTACATTTTATGTTTATCAGTCAACAGCTTGCGGTAGCAATTTGGTCAAATCACGTGATTTGCTTTGCAAAAGAGAAACATTCACTGGAATATATCCCATCTGATTTGTCAAAACATGTCCAAGGACTCTTCTAGGTGACACACTAACATCTAGAAAAAGTTAGTCCGTGTACCGCCAGTGTTGTCGTCTCCAAATAATTTCTTCACTAAACTCAAAGTCTGTGAATATTTCTGAGAACACAGACAATATATGGAGAATGAGGATGTCGGTAGTTCGGCTCTCGCTTCACCAGAGTTGTCTGTCCGGTAGCTGGAATACATTCTGTGACTGTATGCATGTTTGTAATGCTTATCAATTATTAACCTGCTGCAGGCCAGCGATCCTTTCAATACAGTGCGACTAAGTTCCATTAATTACATAAATATTCCTTCAGAAGAAGTTGCGCATTGTGTAAATAAAAGTCAATTTAGGCAATTTACTATTTATGTTAGAATTGAAACACATTAGTGTTGTGTTTCTCGGAAAACTAATATATTAATCACGCTACTTAACCAAAGCAACTTTGGCTCTGACCAAAATTCTTGGTTGATGATGGATATCATAGATATCGCAGTGGTAATAGATAGTATTTGCCTGGTCATGGATACCTACGATATTAAGTCTAAGTGTTGGATGGATTATGGTTGTATTAAGGTATTGGTGTGACCATGGGTATCTAAGGTGTAGGTTAATATAGAGGTGGTCACAGATGCATATTGGTGCTGCTTAAATTAGATATTTAGTGTATAATGTGTAGTGGGTGTTCATGGATATATCTCAGTTGTCTATGTGAATATATATATATATATATATATATATATATATATATATATATATATATATATATTATATATGGTGAATATAGATATCTTTTTTTAATTAAAGGATCTACTTGTTGATATTTTGTGTGGTGAAGTGTAGATATTTACACGGGTGTTCAAGGAGACATTGTGAAGAAGGACTTTTTGGGGGATTTGTGGAATTCCGGGCGGAATGTGGAAACAGGGATATATATGTGTGTAATTTACAGAGGGAAGACAGTTATGTGGCTTTGAGTTGGTGGCAAATGCTAAACCTGATTCACGATGTGCTACATGAGGAGTGTAGCGTGGGTCCAGGCTCCGAATCCGTTCATCAAATACCAATTCGACCCCAGAGCATACCTAGTATTTACTACAGACAGTGTACTGCCAAGTGCCACACGTGTCCCTCTTACAGTGCGCACAACTCCCAAGTATTCCCACAGCCAGACATCTCAGCTATGCAGTCTGTGGATCATTGTAACTGCATCTCCTCCAAGATGTCAAGGTCCACTGGCCTATGTGTGTGCTTATTCGCTTCCTTCGACTATTGACATTTGATCAGCGATGTTTTTCCAACAACACAATCATATTTATTTAGAGTTATTTACTCATGTTTTTATATACTTTGCTTTTGGAGACTTTTTGACTACCAATCAGGTCTTTTTTGGAGACTTTTTGACTACCAATCAGGTCTCTTTTGGAGACTTTTTGACTACCAATCATGTCTCTAGGTCAAGGTAAATATTACATTTTTTATATAGCACACTATCGTGTTGGGCCAATCCTTATAGTTCACTCTTCGCCTGTTCAGCGGAGTACCGGTGCCACTTCTGTGGGAACCATTCAGCCATGTACTCAAAACTACTCACCCATTGAATGAATGAACATCCCCAACATTCAACACGATACAAATTTGGGTTCTCGATTGAGAGTACAACGCACTATACACCACATCACTCTGTAGGCGGCGCCACAGTGCAGGGACAGTTTGAGACTCTGCGGACGTAAGCTGCTGTATGAATAAAAAGCACAAAACAGGGAGACCATTAACAAGATCTATCCGTCACGCTTGGCCGACAATGCGGGCTGCTTTGGGCATTGTTTACCCGCCGGGAACAGTGCGGCACAATTAGCACGGGCACGCACAAACATCACTCATTCGCTTGGATCAAACAGGAAACTGAACCGATAGACGTGGCGCGGTTATTCGTTCCGGAATATCCCATTTTTCAAACTATCAATGTTTTGATGGATGGATTCTTCGAGGAGGGCGACATCAAAAACCTGCTGCCCCATCAGCGGCACTTTGCAGGAAGCTGTGTCTTTGGCATGTTAATCAGACATTCTTTCCGCAAGCAACAATGAGTCTGGGTTGACAGTGAAATATACGAAGGCGCCTTCAGTTCGAGGGTGATGGATGGGCAGGGGCGTTGGCGATTGGATGCAGAGACCATTTAAGACACAGGCATTTGCATAATCACCATTAGCACTGTGTGTGTTGCACGGATTCAATATTTATGTGTGTGCATAAATAAATATTTATTATTTTTACTTGACATGGTGGTTTGTTCGTGGTCAGAGTTGCAAATCTTTTGTGAACACACCGTGGTTGAGCTGGTGGTGGCCTGGGGTGGTTGGATGAATTATCTCAGGTTTTTCTCAACCCAAACTTGGGCTAATGCAGGAGTATAATGTGTAATTGCCAAGACAAGTGTTCATTATGCTCTGGCTTGTGTGCCTGATTGTGCCTGATCAAACCCTGAACTACTTCATTAAAACGTATCACTACACACATCATAGCCAACCAATCAAAGGATCAGCTCAAACCAGAGCCAAGATTTTTGGCTACTGTCTGTTAGTTTTTTGTGTGAGCGATTAGCCATTAAGGTCTGTGCAGGTGTTAAAAGAACATTTTAGCATTATTTGTAAATACATATCCCAAACCTAAAATCAAGTTTTCCAGTATTTGTCCACATCTAACTGAAGGAATAAACCACAGTCATTTGTTACCACGACTGAATTACTGGCGGGTATGGACACTCAGTTACTTTGTATTACATGAACAAGCTTGTGTTTGTACGAAAAAGTCATGATCAACGAGATAAAAACCGTAAATGTAATGGTGACAGATTTGCTCGTAATCGTATTCATTTTCAGGTGCGTGTGACGGTACAGTAAATAAGTCAAGTGCGTTTCGGTGTTGTAAAAAGTGACACGAAAACTGTACTCGTTTACTATTGTGACATTTATGTTTGCGTTCGGAGAGTCTCTCCGAAACAACCTGTGTGTGCGCTTGTGTGTGTGCGTGCATTCATGTGTATATGCATGCGTTTCACGAGTCCATATAGTTCTCTCAGAAATTGCACTGTCAAATCTTTTTTTGTTGACGTTATATGGCTCAGTGATACTGCTACGGGGAGATGATTTATAGTCTTTTTACCTGCCAATAAACAGCACATTGTCGGAGACGGTGAACTGCCAACTGGGTGTAGCAGCAGAAAACTGCAGCAGAAAATAGCTTTATTCGTAACGTTGGGGTATCATGGGGTATCATTTGTCTTACTGGTTTATACACCCATAGTTGATACCAACGTTTATATTTTGGAGATTAGGAGGTAATTTCTAGTATCTGTCAGTCATACCCCGATTTCTCTTATCGCTGCTTGTTTTATGGGAAACAATTGGTAATCTTAATTCTCTCTATGCTTGACATTATCTCTATCCAGTTATCGAAATGGCAACTTCTGTTTTTGTCCAGTTTTTTGAAGAGAATAAAATGTGTCTTTACCCGCTGTAGATTCTCCCAGAATGCAGTTTGCAGCGAGATTTGAACATACAACATGTTCGAAATAAATTGTCTTAGTTTACGTCTCTGTTATTTGTGACGTCATTAATCATTAAACATAAAATTTATTCCCTTTTCAGTTAAATTAAAAACAGTGGAAAAGGTCCAACTAACGGTTTTGAGTCATTGTTGTAATTGGGTTAATTTGCATCAAACTACTATATTGAGAGACGCATCGAACGGCAACACAGGTGATGCAGTGGTCCTGATGTAGTCACTTGTTGACGTAACACGACACCTACGACGTGGTGTAATATATATTACAGGAGTCCGCTTTTTGTTCTCATCTCACACTTTGTAAAGTCAACCGACCACTCATCATGTCTGTCTTGTTATTATTACATAAACACTTCCCAAACAAGTATATAATTACATATCGTTTATGGTACAGCGTGCTTTATTTGGTGTATTCACTTAGCAAAACAAATTAATCTTTCATGATCTAGGAAAAGTAATACGATGAACGTCATTACACTCGTGTGATCTGTCGGTCACGTTGTCTATTTGCGAGTTAGTTTACTATGTTTGTGCATAGTGGCAACATTTTGGTGCTGGTTTTGTGTGTCACATTGGCACATGGCATCAATATTGATGCTGTTTATCCGTGGCATTGCTACAGTGCCACAATGTTGCTAGGACTACTTTCATAGTCAAATAGTGCCAATGACAGACAAGGGACCCAGAATGTTTACGTACACAAACACCAGTTCTAAATAAAATACAACCCTTGGAACCAAGCATTTGCTGACCCAGTCACTGTTGGCATTGTCACACTGGGCATGCGTGTGACCACCGAGTACAGATAGGAACGACAGATATCGTGTAGATCTAGGTTATGTTTGTTCGCGGTCCATGTAGGCCGGGCGCAGAGCCAGCATGCTCAGTTTGCTTTGATCTTCTTTCAGCTCCCATTGTCCTGATCAATGTCACCCACTTTGTCAACGTCCTTCATGTACAGAATTAGTCATAGGCTTACGTCACAGAGTCACGGTACAGGGTGCATGTTAACCGTGGAACATTTGGGCGGAATTGTGAAAAAATGCTTGATCAGCTTATCTCCCTGGATGTTATCTAGTTGTCTACACGTCTTCTCTAACATTTTGGGGGCCATTTGAATTTATACATTTTCCTTAAAGTAGTACGTACTGATTTTGTTAATAAGTATTAATGATTATGTTTTAATAATAAATAGTAAGTCATATAAAATAAAATTATGTGTTTTAAGCATTTCTTAATAATTATTAAAATCAGAGATCAGCAGTCTCTACCTGTAGTGGCTGATTAAGGTGCTCCAAAAAAGGTAATCAAAAATTTAGAGAATGTACAAAACCATTGAAGAAATCAAGTACAAATGCAATAATTTAGTTCATTAAGTCACTAAAAAATCAAATAAAAGATCACTGTATGACAGTTGTCGTATCCACCATTTTATGCACTGCCACATTGATAGACAATATTGGTAGATCACTAGTCCAGGGAGGCCAATAAACATAGACAGAAGCAACTAGACCTTGGCACCTGGGAGGGGATACGATTACAATGCGACAAAGTAGGCATGATGACACTACATAGACGTGTGTGTGCTTGTAGACCTGCCCACACCCGAGCAGCTGATGTACCTCCACCACAACATGCCGGTGGGGGTGAACATCTCCGAGGCGGACCTGCAGGCACAGATCATGAGCATCGAGAAGTACTACCGCATCCAGGAGGAGTCTCTCGTGCAGCAGTTCGAGTCGCAGCGCCGCATGCTAGCCACCGAACACCAGGTGAAGATGCAGGAACAGATCAAGGTACGACACCTTGCAATCGGTTCACGCCTCCTAGTGGCATATCGGGTGTGTTTGTGGGGGGGGGGTTTGTGTGTTGGGGGTTTGTGTGTGTGTGTGTGTGTGTGTGTGTGTGTGTGTGTGTGTGTGTGTGTGTGTGTGTGTGTGTGTGTGTGAGGTGTTTGTGGCTGTGGGGGGGTCTTTGTGTGTGTTTGTGTGTGTGCGTGTGCATGTGTGTTTGTGTGTGTGTGTACCTGTGTTTGTGGGTGGATGTTTGCATGTGTGTGTGTGATGTTTTTTTATTTTTGTGTGTGCCCGTGTTTGTGTGCATGCGTGCATGCATGCATGTGTATGCATGCATGCATGTTTATATGTGTTTTTGTGAATACAAGTTTATTTCAATATCAGCCAACTGGTGTCCACCAATGCAGTGTTCCACTCCAGCCTGTACTAGGCTGGCCATACGTAGGGGTTCAACTGTAGTTTTATGCGTCACTCCACCAATGTACAACATGTGCAATATTTATAATGCGGTTGTGGTAGGTTAATGTACACTGACACAAAAGCAAACTCGGACTAGATTCACTGAGCCCAGACCAGACCAGATGTAGACTCTTTTGATGCAGTGGCTGTATCATAGACTGTCTCAATCTGTTGTCTGTCATCGGCGTCATGTATTAACAATGGATTATTTATTATACATGGTGTGTGTGTGTGTGTGTGTGTGTGTGTGCGTGCGTGCGTGCGTGCGTGCGTGCGTGCGTGCGTGCGTGCGTGCGTGCGTGCGTGATGTGTGTGGGTGTGTTGGTGAGCATGTGTGACTGAGTGCAGTGTGTTTGCATGTCTGTGTAGCACGATACACTGTAGTGTCTAACGCATGGTACATCTTGTGTGTGCATGCAAGCCGTGTGTCTGCACATAAACATGTCTTTTACATCCTTTTACTAAATAATACTAGCCAGTTAATGTATTATGTATAATAGTAAATACTTTTTTTTACACATATCTGCTGATATACTGATTTCCAATGTATAATGTAATAATAATAGTATGTGAGTACCCATGTAACTTTTTGTTTAAATTAAATTAGCAAAATACATCAATCAAAACATTATAATGATATCTATTTTAAAATGCTAATAAATAATTATATATTAAAATTATAATTTCTTATATAAACACACACTGACGATTTCTTATTGGCGATAAAATATGTTGAACAGATGGATTTACATCGTTCATTTCAGTGTTTTTATACTTGGAAATGACCACGGGAAAAGACACGTTTACTCTGTATTGCTGCAAATCTAATATTTAAATGTAAACTTTCACTGATTTTAGCCCATCAAAAATATTTTTGCTTTCATTATCTGAATCACGGCTTTCACGTTGTGCACGATTTAGCTGTAACGTCAGATACGGAAACAGTAACAGGAACCAAAGAGACATTAGCAATTTTCAAAATGTCAACGTCACATTTGACTTCCTCAATCGCAGGAACAGTTTGATCCTAGCTTTCACTTTCGTTTTGTGCAGCTGCTGATGCTACAAAAGCAGCAGCAGGAGCTGTATGAGCACCAGCAGAAGCTGCAGGAGCAGAGGCTGCAGCAGGAGAGGATGGAGAAGGAGAAGCTGGAGCAGATCAAACACAAGAACAAAGACGAAGAGAGTAAGTTTATCTTCTTCTTCTTATGGTCAGCTCATCACTCTATGTTAGCCACATGTTTGTGTCTAGAGTATTGTCGAGCTTGGTTTTCAGAGTTGTCCTCTAGAATTAGTGAGTTCACTACAGGTTACACATCTACCCCCTGTGTGGGATCTTTTACTTCCCCTGGCATAGACACCAGATAGAAGGGACCACCGGCTTTTAGTGTCTCTTCCGAAAGACACAGGCAATGTGAGGTGAACGAAATTACCTAAGTTTCGAAACGGCGGCAGGTGGGATTGAACCACCGTCCCCTCGATTGACAATCCAGCGCTCTATCGCATGATCACCGCTCCTCACTTATCTCGTGGAGGATAGTCTTATAAAAACATTGTGCGATTAGCATCTGCTCAACCCATAATAATATGTCGTGTGTGGTTTTTAAAATGTTATTTTACGATCCAAAATTGATGTTATAATTACTGATTTTGTGGTACGCATTTAACTTGTTAGGCAGTGCTGTTTAGCTCCCGTTAATAAATAATAATCTTTATTATTAATATGTAGTTAATTTATAATGCAGTCTCATTTTACGCAGACCAAAGAGCTTTTTGTAATGAGATAACAAATAAATTATTATACATGTCTCTTATGTAAGAAATTTTAACAAAAAAAGCCATGATGAAATTGTTGGTCAAAACCTTAACTTTATAAATGATTATACATGTCTCTTACATAAGAAATTCTAAAAGAATCTCATGATGAAATTGTTGGTCAAAACCTTAACTTTGGCCAAAATTGGCCAAAAGGATACAGCATTTCTGTAACGATGACCGCTTCTTGCAGGTGCTGTTGCGTCAACAGAAGTGAAACAGAAACTGCGCGAGTGTCTACTGAACAAGGGTCAGCGCGACCCAGGCCTCCTCAAGAACTCACCCCCTGACTACAGGCAATGGTAGGTCACCTTGAATGTCTTCCACCAGCTGTCTCGTGTCATCTCCCATGTCTCGTGTCATCTGGTGTCACCGTCTGACACGATGACACCGCCTGTGTCATTTACTGTCACCACACCACACCACACCACACCACAGACTGTCACCTATAGGTGTCATCTCCAGGCATCATCTGAGTTCTTATAGCTGAAAGTTATCATTGTCTAAAATGTGTACCATGACCTACTATTAGATGTTTTTTACTAGACCTTACTTTAGCTGTCCTCTCCGGACTTTGTGGTCCGTGGTCCACTTTGCCATCCCACCCTGTCACACACTTCGTGTCTTGCTGTGCTCCGAGTCCAGATGTTGTCGTTCTTTTCTGCTGAGGTTGTTTTTCACCCGATCAACTGTGTGTCGCCTGGGAGTAGTTTTTCTCTTTCTCCCAGATACTGGACGGGGGCCCTTTGCAGGGCGTTTTAAAGTCCAGAGAATTTGTGAGTCCACTACAGGTTACACATCCACCCCCTGTGTGGGATCTTTTACTTCCCCTGGCATAGACACCAGACAGAAGGGACCACCGACGTTTAGTGTCTCTTCCGAAAGACACAGGCATATGTGGGGTGAACGAAATTGCCTAAGTTTCGAAATGGCGGTAGGTGGGATTGAACCACCGTCCCCTCGATTGACAGTCCGGTGCTCTACCGCGCGACCACCGCTCCCTCAGTTGGGGTCCTGCTTTCTCGGCATGTTGTTTTTAACCCAATTAACTTGTCCTGTTCCATCAGAGCTGCCTGGCGGTGGTTGTGTTCCTTCTTTCTCGACACTTTCTTTTTCTCTTGATCATGAAGACAATGATGACGATAGTGTCTGAGACAGTTTAATGCCCAAGTGATCTCCTGTGTTACTGGTGACAGAGTGGGTTCACTCGTGCGTCGGTAAGGTTTGTATATCCGGCGGTGGCTAGATGACGGTTGACACGAAGGTGTGGCTAATTAGCGGGACGGGACCACCCTGTGAGCCTGGTGTTTCCCGGCCACTGACGTCACACAGGTAGAGGCAGGTATTCATGGGTTCCCGGTGGCAGCTGGGTGCTGGAAGAATGTATGGGTCTGTGTATTGTCAGCACAGAAAAGTGCAAGGAATGTTTAGGTAAAAATGATCGGTGATAGTGTTCATGTTAAGGAAGTCTAAAATTCATGTTGAATTTGGAATATTTAATTGTTTTATATAATAATAATATTAATAAAGCTTTATATAGGATATTATGTAAGAGAACTTGAAGTAGAGTGGAGCCTCACTGTTAAGTTGGTCCTTGGCCTGGACAGAAGTAGTCGTTGTGGTGATTGTATTGGCAGAATGCTTCACTGGTGTGACCTTCAGTGTTGTGACTGAGGTGACCTTAATTGCGAGGTGGCTGCTCTACAGAGGTGGCTGCTCTACAGAGGTGGCTGCTCTACAGAGGTGACCATAACATGAGGTTTTATTGTAATCGGACAATGCAGCAGCAACAGTTGCCATAGCAAAAAAAGCAGCTGCAGCGGACGCAGCAGCAGCAGCAGCAGCAGCTGTAGGATCAGGTGGTGAGCTTGCGACAGCCCCTGGAGGTGTGTGAGGAACTACGTGGCACTGTAGACGAACCAATTAGTGCATGGCACAGAGAGGACCGAGATGAGGGAGATAGCGATGGGGGACAGTGGTTCAAGGGCAGAGTTCTGTCATCATCTTATGGCCACTCAATTAACCATCCTCCCTAGGGCCCAGTGCGGTTACTTTGTCTTGTTATGTTCCTCAATCCCTGTCATATTCCTCATTCCATGTTATAAAAAAGGCAAGTTCTTATACAGTGCAGTATCCAGTCCTCAGGACCGTTCAAAGCGCTTTACACTTTACTTCCCTGACACTCAGACACCATTTCGGCTTCTCTGGGAAGCATCCGGCCATATGCTACAATTAATGCATGAAGGCTGCTCGTACACATATCCACCACTGTCTATAGCCAGGTACTCATTTATACAGCTGAATGAACTGGAGCAATGCAGAGAGAAAAAAACTTGCCCAAGGTTTTAACACCGCAGCACAGGATTCGAACCCGGGTTCTCGTAGTCGAGAGTTCGAAGCTCTACCCCTGAGTCATTGCGCTCTACATTATGTTCTTCGATCCTCGTTATGTTCATCAATCTCCATTATGTTCCTCAAACCCTGTTATGTTCCTCAATCCCCATTATGTTCCTCAATCCCCGTTATGTTCATCAATCTCCATTATGTTCCTCAAACCCCGTTATGTTCCTCATTCCCCATTATGTTCCTCAATCCCCGTTATGTTCATCAATCTCCATTATGTTCCTCAAACCCCGTTATGTTCCTCAATCCCCATTATGTTCCTCAATCCCCGTTATGTTCCTCAATCTCCATTATTTTCCTCAATCCCCGTTATGTTCCTCAATCTCCATTATGTTCCTCAATCCCCGTTATGTTCCTCAATCTCCATTATGTTCCTCAAACCCCGTTATGTTCCTCAATCCCCATTATGTTCCTCAATCCCCGTTATGTTCCTCAATCCCCGTTATGTTCATCAATCTCCATTATGTTCCTCAAACCCCGTTATGTTCCTCAAACCCCGTTATGTTCCTCAATCCCCATTATGTTCCTCAATCCCCGTTATGTTCCTCAATCCCCGTTATGTTCATCAATCTCCATTATGTTCCTCAAACCCCGTTATGTTCCTCAAAGCCCGTTATGTTCCTCAAACCCCGTTACGAACAGACACTCTGTGATTATCGATCGGAACACACGCCCAGTTTTTATTTTTATTTTGTATCATTCTTATGCCATCGAATCAGCACCGAGTGACATTCATACGTGATTATGACGCGAATGAGGAATGTCATTTGGCGGCCATGACGTAAACGCCATCGTAATGTCACCGAGCCTAATCTCGGTGCATTTTTACGATGCCTACAAATGATTGGTTTTACCATGAGTGCTGGTTTCATTTCTCGTCGAATGATTTGTTTGGTTTGGAAGGTTTAATGGGGCTCGTGCCATGGCCGGCCTGGCCTGTTGGGCTGACTGTTGTTTCAATGTCTACAGTAGAGTGTGTGGATTATAATAAGGTGTCTATAGATTGAGTCTTAAGTCAAGCTGACGGTGTAAACATCCACAGGGTTCATGCGGTGAATCTTCAGTCAGTGTAGAGCCGTGAGCCTGGAGTACAAAGCCGTTTGAATAGCAAACAGAAATGTCTGATTTTGGGGGCGTTGGCACACGTCTTTAGAAAGTAATTAGACAAACAGACACTATGCGAGTGTATCTTTCTGAGGACAGGTTGTGACGGACAATGAAGTCAGGCATGACTGTGCTGTTTCAATGGAGATTTAAGCTTTCCATTAAGAGTTTACTTTGAGAAGTGTCTGTTTGCGTTCTGGTCAAATAAACATGACATTGCAGTTCTTACTCGGTGACGTCTTTACAAAGAAGAAGCGTCGGTAAACATTTCGATGTAGCACACGGCGGCGTAGTGATTAAAACCACGCTAGAAATAAGAAAAGGTACCCTTAGGCCAATTAAGGTTACCAGTTTGATCAGCAGTTATATCGCAGGATGTTGTCGTTGTGTGAGTGTCTAAGTTAATGGGTTAACATCTCCCTGTCTTCTTCTGTTGTCAGTACCCCTCACAGGGTGCCGAGGGGTAGGAGTCGCCACCAGACCCAGTCTTGTATGTCTGTTTCTTTCAATCCCGTCAACCACATCACCTTCTTCGCACTCTCTCAGTGAGCGCAGTGGCTCAGGGGTAGAGCTTCGGACTCTCGACTACGAGAACCCGGGTTCGAATCCTGGCTGCGGCGTTAAAACCTTGGGCAAGTTTTTTCACTCTACATTGCTCCAGTTCACTCAGCTGAATTAAATGAGTACCTGGCTATAGACCGTGGTGGATATGTGTACGAGCAGCCTTCGCGCATTAATTGTAGCATATGGCTGGATGCTTCCCAGAGAAGCCGAGATGGTGTCTGAGTGAACAGGTCTGTCAGGGAAGTAAAGTGTAAAGCGCTTTGAACGGTCCTGAGGATTGGATACTGCGCTATAAAAGAACTGCCTTTACCTTTACTTTACTCTTTTTCTCTACCCAGCTACTGGGAAGTCTTGTGCTGGTTCCCTTCATCTGTGAATATGGGCGAACCAGTAAAACCAGGCATCTCTCAACTTGTCTTTAATACACTCGGCTTCCACCAAGTGTCATATCACGACATTTGTTTTTTGTTCCCTGAGTGAGATGTTCTAGTCCCATTATAGTGACTTATTTAATGACACAGTTCAGGAGGGGCCAGCAAGCGGAGCGCCGACTATTTCAAATTGCTGTAACATTTATACATGAAGTTTATTAATGAAGGACACATTTTAAAAGTCAGAAGAATGCCGCAAATGTAACTGTGAGTTATTTGAAAATATAACACAAAACACATGTGCAAAGCAGTTTTTATTAAGACAACTACATTAATTATACAGAGTGCAGAATTGCATTTATCTAAAAGTAATAAAAGTCATCAATTATGTTTTGTCAAACACCGACTAGTCTAATAAGTTTTATTTTGTGACAATTGGAGGGATGCTTGTCCACTAACTATATCAACACACCAAGCTGGTGTAGACATTGCAGAGGATAACTGGTTCATCAGAGATCACAGTGTCTCATACCTCTCTGAAATAGTTAATGCTCCCTTATCCACATTGAGAATTGGAGAAATAAAAAGTACCTATAACGGGACAAGTTCAACTGTCAAACTTAATGAGTAGCTATAACGGGAGTAAAAAGTAGCTGTAGCGGGAAGTAGCTATAACAGGAAAACAATGTGTTGTGGATCTTTATCTTGAGCTTGTGATAATAGTTCTTGTGTAATCAAGATGAGTCATGACTGCGATTTATCTATTTATTTCTTTGTATGTTTTGGATGTTTGAGTCACTGTACTAAGCAGGCTGGCAGCCTATCAACACTCATGATGCCAGGCCCTTGGAGAAATATCAGCAACAACCAGTTTCAAATATCAACCGAGACAACTGGTGTTGGAAACATGATCGTTTCCCAAAATGAGTAAAGCTTGATGGCATGTCGCCCGTTGGAACGAAGAACAATGCCTTCTTCAAACTAAGCATGTTGTACAGAATGCAGCGGAATGAATCAGACGTTATGTATGATTCACTGTTCCTCTGGCAGTGAAAGAGAGAGAGAGTACTCGTGAGGTATTCGTGCCCTTTGTACTCGGTGCCCCAGTGGTGCAGACATAGGAAACTCGCTTCTGATACACTAGACTGCACCACGTAACTCGCCCGCTTGGAGGGGAGGAAAAACAACTCGAAAAAACGTTTCGTGTAAAATGCATCCAAACACTGCATTCCCGCTAATGTCGTTTGTCATGGCGGGTGGATGCAGCAATATGTTGACTGGCACTTTCATCGTCTGTTCAATGCGTCCTTTAATAAAACCGTTGTCTTGGCTCCGATGCGTGTGTGGTGTATTAATATACACGTGTTGTGCAGGTTCCTGTCGAAATGAGATGAGCTCACGACTAATGACGTCGTGGGTGTTTTATTGGCCGACAAGTTGATCGGGTCCGCAGAGTGAACAAACTTATTTTCACCCTTAGCGACACGGCAACACCGATCGTCAGATGCAGATTATTTTGGCGCCGAGCATAATTTTATTCCGTCTGATACGACATGACGTCATCGTCGTCGTTCCTTGAGTTCTTGTCACTCGTCGATTCTAGTGTTTTTGTCACCGTCTGCGTAATCCCGTCACAGACGTCTTTCCGCCTAGTTGCCATCGATCATTTCACACTCGTTCCGTTTTCGTTGGATGTATTTTGTCTTTTCTGCCTCATTTGTGTCTCCCCGTTGCACCGTGTTCGACAACACCAATCCGTCTTCATCTCACCGGCCCGAGACGTCAACCGGCACAACTGGAACGCTCCTTAACGATTGTTTCTTTAGGCGCGTAATGAAACTACACGTATAGAAATGTGTCCGTGATAGATGTGTAGCAGCGGCACCTCCGTTGACGTAAATGTCAGTCGTCTTGCGGGTCATGAGCAGCCGTGATACGGAGCGGACTTATTGCCATTGTCAGGGCACTAGGTCCAGTCGCCGTTCATCCGCCCTTTTCGTGAAGAAATTGTTACGCGGTGTTGACATTTTTGGTGTAAAAGGCCCTGGCAGTGTTAACTTTCTCTGGTGTTTTAAGTGAGTGTTATTTTGAAAAGACAACACTAAGATGCCCTCACACACACGGACGCCTACACGCACACACACACACCAAGTAATGCATAAGAAAATTAGATGTATTTTAAACATACCCAGCCCAAGGCTATTATTTAATTATTTACTTGTCCACTAACACAATTACAACGTTGTAATGCCAACACGCTTGAAGACACAGGGACATTCCACGAAGGAGACATGACATGAGAATTCTAGGAATGATTTGCCATAGTGTATAATTAGACGTTCTGTTAATTCATTAAATGTGTACGATGATTACGCATTCGTTGCATGACTGACACGCCATTATATAACGCTGACCTATATTTAACCATTTCTGTCTGGCGGCTGCGTAAGCCGATGTATCTGCAGATGTAATCTAATGCAGAGTCAGCCACGCGTGACCCGCTCGGTCGGTGGTGCGTGTCCAAGGGTGATCTTTGTTCTTATGGCGGTTGGATCTTTGACACATAAGTGTGGTGCCTTCGGTAGCTGTCATTGGTGTATTGGGTAGCTCAAGGTTACTGGTGATACCTCGTGATTACAGGGTGTGTAAATGGGTTGACCGTTCAGGGATTAGACGGTCAGATAGATAGAGACGAGAGACAGTTGGATGGACAATGGTTGTATATTTATCAAACCTGTAGTGTAGCAGTACCAGTTAGCTGACCTCGGCATCAGTTATCAGCGTTTCGGTATTTTGATCTTAACCTTGATTCAACAGACAAATCAATATCTGCTGTCACAAACTGTGACACACTGGCGCCCTCTGCAGAGTGGTGCACCACTCAGTGCACCCACAATGTTCACCTTTCTCCAGTGGGTAGATAAACATATCTGGTACAGTACATATAGGTAAATCCCTCGTAAAATAACTCCAATCGTGTTTTTTTCATGAAGACGTATTCAGGAAGAAGTTAATATATTTTGGCGCCTGGGATGAGATACAGTTATAATGTTCCAAAGTTAACATGTTAATATGTACTAAAATAAAAAATAAAATAAATTTCACGTGTGAAATATTAACAGTAATGGCGTTATACCCAAGAATGAATTTCATAAAAAAAAAACTGAAAATCAAGTAATTATAATAAGGGTATGAATATTCTAAGGGTCCGCACTAATTATGATATGTGTTGGCGCTATTACTGTAGGTGTAATAAATATTTATGTTAACAGGCAATTAGGTTGTATAAGACAGTATATTATGGGTTCAGCTGAGAGACAGGATTGATCAGTGATTTGGCGGTGGAAGACGATGACCGTTGATCACGGGGGACGCAATTGGCATCAAGTTGGCAATCATAACACATTATTATTTCATGGCACATGATTCATTGCCGATTCAAAGTGGTGTGTCTTAACGTGTTAAACAACCAGTGATTCTTTTCAGCCTTTCGCAGAATTCTCACAAGAGAGACTCACAAAAGTTATTTCATATATATATATATATATATATATATATATATATATATATATATATATATATATATATATATATATCATACAGAGGGGTAATGGTGCACCTGGTGAGGTAATGGCATTTTTCATTTTACTAAATCCTTCCGCAGATTTGATACACGGGTAGAGTTAGGCACAGAACAGAAACTGGGTCATCCGATATTCTATGTAGTTGGTAGACTAGTACATGAGAAATTGGTTATTTTGTTCTTGACATATGGGGTAAATTGAAACATCGGAAAAGGGTGTGATCTCATATTTTACATACATGGTAAATTGAAACATCCCATAGTTTAAATGTGGGGTAGATTTAAACACGTCGAAAAAGGTGTAATCTCATCCTTGATATATGGGGTAAATTAAGCGGGTATCCCATATTTGATAAATATCATAAACCGAAATATGAGAAAATTGGATTATCTCATGCTAGATTAACCTGATCAGTTGGAACACGATACATATGAGCTGTTGTTAGGCGAGAGGCTCTAAAAATACACTCAGACGGTATAAATAATAGCTCACACGATGTAACTAAAACTGTGGGATCCAGTTACCTCATGTACGGAGGTCCCTGGAGCTGTCCTTTAGGAGCAAGAGGGGTAGCGTAGTGTGGCATCCCTGGCAGTTTGTCACAAGAGTTGTGTGACTTGACACTGGTCCAAGTCGCCAGCGGTGTGGTGAATACATATAACATGTATCGTAGATTAGACGGTGACCACATCCTGTCAAGTTCTCACTCGGGGCTACTCGCTGATTGGTAATCAATCGTACGTCTCTAGATTGTCAGTGGGTACACATCGCCAGCACCGATGCTTGTTTTTTATTCCGCTTGTAAAGCACCTTGAATGACTGTCTTAAGTGGGCGAAGACAGGGTGTATGATACTGTTGTTGCCTTCCCATTTCTTCCTGTAACCTGGGGTGAGGCTGGCCTCAAAACGGATCCATGGTTTGGTTTTGCCTTTTGTCACTAATCCCAATTTGCCAGTCGTACCCACAACTGCTGTGGCACAGTTGGTGGAACATTAAACTCTAAACTCCGCATTCATATCCTGCTGTTGCCATATCAAATCTTGGGCAGGCTTCCGTTTACTTCTGACGCCAGTTTATACTGCATAGTCACGTAATTCAGGATATGATTATTTTTTAGAAAATATACAGCTGAGAAGGTGTTTCCGTTGAGATTTTTCACCATTAAAGAGGGTATTTTGCCAAATGTTTATTCCCTGATGCTAATGTGAGTTTTAATACAGTGAGTGGTCATTAAAAAGGCATTATTATTTTAGTATGTTGAGCGGTTGTAATTGCTCTAGGGCATCTTATATAATTATTTTTAGTGTGTGGGTGTTCTGTCTAATAGTTATTTTTGGTTCGTGTTGTTTTTACAGTTGTCTTAGGGTGTGGGTGTTGTTTTTACAGTTGTCTTAGGGTGTGGGTGTTGTTTTTACAGTTGTCTTAGCATGTGGGTGTTCTTTTTACAGTTGTCTTAGGGTGTGGGTGTTGTTTTTACAGTTGTCTTAGGGTGTGGGTGTTGTTTTTACAGTTGTCTTAGGGTGTGGGTGTTGTTTTTACAGTTGTCTTAGGGTGTGGGTGTTGTTTTTACAGTTGTCTTAGGGTGTGGGTGTTGTTTTTACAGTTGTCTTAGGGTGTGGGTGTTGTTTTTACAGTTGTCTTAGCATGTGGGTGTTCTTTTTACAGTTGTCTTAGCGTGTGGGTGTTCTTTTTACAATTGTCTTAGGGTGTGGGTGTTCTTTTTACAGTTGTCTTCGGGTGTGGGTGTTCTTTTTACAGTTGTCTTAGCGTGTGGGTGTTCTTTTTACAGTTGTCTTAGCGTGTGGGTGTTCTTTTTACAGTTGTCTTCGGGTGTGGGTGTTCTTTTTACAGTTGTCTTCGGGTGTGGGTGTTCTTTTTACAGTTGTCTTAAGGTGTGGGTGTTCTTTTTACAGTTGTCTTAGGGTGTGGGTGTTCTTTTTACAGTTGTCTTAGCGTGTGGGTGTTCTTTTTACAGTTGTCTTAAGGTGTGGGTGTTCTTTTTACAGTTTTCTTAAGGTGTGGGTGTTGTGTTTACAGTTGTCTTAGGGTGTGGGTGTTCTTTTTACAGTTGTCTTAAGGTGTGGGTGTTCTTTTTACAGTTGTCTTAGCGTGTGGGTGTTCTTTTAACAGTTGTCTTAGGGTGTGGGTGTTCTTTTTACAGTTGTCTTACCGTGTGGGTGTTCTTTTTACAGTTGTCTTAGGGTGTGGGTGTTCTTTTTACAGTTGTCTTAGGGTGTGGGTGTTCTTTTTACAGTTGTCTTAGGGTGTGGGTGTTCTTTCCAGTGATTGTTTTACGGTGTGGGTGTTCCCCGTCAAAGATTGTTTTTGGTGGTGGGTGTTCTTCCTTAGAAGTCTGTCGGTGATTTGGTCCTAATCGCGACCAGTTGACACGTTGACATCCCGAATCATTTCAGTCAGTCGGCTGTATTTACCGCTGTCTAGGAATGGGGTGGGGTGGGAGATCACGGGAGCGTTTAGGTGCCATGCGAGAGTCTAGGGGTAGCTGCTGAGTGCAGTGGGTGTTACCCCGCGCTAGATCGGGGCAGCTACAATGACGGAGGTAATCAACAACATTTCCTACCCTGGTGACTCGGAGATAACATCTGACCCTGAACTGAAAGATCGTGGATGTCAGTTGAGAGACTTCGGTAACCTATCACTGGCTCAGTATGTCGGTGAATATTGCTTTGTACACTATTCACATGTGCCGCTGGTATTTCATGCGAATAGATCAACACATTACTTGTGGTCGGGGGAGCAAATGCGTTCACCATGTTGCTTGCTGGCAGTTATTGGGGTTTGTGATGGTGGGATCTGGGTGGCCTTGAGTGGGTCCAGGGCACAGGGAGTGAGGTGGTGTTATCTCATTTAACCCGGCTTCCCGGAGTAGAACACACACACACACACACACACACACACACACACACACACACACACACACACACACACACACACACACACACACACACACACACACACACACACACACACACACACACACACACACACACACACACACACACACACACACACACACACACACACACACACACACACACACACACACACCCACACACACACACACAAACACACACTCAGGGAATGATGCAACATATATAAGTTTTTTTTTGGTAGTCAAAACCAGGTCACCTACAGATCCAACAACCTTCATGTACTCGGTGTTATTTCAGTAATTACGCAAGGGACACAATAAAAAATATTATGTACGTGTATATCTGTCTGTTGGAAAGCTCATGCCTAACAAACAATAGCGCTCATGGATGCAGTATAAAATAGTTCACAACTTAAAGTTTGTTTTCATACCCACAGCTTGCAAATGTAACCAGTCAGATCACAGAACAATTTAACATTGTCTTTTTATCATAGTCTTGCCTAAACATAACTACAGTGCATTTATTAATTTTTCTCAAAAGTTAGAATATTATACTTCAATAAGTGATGCGGATATTCTGAAATGTTATACTCTGAACATTCTAGACCAGCGTGCACTGCGTGTGTAGTTCCTTCTGCCAAGATACCACTCATCAAGTTTTTCTCGCTCCCAGCCTATTGCTGTTGCGTGACTGACAGCCGAGTTTCGATTGAACGCACAACTCCCAAATGACTCCCTAACATTAGCCCTGTCCACTTGTTTACAAGTATTCCTATGGGACTTTGAGCGGTCTGAACCATGCCAGAATGACAGCGCAGAAACGAGCGATGCGCGGCTTTTGACTCAACATCAATAGAGACCTGTGCGTCATTGCGACTTCTGCCTGCGTCAGTCGGCGTCGTTAATAATATACACCTATCGTAGAGAGGTTGATTGACAGCGCGACAGGCTCCTCGCGCAAGACAATGGGTTGCTCTATATTTAACGCGAGGCTATTGTCGCGCCGCACGCGGTGGTCGTACTAGCAGGGTGTGTCTACTAGTGCGTGCGCTCATATAAGCAGGGTGTGTCATGTGATGATGAAACCATTGTAGATTTACCCTGGACGGTTCTAGTCATGGCCGTCACATTTAGATGTGTTTATTCCATATAATCTGGTCTTATGCGACATTTGATTATCAGTTGGTTCGTACCAGTTCTTCCCATTTAAGAAAAGTTAAAACAAAATTTCCCAAATGTTCAATTGAGCAATTGTCAAATGAAACTTCCCTGATCGCAAAAATTTAAGAGATACAAAGTGTCTTGTGACCTTTGTTTTTGTGGAGTTTTTTAACTGGTGAATATGTGAAATGAAAATGGAATTTTTTGAATCCAGGTATTCACATTAGCGTATTACAAATGGCTTGTGTTAAAATATGTGATCTAAAAGTGTTTCGGATGGTGTCTACGTTGTCGTGACAGAATAAACCATCTTGGCTGACACAATGGGACCGTTAGTTGAATTCGGAATTTTTTGTTTCAGGGCCACCCACCACAGCTCCCTGGAGCAGCACTCACCCCCCACCAATGGGAGGTCACCCCCCCTTAGGGCTGCACATCTCCTGGGGCGCTTCGAGGACCAGTACCCTCTGCGAAAAACAGGTAAGTCTGTCTGTTTCTAAAATGTGAGGCTTTGTCCATTGCCTGCAGAATTGGAAAGCATTATTCATAACCGTCTTGTTAATTTAAGAGTCATTTGTTGTAAAATGTTTGTAGTATTTTATTATCTGTCACTTTGAAAAAAAATTACCCATCATTTTTGACCCGATTTTCAGTTTGTTATATCTATACGGAAAAAACTTGCATGGAATGTCAGTTTACGTGATGGTAACCATGGTAACCAAGGTTTGTGTTATGGATATTCCGTCATGTCACTTATGATTGTTACCAGGTAATATTAATGCATTTCGTATCTGTATCTGGAAAACAGATTTTACAGTTGATATTGTGTAATGGCGTAAATCATGTGCACATATAAATAAAAAAATTGTGTTTTCAAATTGTGCAGTGACGGTAGATATATGTATAGCGTGTGCACTCAGGTCCCACAAACCATTAAAAATTATATAATCCCGATGCCATCAGCGGCCCTACATAAAACGTGAGGGCCACGTATCAGTTCGTAATAAAATTCGGCCAACGTTTATTGCTTCGCCGGTTGCCGTGGCAACAGATCCCGGCTTCCAGGAAAGCGGGGCTGGCATGAATGTCGGTTTATGGGAGCGGCAAGACTTTATGGTATCAGCGCGAAAGAAAAGCATAACATTGTTTTACTCGCACGGTTAATATTGATTTGTTGTCGCGCCCATCTTCGAATATTCATCATGGCCGTCTTCGTCGAATATTCATCATGGCGTCAGTCGACTTGTGTGCACTCGCACTGCAGGAAGACATCCCCGAATTGGGGTAGCCATTAACTACACAATGGTCCGACTCACGCGCAATGACAGTGTCGTTGCGGTAATGTCCACTATTCGTATGCTGTTGATAATGTTTCACGTGTAATTATTTTATTTATTTGCCCTGGAAAATGGCCCCGTTAGTGCAGTGGCATTACTCAACGGTCGCCCGGTCGCGGGTCATTCGTGTCTCGTGCGCCATGTTCCAAATCATTGCTGACAAATTCAGTGTTGATTGGCTGACAAAACTAATGTAAAGATTCTTCTTGGTGGGGCCTTTTGTCAAGTAAAATTTATTCCCAGTTTTCAGCTGCGAAGAAAACAATGTTTTAGATTTCAGTTCCTCATCCATGGCGATGGACGGGATCCGCAGGTCTTTCTTTTCTTCAGGTTTTTCAGAGTGTTGATTTTAATGATGCCGTTGTCCAGGTTAGACATAAGCACCGGACGTTAAGCGAGGGAGGTTTAAACTTTCAGTCTCTGAGCCAAACCTTAAGATGCGCTCTAGAATCTCGCTGCGGCAGAAGGTGATGCACCGTAGCCCCCTGGTGTTGCGACGCGACTTGATGGCCAAGAAAATGATGGTCTCCACCCGTGAGTAATCACCGTGGCGCTCACTTCATTCCTGTGCTCTTGTTTCTGCCGCTACTGCCGCTGCCGTCGCTGCAGCTACTGTTGCTGATGCACCGTGTTGTTTGGGGTACTGCTGTCTGCTGCCGGGGCCGTGCCCAGGGGGATCAGGGGGTGTCCGGAGAGGGGGCGGCGAACTCTTCGTTTCGGGGCGTTGAACTGAATGCTTCATTGAGGCGTTGAAATTGGCACTTTTCTAATTGGAATTTTAGCGCCAATGGGGTAATATTGCTCCCCCTCCCGTTTCCCCTGTTCCCTGCGGGCCGGCCGGGTACGTGCACTCTTCCCGCTTGCTGGCTTGCTCTGTTCACGGCCGACACTCGCCCTGTTTGCAGCGTCGGAGCCGAATCTGAAGGTGCGCTTAGCACTTAAGCAAAAGATGATTGAACGGCGCAGCACCACCCTGCTGCGGCGCAAAGAACGCTTTTCTCTTAATGCAAAGAGAAACACCACACCGCTGACAAGTGAGTCGAACGTTTAGTGACCCCCACGTTACTGATTACTACATGTTACACTCACACTAGTGACCCCCACGTTACTGAACCCCCTACATGTTACACTCACGCTAGTGACCCCCCATGTTACTGAACCCCCTACATGTTACACTCACTCTAGTGACCCCCCATGTTACTGAACCCCCTACATGTTATACTCACGCTAGTGACCCCCCATGTTACTGAACCCCCTACATGTTATACTCACGCTAGTGACACCCACATTACTGAACCCCCTACATGTTACACTCACGCTAGTGACCCCCATGTTACTGAACCCCCTACATGTTACACACACTCTAGTGACCCCCACATTGCTGAACCCCATTATTCTCACTTTAATTAGAGCAGTGTTACCATGCTAATGCTACACTCACATTACTGACCCCCTACATTAGCAATCTCACCTGTTACACTTTAGTAACCCCCTACATTGTTGATCCCTTGGTATACCCTAAATGGACCCAATCTTACATTCACTGCTAGGTGCACGCATGGTTAAGCCCCTGTTGCTGACCCCCCACTCCTTACATGTAAGTGTAAGTACTCCTTAGTGTAGCTACTGCTCCATCTAGCAACCATCCAGTGAACTGACCCCCCCCCCCAAATTTCCTCCTCATAGTTTTGTGTTAGTAGTCAACGCTGCAAAACACTACTTCCTTTACCACCAAACGTCGCATTTCTCATGTCGTTTGGTATGACACATCTTTTTTGCTTTTCCGACACGTCATGTTGCCTCATGCCGTGTTATTGTGTCCGTTGCTTTATGTCGCTTCGTGTCGCTTGAAAGCTGTCATTTCTAGGAAGACAGACTGTCATTTCTAGGAACACGACGTACTGCTAGGAATGGTGCGGATGCATCTAGAAATAAACTGACGGTTGTATGAATCGTTCTCCATTGATGTTAAAGTACACCACTAATGTGAATTGTCTGCTTAATAAGGAACAATACATGTTCCTCATACACTGTACAGTATATTGATAATATATATTAATTGTATTGTTATATTCTTAATACTAAAATTATTAGAAGACATAGTACCTGCCAAATTGTGTTTTAATGCTTAAAACAAGAATTAGTGTTCCCTTGTGTAATTGTTTCACCCATACAATGTTCAGATTGCAAGCAAAGCATTCAGTTTGTTAACAGTTATTGTTTGGATGTTGGCTCGTTCCTATACTTGATTAAGTTGCAACTAAATAGTCTACGGCAGTAGCTGTTCAGCACACTACCTGCACATAACTAAGGTAACAGACGGTCTCCCGTGATAGCATCATATGGCTCTCAACCAGAGTGATTCTCTTAATTGGAGTACACTGAATGTGTGTGTGTGCGTGTGTGCGTGTGTGCGTGTGTGCGTGTGTGCGTGCGTGCGTGCGTGTGTGTGTGTGTGCATGTCTGTGTGTGTCTGCATGGATATTTATACATATATATATATATATATATATATATATATAATATTCAGACACACCACATACACACACACACACACAGAATGCAAGCACACACACACAAGCATACAGACGCACACGCACACGCACACGCACACGCACACGCACACCACGCACACGCACACGCACACGCACACACACACACACACTGGACTCCAATTAACAGGTATGTATAATATATATATATATATATATATATAAAATGATGTATTATTATAAAACATTATAAACACATATAATATGCGCCATGAGCACCACCACGTGTCAGATACCAGAGCTGTAAAAATTACCATTATTATATATAAATATGTATAATATAAAATGATGTGTTATTATAAAACATTATATAAACAAATAAAACCTTCTGTGTCAGAATGTCATGGTTCAGTGAACAATAACTGGGCACAGATAGACTATGCATAAAACGTATTTAACGACGTTCCCTGCTGATATGCTGCCAGGTAACATGTCACCATGCTGTGGTGTATTTTATGACGGAGACAGAGAGAACTGTAGACAGATTTACGATGGCCCATAACAAGACAGATCAGTAGAACCGAGTTGGTTGTGCACTGGTTTGGTTGGCCACGTGCAGGTGCGAAGCGAATGGGGTCACAGACACTGAGCCTTTGATGTGTTCGCTCAGCTGAACTACCTCCGGCCATTAATGTGACCTACTTCTCGCAAATGTAGCTGTAAATGTTTGCGCAGGCAGATTAGATAATGCCGGTGGCAGCGTGCACATGTTGCTTTATGGTTATTTATGCACGTTTTATCAGTTAAAGAGATGTTTCAATGGGGTTCCTTTCAGCCTGGGGAAGATTATTTATTTAAGTAAAAGCCGGGTCTATTGAAGAGATGCCACGTCATGCTTTGATGTTGGCATGGTGTTTATGTATCGCCCCAAATTGACTGACTTATTTCTTATTCAAACGCAAATATTTGGTTCAGTCGGTTAGGTTCTGGCTTTTAACTCGGGCCAGCCGTTAGTGTTGCAATCAATTTGTACACACCACACAACAATCTGGTGGTGTAATCAGCATCATTCTGACAGAGTTACTCTAAATCTATTGAGATAAGTGTAGTTCTAGAAGGTTTAGCAATTCAGGAGTGTCTTCAGACAATGTCTTATAAGTAAATGTAGATACAGTTGTTATGTTTCAGTTGTTAATATTAAATGATTGTATATTTGCATAGGGGGGATGCTAGATATGTGTTGAGGTGACATTTGTAATATAAAAGTAATGTTTTGAATTTTTCATACATTTTTAATATCGTTTATTAAACTGGTGTAGTGGTTATGATGTTGATCGTCATCGGTCATGAAAGTTGTCTGTTTACATCTGCAAAAGTTCCAAATTGTTTCACTAACATATCAGGGAGTTTTCCTCTGGCGCACACTGTTTTTATTAGTCATATAATCTGGGTGGGTCGTGTGATAGAGTGCCGAACTATCAATTAAGGGGACGGTGGTTCAATCTCACCTGAAACTTAGGCAATTTCGTTCACCTCATAGTGCCTGTCTCTTTTGGAAGAGACACTAAAAGCCGGTGGTCCCTTCTATCTGGTGTCTACGCCAGAGGAAGTAAAAGATCCCACACAGGGGGTAAATGTGTAACCTGTAGTGGACTCACTAATTCTAGACTATATTCTAGCCACAAACATGATGTGGCTAACATAGAGTGATGAGCTAACCGTAAGAAGAATAAAATTGGATGTGAAAATAGTATCCACGTCATTACTTGTGATAGTAGTAAGTAATAATACATAAATACATAATTTTTTTTCTTCTCCAAATGCAGCTGTGAGCCGAGTCCCTCTTTTCCATGAAATCTGTTCATTCCTCGAGGTGTACAATTTCAGTTTTTTCCTACTGCCGACGGCACGAAACATTCATTTGACGTATCCCAGTTGTCGGTTCGTGCTAATCCGACCCACGCAATAAACTGGGATCTGGGAAGCTGTTGACTGGTTGTTCTCCCAACCGACCGACCGCCGCATTCTTGCCGCGTTTCTGTCGGGTCGTAAAGCAAAAATAAAGCCTCACCTCGTCTCCGTGGCAACGTGACATCACGCGGAATGTTTACGCTTCCTGTGTGATAAATGCCATTGTGGTTAGCGGGTTACTAGGAACCACTGCGAACTAGCTGGTAAAAACAGCATATGGGCGGTTTAGTGTTTAGTGGCCGCGTAGCCCAGGTAAGATCATTGCTACCAGCTGGACGGGGTCTGGGTGATTATAGGTGTCTGGGCATTTCTGTCGGGGTTCTGTCCAAGAAAATAGTATTTTAAAGATATGATGTTTATTTTCAGATGGAAGTATTCATAGTTGCATAAATGGAGTGATTGAATTTTTTTATACAGCGGATTGTTGCTGGTTAACGTATATTTATTTAGTCCTGTAATTAAGAGCTGGTAAGATAGATCTTGAGGATAGATGTCCGTTGTAATGTACATTAATTCCCATCAATTTAAGATGCTTTATGAAAAAGAAACACTGAATTTGCCGGGTGCAAATTCCACAGTTGTTATCTTGATTGCCAAAAACAACTAATTATTAGTGCAAAAATATTAAATTCTTTGTCAATTCTTTTTGTACACTTGTCTTAGAGTGAACTTAGTTGTTGATCTAGAGCCAGGCGTAGTAACTGTTAGTAGACGGTTTGCTGAATGCGGTGCACTTTGTCCCACTTGTGTTTGTCTCTTTTGATTACAGGAAATAGGCACCAATGCCAAATGCCTCAGCAATTGCAGGAACCTAGGCTCAGCTGTCCCTAATTCTCCCTTTGTTTACAGTTTCAATGTTTCATATATAGTGTATTTTTGTGGGTAAAAAAAACCTACAACTTTTAGTAAAACAGAATCTTGGGCTTATCAGACACAATGTGGCCAGCAGTGTGTGTTCAGTGAATGTGTTTTAGTATTAAGAACTTCTGCTAAGAAATATTTATCAATAAGGAACAGTTCAGAATTTGTTCAGTCTCGTAATGCTCTCTGACATTTAGCACTACGCCAGGTTCACGGTTTGTTACGACTCCCCGTACCCATTAAAATGGAAAATAAATAACAAATCAGTCAATATTTATGTCACAGTAAATCACGTTTGTACTCGTGAAGCGAGGCGGCCATCTTGCTCGCAGCCAGGCAGGCCGACACTTTGTGATTACACAACAGAATACTCCATTGTATTACTCAGGCTTTAGCAAATTAAATTTACCGGGGCATAATTCAATGGGACATTATTTCGGAATGGAATCTTGCGAATGCTATGAACCTCAGTGAGCTGTTTACCATTTACGTCGAGTTCATTTTGCCCGATGCACTTTGCAGCATGTCAGGACTTGGTGAAGACATATTTTCATGGGGACTGTATGTTTGTGGATATTGTACATTTTAGGCACCCTTTGACAACTATTTTTGTACTTATAAGAATACACACACACATAGCTTTATGTAGACCCATCATTTGGATGGGTAAAACCCGTTTTGGACAGGTAGTTATATCACTGGACGGGTGGTGGACGGGTAAAAAATAAGGAGAAAATAAAGGTCTTCCAAAATCGTAGATATTGCCAGTTATTCTTTCAAAATGGTTGTCACACATGTTTTTAGTTTATTTTAGGTCACATAATTCACATCTCGACTGGCTTGAGTGTATGTAAGTTATGGCCATTGTTTTGTAAGAAATTTCGTTACTTTGGAGCACAAATAAGTAAATCTTTGAATTTGTGACTGCCAAAAATTATATCCTGCATCATTTTTGTTTGGACCATATGTTTTTGGACCTGACGATTCCATGATTTTAGGGGTCTGAAAAATGTGTCCCACGTTGACATTTGATCCCTGTGAACCCTGAGACCCACCATATAGTGGCCAGTTAACATAATATATTATTGTGGACTATAAAGACCTTTCTCATGCTATTTGGGATCTGTGAAAACAAAGTCTATTTTAAGTGCCAAAACATAAAAACATGATCAACTGAATGTGGCGTCACATTTTTGTGGCTGTTTGCACACATAAACGAACATCCAGACATGCATGCACATGCACACATGTAGGCATGCACACACACACGCACACACACATAAAAGCACACATGCATGCACACATGCATACATCCACACATACATGCATGCACACACACACACACACACACACATACACTTACATACACATGCACATACACACGCACACACACAAACACAGATGCACACATGCACGCACGCACGCATGCATGGACGCACGCACGCGCACACACAGACAGGCTGGTGTAATTGATGAAATAGACATGACACCTCCGTCTGACTGGGGAGGCCATTCCTAGCAGCCAGCACTAATAAATGGAGAGCAGCGTACGAGCTTTGCGCCTTCCAGTGCCGCGAAACAAATCATTCAGGCAGGCTGCGCTGTTAGCACATGTATTGTTGATGCGTTTACCACGTGAGCATGCCAGTTGCGCGTGTCAATGCTCGCCTCTCCGTGGTGATGACAAGGTGACAACCAAAGCGCCAAGAACGAAACGTTTCTAGGCGGAATGTGTTATTAGGTTGTCACGTTGTCATCCATTTGTCCAGACCCCAGTGGTGTCATTTACGATGCCAGCATAGTGAACAGTGGACTCTGTGTTCTGTGATTAGGAAGAAGAATAGTTAAGCTAATTTTGAGGGCTGTTAATATTTTATTTAACTTGACATTTAAATTAAATATTTTCAAAAAAATGTGCAAATTAAATAATTAATATTTTAGAAAGTGGACAAGTTTTATGTGTACAGTTTTGTTGTTGTAAACAATGCAGTGTCATCTTTTATAAAGCTACAACATTAATAATATACCCAGAACAATATTGTAATTTGTGCAGCAGGGAGAGTAATTTAATTTGAACCCAGGTAGCGTACGTGTGTGGTTAGGTTGACAAGTGATGCGTGCACCTGTCACCAACTTGTACGTCCTACTGTGTCCAGAACGTCACCAGTACCTTGCGGAAATGTGATAATGTTTTCTGTGTTTCAGTCGACACAAACAGCCCCGACTCGAGTCCCAGTTCCCCTCACAGCGGCTCCCAGGGATCGCAGGGATCAGTGGGAGGAGAGGTGCACACCCCTCAGAAGGAGGTAGGTTCTCGTGTCATCACGTTGTCTCACGTACATCGATGGGTGGTTTGTATAGTCCTCATGCATAGGAGAATTCGTGCGAGTCGGTTTGGTGGGTTTGTCTGTGCCGTGTGTCGCGGTGAAACGAAGTGGCGCCACCTGTTGTGCAGCATGTGCACTAATGCACATTGTGGATGTGAGACGTGGCCAGCGTGATGGGCGACGTCTTGGAAACCGTGTCGTGTGAGTTGCTTGTGGTGGGTATTGACTGCGGTCTAGTCATTGAACGTGGGTGGTTGTTCGAACGAATGCAAAAGACTGTATTTTTTCTGGACTCGCCGAACTCCACTCGTAGGCATGATGGGATTGTAGGCGAGGTTATATAACCAACACGCAGATGACCGGTATGTCTGATCGATGCGCCACATGACAGGTGTGCGTGATGTCGTGATTATGTCATTCATCTGATAACGGAAAACCTCGGCAAGGGTCTCCTTTGTGCAGCCATCCAAGGCCAGCACTGTTGTCAGAATGTGTACATGAACATTGTCAGTAGTCATTAGATGCGTATGATGATAACATTGGGCGTGTTCTTGTCTGTGTGCTTGTACTCACGTGATGTACACATGACAACCACACAGGTGTTGTACCTGTGTAGTTGTTAATGTACCAATTTTATGCAAATATAGTACCTATCCCAGTTCTCATTTATAATATTCGTCATAATGATGGCGTAACAGTTTGTAATAACTGGTGTAGATGGATGCAGTAAATACCCTGTTCAATGACTTACATCGGGCAGTATGTCCAAATGTAAAGTACCACCAACAGCTGCAAAAGGCAACTGGCTTTTTGATGTGCAATAACAGGTCCAACATGGTTGGAACTATTCCAGCACTCCTCTGAAAGCAACGTACTTACACACGAGTGTATTTTTAAACGTATATTTCTGTAAATATTTCAGAAATGAATCCGTGTCTCAGTGCGTTAACCCGAGAGTTACGTCAGTCAAAACCGTCGGCGGTGTAGTTGAATGAAGCCACCCTTCCTGGTTTGAAGCCACTTGAGCCGAGAGTGTCTGGGAGGTTTTTTAGATGTTATACGGAGAGAGGCCCCGCCCAACTCACGAGACTGGCCCCGTGTCTGACATTTAATATGTGATGTTATTTGTCGACGTGTTTTTGTCGCCGGAGCCGTGATTTACGTGCTGAGCTGACACTGCATATCTTACAAGTCTTGCGGTCGCTTTTTTGTTGTGGTGTGGCGAATAAAATAGATGAAACGCAGAGAAGCGACTGAATGTAAGTCTGTGGGACGAAAGCACAGTGCGGCTAGACTTGACGGCTGTGGTGATAAGATGACAGCTGTTGTGTGTGAGTGACTGTTGTGTGTGAGTGACTGTTGTGTGTGAGTGACTGTTGTGTGTGAGTGACTGTTGTGTGTGAGTGACTGTTGTGTGTGAGTGACTGTTGTGTGTGAGTGACTGTTGTGTGTGAGTGACTTGTGTGTGACTGTTGTGTGTGAGTGACTGTTGTGTGTGAGTGACTTGTGTGTGACTGTTGTGTGTGAGTGACTTGTGTGTGACTGTTGTGTGTGAGTGACTTGTGAGTGACTGTTGTGTGTGAGTGACTTGTGAGTGACTGTTGTGTGTGAGTGACTTGTGAGTGACTGTTGTGTGTGAGTGACTTGTGTGTGACAGTTGTGTGTGAGTAACTGCAGCACCAGGGACATTTGTTGTCAATGTTTATACACATGCATAGTGACAAACAAATGTTCCACAATGACACATATTCATTTGATGACATTTTAGTTGATTATGTCATCAATATTTCCACCAAACGTTGACACAGAGGCACTTCCTTCCTGGCCACATGTGGTGGCCACCACATGTTGACCGATTGCCAATTCTTCAGTGGATATCACTACTTAATGGAGTCGTTATTTTGTGTCAACCACATTTTGACGTGATGACACTCGGTTAGGTTGGGCAGTGTTCATGTCTAGTCAGCTAAGAACACTTTTGATGCAATTTAATAAGAAATCAGAATAATATTTTATATCACCTACATTTTTCTGTGGCAAGACTGGTTGATATATTGTAGCCAACAATCTACTAAAAGGCAAATATCTGCTATTATTAAAATTATTTCAAATTGCATTTCTAAATCATTGTTAAAGACAAATAAAAGATGTAAACATTATAGTAAAATGTAAATAATTATATAGTCAATGTCATGTTGGTTAAATTAGCATAACATTCTGTAAACAAATTAACATGCCTGAAGAAATTTATTTTGTATACTAGTCCGGCAAGATCCAGCAAATTCCCATATGTAATGACAGTTTAAACGCAAAGACCACTCTACTTGTGTGCCACAAACTCTGAAATAAAATGGCGGTCTGTGCCCACATGACAACCTGTTACACTGTGTCTCCCAGCAGGGTCAGGACGGAGCCACGACCTTCCCTCTACAGATGATGTCCAAGATGGTCATCAACCAGAGCATGCCCAACATCTCCATCGGTCAGCCTCGCGACACGTCTGCCGCAGAGGCAAGTGTGGTAAGTCACCTCCATGCCAGATGGGTCACAGTGACTGCTGGTCAGCAGCAGCCGCAGTAGGATCAAATGTTCCAGTAACTGGATAGTTAGTGTTGGTCAGGTGACTCAGTGATGTCATCAAGACGTTAGTAGTGTCCGTCTGTGAACTTTCGTGTTTTGTAAATGAAGCAATGTTGATATTTTTGCTTGTCGTAATGTAAGTGTTAATCCTGTCTGTTCACAGCAAACCGCCCTGACACTCCGTCAGGTTTGCAAAGAATAAAGTAACACAGGGTTGTGGGTGAACTTGTAAAGACTTGCATTGTTTTAATTTGTTATGCAATGTTATACCACACATAGTAAACATATATACAAACAACCGCCACATAACAATGCAAACTCCCAAGTCAAGACTACCTACTAACTATCATCTACACAAAACATATATACAATAACTAACTACCAACATCAGTAAAACAGTTGAAATGGGATGGTGCGTGGGAGCTAAAATAACAAGTATAAAATAAAATAACGAAGTCGATGGCGAACGATGAAGTATAGTAACAGCTGCTGGAGCGAACTGGGCTGAATTGCCGTCAAACATCAGTTTAAATACCACCGTGCCTCCAGCTGATTGGCTACTGGCCACGGCTTGGTACAATTGGGCCATGGCCTACGAAATTAAACTTTAAATAAAAGTACATAGTATGCAAGACCACCTTCCCACCATCCCTGATTAAACATAATTAAAATATTTTAATTATCACAATTAATACTTTTAGCCTAAACTTTCAGTTGCTCTGTGTGACTATATATCTTGTTGTTGTGCATTGCCTAATAGTGGTATACACCCTCGTTACAGAAACATTCCAGATACGCAAATAGGCCGCTGTCACCACCTTGCTGATTCTTTCAAGAAAACACATCCTTGTAATTTAGCTGTAAGATGTCATCACGTTTCTGTCGTTTTAATTTTATTAAATCGAGCATAAAAAAATTATTGTCATAGCTAGCTGTGTGTCAAATCACGTCATTTGTTCCTATTGATTGAGTGCAGGACATTTCAGTTGGTGTACTGAATTTCTCTGCTGTGTGTTGCCAATCTTAGTGTTGTAGCAGTTATGTATATGACATGTAAGCAGTTGGTGTGTTTGCCTGCCCCAAACACCTTCTGCTACTCACTACAATGCGTCTGTTGTGGACAGTGCAGTGTGTGGACTGTTTATTCACACTGCCTTGTGTTTCAGGCGACCAACTTATCAGCGAGTACCTCTGAGGCCGAGTTGAGAGCGCGGGCCGCAGCTCAGCACGGCCTGCCTCTCACCCAGCACATGTTGTCAGGCACAATACCCATGTACCCCTCACTACTGGGTGAGTACACACACGCATGCATGCACGCATGCATGCATCCACACATAAACACACACACATGCATACACACGCACACGCACACGCACACGCACACGCACACGCACACGCACACGCACACACACATACACTTTACTCATATGACATAAAATAATAATAAACATTATTTATTCACAATATAATATAAAATATACATTTGTATCTTCCCAAGTGTATAGTGAATAAATAAATAAATTATTAGAATTGCAAAAATGATAAAACAATTATCGGTATTTGCTCTCTCTTTGTATACCTCTATATATATATCTCTCTCTCTCTCACCTCTCTGCTATCTCTGTTTTCTCTTCCATATTTTCTCCCTAGTCTTCCTTTCTTCCCACCCTCCATTTCATGTCCTTCTCTCCCCTTCTGTTTTTCCCTCCCTGTACCTCCACCATCTCTCTCTTTCTCTCTCTCTCCTCTCTCTCTCTCTCACGTATATCTTGTTCTCCCCTTTCTTCCTCCCATTCTCCCTCCCTCTCCCCTTTCTTCCTCCCATTCTCCCTCCCTTTCCCCTTTCTTCCTCCCATTCTCCCTCCCTTTCCCCTTTCTTCCTCCCATTCTCCCTCCCTTTCCCCTTTCTTCCTCCCATTCTCCCTCCCTCTCCCCTTTCTTCCTCCCATTCTCCCTCCCTTTCCCCTTTCTTCCTCCCATTCTCCCTCCCTTTCCCCTTTCTTCCTCCCATTCTCCCTCCCTTTCCCCTTTCTTCCTCCCATTCTCCCTCCCTTTCCCCTTTCTTCCTCCCATTCTCCCTCCCTTTCTCCTTTCTTCCTCCCATTCTCCCTCCCTCTCCCCTTTCTTCCTCCCATTCTCCCTCCCTTTCCCCTTTCTTCCTCCCATTCTCCCTCCCTCTCCCCTTTCTTCCTCCCATTCTCCCTCCCTTTCCCCTTTCTTCCTCCCATTCTCCCTCCCTTTCCCCTTTCTTCCTCCCATTCTCCCTCCCTTTCCCCTTTCTTCCTCCCATTCTCCCTCCCTTTCCCCTTTCTTCCTCCCATTCTCCCTCCCTTTCCCCTTTCTTCCTCCCATTCTCCCTCCCTTTCTCCTTTCTTCCTCCCATTCTCCCTCCCTTTCCCCTTTCTTCCTCCCATTCTCCCTCCCTTTCCCCTTTCTTCCTCCCATTCTCCCTCCCTTTCTCCTTTCTTCCTCCCATTCTCCCTCCCTTTCCCCTTTCTTCCTCCCATTCTCCCTCCCTTTCCCCTTTCTTCCTCCCATTCTCCCTCCCTTTCCCCTTTCTTCCTCCCATTCTCCCTCCCTTTACCTACAATCTTGACATTGTCTCCTATATTCCATCCATCTACTGCAGCCCACATGACATATGTGTATGACATGTCATTGTCATTTAGATACAGCTCCAGCTCCAGCTCCGTCCGTGTCACCCGTCACCTTCTGCTCTACAGATGTGCTATTTCTCTTTCAGAAATGTCTCCAACCAACCCCGCCTACATAGACGCCCAGATGAAGGCGATGGAGCTGGCCCGCAACACCGGGCAGATCCCCCTCAGCCCCACGGCCATGCCCCCCGGCCCAGGCTTCCACTTCGGCATCACGGACGCCCAGGCCGCCAAGGCCCGCCTGCACAGGTACTAGTCTAATACACACACACACGCCAGGGCCCGGCTGCATAGGTACTAGTCTAATACATACACACACGCCAGGGCCCGCTGCACAGGTACTAGTCTAATACACACACACACACACACACATGCCAGGGCCCGCCTGCACAGGTACTAGTCTAATACACACACACACACACACACACACACACACACACACACACACACACACACACACACACACACACACACACACACACACACACACACACACACACACACACACACACACACACACACACACACACACACACACACACACACACACACACACACACACACACACACACACACACACACACACACACACACACACACACACACACACACACACACACACACACACACACGCCAGGGCCCGCCTGCACAGGTACTAGTCTAATACACACACACACACACACACACACACACACACACACACACACACACACACACGCCAGGGCCCGCCTGCACAGGTACTAGTCTAATACACACACACACACACACACACACACACACACACACACACACACACACACACACACACACGCCAGGGCCCGCCTGCACAGGTACTAGTCTAATACACACACACACACACACACACACACACACACACACACACACACACACACACACACACACACACACACACACACACACACACACACACACACACACGCCAGGGCCCGCCTGCACAGGTACTAGTCTAATACACACACACACACACACACACATACACACACACACACACACACACACACACACGCCAGGGCCCGCCTGCACAGGTACTAGTCTAATACACACACACACACACACACACACACACACACACACACACACACACACACACACACACACACACACACACACACACACCAGGGCCCGCCTGCACAGGTACTAGTCTAATACACACACATATCGCATATATAACAATGATGGGTGTCCCACAAGGCAGTGCTATAGTGATGTAGTTATGACTGGAGGCAGTGCTGTAGTGATGTAGTTATGACTGGAGGCAGTGCTATAGTGATGTAGTTATGACAGGAGGCAGTGCTGTAGTGATGTAGTTATGACAGGAGGCAGTGCTATAGTGATGTAGTTATGACAGGAGGCAGTGCTATAGTGATGTAGTTATGACTGGAGGCAGTGCTGTAGTGATGTAGTTATGACTGGAGGCAGTGCTGTAGTGATGTAGTTATGACAGGAGGCAGTGCTATAGTGATGTAGTTATGACTGGAGGCAGTGCTGTAGTGATGTAGTTATGACTGGAGGCAGTGCTATAGTGATGTAGTTATGACTGGAGGCAGTGCTGTAGTGATGTAGTTATGACTGGAGGCAGTGCTGTAGTGATGTAGTTATGACTGGAGGCAGTGCTATAGTGATGTAGTTATGACTGGAGGCAGTGCTGTAGTGATGTAGTTATGACAGGAGGCAGTGCTATAGTGATGTAGTTATGACTGGAGGCAGTGCTATAGTGATGTAGTTATGACAGGAGGCAGTGCTGTAGTGATGTAGTTATGACAGGAGGCAGTGATGTAGTGATGTAGTTATGACTGGAGGCAGTGCTATAGTGATGTAGTTATGACAGGAGGCAGTGCTGTAGTGATGTAGTTATGACTGGAGGCAGTGCTATAGTGATGTAGTTATGACAGGAGGCAGTGATGTAGTGATGTAGTTATGACAGGAGGCAGTGCTGTAGTGATGTAGTTATGACAGGAGGCAGTGATGTAGTGGTGTAGTTATGACAGGAGGCAGTGCTGTAGTGATGTAGTTATGACAGGAGGCAGTGATGTAGTGATGTAGTTATGACTGGAGGCAGTGCTGTAGTGATGTAGTTATGACTGGAGGCAGTGCTGTAGTGATGTAGTTATGACCTGTGCTTCAGACAAACGTTGAACCGCACGCAGTCGGCGCCGCTGCCACTGCCCGGCCACCTGCTGTGGAACCAACACATGATGCAGCAGAAACAGCAGGAACTGCTGCTGAAGGAGACCCAGAAACTACACATGAAACACGTCAGTACCCCCCCCCCCCCCAACTCCACCACCCCCACACACACATGCGCGCTTCTTCTTCGTCATCTGGCGTGAATTGGGCTGAATGTGATTCCGTCTGTTCTCATCCCACCTTATCTCGCCTTTGTTTTCTTCAGTTTCTGTGAACGGTCAAGCATTCTCAGCTGGTCAACTACACGGCATTCTCTCTTAATTTCTGCCTTTACCTTCTACCACCATATTAAGTTTTCCTTTCACTTTTTCGAACTTGTTCGCCGTACATTTTGTGTCCATCTTGCAGTCATCAGCTGCCAAATGCCATCATTTTCACCTGCATCGTGTACTTCTGTGCCGTGTGGTTTCTGTGTAGTGCAAATGTCACAATAAAAAGTTGTGGAATGTTCTCTGCAAAATCCATATTTTCAAATTGTGTGATGATTCCAAATGTTGCAGTCGGATCTGCACAGTGTTTACAGCAGAAAATAAGTATATAAACAGATTGCTGATCCCACGAATGATCCAACAGCAATTCAGACAAGTGGATTGTATCCCTATCAATAAATCTAACAAAAACGTTAACCCATTAGCACTCAGCCGATTTTAACGTGAAGCCTGTGTCTCCTCAAATATTTGACCTAGATTTTTTTAGATATTGCTAGCGCTATTGTCTTTGCTCTAGTGCCTTTATTATTCAATTCTCGCAATTACATGTTGTATGCATGTTGTAGATAATACAAGTACCTACACAGTGGTGTCAAAACTGTTGTTGTAACTTTAAAATATGTTGACCATTTCTTGATTGACACTATGACATTTTGAAACTTTTTGTAAACAAAATACTTTGTTGCGGTATAACTTCCTGGCTGGAGGACATTTTTAAATGTTCAAAAACAAAAACTATTGCTGTTAAATTTTGAAAATGTAAATATTTTTGAGAACTGAAGTATCCAAAATAGTCACAATTTAATGTTATATGTCTAGATAGGTGTCGCATTAATTGCATCTCTTAATACTAGATGCAACGACGTAAACCCAAATTCAAACACAGTGCTGTATTCGCTGGCCAACTATGGCCGACCTGAGGAGATTCGAGGTGACCGTCAATGCCCGACTTGAGTGTTAATCGGTTAACAAAGAGTAGTAGCGTCTGTCTTGTAAAGGTACTAGTGTGTTGTCTAATGTGTTGACCACTGCTCAGTGCTTATGTGTCGGTGTGGTTTGTAACAGCGCCTCCAGACGGCGCTGCTGCAGAAGTCGGCGAGTAAGAGTCACATGGAGAACGTGGATGAAGAGGCTGAGGCGAAGCTCGTACAAGTGAGTCGTGCTCTTCCAGCCTTCCTCCTCACTTCTTTAATATAATATAATATATAATAAAATAAATAAATTAGCTAAGTATAATCATTAAAATAAATGCTACATTGATAATAAAATAATTAGTATGACATTTTGTACAATTTAAATTAATGTAAAACATGTACCAGATAATAAATAGGTAAAAAATACAAATTAAATCAACTGACAAATGTCTACACTTCATAATAATCCGCTGATGTTTACTCAGCATTTTCATCTAATTTTTATTTATTATATTTATTTATTTTTATTACTTAAATTTGTAAAATGTTTACTATTTATATCGTAATTTTAATGGCATGAACTGTATGGATGTTTGCACTACATAAAATAAAGATTATAATAAGATGAATATTTCTCGTTCCTTGCGTCAGGAGATGAAGGCGATCAAGGAAAAGGAAGACGAGGATGTTGTCATCGTCAGTGACCCGGCCGTTGCCATGTCGACCAGTCACGAAGCATTCCTGCGCAAACTCAAGCAGCAGACCAGTGGCGGCCTCTCAATCGGCAACGGCAGCAGCATTCCAGGCCGCACCCTCGAGCGGGCGATGTCCAGTCCGCTGGTTACCGCCGGACATCACATGCCTAGTCTTATACCTCATGAGGAGAGCCGCGAGAAAACATTCATGACAGGTACGTGTGGGACTCGGGGTAGGGTGAGGTTACTAGTCTTATACCTCACGAGGAGAGCCGCGAGAAAACATTCATGACAGGTACGTGTGGGACTCGGGGTAGGGTGAGGTTACTGTCTTATACCTCACGAGGAGAGCAGCGAGAAAACATTCATGACAGGTACGTCTGGTGCTTGGGGTAGGGTGAGGTTACTGTCTTATACCTCACGAGGCGAGCAGCGAGAAAACATTCATGACAGGTACGTGTGGGACTCGGGGTAGGGTGAGGTTACTAGTCTAGATGTGTCCGGAGACTGCTAACTGCCACTTCTGAGGTCTTTTTGCATTTTCCTCCTGTCCAATGTGGGATTTCTTAAGAGCAATACCGTTACCTATCCAGCACTTTAACGTAAGCAGCCGGCACATTTACGGTTTAAATCATAAATTGAGTCGGTTAAATACCACATTGTTGAAAATAACATAATTATAAAAACATGAATGCGTCACTGGTCTGTCGTCGCGTCACCGCCGTGTCACTGTGTCGTGTAGGTCTGGCGTACGACTCGCTGATGCTGAAGCACCAGTGCATGTGCGGCAACAACGACATGCACCCAGAGCATCCCGGCCGCCTGCAGAGTGTCTACGCCCGCATCCAGGAGACAGGACTCGCCAGCAAGTGTGAGGTGAGGATGGGTGTAGGGTGGTGCGGTGCGGCAGGAGCACCGCCCGCAGGGTGGTGCTGTGACATTGTCAGTGGTGCCACTCGAATGTTGTGATAGCACCGCTGGTAAGGTGATACCAGGCAAGGTGGTGCAAAGTGGTGCAGGCAAACAAAAGGACGTGTTAGACAATAATATAATCTTTATTACACGTTTCTGCAGAAACGTAATATTCAGTGACAGTTTTGTTAAAACGGTCAGATCTTATCTACCTTTCCGTCTACTAGATCTCGTCCTACATCCACCCCCCTTCCTTCCCTCTCCATATTCCTCCCACACCCCCATTCCTCCCATCTTCACTATTTGTGCATCTTCTCTCTCCTCCTTCCCTACGGCTTCTCCATCCCTCTCACATCCTAACTTTCTCCAACTCTTCCTTCCTCTATTCACTTCTCCCTCTTCCACAAGCCGATCTCGCTCTTTCTCTCCACCCTTGCCCCATTTCCCTGTCTCCGTACCAGTCTTCCATGTGCACTGTACTGATGCTAAGTTCGCACTAACAAGTGAAGGCAGGTCAGTTTCCCGGGGCACCTCTGCGAGCGTGCAGCCAGTAAGCCACGTGGGAGGCGACAGTTATTGCCGTGTAAATAATGCATCAGTGTAGGTCAGTCAGTCACTGAACTCTTTCTACATGCCTAGTGGTCTCCACTACTCCAGGTACAATCACTGCCACCGCAGCGAAGATTTCATGTCACAGATCATACACAGCATTGTCGAATGTTAACTCGATACAGTTAAATTGTTGTTGATAAGTCGTCGATGGTTGGTAGTGTTAGTGTTAATGTAAGCACACTTGTGTCAGGTTAGGTTCCCTCACAACCATTGTCCCTCACTGGTTGTTGCCACCTCTCTCCTGGCCTCTTTCAACGCTCCTATTTCTCATTTCTTCTCCCTTCCTTTCATCCTTCCCTGCCCCTCTTTCTTCCCCCTTCTCCCTCCCTCTCCCCTCTCTCCGTCTTCCAATTCCACTTTCCATTTACCCTTCCTCTCTCCTCTTTCACCTCTTATTTCTGTTCTCCTACCCTCTCCCCTCCCTCCCTCCGTCCTCCGTCCTCCATCCCTTCTCCCACCTCCCTCCTCCCTCCTCCCTCCTCCCTCCTCCCTCCTCCCTCCTCCCTCCTCCCTCCTCCCTCCTCCCTCCTCCCTCCTCCCTCCTCCCTCCTCCCTCCTCCCTCCTCCCTCCTCCCTCCTCCCTCCTCCCTCCTCCCTCCTCCCTCCTCCCTCCTCCCTCCTCCCTCCCCCCTCCTCCCCCTCCTCCCTCCTCCCTCCCTCCTCCCTCCTCCCTCCATCCTCCCTCCTCCCTACTCCCTCCCCCCTCCCCCCTCCCCCCTCCCCCTCCGCCCTCCCCCCTCTCCCTACTCCCTCCTCCCTCCTCCCTCCCTCCTCCCTTCTCCCTCCTCCCTACTCCCTCCTCCCTCCTCCCTCCTCCCTCCCTCCTCCCTACTCCCTCCTCCCTCCTCCCTCCCTCCTCCCTTCTCCCTCCTCCCTTCTCCCTCCTCCCTCCTCCCTCCTCCCTCCCTCCTCCCTCCTCCCTGCTCCCTGCTCCCTCCCTCCTCCCTCCCCCTCCTCCCTCCTCCCTCCTCCCTCCTCCCTCCTCCCTGCTCCCTGCTCCCTCCCTCCTCCCTCCTCCCTCCTCCCTCCTCCCTCCCCCTCCTCCCTCCTCCCTCCTCCCTCCTCCCTCCTCCCTACTCCCTCCTCCCTCCCTCCTCCCTCCTCCCTCCTCCCTCCTCCCTGCTCCCTGCTCCCTCCCTCCTCCCTCCCTCCCTCCCTCCTCCCTCCCTCCCTCCTCCCTGCTCCCTGCTCCCTCCCTCCTCCCTCCCTCCTTTCTCCCTCTTCACTCCTTCCTCCCTCCTCCCTCCCCTCAGTCTCCCCTCTCCCCGTGCCCTATCACTCACCATGCCGTCCTGTGTTCCAGAAGCTTCAGTGTCACAAGGCGTCCCTGGAGGAGCTGCAGACCTGCCACAGTGAGGCGTACACCCTCATGTATGGCACCAGCCCGCAGAAACTCAGCGCAAAACTCTTTGGTGAGACCCTCTCCTCTCACTAGGCACTACAGTGGTAGGAGTAATGTGGACAACAATAACTAAATAACAAATAAATAACTTCTACAGCGCCATTATGCTCAGAATCTGAGCTCGGTGACGCAACAAAACCAGTGGGTGAAGCATTCTCATAGTCAAAGGTCGTCAACAATGTACTAAACTGATGCCGGAGAGAAACCGTTACCATCATAAATCGTGCATGGTGCATTAAGCAACATTTGGTGTGATTCAGAGGATGTTTAAAAATAGAAAATTTTCAATACAGAATTTAGAAGAAACTGTTGCCATATGAAAAGTTTGAATTTTAAACCGAGAATTGGAAATTGCAAAAAAAGAAAATCGAGAATATAAATTTTAGAGTAGAAAATTTAGAATCGTACAGTTGTGAATTGAGGATGTAAATTGAGAAACAAATGTTGCAAATAGAACATTTTGAATGGAAATGTGAGAATGAAAAACTGAGAAAGAAAATGTTTATTTTATATAGAAATATTATATTGAAATTGAGACGGAATGTTATTCCGTTTTCAGAAGTGTTACAGCCGAGGTTCAGGAAGTTGGCATGTGGAGGCATCGGCGTCGACTCAGACACAGTGTGGAACGACGCACAGACACCGCAGGCGACACGCATGGTGAGTCACTGGTGACGGGTTATGTCGACATGACAGTGACGTCACACATGTCACTATTTGGTATACTTGAACAGCAGGTGACGTTTTAAGTGACTTATAGTCACATTCAGTGACTGTGTTATGTCGTCTTGACACAACGTTTAAATGTTTAGTGACACGATGTATTTAAATGTTTAGTGACATGACTTGTTTAAATGTGTAGTGACACGACATGTTTAAATGCTTAGTGACACGACATGTTTAAATGTTTAGTGACACGACATGTTTAAATGTTTAGTTACACGATGTATTTAAATGTTTAGTGACATGACTTGTTTAAATGTGTAGTGACACGACATGTTTAAATGCTTAGTGACACGACATGTTTAAATGTTTAGTGACACGACATGTTTAAATGTTTAGTGACACGACATGTTTACCTAGAGCTGTGATATGACACAGATAAATCTGACGCAACGTCTGACACCGCTGTGACGACGCAGTGACATGTCACTATAGCTCACCAGGTGGCACTATTTGCAGGCGGTCGGCTGTGTGATTGAGATGGCTACAAACATCGCCACCGGTCGACTTCAGAACGGTCTGGCTCTGGTGCGACCCCCGGGTCACCACGCAGAACCAACACAGCCCATGTGAGTGGACACAACACGCGCTACTTCAGCCAGTGCTGGCTTTATTTATTCTAACTGTTTGTTAATAATTAGTTTCTGTAAACAGAGGCACATTGGTTAGGAACATTTAAATTTATCTTTAATGCATATTCCACATATGATTGACTCGCTTGTTTTTTCACTTAGGGCCCAATATTTGCCGCTAGAAATAGGGTCTCTTAGAGACGTCTTGCTAGAGTGTTAAGTCAAATGAAGGATATATTTGAGGAATGGAAGAATACGTACAAAATAAGTAATGAGACTGTGAGAGAAAAGCATGCTGTAAGCATTCTAAAATAATTATTAAACAGTAAATTATTGTTATAATCCTTTTCATTTTAGTTATTTTTATATTTATGGAATGTGTTATATTTATTTTCATATTTTCGTGGTTGTTATTAGTATTACAGTATCTGTATTAAAAACAATAATTTTTTGCATTTTATAGGTTTGACAATATTAGGTTTGACACTATGTAAAATTCCTTCTTCTTTTTAATAATTAATTTTGGAAACCTTACAGTATGCTTCTGTCTCCCAGTCTCCCTACTTGTCTCATATTTCTTCTTCCATTAGTCAAATACCCTGTGATCATATTGTCTTCCCTTGACTTAACACTCTAGCCAGGCGTCGTAGAAAACTGCTGTAGCCTTTCAGGCATGTCGAGTTGTCAGTAGTCTTGGCACATATTTTCCGAGGCCTTGTTCTTGCAACAACAGAGGTTGGGCCCTAAGTGAATCACCGAGCGAGTCAATCAGATATAGAATATGATTTGCATCGGTCGGTGAGGACAAATACGTACCAGTAGTAGAATGGCGTGTTGCCTGTTAATGAACATGGAGTGCCGTCCCTGTTTCTTATTAATAACTATTTTTCATTGCGTGACACCCACTGCAGTTCACAGTACTTTTATAGAAAAATATTTTTACTGCGATGAAAATCTATATAATACTTTATGAATCATAATGAAGTTAATATAGTACCAGCGTGACACAGTGTCATCAAATCAAATATGTTGTATTGGGAGGTGATTGGTTACACTAACATGATGGTTTGACAGTGAAACTAACAAGTATACAAAATATACTTAAATTATACTTAAATATATACAGTACTCTTAGCCAAGCTGTAATGATGTTAGGTTAGCTAGGTTAAACAACATAAAACAAATCAATTTAAATAATGCTATGATAATAATAATAAATAATAATAATAAATAAATAAACATAAAATACCATAATTTTATTGTAATGGTTCCCAGCTGGTTAAGCTAAAACATAGAGAGAAAAAAGGCATAAAAATAAAATCACTGTAAACTGAATTAACACGCTACAGTGATGTCAATATTGTTTAAGAAAAAATATTAAACAAATGAAGGTGAACTTAAATACATTTTTATGTAAAAGTAGAAGTTTGCATTGCGAACGAGGTGAGTGATACCAGATGTTGTCACCAGGGGGTTCTGCTACTTCAACTCGCTGGCGGTGGCAACGAAGGTGCTGCTGGATCGTCACAAGATGAAGAAGATCCTCGTCGTCGACTGGGACGTTCACCACGGCAACTCGACACAGCAGATCTTCTACGCCGACCCCCGCGTGCTCTACATCTCGGTGCATCGCCACGACAACGGCAACTTCTTCCCAGGCACCGGGGCGCCGGACGAGTGTGGGATCGACAAGGGGGTGGGGTACAATGTGAACATCGCCTTCTCTGGGGCGCTGAACCCACCCATGGGGGATGCCGAGTACGTCGCAGCATTCAGGTATGTCTCATCGGTTGCCATGGGAACAGTGGAGGGGTTTGTTGTCTGATTTAAGAAGATTTAATAAGATTGCCACCTAGAGACTCAACTCTAGATGGCAGGTGGACAAGGAAGCCCTTTGGCTTATCGAGAGTCCAAACTATCTATCTGTCTTAGGTATATGTCGATTTTATTTTTAAACATATTAACACTACTAGCACCTACACAATCAGCTGATAATCTGTTCCATTCATTTACAGTTCTTTGTGAAAATGAAGATTTTCTAATGTCTAGTCTACACTGGTTCTTTGCTAATGTAACTCCATGTCCTCTAGTCCTTCTCTTCCTTGACCGAGAAAAAATATTTCTGTAAATATTTTCATACCATTTCAATATTTTAAACACCTCAACAACACCACCACCTGATGCAAACTGTTGTTCCCTTTGGTCCTCCTTAAGGGATAAGATTTGTCCTTCCTTGAGCTATTCATCACATGATCTGTTGTCATGTGCAAAGTTGTTGACATTCTGACTCCGAATGGTTTTCTCATTGACTAAAACTGGCTTCAAGAAGATAAGTTTTTAAGGCAAAAACTTGTAGGAATAAAAAAGCAAGATTACGTATTACACAACTAATAAATTTCGATTCACATCGATGTTTCGACTGCCATCTGTGGCCTTCATCAGGAACTATGCAGTAACGTTTGATATAGCAGATTTCTTGTGGCTGTAGTAATGTAATTCACTTATGTTAACACAATCAGCATTGACAGTGAAGGCTAGCCTTGACCAAGGACATGCATGTTGTGAATAACAAACTTGACTCATGAGTCTGCCATTCTTCATTGGTTCCTAGTTGAGATATCGTCACTGTAGCGCTTACATTTTTCCAGCGTTATAAACGTTCCGATTGACGCATGCGCGATATATGTAAAATCATCAATATGCAGCGAAATGACAAAACATTTACGGTATAAACACTACGGGTTGTTCTTTAGGATGTATATAACCTCTCAGCAAAGTTATTTGTCGCAAATTAACACGAGACAAACAAGTTTTGAGGCATATTTTGATAGCAGGTACAAATCATGTGACAGTAGTGCGCCATAATCCGTGACAGTGATTGATAAAATTGAACGACATTTTAAGAAACTCTTCACAGTAATTATCACAGGAGAGTTAACGAACAGCCCGCAGCATTTATGCCGAAAATGCTTTGTCGTTTCGGTGGCATGCGCAGAAACGTCAATCGGAACGTTTTTAACGACTGGAAAGCGTGACATCACACTCACTGTCTATCGTATGTATTACAAGATGTGTGTGTTTGGATACAGTGTATGTGACACCTGTACCATTCAGTGGTGTCACTGTCTATCGTATGTATTACAAGATGTGTGTGTTTGGATACAGTGTATGTGACACCTGTACCATTCAGTGGTGTCATCGTGTTCTCATTGTCCCCAGGACCATCGTCATGCCCATCGCGCGTGAGTTTGACCCGCAGATTGTCCTCGTCTCTGCCGGCTTCGACGCTGCGTCAGGACATGCACCGCCACTAGGTGGCTACCAAGTCAGCCCGGCCTGTAAGTGTCTGCGTCTTAAAAACTAAAACTGTATGGCTTATTAGTTTTACCTGTATTGAACATACCTGGAAGAAATATTAATATGCACCCTTCTGACATGGTAACTTTGAAGTTTGAAGATATTTGTCTTTATGATTTCGTCAGGACCCTATCAACTACTTTGATTTTGATGTGTATGATGGGTCCACGTTTGATGTGTATGATGGGTCCACGTTTGATGTGTGAGATGGGTCCACGTTTGATGTGTGAGATGGGTCCACGTTTGATGTGTGAGATGGGTCCACGTTTGATGTGTGAGATGGGTCCACGTTTGATGTGTGAGATGGGTCCACGTTTGATATGTGAGATGGGTCCACATTTGATGTGTATGATGGGTCCACGTTTGATATGTGAGATGGGTCCACGTTTGATGTGTGAGATGGGTCTACGTTTGATGTGTGAGATGGGTCCACGTTTGATATGTGAGATGGGTCCAGATACACACAGGACGGTCTTACAACTTGTTTAACATTTGACGCAGATTAATTTCACACTTGCTGGCTGGGCTACACGTGTTCTCTACGGCTGTTCTCTGAGCTACGCAAAACATTCCCTAGTTAGTTGGTTGGTTCACATAACTTTCGAAAGTCGTAATTCAGTTGTTTGAATGAGAATGAATCAGTAAACTGAATGAATGCATGTTTTATTCAACAACAAGGACAAATGAACATGCACAATGTGATGTGAGCTGCTGCTGAAAGGATGTGGCTGAAGTCATAGACGTATACATTGCCATGCCCTACTTATACATTGCCATGCCCTACTTGTACATTGCCATGCCCTACTTATACATTGCCATGCCCTACTTATACATTGCCATGCCCTACTTATATATTGCCATGCCCTACTTATACATTGCCATGCCCTACTTAAACATTGCCATGCCCTACTTATACATTGCCATGCCCTACTTAAACATGAACAAATTCAAACAACAGAATATGATACGAATTTAAAATAGACTATAAAATGATATACACAATTCAAGTACAAACTTGTTCACGCAGTGTTTGTGTAATGCAATACAGAGATATTTAGATTTGTGGCAGTTGTCTATTTTAACATGAAACTACAAGAAATGATGTGTCTCGTAGGTTTTGGTCACATGACCAAGCAGATGATGATGCTGGCGGACGGGAAGGTCGGCCTCGCCCTGGAGGGAGGCTACGAACTACAGGCGATCTGCGACTCGACGGAGATGTGTCTTAGAGCCCTGCTCGGGGAGGAGGTGTGTTGTCATGTCAGCTGTACGTGTAGATGGCGTTCTCACCTCTGAGTTCTTTATTAAGAAATCTCCCCTTAGATAAGGATGATATGGGAAACGTCCTGCAAGATTGAAGTAGCCAGGTTCATCAACTAAAAGACACTGTATGAATCCCACTAGGCCTGGATAAAAAAGGCAAGTTCTTACATGGCGCAGTATCCAGTCCTCAGGACCGTTCAAAGCGCTTAACACTTTACTTCCCTGACAGATCTGTTCACACAGACACCATCTCGGCTTCTCTGGGAAGCATCCAGCCATATGCTACAATTAATGCGTCTATAGCCAGGTACTCATTTATACAGCTGAGTGAACTGGAGGAATGTAGAGTGAAAAAACTTGCCCAAGGTTTTAACACCGCAGCACAGGATTCGAACCCGGGTTCTCGTAGTCGAGAGTCCGAAGCTCTACTCCTGAGCCACTGCGCTCTTAAAGGTAGATACCAAAGTGAATACTAACTAGACACGATGTCTCTTGTTCCAGATCCCTCTACTCACAGACGAGGAGATGTGTCGACCGCCCTCCAGGGTCGCAGTTGAGGCCCTCGAACAAACCATCAGACACCATGGTACGACACACTTACCCAGTCTTTTAATCAGTGTTTATATTTTTGATTAATGTATACATAATTTACATACACAGATTTAGTAAATGTTTTAATTTTATATTAATTTATATAATTTACAGAGGCTTAGTACTATACATCTTTGAAACAGTGTTTAATTTATTTTAAATTGATTTATGTGATTTATATAATTTACATACAAAGGTTTATTAGTGTACATCTTTACCAACATTTTATTTGATATATATTTTATTTATATAATTTATGTTTATTAATACATTTGTTATATGTCTTGTACAGCCCATCGATCCGCCATGTGGCAATTAGCGCTATAGAAAAACAGTTTTATTATTATACCTCCTCCCTCTGTACCCCTGCATCTGCCAACAGATGTCACAAAGATATACACTAAAACTGTACATTGATAACAAACAGAGCCGACCAAGGGCAGGTGTTTCTATAGAAGTTGTGTTTGTAAACACTTGCATTTTGATCCAGTGAGTGCCACATGGCAGTAAAACCAATCGAACACAAACGCGTTCAGTCTCGGAAAAAGAAACGGCACAAGTTTACAGTCGAAATTTACGTTAGCTTAACTAATAAGCATCAGCTAATAAGCATCAGTTTATTAGTGCCAGTAACGTAAAGGTTTATTCTAATGTTACCGATGGTTATTGTAGTTGTATGTAAAGTTGAATGTTATGGATATAATAATAATAATAAGAAGAAGAACATTTATAAAGTGCCATAAATCTAGAAATATACATTCAGAGGTGCTGTACATGAGTAAGTATACATGTATCGTAGAATTATAATAATAAGTTTGTTAAGGTAAATAAAATACATAAAATATGTATAAATAGTAATATTAATAAACAATAAAATAAATAAGTTAGCTAAAGACAATTATTAAAATAAATGGTGTATTGATAATAAAATAATGAGTATGACATTTTGTAAAATTAATGTAAAATACGTACAAGATAATAAATAGGTAAAAATAAATACAAGTGACTATTATAGTGTGTTCTGGTCTAAGTTTCCACTCCGCGGTGGTTAGGAGAGAGAGTTGTTTGTTGTTTGCGTACTACAACGACATGGTTGCCGTGGTTACAGTCACCTACTGGCCGTGTCTGGCGCGGTACCGGGACACTCTCGGCTGGTCGATTGTGGAGGCGCAGCAGAGGGAGCGAGAGGAAGTGGACACCGTCAATGCCTTCGCCTCCCTCTCCGTTGTCCCAGAGAAGTCACCCGAGTAAGTATTCTCAGTCAATGCCATCTTTCTTTTCTCACAGATACTGGACAGGGCCCTTTGCAGGGTGTTTAAAGTACAATGAGGATTTGTGAGTCCACTACAGGTTACACATTTACCCCTTGTGTTGGATCTTTGACTTCCCCTGGCATAGACACCAGACAGAAGGGACCTCCGGCTTTTAGTGTCTCTTCCGAAAGACACCGGCAAATGTGGGGTGAACGAAAACTGCCTAAGTTTCAAAATTTCCATTTGTGGTAGGTGGGATTGAACCACCGTGCCTTCGATTGACAGTTCGGTGCTCTACCGCGCGACCACCGCTCCCCACTATCTGCTCTATTACCCTGGAAAGAATAACAATAAGAACATGTCAGCATTTTCATTTTTGCAAAGTTTATTCCTTGGTTAAATAAAAGTAAAAGCCGTAGAAACCAAAATGTGTTCATTAATTAAATCCTGTCAAGTTTCTCAAACCCAACAACGTGTGCACAAGAAACCTAATATTATATTTAATCATCTTTAACTAAAAAATGACAGCCATTCCCAAATCACTCGCATCATTGACACATTTTTGTCTAACCTAACAGTCTCACCCAATCTGATCATTGTTAAACATCATTTTTCCAGCATGCCAAGACAATTGAAAACATGACATGGTCTAATTTCTAAACATACTTGTTCAAATGAACCATAATTTTCACTAGAACCTTCACAGATCTCGTAGTAGATTTTGACAAAATTGTTGCCGTTCTAATATGATCTCATGGCAGTCGGCCTGTGATAGAGTTGTCTGTTGTTGCCGCTGTAGAAACAGCTAACATGTTTGTCGCCATGCCAATATTATGAATATAGCTTTCATTGTATACATGCAATATGGATATGTGTAAAATATTGTAAAGCCTTAATTTATTCTTTAGATCTATTTATTTTTATGTTTTAAAGTATTTATTATTTTTTAATAAGTTTAGTCAAATAATCACAGAAAATATGTTTTAATGTCAAATTATTTAATTTTATATATACATATCATATATTCTCTACATTTATATTTATGCTACTAAAGTCTTAAATTATATATTATTTTAATCTATTTTAACAAATATACTTTGCATGTTTTATGTACCCATAAAAATATTATTATACATGCATGTATTATTATATTTATTTTGTACTCATTACCCTATTTTATATGTTTTATTGCTATCATTTTAAATACTCTGTATGCTTTTTATGGTTTTTTGTGTCGTTGCTTTACACTTGTCTGTCGGAAAATAGCTCAGATGAGCTAATGTTATCAAATTCACATGTAATCCGACGTTAAATAAAGCTTCTTGTATCATTGTATCTTGTAGAATGATCTCGCAGCAGTCGGACTACGGAACAGCGGAGGCCATGGAAGAGTCTTGAGCAATCATCGCCTCGGCAACCGGTTGCCCCTAGCAACCGTGTCGATGCATCGTCGGCAGCTGTCATACATGTCATCGTCGTCGTCAAGTGAACGTCACTCCTCCACGGATGTGTTCGTCGTGTGTTAATAGTGTTGTTGTCATGGATACTGTGGTATGCTTGCCGCTTTATTGTTGTTCTTATACCCGTCGTTCCAACAGTTAAATATCTGGTTGTTCTGTCAACGTTATTGTTTGAATGGGACCGTTACCAGGCAACCGTTGCCACGGTGACCAGCTACATGTCGGTGGGAGTTACTACACAGTTAACTGAGTTGCTACAAGGTTAATTACGGTTTAAAGTTTGCCAACAATCGGGTCGCCCTAAACTGTGGCTGCTCTATGTAATTAGGATGGTTTCATAAAAACGATGTCTGCGCGGATGTGCGAATACGTCGATGTTATATTCGGATTCTGCACCGAAGATAATCCCCTAGGCGTTAAAACTTAACCTTTAGAATGGTTACATTGACATCGCTTCGACAGACATTTCTGGGAAGCAGCATAGAGTATGACTTATGGGCAATCGTCACCTTTCAGTTTACATCAAATATGTAAACGCGTTATCACAACGACATCTGTAAGACAACATCACGCCGCATTCATTGTTGTACATCTTAATGATGTAGGAGGTGTCTATTTTAAGGGGAAGGGGCCGAAATCAGAGTTTATTGAATCACTTCAGATGTCAACTGTTATTTCAAGTTACCTGTTGACAGAGAGTGCTGTGGACTTGTCTCTCATGTGCACAGGCAGATGGGTCGAAGCAAGATGCCGGTTTGATCGTAACGGGTGGAAATATTGTTGTCACGATAAGGCATGTTGTTGCTGCATTATACTAATGCAGTGTATAGTATTGTACATAGTATATTATGGATCTGAGAGGCTAACAAAGTTAATACTATTGATGATATTGTGTTCATAGTTTGTTTTTATATTGTACAGAATGAGATGTAGGGGAGTGGCACGTCAGTGGCCATTTGACAGAGTCGAGTTAATGTATATTGTAGATTGGTTGTCTGTCAAACAGGCTTGAGCATGTGGCTACTAGCACGCACGAACGCACGCAAACGCACGCAAACAAACGTACACACACACACACGTACACACACACAAACAACACAGATTACTTGTCACGTTAACTTATTTAGGTTGCTTGTCCCTGTGAAACAGTGGAACCGGCCGACTTATTCCAGTGTGGGGCACCATTTCGCACTTGTCTCGAAGGTACATGGCTACGCCAGTCTGTTGGGTGCGGCTTGGAAACATGGGAAGATGTGCACTTGGTATGCGTGTGCAGATACGGCGGGGTGGGGCGGGGCGGGGGGTAATACATTAAGGTGTCACCGCGAGACAATTCTTAGATGTTATTCACAGCGGAATGTGAAGAATATTACTACGCATATCACACGTAGCTTTAGCGGTGTCAGTTCCGTGGCAATTGGTCAGTCGGTCAGTCGGTCGTGTGACGCTGCGGCCTCACTGCACGCACACAAGCACTTTAGGGACCGGCGCTTGTGGCGCAGGGAGAGCTAGTTTAGTGGCAGCGACATTAGACGCGTCTGTGTGTCCGTTGTGTAAATAAATACCTTGAGTACAGTTTGGTCGTTATGATTTGCCGAGCACTGGAGCTGTTTATGTTGATGTTGCCGTCAGAATGTCTCCGCCATGGCCACCGAGTCGCGTGCAGGACACAGGTGGCCGATGCTGGTTTTTAACCTTCTTTTTATCTACGCCCAGTTGTATCCACCGCGGGACGGCTCCTTATAAAACTTGCACTGTAGACAGGTGGGGTTGGAGTGTCCAGTTGCATTCGTACTGTTTGATGTAGATGTGTAGTAATTCAGGTGGACTTGTACTACTTGAAGCACACATATACAGCTCGAGGTGGACTTGTACTACATGAGGTACACTTCTACAGATTCAAGTAGACTTGTGCTACTCGAGGTGGACTTGTACTACATGAGGTACACTTCTACAGATTCAAGTAGACTTGTGCTACTCGAGGTGGACTTGTACTGCTTAATGTAAAGTCGTACTACGTGTGAAGTTGTACTACTTGAGGTTGTACTTGACTGGTACTACTTCAAGTGGACAGTCACTGGACATGTACTACTTTGGCTACACTGGTACATCTGCAGGTTGAAAACACAACTGGTTCAAATTCTGTAGACAGGTTTGTTTGTTGTTACTGAAACGAGAAATACTGTTTACCATGATGGATATTGTTTGTTGTTTTGTCATCCATAGTAACAATATGTGTTTCAAGTTAACATGTCCATTGTAAACCACTGTAAACCGGTTGACATCTCTTATCTTCCGAACTGGTTTGTTGTTTTAAAGAAATACAGAGACCGACACAATATCATTTACGCTGTTTGCTGTACTTTCATTTTAAACCTTCACAGTGTTGTTCGACTCGAGATGTGCTAAATAAATAACAAGTTACAGCAACTGAAGGCTGTTATAGTGGCGAGGTTAACGTGAACTAGGTTTAAGTTTTGTAAATGTGAAGCATTGTCAGGAGTAAATCAGTGACCGCTGTTGGACAATAGGTGGAAGTTAGTTCAGTGACAGCCGACCAGATGGTGCTATGTGTACAACTGTTTGTCGATGCCATTAGATCACAATTGCAGGGATGACCGTTGCAGTGGAATCCATCATTGCGAACACCTCTTTATAATGTACACCTGAGGATCCAAGCAACTATTTTCACAGACCGTACGTGTTATGTGGAACCTGAGAGTAACTAACCCCAGCTTGTATCATGGGGGTGGTTGTATAGATGCGACAGGTCGCGGTTGCGAAACATTTGTAGTCGGTCTCTATAACTGGATCCAGTAACAAGGGTGTGACAGCGACAGAAACAAAGCCACGGTGAATTATTGTCAATATGGAATATTGTCAGTGACGGTGTCAGTTCATGTTATATGCTATTAATGTATAATGCTTCAATACAATATTGTATATCCATTCCTCCGTTTTCTTGTTGTGTGTAATTCACCATAGCAACAGGGGCACATTTAGGGGCTACTACATCACTATGTCTATGGCTTAAATACATTTTGCATCACCAACAATATTTATACAAGCGATATAAACTATTACATTGTCAGGACAGCATGGCATTTGCTTAATCAACCTGTCCACATGCACTTTGTTTCAACAATGTTATTGTGTGTACACTATATGTATGTATTGCCACAAAGAAGAAACATTTGGGACCAATTTATGAAGAAAAACTGCAGGATGATTAAGCATGGCTGCCCTTTATGAGATCTGAGACGGGCGACAGATGTAAGGCCACAATAAGGTGCTCATCCGCCATTACCCAACCAAAGACTACCCTAGAGGAATCAGGAAGGATACGGCAGTACCCTTCCTAATATGAATGGGATAGATTTAGTTTCCTAAACACTAAGGCTAATCCGAATTGATCCAGCGATTGGGAATAGCTACAGACATGTGCTATACCATTTTGGAAAGCCCAGAGCACTCCTCAAATACGGAAAATCATCGATTTTTTATTTTCGTCCCTCAACTCGAGTTTTCGATGTTTCAAACTGTCGACTTTCGCAAATGGACCGGCTATACCTTTCAACAAATGGATCGGCTATCCGAGGTGCCCCTGGTGGCGTGTTGGCTTCTTCCGACCGCAGTCTTCTCCCTTTCCCGTTCATTCATATTTCCGGCTGAAATGTGCGCTGGCATGCTGTCCGTGGCAGGCTTGGCTCCGTGTTCGTCCTACCACCAATCAGAATTTGAGCCCAGGCCATCACCGGTGGTTGAATGCCCCCCTCCCGGATTTTGCCGCACGTTTGCCTATTTTCCCACTTTTTTACCCACTAGTAACATTATGCAGGTTGTTTGAATTTCTGTGAGGACATGTAGTGCTCAGTGACTAGAAATTATGTTTTTGTACAGCGTGACATCGCAGCTGTAAAATCATGGCAGATAACAGTCAGTGTTTGTCTGCATATTGATATCAAAATGATAGGTCAATGTCTGATTCTAGCTGGAATGAAGGGGTGTCAGGTTTGTGGGACTCGAGGTATTATAATTTTATGAATTTTCCACAGCATATCTGCCAGTGAAGGATAAATATGCTATGAAATGTTCGATAACAGGTCTATTAAATTCGATAGGAAATTAAGGAAACGTTAGAATGTCCACCTATGGAAAACGCAAATGTGGTCTTAGGCCAACTGACGAAACATGACAAATGGCCATTTGTACTTAAACACACAAAGTAGGCATACGCCATACAGGGTAGTTAGACACAAAGAAATTCCCAAATGCAAATGTAGTGGAGAGAATCAGTTGTGACAAGATATGCAAGATACTACTTTGCTTGGTGCATGCTGAGAATGATTTCTTCTCCGAGATCTTGAATCTTGAGAATAGTTTCAATATCATAAATATTTGCACCAAACTAAAATTACAATCACATGACCAAGAGATGTCTTGGTCATGTCGTTGTAATTTAACGTTGGTGCAAGTCTTATTCAGGCTTTCCCCTTGTCACTTGAGTTATAATCTTTTCACTTTGGCTATCTGGTCTATTACCCTGGAAAGAATAACAATAAGAACATGTCAGCATTTTCATGTCCAAGGTTTATTTCTTGCTTAAATAAAAGTAAAAGCCGTAGAAACAAAAATATGTTCATTAAATGTTGCCAGGTTTCTCAAACCCAACATATGCAAAAAAATCATATATTTAATCATCTTTAACTGATAAATGACAACTAATTTCTAAACGTAATTATTCCGATGAGCCATAGTTTTTACCGGAACCTTACAGAACCCATGACAGCCTTGCAAACATGATCATTGAAACGACCCATTAGGATTAGGCTTTACATCGGCTACTGCCAAAACCCACAACGGCACTGCAAACGTTACAAAATATTCCTTGCCATTATCTCCACGATGCTCAATACAGATATTAAAATAAATATACTATCAATGAAAATCGACAATTACGAAACAATATAGCGGCTCATTTCCACAGATCTCACTAGTCTAATATCTACAATCCAAACCATTGCTGGCATATGCACGTAAATATATAAGATCTTCAAAGTGATATATTGACAATAACGTCACAAATATAAGATAAGACGGAATTACTCCATTGTTTTCGTTAAATAGGGAGCAATATCTGCCTACCTGTTTCATATGATAATCAAATATAATTTGCAACGTTAAAAACGGTCGCATATCTTCAAACATCAGTTTTCTCTCCACAAAATGGTAAAGACATTTCTATATAAAAATACATGTAATTATTCAAAGTTTGTATAAAAGGTTAATCTGACAATTGTATAATGTAGCCAAGACCTTCTGATCTGGTACAAAACATTGGAAGTTTCAAATCGATAAGTGACACAATCGACAGCGTCCCCTGGTGGCAACGTGTTCACTTGAGGATTGGCGATGCGAAGAAGCGAGTTGACGGCCGATGTCCCTTGCTGCTGCCAAACCTGCAATAATTTAACACGTTCAGGACAAGATATCTGCATCCTAAAAGCATATCTTTCAATCAAACCTCCCCACCTATGCCACGATTTCTTCACGCAAACATTTTAGGGCCATCACTACATGCTCATTTGTTTGTTTGTGCCCAATTTTTTAGTTTATCGTTGTTGTTTTTTAAAGTTTCCCATACAAAACAATTAACAACAATTTCACCAAAATGGTAATGATGATAATAATCTTATAAAGCACTGGTATCTGCCAAACAGTGCTCGTGGCACCTGCATTGGGTCAAACCATTACACTGGTTGAGTTCACTCACGATTGACTTTACATACAGTCAGGATACAGCTTCACATATAAAATCAGTTTATTCACACTTTCCAAATCAAACTACCAACATCAACTCTTTCAATCGACAGCCACATTTATAATGACGCCACAGTCTCTAGCTGGTACCAACACCACCATATCTAGCTGGTACCAACACCACCATATCTAGCTGGTACCAACACCACCATCTCTAGCTGGTACCAACACCACCATCTCTAGCTGGTACCAACACCACCATCTCTAGCTGGTACCAACACCACCATCTCTAGCTGGTACCAACACCACCATCTCTAGCTGGTACCAACACCACCATCTCTAGCTGGTACCAACACCACCATCTCTAGCTGGTACCAACACCACCATCTCTAGCTGGTACCAACACCACCATCTCTAGCTGGTACCAACACCACCATCTCTAGCTGGTACCAACACCACCATGTCTAGCTGGTACCAACACCACCATCTCTAGCTGGTACCAACACCACCATCTGTAGCTGGTACCAACACCACCATATCTAGCTGGTACCAACACCACCATCTCTAGCTGGTACCAACACCACCATCTCTAGCTGGTACCCTACAGATGAGATAGCAAGTCTATCACCTACCTGGGCGTGAACCAGCTTCTCTTCTCTACGCCCCCAGTCGAACAGTCGACAGGTCCCAGCATGCTGTGGGGCACTGTAAACAGACACAACTCATGTAGCCACATCAACATCAAGTAGATAGGAATTACAAGTCCACTTGCCACCGAGCTTGGAACATTTGACCAATTATTACGGGTACATTAGGCTGACATTCATGCATTTTTCCCAGTATAGCATATGGACAGTAATCTGTCTATTTAGAATATTTTCTAAACAAAATTCTGGGAGAAACCAATGACAAACGCAACTTTCTTAACAAATTTATAGTAAATATAGTTGTGACATGGCAAACAGACGGACGTTGTCCAGACTGACATTTTTATTGGGGGCTATTGTTTTTTGGTCTTTTATCCGGGATACGATTCTAGTTGTAGTTTGCACTTGGCACGGCGTCCGTGCACTCTGGCGAGTACTGCCAGGAACGACACGAGACAATCATTAGCAGGAAGTGGTTTTTTGAAGGAACTCACCAGGCCGAGTCTCGGGGGTTTTGGGGGTGTAGTGGTCCCCCGGGCCGTCCATGTCATCACTGATGTTGATGAAGGTGATCCAGTAGTCTGTCGAGATCGACATCAGCTTCTCAATCACCTGTCCCACAAACAACAGTTACGATTTACATAATAAAAAGGCAAGTTCTTATATAGCGCAGTATCCAGCCCTAAGGACCGTTCAAAGCGCTTTACACTTTACTTCCCTGACAGCCCTGTTCACCCAGACACCATCTCGTCTTCTCTGGGAAGCATCCAGCCATATGCTACAATAAATGCACGAAGGCTGCTCGTACACATATCCACTACTGTCTATAGCCAGGTACTCATTTATACAGCTGAGTGAACTGGAGCAATGCAGAGTGGAAAAACTTGCCCAAGGGTTTAACACCGCAACACAGGATTCGAACCCTGAGCCACTGCGCTCTCTAATACCAGTTGTCACATGGAAGCTGGTTTTAAAATGTTATTATGACATTTCTTCTAGCCGAGATGCAGTTTTCTGCAATGCAATTTTTTTCTGTGATTTTTTTTTCGGGACAAGTAAACATGAATTAGTTGTTGTCTTTCCGAACAATATCTAGGAGTTTGTGTCGAATGGCACGAATGGCACAGGAAGTAGTGGTTAGCTCATCCGTCTGGCACGCAGGAGGTCTGTGTTCAAACCCCGTTGTGGCAGTGTCCACCCTCAGTGCCAACATAGATAGGTCAGCTTAGTGTAATGTTCTGAAAAAACTGACTAGTTCAATGAAACCTGGAGTCGGATCACATTTGCATTTTTCATAGGCGACCATTATAACGTTTCCTTTATTTCCCACTAATCTTGATGAGATCTGTTATTGACAATTTCACAGCATATTTACCCTCCATAGACAGACGTTCTGTGAATAATTTGTAAACTTTTAATACCTCACGCTCCCACTAACTTCGTTCAAACCTTACACCCCTTCATTTCTGCTTGAACCACCCACGGATTGCCCCTGATTACATCACCAAGCAAAAGACAGCTCTGATGCCTCGCTGCACAAAAACATCATTTCTTCTCACTCCACACTACATGTGCTCACAGAAATTCAGACAACCTGCATAATGCTGTTTTAATAGGGTACTCTTTGGTCGCACAGGTAGTGGCAGATGAACACCTCATAACATTGTAACCATATATATATATATATATATATATGGTTACAATGTTATGAGGTGTTCAATATATATATATATATATAGACTATCAGTTAATAGAACCCTGGAAACAACTAGAATTAGAACCGTCTGAAACCGTCCATTCAGTGGTGCATGACTGGGGACTCACCCTCTGTTGTTTGCGGGTCTCCTCTATCATTTGCAGGGGTTCAGGGTCCGTCGTTGAGTAGCCCACCACGGTCGGGCCAAACACTCGGGCCAGGTTGCTCACTGACATCTTGCACTCGTCGCACTCGGACACCCTGTGGGGGACAGACCACAACTGTCAGTGGGGACAGACCACAATTATCAGTGGCGACAGACCACAATTATCAGTGGGGACAGTGCACAACTGTCAGTGGGGACCGATCACATTTTGTATATGTATAACGGGATGTAAGACTGAGTGTGTGTGAGCACTCTACACAATCGGAAATCCTGTAAAAATCCTGTACAATTATGATCTGCTTAAGAAAGTAATGGCGTCAGCATTAGTGAGTGAGGTCAGTCAGCGTCAGTGAGAAGAGTGACAGTCAGCATCAGTGAGAAGAGTGACAGTCAGCGCCAGTGAGAAGAATGACAGTCAGCGCCAGTGAGAAGAGTGACTGTCAGCATCAGTGAGAAGAGTGACAGTCAGCGCCAGTGAGAAGAGTGACAGTCAGCGCCAGTGAGAAGAGTGACAGTCAGCGCCAGTGAGAAGAGTGACTGTCAGCATCAGTGAGAAGAGTGACAGTCAGCGCCAGTGAGAAGAGTGACAGTCAGCGCCAGGGAGAAGAGTGACAGTCAGCGTCAGTGAGAAGAGTGACAGTCAGCGTCAGTGAGAAGAGTGACAGTCAGCGCCAGTGAGAAGAGTGACAGTCAGCGCCAGTGAGAAGAGTGACAGTCAGCGTCAGTGAGAAGAGTGACAGTCAGCGCCAGTGAGAAGAGTGACAGTCAGTCTGTGAGAGTGACAGTCAATCTGTGAGAGTGACAGTCAATCTGTGAGAGTGACAGTCAGTCTGTGAGAGAGACAGTCAGTCTGTGAGAGTGACAGTCAGTCTGTGAGAGAGACAGTCAGTCTGTGAGAGAGACAGTCAGTCTGTGAGAGAGACAGTCAGTCTGTGAGAGAGACAGTCAGTCTGTGAGAGTGACAGTCAGTCTGTGAGAGAGACAGTCAGTCTGTGAGAGTGACAGTCAGTCTGTGAGAGAGACAGTCAGTCTGTGAGAGAGACAGTCAGTCTGTGAGAGAGACAGTCAGTCTGTGAGAGAGACAGTCAGTCTGTGAGAGAGACAGTCAGTCTGTGAGAGAGACAGTCAGTCTGTGAGAGTGACAGTCAGTCTGTGAGAGTGACAGTCAGTCTGTGAGAGAGACAGTCAGTCTGTGAGAGTGACAGTCAGTCTGTGAGAGAGACAGTCAGTCTGTGAGAGAGACAGTCAGTCTGTGAGAGAGACAGTCAGTCTGTGAGAGTGACAGTCAGTCTGTGAGAGAGACAGTCAGTCTGTGAGAGAGACAGTCAGTCTGTGAGAGAGACAGTCAGTCTGTGAGAGAGACAGTCAGTCTGTGAGAGTGACAGTCAGTCTGTGAGAGAGACAGTCAGTCTGTGAGAGTGACAGTCAGTCTGTGAGAGAGACAGTCAGTCTGTGAGAGAGACAGTCAGTCTGTGAGAGAGACAGTCAGTCTGTGAGAGAGACAGTCAGTCTGTGAGAGAGACAGTCAGTCTGTGAGAGAGACAGTCAGTCTGTGAGAGTGACAGTCAGTCTGTGAGAGAGACAGTCAGTCTGTGAGAGAGACAGTCAGTCTGTGAGAGTGACAGTCAGTCTGTGAGAGAGACAGTCAGTCTGTGAGAGAGACAGTCAGTCTGTGAGAGTGACAGTCAGTCTGTGAGAGAGACAGTCAGTCTGTGAGAGTGACAGTCAGTCTGTGAGAGTGACAGTCAGTCTGTGAGAGAGACAGTCAGTCTGTGAGAGAGACAGTCAGTCTGTGAGAGAGACAGTCAGTCTGTGAGAGTGACAGTCAGTCTGTGAGAGAGACAGTCAGTCTGTGAGAGAGACAGTCAGTCTGTGAGAGAGACAGTCAGTCTGTGAGAGTGACAGTCAGTCTGTGAGAGAGACAGTCAGTCTGTGAGAGAGACAGTCAGTCTGTGAGAGAGACAGTCAGTCTGTGAGAGAGACAGTCAGTCTGTGAGAGAGACAGTCAGTCTGTGAGAGAGACAGTCAGTCTGTGAGAGAGACAGTCAGTCTGTGAGAGAGACAGTCAGTCTGTGAGAGAGACAGTCAGTCTGTGAGAGAGACAGTCAGTCTGTGAGAGAGACAGTCAGTCTGTGAGAGAGACAGTCAGTCTGTGAGAGAGACAGTCAGTCTGTGAGAGAGACAGTCAGTCTGTGAGAGAGACAGTCAGTCTGTGAGAGAGACAGTCAGTCTGTGAGAGAGACAGTCAGTCTGTGAGAGAGACAGTCAGTCTGTGAGAGAGACAGTCAGTCTGTGAGAGACAGTCAGTCTGTGAGAGAGACAGTCAGTCTGTGAGAGAGACAGTCAGTCTGTGAGAGAGACAGTCAGTCTGTGAGAGAGACAGTCAGTCTGTGAGAGAGACAGTCAGTCTGTGAGAGAGACAGTCAGTCTGTGAGAGAGACAGTCAGTCTGTGAGAGTGGCAGTCAGTCTGTGAGAGAGACAGTCAGTCTGTGAGAGAGACAGTCAGTCTGTGAGAGAGACAGTCAGTCTGTGAGAGTGACAGTCAGTCTGTGAGAGAGACAGTCAGTCTGTGAGAGAGACAGTCAGTCTGTGAGAGAGACAGTCAGTCTGTGAGAGTGACAGTCAGTCTGTGAGAGAGACAGTCAGTCTGTGAGAGTGACAGTCAGTCTGTGAGAGAGACAGTCAGTCTGTGAGAGAGACAGTCAGTCTGTGAGAGAGTGACAGTCAGTCTGTGAGAGTGACAGTCAGTCTGTGAGAGAGACAGTCAGTCTGTGAGAGAGACAGTCAGTCTGTGAGAGAGACAGTCAGTCTGTGAGAGTGACAGTCAGTCTGTGAGAGAGACAGTCAGTCTGTGAGAGAGACAGTCAGTCTGTGAGAGAGACAGTCAGTCTGTGAGAGTGACAGTCAGTCTGTGAGAGAGACAGTCAGTCTGTGAGAGAGACAGTCAGTCTGTGAGAGAGACAGTCAGTCTGTGAGAGAGACAGTCAGTCTGTGAGAGAGACAGTCAGTCTGTGAGAGAGTGACAGTCAGTCTGTGAGAGTGACAGTCAGTCTGTGAGAGAGACAGTCAGTCTGTGAGAGAGACAGTCAGTCTGTGAGAGAGTCAGTCAGTCTGTGAGAGAGACAGTCAGTCTGTGAGAGTGACAGTCAGTCTGTGAGAGAGACAGTCAGTCTGTGAGAGAGACAGTCAGTCTGTGAGAGTGACAGTCAGTCTGTGAGAGTGACAGTCAGTCTGTGAGAGAGACAGTCAGTCTGTGAGAGAGACAGTCAGTCTGTGAGAGAGACAGTCAGTCTGTGAGAGAGACAGTCAGTCTGTGAGAGAGACAGTCAGTCTGTGAGAGAGACAGTCAGTCTGTGAGAGACAGTCAGTCTGTGAGAGAGACAGTCAGTCTGTGAGAGAGACAGTCAGTCTGTGAGAGAGACAGTCAGTCTGTGAGAGAGACAGTCAGTCTGTGAGAGAGACAGTCAGTCTGTGAGAGAGACAGTCAGTCTGTGAGAGAGACAGTCAGTCTGTGAGAGTGACAGTCAGTCTGTGAGAGAGACAGTCAGTCTGTGAGAGAGACAGTCAGTCTGTGAGAGAGACAGTCAGTCTGTGAGAGAGACAGTCAGTCTGTGAGAGAGACAGTCAGTCTGTGAGAGAGACAGTCAGTCTGTGAGAGACAGTCAGTCTGTGAGAGAGACAGTCGGTCTGTGAGAGAGACAGTCGGTCTGTGAGAGACAGTCGGTCTGTGAGAGAGACAGTCGGTCTGTGAGAGAGACAGTCGGTCTGTGAGAGAGACAGTCGGTCTGTGAGAGAGACAGTCGGTCTGTGAGAGAGACAGTCAGTCTGTGAGAGAGACAGTCAGTCTGTGAGAGAGACAGTCAGTCTGTGAGAGTGACAGTCAGTCTGTGAGAGAGACAGTCAGTCTGTGAGAGAGACAGTCAGTCTGTGAGAGTGACAGTCAGTCTGTGAGAGAGACAGTCAGTCTGTGAGAGAGACAGTCAGTCTGTGAGAGAGACAGTCAGTCTGTGAGAGAGACAGTCAGTCTGTGAGAGAGACAGTCAGTCTGTGAGAGAGACAGTCAGTCTGTGAGAGAGACAGTCAGTCTGTGAGAGAGACAGTCAGTCTGTGAGAGAGACAGTCGGTCTGTGAGAGAGACAGTCGGTCTGTGAGAGAGACAGTCAGTCTGTGAGAGAGACAGTCAGTCTGTGAGAGAGACAGTCAGTCTGTGAGAGAGACAGTCAGTCTGTGAGAGTGACAGTCAGTCTGTGAGAGAGACAGTCAGTCTGTGAGAGAGACAGTCAGTCTGTGAGAGTGACAGTCAGTCTGTGAGAGAGACAGTCAGTCTGTGAGAGAGACAGTCAGTCTGTGAGAGAGACAGTCAGTCTGTGAGAGAGACAGTCAGTCTGTGAGAGACAGTCAGTCTGTGAGAGAGACAGTCAGTCTGTGAGAGAGACAGTCAGTCTGTGAGAGACAGTCAGTCTGTGAGAGAGACAGTCAGTCTGTGAGAGAGACAGTCGGTCTGTGAGAGAGACAGTCGGTCTGTGAGAGAGACAGTCGGTCTGTGAGAGAGACAGTCGGTCTGTGAGAGAGACAGTCAGTCTGTGAGAGTGACAGTCAGTCTGTGAGAGAGACAGTCAGTCTGTGAGAGAGACAGTCAGTCTGTGAGAGTGACAGTCGGTCTGTGAGAGAGACAGTCGGTCTGTGAGAGAGACAGTCGGTCTGTGAGAGAGACAGTCGGTCTGTGAGAGAGACAGTCAGTCTGTGAGAGTGACAGTCAGTCTGTGAGAGAGACAGTCAGTCTGTGAGAGAGACAGTCAGTCTGTGAGAGAGACAGTCAGTCTGTGAGAGAGACAGTCAGTCTGTGAGAGAGACAGTCAGTCTGTGAGAGAGACAGTCAGTCTGTGAGAGAGACAGTCAGTCTAAGTGAGTGGTACCTCTGTAGATGCAGCATGACGAAGGCGAGGGTGTCTCTGTTGGGGCGTGGCAGTTGACTGATGGCGTGGTAGACCATCGACAGACCCTCATCCTCATCCCGCACCTCTGACATAACAAACACAACATCAGTTCCATGCAACAATTTAAACCATTTCCATCCTACAGCCCTGATCTGCTGTGACCACTGAGTCCAGCATTCCCAGTGAATGTGCAGCAACGTTGACAACCTCATTTCAATTCAAGATTTGAGGACCAAGTATGCATTTTGTTAATAGGGATATTATATATTTTTTTGAAAATATGATAATCAGCGAGTAAAATGACCCGTACAATATTACATTGCTGACAAGGTATGCTGCTCTTCCGCCGGTTTTATGCTGGAACTTTTATCATCACTGGCATCCGAGAATCGATCAAAAATAATCCCACTATCATGGTCAGTTTTATTGCTAAGTTTGTTTCGAACATAATCATCATCTAATATACTTTCTTTGCCAAACTATCAAATAAATCATCCAAAACTTATGATAGCAAATCACTGGTTGAAAGCCCTACACCATTTGTAGCCACCCCAAGTTTAGATAATCTAACTTCTTAAATCAGCTTGGCCTATGTAATATGTATACAAGTGGCTCCACCCAGTGGATAATTATGAGTTAAAATGCTTTAATTAGCAAAGCTTGCCAAAATCTTAATATTGGCCTGTCACAAGCGGTGATGCGGCTAGATGGGCATCCTGTATGGAAATGGTTAAGTTAACAACTACACATTGAATTATTGTTTACAATAATTATTTATTAAATTATTCAATATTATAATATAATAATAATATATTAATATAGTGTCTATTGTGCCGAAACTCTCATATTACCAACATTAGTTTTTTTTTATTCAGCATACCTAAATTACTCAAAAGTTTGGCAAAAAAGTATGTTTCTATATTCATGAAATGCGAAACCGGTAAGCTTTTTGGAAAACCAATAAACTATCACCTATTACATATGTCAGATACACCAAGCCTGAGATCGTGAGAGGGGCTTCACTTGCCTGTGGCGCTGACAAAGTCGTTCCACAAGGTGTATGTGATGAGTGATTCCTTGAGACTGCGGAGGAAGTCTTTGAGACAGCCGCACACTACGTGGATGTCATCAATACTTCCCTGCAAACACACAACATTGACACATACTCCAGCCACTGACAGGGCACAGTTGTATTAATATCTTTATTTTATGTACGGCCATTTCCGGATATAAACCTGTTCAGAGGCACTAAAAATAACACGGTTATGCATGTCTAGTTTTGTCTACATAGGTGAAATATTCTGCTTGATTACATTTTTAATAATTACGTTTCTTTACATTTCATGTAGATTATTATAAATCAAATGGCTAACACAGTAAATTCCCTGTAGGCTACATTCAAATAATCCAAAATTAAAGCTGTGTTACACTGTAGTTCCAAACAATGAAATTAATAACAAACACGGTAAAATATAAAGTAGTGTAATTTAGACATGGCATAAATGTTTGTGTTAAGCCAAGTACAGCCGACAAAATTCCCCCCAGAATGCTGGTTTATGCGAATTTTGTTGATTGCAACCTTTTGAAAAAAATGCCCTACATTTGTGAGCTTGTCGCTGCGAAACTGCTCTAATCGTGTTCTCTGAGACTGTCAATTTGAGAAGTGCTGTGCATGTTATACTGATCATGGTGTACAGATGGACATGTTGCACATTACTAACTTTGTTCCTTTTCTCATATGCGAGAGGTGCCTGCAGTTTGGACCAGAAAATCAAATTCACGGTAAACACATCATGTATAACAAACAGACCTTCACTGATATCACTGGCATCATGGTAAACCTTAAAAAAATATACAAATCTAAACTGTCAGAAATGTGACACACACACAAAGAATGAATACAACAACATAACTTGCTGTTTTGTTAAAGTAACAGAACCTGGTGTGACCAGCCGGACACGGATAAAGATGTGAATATGAGTAAAGAGCTCCTACCAGGAAGGGAGCTCCCCGGCCACAAAGAAACTTCTCTTTAAGTTCTTTTACTTGCTTCTCGGAACTGGAAATAATGATCACGCATAAACCACTAATGTAAACAACGCTTGTGTAGCATGACAAAATACAGACAATGTTTATGTGAATAAAATATTATTGCAACTTTTGTATGACCATTTATTGAGTAAACAATGCTTTCATCTATATGTATTCACAATTTTTAGATTTTTTAAGACAGGTATGCTGTATCCTATGCTAAAGCATCATTTGCTTCATCTTACCCTGGTACTCTGTAGATGCCAACTTCACTCAGTCCACGAGCTTCTATCTCATTGACACAGTGAATCTGTGGAACAGTGGAGCCTGGTATCACTTTCACATAAACAATCTTAGTCTTATAGTCAAGACAAAATGAAAACATTTACACAGATTACAAAAAGTATATTTGGGTAAGATTATATTTTATCATTAATTTTGGCAAGCAACTTTGGCCCGGCTAAGTCTATTGCACCTTGTGAAGTGACGGAGCCAGGCTAAGTCTGTCACTTCTAAATACATATTTTATTCTAATTTTGTTTAAGCATTTTAACTTACGAATGTTGGATGTTATAATACAGTAATAGACAGTAATGGTTATGCAGTGTGTGTGTGTGTGTGTGTGTGTGTGTGTGCGTGTGTGCGAGTGTGTGTTTCTCTGTGTGTGTATGTGTGTGCGTATGTGTGTGTGCGTGCGCGAGTGTGTGTGCGAGTGAGTGCGTGTGCGAGTGTGTCTGTCTGTGTGTGTGCGAGTGTGTGTGCGTGCGTGCGCAAGTGTGTGTGCGTGCGCGAGTGTGAGTGCGTGTGCGAGTGTGTGTGTGCGTGCATGTGTGTACTTACAATGAGGGCAGGTATCATGGGGGGGTCTGAGGGTGCGTAGTCAGCCAGAAACCCCTGCAACATCACACCAGGTGTAGTTCACATTAGGGGTGTTTTCAAATACATCAAACAAAACATTACAGGCGATGTAATTTTTTTTCATGACAGCGTGAACTAAAATGTTCAACAGTGAGTCAATGATGACATGCATCAAATTCGACATTTTAAATTCTTGCAGAAATCATCAAAATTTACATAGGTATGGCTGGCGTCTTTAATTTGAAATGACAAGAGCCTTAGGCTACTTATCGTACATTTGGTAAACAATTACTTTGTACAACCATACCTTTATGATTATCTTTTAACGAGTTGTTATCAATCTCATTAAAAACAGATAACACATCCAAAATGGCTCCGTATATATTGATACATATATACAATAAAGTATGTTGTGAGACGTCTCAAACGACTACCGTGGAAAATAAAAAAATGAATTTATGAGAACCAGCTGAAGCAAGACAAGTGCGAGTAGACAATCTCAAATGTCAATCGCAACTCACAAGACAACCAACCTTCGGCACTGTCACGAAACAGCAGAAAATTATATACTACTAAAAATTTGCTAAGGATCACACAATGTTTCTTATGGAACAATCTTGAAATGGCAGCCATCCAGAGACTCATTGGAAGCAGGAGACGCCGTTGTCAGGCTGTGATTGCATCACGTGGGTCACCACAAGCTACTGACAGTTGTTGCTGCTGGTAATTGAATTGATTGGGACATTTTCATGACTTGGAGTAACATTCTGAAACCTCCATTTTGGGGTCTGGGGAAAACCTTCATTTTTGGGTGTCTGCTTCTTTGGTGACAGATCGCATGTTACCTATTGTTCACATTAGCAAAGAAATTCAGGAAATAAACATGTCCTCGAATACATGCTATTTTTAGTTTTTGTGTGATACACATGCCGTAAAATATATTACTGCCCTAAATAGTGATCCCTAGCAAAATGTGCGTAGTAGACCATGATAGTAGCATTGACCAATGAGTCAGTCCTGTGGTTTCCCGGCTATACACAGTGAGACGTAGACTTACGGGGGTGTGTTTTCCGGTGCCGGGAGTGGTGCTGGCGGGGCAGCAGGGCAGGGGCAGCAGGTCCTTGCACTCCGGATGGGCTGTGGCCCGGCAGTCTGACAACACCAGACCAAACACATTTGTATTTGAAAGTATTTAAAAAAAAATTGTATTTGTATTTGGCCTTTAGGAATGAAAGGTATTTGTATTTAAATACTTTCCTAAAGTATTTGACTTTTTAAAATACTTTCAAATACTTTCTCAAATACATTGTCAATATCAACATTTCTGTTTCAAGATCACATGTAATGCCTGTCAAACTGATTACCTTCACTGCAACTTCACCCAACAGTGCTAATTACTGATGAAGACACTAAACAGCAGTTCCCATGGCAGTGACCACAACTTTTGTTTGCTCAGAGCCTAAGGTTGGATTAGCACCTGACAGTGACCATTGGTCAATATCCCCTTTGTTCTTTAGTCACACTCCATGCTGGCACCAGGCTATTCTAGTTTCCTGGCTGACTTTGAAGTTGAGCTGTCACACTTCCTCACAATATTCTAGCATTCATTAGCAGTGTTTCTTCTGAGGGCAGCATTTTATTATGGACCTCCTGGCTTGACACAACAAACAACATATTTTGGCCTTAACCTCTGTGGATAGAGGTTTTTGAGTCAGTTGTCACTGTGATGTAGTTAGCAATAACAATACTTCCTAGCACTGGTCTGCCTGTCTTCATATGAGCAAAAAACTAATTATGCCAATAAACAAGATGTCTCTTATATGAGTTGCTTTTCTTGAAATGAAAAGTATTTGAAATACTTTCCAATGTATTTGTATTTAAAAGTATTTGTATTTGAATCCCTCAAGAGTATTTGTATTTCAATGTATTTGACTCGATGTCTTGACTACACACAGGCACCCTACAGTCAACGCCACCCAACCAAATTACGCCTGATCTAATATATTGATATTATTATTTTAATACTGATGGAAATGATTTTTCATATCACTTATTAAAAAATATGTTTATTAATGCATATTAATTTGTGAATAGGTATTTAGACGTGAGTTGTATAGTCTTAAAAACATTTCATTACTGTTTATCATTCTATATATAACAACTTTTGGGGCAAGAATTTCACAAAAACATGACAACATTTTTTAACGGTCCACTTTTTAAAGCTTGATTGATCTGTTGCTAGGCAACAGTTCACGTGCTGGGCTGGTCAGTTAACAATGGCCCATGCATTCCAGCTGTATCATTGATGATGCAGCCAAAAGTGATAACTTCAAAGAGGTCAGCATGAATAACACGCATTAACGGTTATTCGGTTTTTATTAAGTATTTGCAAATAATATGAGATGTTTAATTCAATGATGGTAAATTCTCTAATAAATCAGCATGCCTCATGGATGGATAAGGCATTGCTAACCAACAACATACCTTTACATTTCACCATCCTGCCAAATCTCATGCGTTTTCCACACTGAAATACAAAGACACAGGTGTATTAATGTTTAATACAGATAAAGGCTACAAACAGTAATATAAGGACAGAGAGAACACCTGATACTAACAATCTTCCAAGACACGATGTTCTCTCGACAGAGGACTAAACAAACAGGAAACCACCAAGAAAGAAACACAGAAAGCAGGAGACCACTTGGTGTCGTTCCAGACCGAGGCTGTATTCGGGACAAGGGGGAATACTTACGAATACGAAAATCAGGTTTACATTGTCAACCAAAAGGAATCCACAAGTACTTAGCGGTAAACACGACACAGAACAGGACTCACCGGGATGCACGTCTCCGACCTGATGACGGTTTTAGTGACAAAGCTGTGGACGCGGTTGAGTGATTTCCCCGCAGAGTTATAATGACGCAACCGGGACGCCCTGTGGGAAGACGCACTAACGTGTGAATCAACAAGAGTGACAGTAAAACGCCGTGATAAATCTCTCTACCGCCAATGAAGCAACATAGAAATTTACTTTGAATTTGAACAAATCATGAAGTGTTGTAATAAATCAACATAATCATGTACACTAAGAGTCCAACTGTAACATCCCTTGATGGTTAGTGCCTTAGTGGCACAGCACCAATGACTGTACATTGGCTTGATTCCATAGAAAATCGCAAAAAGTAACACCAAATACCAATATGTATTTGAAACGTTTACATAATTGAGTCTATGGGGTTCAGATACAAAGTTTTGTTTAGAGGTTTTGTGATTCAAGAGAGGTTGGGGTGAGTTTGTGGCTCACGAGGGATTGGAGGAGTGTGTGACTCACCAAGGGTTAGGGGGTGTGACTCACCAAGGGTTAGGGGGTGTGTTCGCGTCACTGTCGTGGCGGCGGTGGTGACGCGGCACCACGTTCTCGTCCTCAGACTCACTGCCTACACGACACAAGTAGTGACATGTCATCAAAACTATTTTTGACTCAAACTCAAACACTTGCAATAAAAACAACTTAACTCTTTACTGGGTAGACAGCCTTCTTATTTTACACCCTGCTGTGGGCAGACCATTTTAAGATGGCAGCCATCTGTGAATTACGCTGCACGTTGCTTGCATTAACATTCGAATAACTCGACAACCGATGCATAAAAATATATGAAATTAATTGCACTGTACATGGAACGATTGTGTGAACGGTCTGCGCGTACGAAGGGTTGGGCGGTTTTGGACAGTCTGCGTGTACAAAGGGTTGGGCGGTTTTGGACAGTCTGCGTGTACGAAGGATTGGGCGGTTTTGGACAGTCTGCGTGTACGAAGGGTTGGGCGGTTTTGGACGGTCTGCGTGTACGAAAGGTTGGGCGGTTTTGGACAGTCTGCGCAGTAAAGAGTTAATAAAGATAATCTGCTGTAACAGGGGCAAATGACTTTAGTAACAATTTGCTTGGAACAACTGTAGGAATCTAAGGGTGATCACGTAAACCCAAAGTACACTAAACATGGCAAGACAAGAGGGTAAACAGTGGAACACCAGGAAAATAAAGAGTTGTGCGTTAATCCAAACCAATGCTTTCAATAATTTTGCATCACAAAAACGATAACCCATGTATGGACGGGGTGGTGTGAACCACGAAGCAATGATAAACACATCAAGTTTCAATTTGCAATTACGAGACCATCCGTAAGACGTCACTTACCAAACTGCTTTGTGTTGGTGGTGGAGAAGGACTTCTTCAGACGTCTCTTGCCACTCGCCCGCCGCTGGCTTCTCTCTGGTGGTATTGGGAGCATGTCGTCCTCGACGGTCAGTGTCACGGTGGACACACCGGCAGAGCGTGACCGTCGATGGCGTTTCTTCTTTCCACCAGATTTCTGCGGGACACAATTTTCTTTTAATAAATCGGCTTACAAAAGTGTGGGAACCTACAGTGTTGAAAGTGGAAAAACAGGGAGCATATTATGATTAACCAACCACGCCAGAGCAACATTGCCAGCCATGTCTGGAAACTGGACTAAACACACAAAAACCTGGACACATTTTTGTGCCATTTACTGTACACTTGTTGATCCCGAAAGCAATACATCGACAATTAAGAGGTAATGTCTTGATTCCACACGTACATAACTTGATTATGAACTACTTGTTCATGATAATAATTTTTACGATAAACGTACTGCATTAAGGGGACAAGGGATGCGGAGTTCTGTTTTAGTAAATTGTGGTCAATTTTAATGCCAGCTGCCTAAGATTTTAGGGAAATCACTATAGACGTTCAAAATGAAAATAAAAATAATTATTTCGAAAAAAAGTTTTTGGTTACCATGGAAACGGCGGCCATATTGGATTTGTTTTAAATATTTTTCAACGTTTTGTTCTCATGGATCCCATGTGATATGGTGTTTCAAATTAATCACAGTTATAGTAGATATATGTATGTGCATCATGTCAGAAGGAAATTTGAATCAAAACAAAAACAATTTTTTTTATAAATTTTGTTACGAAAAAATATTATTTTTATAATCACTCATTATTCAATGTCCCATAAAATTGTAATCATGAAATATATTGAAATTTCCTTCTGACATGATGCTCTATATGCTTTGCTGTATGTGTATGCCAAATTTCAGGTTGAAATGTCATACGGTTTCGGTAGAACTTTCCGTTGAAAGTTTTTGAACGGCATAAAAATGGAATCTTGAGAAAACAGGAAATAAAGACAATGTTTCTATTAATACATTGACCACATGGACTTACAACATCACAGGGCACAGAGTATGTTTATATATTGCATAGTAATTGTTTCTGTGCAGTGCAGAATACTTGTGTATACATAATGTTGATCACAGCGCCCCCTAGTGGTCAGCATGGGCATACGCGGTACGCATCATCTGTGCTACCGACATCTATCAAAATTGTCACTGTTGTAAAAAAATATCAAATCAAGTTTGAAACAGTATATTTATAATATTATAACAGAAGCTTCAAAACAAATATGATTAAGTATTATTATGAACAAAGTTTTGGTTTCTATGGAAACGGTGGCCATATTGGATTTAAAAAAAAATCAACATTTTCTTCTCATGGATTCCATGTGATATGAAGTTTCAAAATAATCATAGTGATAGTAAGTATATGACAAAATAATATTATGTATGTCGGACTATGTGTATCATGGCAGAAGGAAATTTGAATCAAAACAAAAACAATTTAATTATTTATTTTATTAAAAATAAATTCGTTGGATGTCTAATCGTCCAGTAATCGAACTCGTCACTGTCGCCAGAAAATGCAGAACATGCAGCAGACGTCATATCAGTTTTTTCATTTGGAAGATAATGTGGAAACATTCAGACAGTGTACTGTCAGCAGCGCTGTGCCGATCACATCATCACTGACACTGACGGGAGTGACAGTGACGTCGCCAGGTTGCAAGCGCAGCAAGTTGCCGGTGTCGGTTCCTAAATCATCTGCTACAACACTCGCCTTCTGCGCTGCCTGTAACTGACAGGCACGAGAACGCCTCCCTGTGTTATTCACATGCTTTGTCCACTCTTTTTTGCCACGGCACTTCGGCATTTCAACGGTCCACAATAGCTGAGAAACTCACAGTGAGTTGTCAGTTGGCCAGGACGCCATGCTTCGAAAAGGGGATTTCCACCGGGGAACCGCAATGCGCACGCGTAGACCGTAACTTCCGTGGCTCTCAGCCAATCACCGTCCGCGTTAGTTCAAATTTGCATTTTGTTATGCCGTTACTACTGTCACGTAGAAGCTTATTGGCGTAAAGCAGAGGGGATTTCCCAAGTGTGCACTAACCCCGTGAATAGACAAGAGAATCCCCTAATCAACAGTATCCAACATGGCAGCCTTCACCGGAGGATAGTTGCCGTAACTAAGGCGATAAACTTGCCTAATTTCTGCTAATTGTACCAAGACAAAGGAAACAACATTAACACAGGTCATCAATAAAGTCATATTATTAACATATACAACAAGATTTTTGTAAATATATGTACTGAATCTGAAAGAAATACGAACATAGTAATGGAAAAGTGCGAAAATTAAATTTGCCAAAAAAATTGTTTTATTGATATTTCCCGAGTACCTAGTACCAAACCAACAACCAACAACCAACAACCAACAACCAACAACCAACCTCTCCCACACAATTTCAAAACCGATCCGGCACTATCTCATCAATGAAGATGACATCGACTCACGGAGCGTTTGTGTTTCTTTCCCGGGGGTGTGATGTCATCGTCCTCCTCCATGGGTGGGGCGGAGGGGCGCTTACACTTGCGCTCGCTCTGTAGGAAGGTCGTGTTTCCGGCCAGGTCTTCGTCGGTCTTGTCGTAGCTGAAGTCTGACGGAGACAGCAGCGAGGCTGACAACTCCTGGATGGTTCCCAGCGGCCTGGGGTCATCACAGGTCAAGTATTACTATCAATATTAATAATAATAAAGTTTTAATAATAAAGTGTATTCACTTCACTGGCAGCCAAGGCGGCTGAATGGTACAATAAGAACATATTCATATAGTTGATCACAAATTCATTAATGTATATTAGTAAAACTATTCATGAAAGCATAATAATATATGAAACTGTTACTAACTGGAATGTCTAGTAAAGTTAAAGCGATAAAAATGTTGGATAGTAAAACTGTAAATGTTCTCTAATATGAATATATACATTTAGGTAAATTAAAGCATAACAAGTTAAAAAAAAATAATATTTAGCAAAATACAGCCTGTATATTATTATAAATGGAACATACATGACTAAAAAATTACAACTCGTTAAAATAGTATAAAATAGATCAATTGAATAAATAGCTAAAAGATTCACAGTTCAAAGCCAGTAATGTTCGTATGTAAATAGGAAAGTCCATTCACTGCCAATTATACAATATCATTATTGAAAGAAGATAAAGGGATGGAATTGAGAGGTGACTGGAGTGAAACAACACAGAGGAAACTTGAGAAAGTTATTTACTTCAGAGCATTTGAAATGTACAATGTTTAAGCCACAGACGGGTGTCGTGTGGTATGAACAGTGTATTCCGTAAGACAGAGGAAAGTAAGCAGAATGAGGAGGGCAGGGCAGGGTGTGTATAGAGAATTGGTGTTGGCAGACAGCCAAAACTTATGAGATGGGACTACTGCATTGGACATTCACCAGCCCATTCTATCCCAATATATCCAGTACACTGATGACCCTATCATAACACTATTGCAATAGTTCTCAATGGGAACCAGGATGTCGGGGGGCACCGATACGCAATTTGGGTTCGTGACATATTCACATTCTTTAAGTGCCCACTGTTTAATTTAGTTTCAGTTCATCTTTGAGGTCTTTCAGTCTCCAACTCCCGGGTCCGTACACATCTGGACACTTGAAATTCAAGGCTATTCAAGACTTTTCTAGACTATTTGAACAAGAAATTCAAGACTGTTTTAACGCCATATGTAATTTTAAGTGCAGTAAACACTAAAATGTTCACTTGACTAAGAAATGCATCGGCTTTTCCTTTTCCGGCTGTTATTCGTCACAACAATAATTTATTGACCACAATTAAATTCAAGACTTTTCAAGACTACTTTGTAAAATTCACTGATTTCAAGGCCTGGAATTTGGTCCAATCAAATTCAAGGCTTTTCAAGACTTACAATGCCCCGTACGAACCCTGCAACTCTTACAACTATAAGGCATTATCTACAACATGTGTTAACACATGCTGGATGTAATGAACGAATGCGGCCTAACCAGTTAAAGGTATCCCGGCAGCTAACAGCTAACGCCCGAGTTGTATAACAGCACCACCTGGATTATTACTTATGTACCATTTATCAACTATTTTATTAATTATTTATTATTGTAATATAATTAACTATTATTTACTTTTAATATCTACAATTTTTAATATCTATTATTTATCAACTAGTTTAATATTTATTTATTTTTACATTGTAATATAATTAACTATTATTTAGATTTAGTATGACTATTTTTGTATTATTAAGATTAATATTATTTAGTTATATTGAACATTTTTGTTTTTACTGATCTATTTATTTTACAACTACGTCTCTATTTAATTTTTTTAGGTAATTCATGTAAAGTGTAATGCACCGCTGAAGGGTTTTATTGCTAGATATATGGCGTAGACAAATACTGTATTTATTATTATTACTTCTACACGTTCCCTACTATCACAGAGTGCATACTTTCGTGGAGACACGCCCCCCGGCGAATGTGGGAAGTCTGTGCTCAAGAATGCGAGGCGTTCTCGGTCGCGATCGTTCAGCAGCGTCGTGTTGTTTTTGTCGGTTAGCAGTTCACGAACCATTATAATCTGACGCTCCTGCAACAAACATTGTTGTTACCAGGTCATGTTCCAAGAAAATTCATTGCTACAGTGGCACCACCTAATGAGTGAACACCTATTGATGCAAACTTACAACTGGCATTCATTGGCATCTTGGGACTAGAGTCCAGCACCGGGTATTAGTGATGACTTATAATCTAAAGTACAAACCAACTCATGAGATAACGGATGTATAGAAGACACTCCACTGGCCAAAGGACTGACCATTACGTTCTCCTACTCACCACGTGTTGAACAACAAACACGACTCACCAGTACTTCTTTCTCTTTCTCTGCCGCTCGCCTCCTCTTCATGTCAATCTCTATCTGTTTCCTAGCAACACAAACAAACAAACAAACAATGACGCTGTTTCTTGGCAAGACACAAAGACACTACAAAGTGGTGGATATCTGTGACTACAATGTTACCGAATTCTTTCCAGAGATCTGGCTGAGCAAGTGTGCCAGGGAATGAAGTGTGCACCAGGGCTTTATGCAGGACCAAATTATTGCCAGTCACACATGTTTTGGTGGACACATGGATGTCAACTGTTTACAAACTTAAAAAAATTTGTCTGAAAACCTGAAATGGACATGTGACGCCATTTGTATTCACTTTTAAGGCATAATCGATAATATCTATGGTTTCATTGGTTTGGGAAGACTTTTTTGTTCCTTTTTTACCCGTCCACCCATATTTCTACCCGTCCATAACAGGTTATACCCGTCCAAATGACGCGTGGACGGTGTGCAATGCTTTGCCCAGTCACGATACGTATAAACAGCTTCACAGGTCACAACCGAACAAAACTGAGATGTACTATTCAACTTTAGCAAGACAAACAAATTATACAAAAACATTATAATTCTCCGATGTTCAGAAAGACAGAGGTAAAGGCAAAGGCAAGTTCTTATATAGCACAGTATCCAATCCTCAGGACAGTTCAAAGTGTTTTACACTTTACTTCCCTGACAGACCTGTTCACTCAGACACCATCTTGGCTTCTCTGGGAAGCATCCAGCCATATGCTACAATTAATGCGCGAAGGCTGCTCGTACACATATCCACCACTGTCTATAGTCAGATACTCATTTAAACAGCTGAGTGAACTGGGGTAATGTAGAGTGAAAAAACTTGCCCAAGGTTTTAACAATGCAGCACAGGATTCGAACCCGGGTTCTCGTAGTCGAGAGTCCGAAGCTCTACCCCTGAGCCATTGCGCTCTACAATGGTATGACGATCGTTTACCTGGCGTGTGTGAGTTTGGTCTGCAGTGCGTCATTCTCCGCTACCTGGGCCCGGTGTCTCTCTCTCATGTCAATCAACTCCTTCTCCACGTCCATCCACTTCCTCTGTAGCATCTGCTCATTGAGGATGTACTGCAGCAGCTCTGACAATGACACATTGGTGGCTTGTTACACACTCACACGCACCAATTTACCATTTCAAAACAGGGCAGATTCCATTCCAAACCATGTATCTTTAACAATTAAAAAAGGCAATTTTCATATCAAATTATCTAGTTTCTATTTTAGATATAATGGAAATTACACTTCCCCTCGATGACATTTTTCTACTTTAAGTGGCAGTTTTTTTCATTTAAAAAGGTATACCGTCTAGATGTAATTGAAATACAATTCTAAAGAGGTACATTTACATTCATAAAATAAATGGTTTGGTGTTATCTTTAGCTCTAGATATCACACAGAACATTCTGACTTGTGATACATCCACACATGCTACACTACAAATGGACACTGTCCCATAACCAAGTGGTTTGGCAGACAAAAAAACTAAAATAAATTACCCCTTCTTTTCCACAGCAGATGATATATTACCATTTTCCACAAACCACAGTGAGTGCTGTGCGTTTACCTGTTTCGATGTCCTCCGTGAGAACTCTCCGGTTTCGGACGAGTTCATCGTCAAAGTGGGCCACGAGGGAGAGTCTGCACTCGACCATCTTGAAATCCTGAAACATCACATCTCCCTCAAACCTCAATATCGCATCATTACATACCGCCGTCAGTGGCATAGCCAGACCCTCCAATCCCAGAAAATTAGAATGATGGAAACGGAGGACCAATAACTGGCTGCCTGATTCATAGAATCACAAACTACAGAGGGTATAAGGATGCCTGTGTAAGACTTACCTTCCTAGTCCTACGTACTCTTACCCTTTTGCAAAACAATTTGTCATAATTCAAACAGGATTCATGCACTTAGGAATGCTCCACATCTGTCGCTGGCTGCTGCCTAAGAGGTGATAGACAGCACAACGAAAATGTCATCATTCTCAAAGTTTTGTGAAGGCTAATATCTATATTTCTAGGTCTTTTGATGCAATTCCCCATCGCAATTTCGGTCTTATTTGCCTCCTTTTGCAATCCCACTCCTTGTTGGGAAGCGTATCCACCACACATTTGCTGTTGGAGATATATACTATGGGAAAGTGATTTTTCCAGATACTAGGCTTCCCCGCCTGGTTGTCTACACAGGTCTACAAACTAGTAGACAACTGACTACAAGGAAGGTAGCATAGCCATTGTGGAAAACTAAGTAAACATGCATTGTTTTATTAGCAACCACGAAAACAGGTATCCATATTATAAGGTTTGCCTTCCAATCGCTTAAATAAAATGCGTTGTTTAGGTAAAATCAGATTTGTTGTCGAAAAACTTACCATTTTGAGTAACATTTTCACAATTTCTAAGATTTGTTCAGTCCTCATTCAAATTGATCTATGTGATATGCAGGCAGTAGTTATGTATAACAGTAATCATTCTACTATATAACAAGCTTGTCACTTTAATATATCTTTGGTAGCATGTGCAAATATTTTTTTTACTATCATGATGGCCATATTTAATTTGCACAATTTTATACAAAACATGAACACAAACTTAAATATTTTTGTATGTATATACACATGTATATCAAACATGGTTGATCCAGACTAAAACATTGTTTTGATCAAAACCATACTAGCTACTAAAACATTGTTTTTGTCAAAACCATACTAGCTACCTTAATTAAGATAATTAATGAAATACATCATTTATATGTGCTGGTAATTTTTGATGAAAACTTCAATGCTGAAACATTCAGAACAGTAAAACTGAACTGAAGTCATGACCCGATTAAACTCCCAATATACCAAAATTTCCTATTGTTCTAAAACCAAAAGTTGAGACTAAAAAACGAAATTTTTAAAAATCAGATCTTTCTTTAATATTGCACCTAGGAAGCAATTTGTTTGGGTATTATACTGCCTCCCAATGTCTACCAACCTAAATCACCAGATTTGCTGTTGGTGAATAGCAAATTTTTCATGTGTGGACCCTAATATATGTACCTCATTTTGCTGTAGGCAGTGTAGCCTGTACTGCAGTGTTACTGCGTAGGGAGCCGGATGTTCATTGAATCATATCCCATATTTTGTTATTTTTTCTGAAATTATTTATTAGGTTTTAAGGATAATTAGTGAACCTCCCTGGAGGCTGACATTTTGGACATTTCGCCTGTGGGTGTGTGACGTCACACCTCCACCACCGCTAGCGCCTCGGGTGGGCAAAACAAAACGAATTCTTCACGTACCCACTGAGTCTGAGATCTATCCATCCATTTAATTACAGTTACAGAGCGTTAGCTAACAAAAACGGCGTCCCTTATAATATAAACATTCATAGAATAGGATAATAGAATAGGACAAAGAATAATGCTGCTCAAGTAGAGACTGCAACAAAGCGTCAAAGGCAATCGCGCAATCCATTTTGGACTTGGACTTTTATTATTGCCCACTTTCACATGTAAACAAATCGTTTATCCAACTAATTATTCCAGTCGACCGTTGCGCAATGAATATTTTACTAATCATTGATTTTTATTATTATAAAGGAAATACATTAAATGATATTCTAGCACCCCTTTTAGAGTATTTGCATACATTATGTTCGTCCCTTCTTCGCGTGCAACACCGACCCTTCGCTTCGGCCCCGGACTTTTCGTTTTGCGCACAAATTCAGTGGTGACAGTAGCTTTGTTCAACAGTCGTCTTTCACCCATTCCCGGCAACCTGTGTTCCAGATAAACGGTGACATGGTCCTGGCAAACCATTTTCCGGTTGAAATTGAATTATTTCAAAGTATGACCCGTACCTATATTATGGAGCCATTTCATCGCCAACTCGCGCTTCGTAGAGAATTTATTGACATTTGGAAAAATCTCTTTCCTTTCACCGACTCTTCTCCTGCCTTCTTTTGACATCCGTATGCTTGACATTCAAGCATTTCATTATCACAAGACTCATAAAACAACTAGATTCATGTCGCTATGCTAGTGTTTACATGTTGCGCACCGCCTATAATTGCCGAGAGTTGTGGACAGCCTACGTCACACTCACGCATTCTCTCGCGTTATTCTTCGTGAGTTCCCCGTGAAATGGGCAACAATGTCAGCGCCCATGGTCAGTGAAAATGTACGTTTCAAGATTAATTTTATAATCATAATGTATAACATTCTTACAAAATAAAATAAAAAATACATGTGTTATAATATTCTATCATGAATAGTATGTGGGAATTGGGGAGATTTTAACGCATTTTCAACACTATGGTTGCATGTTCCTTTAAAGGACAAAAAAAGGCTACGGCTTCGTGTCATACACCTAATAGAGTTTATACGGAGTAACAATTACCACATATACTCAATTTTTTAACGTCAGCGGTTTACTCAGAATGTGACTTTAAAGTCTAAAATTCTAACGAAATCCACGATGGTCTAGACGCCGCCATAGGTGAAGGGTTAATTTGGCTTGGCCATTCAGCGCGCTGCATTCTATATCTCGGTCAGCTTCCGGCAACGCTGTTAAGGGTCAACAACTTCGAGTCTTCGACAGTTCGCGTGACATCTAGCAGTTGCTTATAGACGTATATCTAAATCTGTGGTTAAATATTAGTCCTGGCCCTGCCATATAGGCCCGTAAAAATTTCGAGGTAAACGCAGTTTTTCTTTTGATTTGTATTCTACATACCATGCATTTCAACAAACCAGGTGCTTTTTTGGAAATCCGTGGCATAAGGTCACTGGAGTGTGAAATCCAAAATGGCCGCCGCTGACCAGGTTTTCATCTATAACTTTGTATCTAGAAGGGCTAGATAGCCAAACGTGGTATCAATTCCGCCTAAAATTGACATTCCCGACCTATCTATTTTACGATTTGACGCCATATTTGATGATAAATCCAACATGGCCGCTCATCCACGACGACCTTCGACTGCAGAAACACAATAAGCCGTAACTCTCGATCGAAATGAGCTAGAAACTAGATTTGTATGTCCCTATCGATGATTATGATTATTCCCAATCAAATACATATTATTTCATGACCTTTCAGGTTGACCATATAGGTCAAAGGTCAAGTTAATGGGTAAAAATCAACATTTTAAAAGCATATCTGGTCACAAAAGGGGATATAACTGGTATATACATGAGCTAGAGGTCGTATCTCTGTTGCTATCGTCATAGCTCTGCTGAGATAAAGTCAAATTGATGAGATTATATAAACTTTTGAAGGTTGTAAACGCTATGTCAAGGTCAAATATGCCTAAACATATGCATAAATCGTATCCTCCTTTTAATATAGAAAACCAAGAATTGAAAGTGATGGTCAATTCATGATATCTGACATCGGTCACACTGTTTATTTTAACATATTATGACAAAAAAACCTATTGTAACCTTTTCAGTAATATATATATATCAATAAGCACCTGTAATGTACAATATATCTAGCTAGCATGTACACGTACAACAAACTTTCCATCCCACTTTTAGCTAACAACGATTCTGACAGTTTCGAACTTGTGATTTGTGGCAATAAATGACATACATCACCACACATTTTCTACACGGGCACTACACATTACCACTTTTGTACATGGATAGCATCTTAATAGACAGGAAGCTATGACATGTCAACGGTTTGAGGGTGCCTCCGTCACTTTCCCACCCACTCTGACAACTCTCTATGCGCCTTCCTTCACTGGCTATAACCCCTTGAAAAACAATGTAATACTCTGGTGATGTATCTACGCACAACACTCGACGCGTGGGCATTTTGTTTATGGCATTGGGAGCAAAGACACTGATGTGGACTTGGAGATGCAATTTATCAAACGTCTTTGCCTATGGCTTAGATCTTGCAACCGCCTAACCCAGTAAGAGGTACTCTTCCACTTGCGCGATCACCGTTACCAGTAGCTCTGCTCTATCGTCAAACTCAGTCAGATAGACAATGGGATTGCATTGCATCGCTGCATGCTTGGTGCCAATTCTGCTGGTGACATAGTTTCCAGTGAATGCGTGAACCTTCTCCAGAACAAAGCCGCGATGCTCAACCACTCGCGATGTAGGGGAAGGCGCTCTCTCTTCTCACTTGTCCCAAACTTAACCTTTCTCCGATGATACCCAACATTTCTCGATCTGCGTTGTGGACTCATCCGGGATACAGCTCTCCTGAGACTATATTGCTAACAACGTCGCATTGCCATTGGCCATTGACTCGAGAACATATTCTATCGAAATATTTGACAGTGAGCGAGCAATGGACATCTAGTTACAGTCGAAGCGAATCGCCATCGGTTGCCGAATCTACTAAGTAACTGCGGCAAACATCGCCAAGAAGTGACATACACGACGTGACTGATTAACGATGACGATGTGCTTACTGCATCTATAATAAATAATAAATAATAAATAAAATACAATATTTATATAGCGCCATAATCACACGGTGCTCTATGGCGCTTTACAGTTCACATTAAAGGAACATGCAACCATAGTATTGAAAATGCGTTAAAATCCCCCCAATTCCCACATACCATTCATGATAGAATATTGTAACGCATGTATTTTTTGTTTAGTTTTGTAAGAATGTTATACATCATAAAATTAATCTTGAAACGTGCATTTTCACTGACCATGGGTGCTGCCATTGTTGCCCATTTCACGGGGAACTCACGAAGATTAACGTGAGAGATGGCGTGAGTGTGACGTAGGCGGTCCACCACCTCAGCGATATAGGCGTAGCGTAATATGTAAACACTAGCATAGCGACATGAATCGAGTTGTTTTATGAGTCTTGTGATAATGAAATGCTTGAATATCAAGCATGCGGATGTCAAAAGAAGGCAGGAAAAGAGTCCGTGAAAGGAAAGAGATTTGTCCAAATGCCAATAAATTATCTACGAAGCCCGTCATCGAAGGGCGAGTTGGCGATCAAATGGCTCCACAATATAGGTACGAGTCATAGAGTGGAAACATTCAATTTCAACCGGAAAATGGTTTGCCAGGACCATGTCACCGTTGATATGGAACACAGGTTGCCAGGATTGGGTGAAAGACGACTGTTGAACGAAGCTACTGTCCCCACTGAATTTGTGCACAGAACGAAAAGTTCGGGGCCGAAGCGAAGGGTCGGTGTTGCACGCGAAGAAGGGTCTCGCCAAAGGGACGAACTTAATGTATGCAAATACTATATATGGGGTACTAGAATATCATTCAATGCATTTCCTTTATTATAATAAAAATCAATGATTAGTAAAATATTCATTGCGCGACGGTCGACTGGAATAATTAGTTGGATAAACGATTTGTTTACATATGAAAGTGGGCGATAATAAAAGTTATTAAGCTCCGTCGAACCAACCAAGTCCAAAATGGATTGCGCGATTTCCTGTGTTGCAGTCTCTACTTGAGCATCATTATTCTTTATCCTATTCTTTATGAATGTTTATATTATAAGGGACGGCGTTTTTTTTTATAGCTGACGCTCTGTAACTAATTAAATGGATGAATATATCTCAGACTCAGTGGGTACGTGAAGAATTCGTTTTGTTTTGCCCACCCGAGGCGCTAGCGGTGGTGGATCTGTGACGTCACACGACCACAGTCGAAATGTCCAAAATGTCAGCCTCCAGGGAGGCTCACTAATTATCCTTAAAAGTTAACAAATCATTTCAGAAAAAAATAACAAAATATGGGATATGATTCAATGAACATTGTTTAATGGTTTAAGCAATTTTTACTTTTTGGGTTGCATGTTCCTTTAATAATAATAATAAACTGTCACTCTCACTGTGACACTGCCAGTCACTGGCACTGGCCAAACAGATTCACCACTGGCAGAGCCAGAGTTAGAGGAAGAAACTGATCGGTTCTTGAAAACAGTTGCAAAAACATTATGGGGGCTTGTTATGTGTACTTGATAACATGGTAATTTAAGTTTTATATAAAAAACAATGGTGTGAACTGGGAAGTGCAATTGTAATTTTTATTAATATTTTAATTAATTAGTATTATTTTATTGTAATCGTTTTGCCATCAGTTTTGATGTTAAATCACAATTATCTTTACGATACAATTAATTATAAAACAGTTATAACCGTGAGTGTGCAGCTGTGCTGGCACTATTGTAAGTGATAGGTGTATTTATATTTAATATAATAATAACATATTATTTGTATGTTATGTTTCAGCTGTATTTGTTGATGGTCACTTTAGGAGACACATTGAATTGAAATTAAGCTGCTATATTATAGTGTATTTACAAACAGCTGGGGTGAAGTACTGTTATTAATTAAAAATAATTCAGTGCAATTGATGAATTTATTTGTCACTAGGTATTTTATTGCAGTTGTCTTTATTGTTTTAATTTTATATTACAGTTACCTTTTAGTTTTACAACAGTAATCAATTATATTGAAACTGTTGTTTGTTTACTTACATAAAATGAAAATTGCATTTTAATCATTGTTTGCATGACTATAAAATTATCACGTTTCCCTACTTGTAAGTGAAAAATTGTGTGTGTTTCTGTGGCATTAGTCTAAGTGGATAGTAGTGAGTTTCTTTGGAGATCTCTACTGTACTGAATTACACTTACAAGGTAAATTTTGAGGATCGAATAAAAATCTGGTATCGATTGATATCGAAGAATTCTGGTATCGAACCAGCAATATATCGATCGGTATCGAAGAATTCTGGTATCGAACCAGCACTACTTCTGTTGCATACTGTTTCTACTGGGAACTGTATTCTATGTGAATATTAGACTTACAACGTAAGTATCGAGTATCGAACAAAATTCAGGTATCGATCGGTATCGAACAAAACCTGGTATCGAACCAGCACTACCGTCATCAGCATGTTACGCGCGTTGCCGAGTTGCAGCCATTTCATGACAACAGCCAAACCCTAAGCAGGGAATCTACGTGAAGAGCGCCTCGATCACCGTCGTGACGTCTTTCTTCGTCTAAGATGGGGTAGCGCATAGAATTTGGATGGCTGGGTGTTAAAAAATATTTTTCTGGTAAACCGCTGGCGTTACAAAATTGAGTATATGTGGAAATTGTTACTTTATATTAACTCTATTAGGTGTATGCCACGTAAAAGTTAACTTTGTTTGTCCTTTAAGTTTTGAGTGCTCTGCTCTTCTTTATGAAGCGGTTTCCCGTACAACCAAATGTGGGCCGAATCGTCCGTCATTTTTAAACGTGTCCTATAACGATTCATAGGCCGGGATCACACTCCCAGTTGAACTGTTGGGTGTGCCTTTTTGGACTTGTCGCCGTTTCAGCCTGGATATCCAACGTCTGTAATGGATCACAAGATCCCCGGTATCATACCTCATAAGATCTAGTCACTGCACCCAGCTGGGGTCTGGGCGACAAAGGAGAGATCTACCTACAACATTATCTTTTAAATATCTCACCGAACAAAATCATTGGAATCATGTTACTATTACCGGATTCCTATTACCTACGTGATCTTGTGGTAACAAGTTTCTGTTAGTCCCTCCTGAACAGCGTTGATTTTAACGTTACAAATGCGAGAACATTACCGCAGTCAATTTTCGCACACAGGAAGAAGGACACCTTTGAAATTCGCGCAGCTTCAAAATTTGGCGGCGAACCAATCGCGTCATTACAACTTAGTCACGTGATATCCGCATGACTCGGTGGAAAAGTTACTCAATCGTATCCAGTGGTCTGGACGGTTTGCTGACACATCACGGACACATGTGGGGATGACAAACGAGGTCAAAAAGAAATAATTATTGTCTGCTGGTCGCGAACGTGCGCCGATCCTGCGGATCCAATTACGCGGCGGCAATTCCGCAACTATGATACCACGGCCACGGCGCGGAATCCGCGGAGCGGATTCCAATTCGCTATACAAAAAATAATACAAGCAGCGGTGTCCCACTCAGTCTCAGTGGTTTACTTCCACAACCGGGACAAGACGGGTGACACAGGATATAACCACAATCGCTCGTCACATTTCTCGTCGTCGTTCTCTTCGTCTCGGAAACTGTCACTCCCAGCACAGGAATGATATCAAGGATAAATAACTATATTATATATATATATATATATATATATATATATATATATATATTATATATTATTTTATATTGATTTACAGTTAGCTCCTGACATTGAACATGGGACATTCAATGATGTTAGATGCAAAATTGATTGGTCTGCCCAGAGCAAAAATGTACTTTTTGAGTACAAACAGAATACCTACTGAGAAATGTTGAGATACCAACTGACGTTTTATTGTGTAAAGACTGCAACTGTACTAACGTAGAGCATAAAGTAGCCTTGCAAAAATATTATGACAATATAATGTGTGCGATAACCACTGCTAGTCAGAATTCTATAAAAACAAACAAACCATCCAAGGGTAAAAATGTTAACCTGCCAGGTTGGAAAGAATTTGCATCTGATCTCTATGATATGTCTCGAGAAACTTATACTATGTGGAAAAATGCTGGTAGTCCCAGGCAAGGTCCACTTTCTGACATGAAAAACAGAGCTAAGGCTAGATTTAAAGGTGCTACGAGATTCATAAGAAGCAATGAGGATGCACTAAGAAAGGAATCACTTGCCAAAAAGCTGTTGTGTAAAAATGACAAAGCATTTTGGAAAGAAATTAAGCTAATGAATAACAGTAATTTGTCTCTTCCAAATGTTGTTGATGGTGTAACTGGGTCACACAACATTGTAAATATGTGGAAATCCCATTATGAGGATCTATTCAATTGTCTAACTAACAATAAAGATGTGAATAATATTTGTAAAAATGTTGAATATCAAAGGGATATAGAGGTGTCACACTCAGAGATTATCCATGCCATAAAAGATTTGAAAGACAACAAGAGTTGTGGTTTAGATGGTATATCTGCAGAACATTTTAAACATTGCAATGATGTTATAATTCCACTGTTGTCTATGTGCTTTACTAGCTTATTTGTTCATGGGATTTTACATGAATCCATGATATCTGTTGTACTTGTGCCCATTGTTAAAAAAAAAATCTAGCATATGTAGCAAGAGAAACTACAGACCTATTGCTTTAGCCAGCATTGTGACCAAAGTTTAAAAAAAAAAAATGTATGACCGTATTGCATACAGCCTAATTACATGTGATAACCAGTTTGGTTTCAAGGCTAAACATAGCACAGACATGTGTGTATATGCCTTCAAAGAGGCTACTAAAATATAGGAGTTTGAATAGTAATGTATACTCAAGTCATGTTTTTTGGATGCATCCAAAGCTTTTGACCGTGTAAATCATTATGTTCTATTTGAAAAACTTATAAAGCGGGGCATACACATATATATATAGTTAGGATTTTAATATTTTGGTATACTACTCAAAAAATGTATGTACGTTGGAAAAATATCATGTCGAACAATTTTTCTGTTACTAAGGAGGAATTCTCTCACCTTATCTTTTTTGTGTTTACATGGATGATCTCAGTAACAAATTAAACAATGTAAATGCTGGATGTATAATAGGTTCCTCGTTAATTAATCATTTGATGTATGCTGATGATTTAGTGCACATGGCACCTTCATCTATGGGTTTATCAATTATTATTTATTATTATTACAAGCATTTATAAAGCGCCATATCTCCGGGACCAGCCCGTTCATAGGCGCGTACACACATTACAATAAAATGTACATAGAATCATACAAAAGATATCTAAAAATGAATAGCATGGTATATATACATGTGCATAGCTAGGTATAGGATATTGTTTCTAAGATTGCGTAAATATAAATTTTATTATCTGTGTGTTCAGAGTATGGGATAGAACATGATATTAAATACAATAGTACCAAAAGTAATGTTATGATATTTTCTTGTAAAAAGTTCATTCAAAGATATCCACATTCCAAACTTTTTGCTAAATGACGAAACATTACCAAGGGTTAGTAAGTATAAATATCTTGGGCATATTATCACAGAAGATCTATGCGACAACGATGACATATCTAGGCAATACAAGAGAATTTATGCTCATGGTAATGCCTTGATCCGAAAGTTTTACATGTGTACAGAATCTGTAAAATGTACTTTGTTTAAATCCTACTGTACTTCATTGTATACATGCCAACTGTGGTTTTGCTATAGAGCAGAGTCAATGAGAAAACTGTGTGTAGCATACAATAATGTGTTTAGATTTTTATGCAATGAACCTCGAGATTGTAGTGCGAGTTATATGTTTGTGTCAAGAGGCTTACCCACATGTAAAATGTTAATTAGAAAAAATTTGTATAGTTTTTTGACGTGTATAGCTAAATCGGGCAATGCAATACTACAGAGTATCATGAATAGTGATGCTCTGTATAATTCACCACTGTGTCGCCATTGGCGGAAAATGCTTTATGTATATAGCTATTAGTCATACTTTAGGTTTTCATATGGATGTAATGTTCCGGAATAAAGTTATTGAATTGAAATTGAATATATATATATATATATATATATATATATATATATATATATATATATATATATACACACACACGCACGATACTTTATATATAATCGTGACCCGTGACAGCGGTTTGTTATCCGCTGTCGAGTTTCCGGCGAGTTTGTGATCGCTACAAGTTTAAATTGCCTTCAGAAATAATTGTCTCATACGTGTCGCCGGCCGGCGGCGCGAGTCGCCGGCCGAGTCGCCGGCCGGCGGCGCGAGTCGAATATTCCCATGCAAGCACTTATGAGTAAGAAAGTTCGATTGTTATAACTATCATTAAATAGTTAAATGATTGTACCGCATACATATTAAATATATGTAGTTAGTTTACTAAGCCTGTAGATTTTGTGCGACTTTCCACACATGGTTTGCAATGGCCAGTCCCTTACAAAAAAGAGCCAATGGTATACCATTGATTACCATAGCCTCGGTTACCCAGACTCCGTGAGGTGGCAGCACTTTTAAGCCCCCTCAACTACGCCTGGGACAGTATATATGCTTAAGTTTCTACATCCGGGCAGCCTTACCCCAGAATAGGGTAGAGACGCTGATTGGCTCTCAGGCCAACTATGAAATAAAAATTTAAATAACGATATCGTTTTACAAGATAATAATATCATTTGAAAAGTATTCACCATTGAACTTATATTAACACAACAGTAAGTAAAAATTCAAATTTACCGTTGTTTATAAAATAAGAATTACGGCAGGATTAACCAGTATCCGTGAGGTGGCAGCATTGTCTAGCCCGACACGGATAGCATACAAATTAAATAAGGAAACCTTATGATCAAATAATGCTGTATTATAAAAACTATTAAAAATTAAACTTATATTAACCCAAAATAAATAGAAATACAAATTTGCAGTTGTTTATAAAAAAAAATATTACGGCAGTGTCCGTGAGGTGGCAGCATTTTATAGATCACGCGGATACCAAACAAAAGCCGGCAAATGTCACCAGACTGTCTTCTCGGCGTAGTTCCGCAGCCGACCGACAGTCGGTTAAGCGAGACTATATATATGCTTAAGTTTCTACATCCGGGCAGCCTTACCCCAGAATAGGGTAGAGACGCTGATTGGCTCTCAGGCCAACTATGAAATAAAAATTTAAATAACGATATAGTTTTACAAGATAATAATATCATTTGAAAAGTATTCACCATTGAACTTATATTAACACAACAGTAAGTAAAAATTCAAATTTACCGTTGTTTATAAAATAAGAATTACGGCAGGATTAACCAGTATCCGTGAGGTGGCAGCATTGTCTAGCCCGACACGGATAGCATCCAATTAAACAAGGAAACCTTTTGATCAAATAATGCTGTATTATAAAAACTATTAAAAATTAAACTTATATTAACCCAAAATAAATAGAAATACAAATTTGCAGTTGTTTATAAAAAAAAATATTACGGCAGTGTCCGTGAGGTGGCAGCATTTTATAGATCACGCGGATACCAAACAAAAGCCGGCAAATGTCACCAGACTGTCTTCTCGGCGTAGTTCCGCAGCCGACCGACAGTCGGTTAAGCGAGACTATGATTACCATTGAATACCATTCACTATCAATGACATTTCAGCAGGACTCGGTGGTACTCTCGACGGTAATTTAAAATACCATTCAATACCACTGAACGGTACAAAGAATCAAAAATATCCGTCAAAAATCCATTCAAATACCCTTGGCCATAATACCCCCTAGGGCTAGGATCATTCAATGGTATTTGAATGGTATTTTTTTGTAAGGTACGGACTGATGTCTATCATTATTGATTCTAACACTTTCACTAGTTCATGTCATATTTGCCACATGACAATTAAACTGTTCAACTCACTGATTGAACTGGTCATTTCTGTTTATTTCAGACACCTGCCCCGATCGAATCAGACGGATCGCATCATGTTGTAGCTATAAGCATTGTTTGTTCAGCTTCGACCGTGGGGCCGCCCGGTCCCCGAAGAGTCGTCAAGGCTGGCCGTGAGCGGGGAGGATGCTTCGCCGAGCATGGGACGTCGGCCCCACTCTCGGTCGAGCGTCCTCGTGGGGACTCGGGCGGCGGACCACCTCCAGTTTTGTCTGTCATTGAAGCTACGCATTCTAAATTTGATTAATTGTGGTACTCTCAACGGTAATTTAAACATACCATTCAATACCATTGAACGGTACAAAGAATCCAAAATATCATTCAAAAAACCATTCAGATACCATTCAAATACCCTTGGCCATAACACCCCCTAGGACCATTCAATGGTACTTGAATGTTTTTTTTATAAGGGGTGCAAATAATAGGCCAACAGACATTTGAAATAGGCCAGCTGAATAACACTTCATAATTATATTAATTTACATATAATATGTAAACATGTTTGGGCCAGGTCCTTTGGACTATGATGATTGTGGTAGATCATATGGCATCACAACATGGACTATCAATACAAAATTGGAGAAAATACTACTACTTTTCAAGTAAAAAAAACACGTTACTTTTGTGGCACGTGCCGAGATGCCTTCAGTCAAGGAGTCGATCAAAATACATATCGATATATTATTTGACACTACAACGGGAAATGCCTGTGCAAAATCAGAAAGGTTTATTATTTTTAATTGACTGGTCTGGTTATATCTAAACACATGCTCTGGGCACGGCGTCACAGATGTGCGATCCGCCTTATCCGCGTTATCCGCGTTTCACACGTATCTCTCCTGGACCATGAGCAAGTTGGGAACACTGAGAAATGCCTGTGCAAAATCAGAACGGTTTATAATTATGAATTTACACTGGTCTAGCTATATCTAAATACATGCTCAAGGGACGGCGTCACAAAATATCAAATAGTATGTGGCCGCTCGTCTTGCGTCCGATCCCCGCGGATTTCCGCGGAAATCTGCATTCCGTGTCCTTCCGCGTGCATATAACGTGGGGAAATCCCCTTTGACTTGGGCGGCGGGTACAGCAATATATTTCGGTAAGTACAAAAAGACTTGCTCCATGCAGTGATTAACAGTACGTGCCACAAGCGTGAACAAGTTCTCTTCGTCTTGAAACTTTCACACCCGGCACAGGTAAGGCAATGTTATTTCACATGCTTACGTCTCCCGTCATTAAATGTAACAAACCTATCTAATCTGAGTATTTATTTGTTTTAACACCATTTACTGGTGTGGACCCTGAGCTAGTTTCTGTACGTTTTGGTGTTAACTAAAAAAACATGTTTCAGTGAAACATTGGCATGCCATTTATTAAATACAGTAAACACACACATAACACACAATGGTAACAAGTGCCATAGTAGTTACTGTGTATATGTATTTTGCATTCCATTTATTGAATACATCAATCATATGCAAGGAGTGCAGAAGACCCACTGCATCTGAGTGACAATCAAGTTGGTAACAAGTGCCATAGGAGGGGAGTAATTCCAAAGTTGATTAGCCATACATATAGAAACAGACAGGCTTATGTTTATGTACATGATCCCACATCAAAGTATTATGCATGGCAAAAGTGGGGTAATCCCCCAACAATGGTAAACCGACAGTGAACGTGTCCTCTAATGTTGATGTTAATCCAACACCTAGACCTAGTGAATAACCTGTCACAACACACCTACTAATAATACATGATGTCATGTGGTGAACTAATTACACCAACATTTAAAAATGAACCACATAATTTCATGGTAAGCTAAAATGGATGGACGGATGGAGTTTGTGATCCCGTTCGACGCGAGAGCAGACTAGCTGCGGTTCAGCACTGCTTCTACATGGTTCAAGACGCCGCCAATGTACAGCCCATGATATGCGGAGCAACAAGATGTGACGTTTCCGTGGCATGGCTGCTTGATTGCATTGTCAACTGCCGACTTCAGAACCCAGCCGAATAACTCAAGCACCCATCATGATACGGGGTACGACGCTGACGTGTTAACGAATTAGTTGAATCATCTGTATACGACTGCATGTGTGTGCATATCAAATAATAGGCCAACAGATAATTGAAATAGGCAAGTTGAATGAGTTATTTTTATTCATTTCTATACATCCCATACGGCCTTCGCGCATTAATTGCAGCGTGGCTGTGGGTTTCCCAAAGAAGTTGAGATGATGTTTGATTGAACAGGTCTGCCAGGGAAGAAATAGAACACGGAACCGGAAATGAATGTGAATGGATTAAAACTAGAACTATACTGCGTTTGGAAGACTATACATGTGAAAGTGTGGAAAAAAGAGCAACCATCAATACTATATTATATTATGTGGCGGCCTAGGAAAACCAGTCACATTGACAACAAAACATATGCAATTTTATTTAAGAAATGGAAAGTACACTATTTACATATCATGTACCGTTTACTGTATTTACATGTTCCCACTAGAACCAAAGATACAGGAATTTAACGAAAATTACTTAAGGAGAAAATTGGTTTTAAAGTTGAAATTTCAGTATTCACATGAAAACCACTCAATGATGCCATAACGCAATAACGGTTGCAATTACCTTATAAAGTCCTGTGTCGCTGTGAGGCAAATGTAGCTGTGCTTGTTACCTTTATTATACTGAAAACAGTATCCAATTCGGATGGGTACTTTTAAAGTTACACGAACTTAAACAGGAGACCCGTCAAATTTGATTGCAGGAGAAACGCACTTGTAGAGTTTGAAATTATTACTCCCAATATATCATATAAGCCTATAATTTTAATTATTATTCTATATAATTGTATTGGGTATACCTAAAATTGTAACGCAGCATAATAAAAAGTCCAGTCTTCTTCTTCTTCCGAATACCGCCTAGCCTCAACATGCTGAGGATACAGGCGGGCGAACAGGAAAAATCAGAAATATATATCTTTTTTTGTTTTGGGTGATTGCAATGTATCAGAACCGTAATTTGTGCATGTAACAGTAATGCATGCAAAAGAACTAATTATATCTGAAAGGTGGAATAATGGAAAGTCTTGGATATTGCTCTTAAAGGATTCAAGCCTGTTTTTATTTACATGTTGAGGGAGTTCCAAAGTTGAATGATATTTGGGAAAAAAGTGGTAATTACACCTGGAGTGAGGGATAAGGTAAGACAAGGAATGTTGCTTTATAGTGACTGTGTTTAAAGGAATGAGATATCTATATTTATTTGCTGGTAATACCCACTAGTAGGTACATCAGAATCCGCTAGATGGCGTATTTAAATCTCGCGGTCATTTCTGTTCCAAAAGTTGTGACCAAGATATCTTCCCGTGTTTGATGTTTTCTTTATTTGCGAAATAAACACATAACACTTACTAGCTAGTTTACGAAAGGTGGTAGCTAGTCTAGTGCGATATATTAGCTTTAAAATGATATATGTAGCATTATTTTGCGTGCTTGGCCAGTGCCACAGTGCGATGGGGAACTTTGCCACCCTCTGGGGTTGTGTGCGTATATTACCAACAGCCTACGCCGCATCATGCCTTCCGCTCGCCGGCAGCACAGTCATCAGTGATGGCGTCAGTAGGCGCTTGACTTCCCGGCATTAATTATTGTTATTGTTCACATGTTTTTCTAGATCACATAACTTTTTTTTCACCCCAATATCTTCAGTAGAAGCAATTATATTACCATTTTCCTATATACTCAAACACAGTGCTCCAGCTTCCTGGTCACAAGAAATGGACAGAATACTGGTATTTGATTTTTTTCTCTGTTGTACCTACCACTAGCCTGACTAGGCCATTTGCTATTATCTTGAACTAAATGTAGGTGTATATCTTAGCTTTGGAATACTAGATTATCCAAATCTTATGCCAGTTATGGTTACTCTCAAAGTCACAATAGTTTAAAGAGGGCACTGGTCAAAAAGTTACAGATGTTTGTTAACAGAAAGATATGTACATTAAATTAATAATCAACACGCACGAGCCGACGAGGTAGCAAACTCTTTCACGAATATATGGTTAGCTCTGACAAGTCAGAATCCATCTCATCGCTGCCGATCGGACGTGTGATGAAGTAATCATTCACAAGGTCACTGTTGATGTCGACGCTGGCAATATCCTGTATAATATGTGTTAGACAGCGAGCGATATCATTCGGCTTCGGTCCCTCCATGGGTGCCGCCATCTTGGAATTTTTGACAACCGTAAACACGAAATGAAATTCGCCTCGAAGTCTGTGTTTCCAACGAATTCCACTCCAATAACACGTTAAACAGTTAAGAAATGTGTACAGACACAAACTACAGCAGCATCAAACTAAACTCAAAACTAATCGAACTACTAAAACAACTCAAATACAACTACCAGATAAAAATCCGTTCACATCGCCCCGCACTCCAGTATCTCACAACGTATTCATGCGCGTTGCCGCTAGGGAACTGCGTGCTTTCGAACGGTATGCCACATATGGGCATGGAAAGTTCTGTTCTAGGTTGTAAGCTTTCGCAAAATAGTGCAAGTTTAATTTTAAAATGTTACAACGTAGAAAGAACTTCGCAGTTACAAAAACAAAACAAAATGCAACTTACACTTGGATAATCAGGAAAGTACTTGGTGAACTTATAAATAAGTATGTTAGCAAAAATATCGTAATGAAACTTCAACATGCCATTACATGGCTCGGCCCAAATGAATATCGTAATGAAACCTCAACATGGCTCGGCCCAATTGACCCAAGCCTGGGTCACTTGGCCTTGGGCCAAGTGACCCAAAAACACATTTACGACGTGTTTGCTGGCAAATTGCGGGTTTTAATTCTTAGGCCGCTATATATATATATATAGCGGCCTAAGAATTAAAACTAGTCGGAAGTCGCTACGCTACGCGTATTTGCCCGCAAACACGTCGTAAAGGTGTTTTGGGGTCACTTGGCCTTGGCCTATTATTATTATTATTATTATTATTATATATATATATATATATATATATATATATATATATATATATATATATATATATATATATATATATATATATATATATATATTATAATGTGTTGTTAGAGTTGCATGTAATTAAGTGATTAATAAAACACATTTGTAATCAAACGTAGCCATAGATTAGATAATTATGTTACATTAAAATTTAATATATTTGTTTATTATTATTTTTGATAGTTTTTTTATGTAATAAATTGCATAATTATTTATTGCACCTATACCTTTTAGGTTTACTATCCTTATATAGAATTGTATTTTTACTCTTTAATTCAATTTACGACTATTTGTTGTTTAGCTTTTATCGGAATATTGTAATGTTTTAATTTCTCTGTAGATTTATTATTATTATTATTATTATTATTGTACCGTAAAGCGCCATAGAGCACCAACTGATTACAGCGCTATATAAATATTTTATTTTATTTACTTATTATTATTTTTACGGATAATATGTTGTCAAGGTTAAGTGATTAATACAACACATTTGTAATAAAACGTAGGCATATAACTACATTAGATAATGATGTTACATTAAAATTGCTTACATTAGAGGTTAAATATTTTAAAGAGTGCCTTTAATCAATCACAACGAAAGCCAAAAATGTACAGGTTGTAATTTAGTGAGGTGTCAATAACAGTTGTGGTCAACCGTGTAATCATGCGTAAGTACATGCTGTTTATTATCCGTACAACACCGAGTAGGCTGTGGTCAACCGTGTAATCATGCGTAAGTACATGCTGTTTATTATCCGTACAACACCGAGTAGGCTGTGGTCAACCGTGTAATCATGCGTAAGTACATGCTGTTTATTATCCGTACAACACCGAGTAGGCTGTGGTCAACCGTGTAATCATGCGTAACTATATATGCTGTTTATTATGCGTACAACAACGAGTAGGCTGACATTAGACGTAGAGAAGGCAACAAGCAACTGTTTCAGACTTGGAAGGTTCTGTTTAACTAAATAACGTTTCTTTTCAATTTGACAGGTGAAATCGGCCGTCAATGGCTATTCCATTGATTCAAGCAGAGGAAACGGACACCGACCCAACGGCCCAACTTGTGACGTAAGTACAATAATTACATATGAACATTAACGGCATAACAGTGTTCAAATATATGTAATCAAACGTCATAGATTCGACCGTGTTTTGCAAACAGCGCTTATAACAGAGATATAGAATATGTATGACGTGCAGGCTGACAGAGACACTGACACGCTCACAAGCACACAATGTGAGTATGTGTGTGCGTGTGTGCATGTGTGTGGGTGCGTGCGTGTGTGCGTGCGTGTGTGTGCGGTGTGTGCGGTGTGTGCGGTGTGTGCGGCGTGTGCGGTGTGTGTGTGTGCGGTGTGTGCGGTGTGTGCGGTGTGTGCGGTGTGTGCGGTGTGTGTGTGTGTATATAGTTTTTCGATTTCGCCGCGTTAGCACGTGGTATTTCTGGAGTTACACTCTCCCCTCATCTTCTTTACCTTCACGTCGACATTTATTGTCGAAATTATTGCCATGTATTACAAACTGTGAGTGCCGACGGTAATATTGGAAACATCTAAGAAGACGAGTTATATCTTATAAAACAGTCTTTCCTGTGCGTTTGTGCACCTGATATAATGCAGTGGTGCAGTGGCGCGGTGGCGCAATGGTGCAATGGTGCAATGGAGCCTAGAACTTCGGATTCTCGACTAAGAGTACACGGATTTGAATCCTGTGTTGCTATGTTAAACCATGGACAAGTTGTTTTCAGTCTACGTTGCTCCTGAGCACTCCGCTGTATGCAGGAGTACATGACAGGAAACAGTGGAGAATATATATATATATATATATATATATATATATATATATATATATATATATATATATATATATATAAATATATATATATATATATATGTCATGGACAGCCATGACGTTGTTTGTATATTTTTATTTATTTGTGGTGGCGCCACATGTTGGTTAACGAGGTGGTTGATTGGTGGTGATCAACGGTGGAGGGCGCTGTTTGATTAGCTGTGCGGGATCTGGGTTGCGCGGGAAGGATTGGGCACTTGAATTGCCGCTGTGGAAGCCGGCACACATGTTTTTCGAGTAGCAGCATGATTTGATTTTACCTGAGTTCTTGCGGTATCCCACTTATGTACGATGGTGCACATTTTATCCTGACTCCTGATTGTGGGCAGGGTCTTCTTCTTTGTGATTCTATATGAATAAAGATTTGTGATACGGGGATCCAACGTTTCGAGTCCATCCTTGACATATATATATATATATATATATATATATATATATATATATATGCTTGCTGTCCACTTGCAGACAGCAAGCCAGCTTTGGCTAACTGTGTCTAATTATGTTTTCAAAGCTTTATACGAAGCTACCACATACACTTAACAAACTATTCTTTATCCTATTGCAATTATGTCATGTAACATTGTAATGATAATGACCGGCTTCCATTCTTTGCTTAGCAACAAGTCCGTGCTGCCAACGAAATACCCAGTCCAGTGCACCGAAGGGCACCAGCAGCAAGAAACCGACCGGTACGTGACAAAACACGTGTGTACGTTATGCCAGACAATAACATACTCAGTGCGATCAATGGCACGATGCAGTTTAAAAGATCAATATCGTGGTTTTGCTGTCATAAGGTTTTCTACAGACCATAGATATAAATAGAACACATCAGTAGAACACAGGGAAAAGATTAATGATCTTACTCTGTGCTACAGACGCACGCGCAATACATCCGCAGTTCACGTGCCGCCCTCTTGCGGATACACTTGAACTACAACAAGCTGTACCCCTTTGAGACATGACAAAAACAATGCGGCTACACTTGCCTTCGCGCTCACCAAAAGACATGAAAATGCAGCATGCTTCCAAATTTGGTGTGTGTCTGTGCGTGCGTGCGTGTGCGTGCGTGCTCGCGCGCGTGCTTGCGACGTGCGTGCGCGTGCGCGTGCGCGTGCCTGTGTGTTGGGGGTAATTCCAAACCCTGCACAACTATAGCAAGTCTCGTCTGTCGCCTTTTCGTTTTTGTGCTATTTTGTCATTTTTATTCACGATATGTTCCCCAACGAATCGACCGAGTTATGTGTTCTTTCTCATACGGGTATATAATAAGTGCCACAGTAGAATCCTCCGTTTTAAGTTGTGTAGGTTTTAACTCAACAAAAGAAGATGGTAACCATTATGCAGATAAGTTATTATTTTCAAATTGTTTGCGAATTGCAGTAATTTTGACTTTGAATACGCTTACGGACAACAGGGCGAGGACCAGTTGTGTGTGATCTCGTTAACTATCGCTCACAACGTACCGGAAACGAGAACCACTTACGTGCCCTAACATTGGGGGGAGTTGTTATAGCAGTAGCATAATTTATTTCAGAAGTTTAACGTATTGAAATATTAGCATAGAACAAGTAATTGTATCACACACATTCTCTGGCGCAGTATTACTATTTGGCACTACAGGGTGTATCTTAATAATGACAGTTTTATGTTTTCCGTTTCACAGCAGCGTTGCACCAGCACACAGTCACAGATCTCCGATCCAGTGTACGGATATTACGTAGGTAGACGAACTTGCAACTAACTTAAACTAAGTGAGTATATAAATAAACAATCAATATGATGACGGTCAATTCGGGATATTTAGAAATATACACCAATCCCATTAATCCACACAATGACGGCAGTGCGTTGATCTATAAGATATGTGCGAGCATTATATAGTTCTTCACTGTAAAATGTGTAGTTGTTATCGTTTTAAACACTTATTTAAGTATGGATTGTGGATTTCTGATATGTATACATTGTATTGCGTTTTGTATTTTTTTGTTTATTTTTTAAACGTAGATTATCAGCGAGAACTATTATAAGGAATGTCCCGGAGAACTTATCAAACATTACAGTTTAAAATAGCAGACATTCTAATTAGAGCTGTAGAAAACCCCAGCAATCAACAACAATGTTTTCTTTGCAGTGGGCACATGGTCGGATGAGGAGAAGACGCGTGTACCGGTATAATAATGCATTTGTTAGCGTAACTTTGTCGAGGTCAATCATGCGAGACCGCTGGTCACATGACAGCTCTGTTCCTGGTAGACAAACTAGACGGTGCTGCGGACTAGTTAAGCGTTACCGGACAGTTGTGTAGATCAAGGTTTGCAAACAGTGTAGAACTTACGTAACATTACGTGCGTTGTTCAAGTGGCATAACGTTCGGCAATGGACAAACCGTCTCGATCAACATCGCATCAGGACATTGAGACGGAGTCCATTATAGAGATTAGAAAATCTCTATACATTTTTGGAGAGAGTCGTTCGACGACATAAAACAGCAGAACGCATCCACGGGCCGACGCATATCATAACTTATGGCTGTCATCAATCATAGAATAGACAAATTGGAGTCACTGATCAATGATCTTGAACAAAACTCAAAAAAGAAAAATGTAATAATCACAGGACTGAATCGTCACACATATGCAACCACGGCGACAAATGCCACATCTAGCATGCCTTTCACACAACACTCAGACAACAACGACAACGCGACAATGAACAAAAACTTTGTGACAGTCGCGAAAGAAAAACTTGGAACGATACTCCGGCCGTACGACATTACGGCAATACACGATCTGCCACCGAAACGCGACTAACTCGACCAGTTACCGTGCAGCTGTTATCTGCAGAGAAGAAGGCAACATTCATGAGCAAGCGAGGTTTGCTGAGAGGCATGTCCATCTAATTGAATGATCACCTATCAGCATTCAACAGTGAACTGTTTCGCCAAGCCAGACAGTTGAAACATGACGGGCAAATTTACGCGCCGTGGGCAATGAACTGTTGTGTCTTCATCAGGCGTCGTGAGGGTGACGCCAAGATGCAAGTCAGACAAAAGTCTGATCTTGTCAGATTGTCGCCATGAACATTGGTGAGACAATTTGCCGCAATAAAGGTACAGTATATAAACGTTATTAGCAATGACGATTGATCACACAATTATTAATCATGTCGTATTACCTTTTGATACTATATCTGATGATGATTTCTATAGTAGATGTCATCTACTATAGAAATCATCATCGACGGTGGTGTAGCTTGCTACATTAGACATGATTTAAAGTATAAGAGATTGAATGATATGGAGGTTGATGATTTAGAGGTAATGTGGATTAAGGTTATGCCAAAGAAAACGCCTCGAAAATTTTCATGTATACTGGTGGCATGTTTATATTATACTCCAAAGACGGAGTATTTAAAAATACGTGATCATTTAATCACCAGCATTGACACTGTAATGCGAAAACACCCAGAATGTGGTGTGATCATAACTGGCGATTTCAACCAGTTGCGGGATAACTTTATGAAAACCCACTATAGATTTGTCCAAGTAGTTAATGTTGTAACACGTGGACAGGCGATATTAGACAAAATATGGACGAATATGGAGGAGGTATACACCCCACCTGTTACTATCTCCGAACTGGGGTCATCGGACCATAACATGGTTTTGCTTAAACCTAAAGCGAAAAGCTCAGTTGATACTGGATGCGTGACACGGTTAACCGTAAGGTGTATGGGGCCAAAAGAAAAAGCCACATTCAATATGGCTTTATCAGCCATTAAATGGGAACCCCTATTTAGGCTTGATTCATGTGCAGATCAATATTCATATTATCAAACGGTTATTAGCAACCTGATGGAAATATGCTTTCCTACTAAAGTTGTTACGAGGCATACGGCTGATAAACCATGGGTTACAGACTGGTTCAGAGACTTAGTTCGTAAACGACAGCGAGCTCACATGAGTGGTGATATGAATCAAGCAAAAATATTGCGTAATAAGGTCAACCGAGCCGCGTCGAAACTTAAGTATAATTTTTACCAAACACAAATTGCAGCAATGCATGAATCGGGATCCCACGATTGGTGGAAGCATATGAAAACAATAATGGAACTTAAAACAAATGGCAATTCATGCATGCAAGGTCTAGCTAACAAAACAACGGATGGTGATTGTGGCTTACTGGCCAATACAATGAATGATTTCTTTGTGTCTGTGAGTGACCATTTGCCTCGGTTAAATAAGAACCACAAGGTGTTCGACGTTAACGAGGAACTGCCGGATCAGTATGTGATAAGCGTATATACTACTTTTAGAGCTTTGGAGAGTGTTAAAGCCAACAAGGCTACTGGGCCTGACAACATCCCTGCATGGGTGTTAAGAAACTATGCAAATGTTCTCGCCCCTCCATTAACTGCTATTTTTAACAATTCACTAAGAAAGGGTGTACTCCCTATGGAATGGAAAATGGCCAATGTAATACCGTTGCCAAAAACAAGCCCCCCGTGTCGATTGAAAAAGACATTAGACCAATTTCACTAACTCCAATAGCTGCCAAGGTGTTTGAATCAATAATAATGAAATGGGTGGATGAAACAATTGAAGGTGAAATTGATGCTAAGCAATTTGGAGGAATTAGCGGAACGTCCACAACAGATGTTCTTGTCGAACTGGTTCATATGTGGTATAAGGCGACAGATAAATTGAATTCTTATGTCAGAGTTGTAATGCTAGACTTTAGCAAAACGTTTGATCTTATTAATCATCATTTGTTGCTAGATAAGCTACAATCGTATGGGTTGCCCGCACATATTTTAAGATGGATGGCAACATTTCTATTAGACAGAACTCAACGAGTAAAAATAGGAAATGAATATTCCCATTCTGGTCATCCCAATGGGGGAGTACCGCAAGGGACATTGTCTGGACCTAAATGTTTCCTTGTTTACATAAATGATTTAAGAACGACTGTTCCACTATATAAGTATGTAGATGATAGTACGTTATTTGAAATATGCGACAGAAAGGGTGTATCTGTCATTCAAGAGTCGGTTGATATTGCTGCTAGATGGACAGAAAAGAATGACATGAAAATTAATTCCGAAAAATCAAAAGAAATAATCATTAGTTTTGCACAAGATGGCAATTTCAGAAGCACTATCCCGAATATAAAAATTGAAGGGAGGGATGTAGCACAAGTTTGCCATGCCAAACTATTAGGTGTGACCATTTCTCAGGATCTGACATGGAACAAACACGTAGATACTATTGTGAAAAAAGCTGGTAAACGCTTGTACATGTTATATCAGTTAAAGCGTGCAGGGATTACACAGAAAGATCTGGTCAGTGTATATGTTAGTGTGGTGAGACCAGTTCTAGAATATGCATGTCCTGTATGGCACACTAACTTGCCTCAATATTTGTCTGACAATATTGAAGTTATACAAAAAAGGGCATTAAAATGTATTTTTCCTGGATTGGGTTACGCGGAGATACTAAGACGTGTTAACCTGGATACGTTGAATGTAAGACGGGAGAGCATTTGTCAAAAATATTTTGATAAAATTAAAGTCGGCACACATAGATTAAATTATCTGCTGCCTGACAAAAGACATACCGAGTATAATATTATACAAGAAAATGTGTACCCGTTACCAGTTACTAGAACGAATAGATTCCGTAACTCCTTTATACCGTGGGCTTTATACAACTGTCAGTAAAAAGGTTATTAGTACGGTATGATTTGCGGTATCAAATGTATTTCTATTGTATTTGTATGATGTTTTGATGAGTCAATTGTAACCTATTGTAATGTCAATCCAACTCAGTTGAGTTGCTAATACAACTTGTGTTATTAAACAATGATTCACACCGTGATGTAATTGAGACGGTTTTTGGTACTTTTATATATACCGAACATGGCATGTGTAATCATCAGACTGATGTTGATCCTGATAGTAACTACTATAATGATATTACAATGTCCTGTAAATATCTCACCGACCAGCAATTCAACAATGCAGCATACACAACGATAGTCGCCTCTTTTTGATACATTCTAAGCCAGAGGTCTATGTAATAGTTTTAACGAATGTCGACCAGTATGGTGGGGATTGGTCACAGTATATTGGGTGACCTGGTGCCGAAGTGACCCCCACACATACGGTGAATTGTATTCTAGTAGCCAGCAGTGATTCAGTTGGTAAGTTAGTAGTAGTTTAAAGGATATCGCACACCGGTGTGGAATTAGCAGTCAGGGGCCGGTATACTTGCTCTGGTTGTTGTACACAATTGACAACGAATGTTAATAATACAATTTACATGTCATTCACTTGGCCTAATTCAAATCAATACCCGACTTGTGTTGTTCCTTCTGCATATAAACGTTTTTAATGGTAGCCTCGGTTACCCAAACCCCATGAGGTGGCAGCAGTTTTAACCCCTCAACTCCGCTTTGGGAATTAATGGGCTGCTGATGTAACAGCCAGGGCGGCCTTACCCCAGATTAGGGTAGAGATGCTGACTGGGTCTCAGGCCGAATTTGAAATAACAAATGAAATAAGAATACCTTTTTATCAGATAATGTTGTATTATAGAAAATTCAAAATTAAACTATATCAAGACAAAAATAATAAAAAATAAAATGTTTATTGTTGTTTATAAAATCGGAATTATGGCAGGATTAACCAGTATCCGTAAGGTGGCAGCATTGCTTAGCCCCACACGGATAACATACAAAGATAGCTGTTTATCAGATAATGCTGTATTAAAAAAAACTATTCAAAATTATTAATGAACACCCGGAAAAATCTAAACGCTACAGCGTCGCTGCGTTGACACGGATGAACTCTCATCCACCGACACGCGTGAACTCTCATCCACCGACACGCGTGAGCTCTCATCCACCGACACGCGTGAACTCTCATCCACCGACACGCGTGAACTCTCATCCACCGACACGCGTGAACTCTCATCCACCGACACGCGTGATCTCTCATCCACCGACACGCGTGAACTCTCATCCACCGACACGCGTGATCTCTCATCCACCAACACGCGTGATGTCTCATCCACCGACACGCGTGAACTCTCATCCACCGACACGCGTGAACTCTCATCCACCGACACGCGTGAACTCTCATCCACCGACACGCGTGAACTCTCATCCACCGACACGCGTGATCTCTCATCCACCGACACGCGTGAACTCTCATCCACCGACACGCGTGAACTCTCATCCACCGACACGCGTGAACTCTCATCCACCGACACGCGTGAACTCTCATCCACCGACACGCGCGAACTCATCGATCGACACAGATGAACTTGAGAGCAACACAATCGCGGGGCAGACTTTGTGAAGTTTGCAAAGGTAAGATTCTATGTTGATGTACAATGGTTTTACATCGCTGCATGTCCTTTAGTCATTCTCTCTTCCTAAACGAGAAAAAACATTTTTGCCAATATTTTCATACCTATTCAGTATTGTAAATACTTCTATCTGATCTCCTCTCAGTCTCCTGGTTTCTAGTGTTGTTAAACCACATGCTATTAGACGCATTTCATAACTAATATTCCTGAGATTTGGTATTATTTTGGTTGGTCTCCTTTGTACACTTTCTGGCATATCAATATCCTTCTTGCGATATGGCCTCCATGTTTGCATACAATATTCTAATTGAGGCCTAACTATTGTTTTGTACAGCGGTATTACTATATAGTTCTTTTTCCTTGTACACTATATTACGCCTAATTAATTCTTTACGTTTGATGACATACTAACAGGTCTATTTGGTGTTTCTAATGAATTCTATGTATTCATAGCCATAGATCACCACAATGTGCGATGTCGTTACTGGTCAGTGTATCACGGACTCTCCTTAGGTTCAGATTAGTTTCTCCCTGGGCATTTGTGTCTCGCCGCACCGTCGCACCGTCGCACCGTCGCACCACCGCACCGCCGCACTTTCTACTTGCTGTCTATATTAGATACACTTCCCTCCCGCTAGGGGGCACAACATTTAATAACATTTAGCATTGATTTCCTACAAATGCCGGTGTCGTTGGCCCAGATTCAGGCCGTGCCCAGATTCGGCACGAAACTGCTGAAATTTCGGACCGCGACTGTAGTGGTGCAGGATTCTCCGTTGTTGCTAATAATTTCTGTTAGTAATACATCAAGTATTCCAATATGTTTGTTACTCGCATTTTAAAAACAAAAATGCATAAGCGGGATGCGCTTTGAGGAAACTCGGTCCAGGCGTGACGTATGTCACCAATGCTACCACAGAACAGGTTAAAGCGGACACTGCGCGTGCACGCGCATGCCAGGTATGCGTTTTGCCGAATATGAGCCCACCACAACGTCAGCAAACTTTCGACGCCACAACAATCTTATATTTAAATAATTGTTCTTTTGTACAACCATAAGTCTAGCCGGTAGGTTTTCAAAACAATATGTTTTATGAGTATGTTTGTCAAAATGGTTATAGAACTGAAGGAGGAACGTCTAAAAGATACGATTTAACAAACCAAGCCACGCCGACATTAAGAGGGGAACGACCAGAAAACTGGCTGTGAAAGTATTAACGGAAGAATGTGTTTCTTACACATGAAGAACTAGAGTACCTGCAGTAACAGTAGCGAATGAAAAATGTAGATTAAATGTAAAGAAATATTTATTTACACCGACGAGTCTAAGAGTCTAAATGATTGCAACGGGTTATCTGCATAGTTAAACGTATATATTGACATTTATCTCAGCACATACAGACACGGCTGGCTTCGCAGGCTGGCTGGCTCGCTCGCTCTCTCCCCTTCTCCCTCATTCACTCATTCACTCATTCACTCAATCACTCATTCACTCATTCACTCACTCATTAACTCAAAATTAGCCATAACATAACTTTTTATTTAATTTATTTGTTTAAAAGTCCCCAATATTTAAATTCATGTTCTATTTGTTATTTGGCTATTTGCACTGCGCCAATGTTATCATCCTCTACACGTGTTCGTTCGTTCGTTCGTTCGTTCGTTCGTTCGTTCGTTCGTTCGTTCGTTCGTTCGTTCGTTCGTTCGTTCGTTCGTTCGTTCGTTCGTTCGTTCGTTCGTTCGTTCGTTCGTTCGTTCGTTCGTTCGTTCGTTCGTTCGTTCGTTCGTTCGTTCGTTCGTTCGTTCGTTCGTTCGTTCGTTCGTTCGTTCGTTCGTTCGTTCGTTCGTTCGTTCGTTCGTTCGTTCGTTCGTTCGTTCGTTCGTTCGTTCGTTCGTTCGTTCGTTCGTTCGTTCGTTCGTTCGTTCGTTCGTTCGTTCGTTCGTTCGTTCGTTCGTTCGTTCGTTCGTTCGTTCGTTCGTTCGTTCGTTCGTTCGTTCGTTCGTTCGTTCGTTCGTTCGTTCGTTCGTTCGTTCGTTCGTTCGTTCGTTCGTTCGTTCGTTCGTTCGTTCGTTCGTTCGTTCGTTCGTTCGTTCGTTCACAAGGGTAATGTAGCATTTTGGAAGAAGACATTGTACATACATACGTTCCGTCGTGCGTCAAAATGACCGAATTGTTTTGTTACGTTAGCCGTTGTAAACCAATCCACCAATGCGCATTTCCTTCATCATGTCGTAGTCCAGTGCCCTTTTGTTGGTGTCAGTCCACTGTGCCACTTCGTCTGCTGCTGTTTGGAGCGAGCTGTTGACGCATGAAGGTGAACAGGCTACCCATATTGTGCAGCCATCTATTCATTTGACATGATCACGGTTGTTGTATGGCACGTCTAATTGTGGTATATTTTCAACACTGATCACTGGGACATATCAATATTATTTTGATTATTAACGCTGCATGAAAACACCAACATATAAATATATGGAACACTGTTCTTGTCTCATTTTCGTCACGCAATACGCAGGGCGGACAGCACAAGCATTTAGTGTATTTGTACTTTTGTTCATATCCACAGCTCATAACAAACACGACATCATTCGTAACAATAGCCCATTACGAATGTATTTTTTTATTCCAGGGTATTATTCGCCCTGCAAGGTTAATATTGTGATGTATGTGTATGCTAAACATTTTTTTTACACATTCATGCCGTTACAATAAACGTGTATTACTGGATTTCAATACTATGTAACACTAGATAATAAAATCCAGTACAATAAAATATAGTGTAATGTAACGTGACATAACATATCATAGCTACATAACATAAGAATAACAATACAGGTTCTTGTATCGCGCGGTCTCTAACTAAACGTTAACACAACATAACACAACACAGCACAACACAGCACAACACAATATAATATAACACAACAATATTACATAATATATACTTATATTTGCTTTCGAGCAATATTTAAACACGAAGAGCATAATAATACGTATAATATCGCTTAGCACCTCAACAAATGATAACGGACCATAACGTAACTTAATTGTACAAGAAGATGGCGTAGAAGTACACGTAACTGGTTGGTTGATTACGTGTACTACTACACCACCGCCAATTACATCGGAATGTACGCTGCAAAGGCGCTATCTTTCTATATATATATATATATATATATATATATATATATATATATATATATATATATATATATATATATATATATATATATATATATATATATATATATATAATCTATACATTGCATTGTCAACGATTGGCTAATTCAAACCCAAGATCCAGTAGTAACGACATAGAACAAACTGATAATTAAAATACTGCTGGCGTTTTGTCTAGTCTAACCGCATCACATTAAAATACTTCACTGTTCTATATACTTGTCTGTATATCTTGAGCGATCTCTTAACTTCACTATCAAGTAGATGTTCAAAAATATGGTTGTGTCGACTGGCCATCTGAAGTAAATGGTGGCAATCTTGCTAAATCTGGCTAAATCTTGCTAAAATCTTGCTAAAATGATGTTAAACATATTAAATGTATAGGCACATTTTCTCTACACATAAATTGATAAGTATTAATGTTCTTATTGCACGTATACATATAACTGACTTGTCCGTTTCGTCACCAGTTGCCTAGCAAAAGCTAGGATGCATAACAGACGGCGAGTTCGTACTTGGTGTCGTATATTCCAACGACCTATCCTACGTCACAATGTTTCCATATTCAAATCGACCAAGTCAATTAATCGTCTGTCTATAATGCCATGTTGGTTCAAACCGGGCTGCGGAACGGCCAGCCTCTTGCATGTGCATAATATAAAACACAAATATATACTTAATTACACAGAAAATAGTAGTAATAAATATATGCAAATACGTGTATTTAAAAGTTAGGATAAACGATGATAAAAACAATAGTTTTCCTTAAATATATTAAAAAGTGTATACACATTCACGATACGGCCGCCCTGCTGGATAGAATTTAATACTATCGCTGTAAATTCGTTTACCTAGCGCCGTGGGGTGGCAGCACCTTTAGCATTCCGCATCTCTCGGTGAAGTCACGGTGCCTATGTTACCTGGACGCCGTCGGGTGGCAGCACCTTTTCTGCCCTTCGCGTCCTTTTTTGTCGACGTTACCGTCGTTACGGAGTCTGCGGGCATTGCTGTCGCCGGTGCTGACCCTATCGGAACTCTTCTCGGTGAAGCCACGGTGCTTGGGTTACCTGAACGCTGTTGGGTGGCAGCACCATTTCTGCCCTTCGGGTCCTTTTTTCCCGACGTAATGTAGTCTGCGGGCATTGCTGTCGTCGATGTTGACCGTATTGGAACTCTTCTCGGTGAAGACACGGTGCTTGGGTTACCTGGACGCCTGGGGATTGCAGCACTTTTCGCATCCCTCGCGTCTCTTTTTCGCGAAGTCACGCTGGCGGCGGGCACTGTTGTCGCCGCCACTGACCCGGATGTAGGCGACGCGGTGAAAGTAAAAGTGATTAGGAAGTGGTCACTCTTGCCCAGTCCATGCGCACCTACGTCCAGCTCAGTGACCCGGTCACGAGCGCGAGAGAACACCAGATCGAGTATGTGCGGAGTCTGACGCGCCAGACATTTCCTTGTCGGTCGGGTGACGTGTTGGACGAGAGATGCTTCTCTGGTCGCGGCCAGGAAGGCCATGTGAGCTGCCTTTCTCCGCGTCGTCATGATGTGTGTACCCAGATAGCCGTCGCCGGTCCATGTAAGCTTCCCGTAGTTGAAGTCGCCCATAAGAAGGACGTGCGACCACCGGGTATCTCTCGTTTTCACTATCAGTCTGCAAAGGTCATCGTTGTTGGAAGTTGAACTGTTCGGACTCCTGTATAGACACCCTAAGAGTAACTTCGTGCTGTCGCGCAGCTGTAATTCCGCCCATACGCTCTCCTCAAAATCGTCGTCCTTGTCGATAGTGCACGCTGTCGCCCGTAGTTCGCTCTTCACGTACAAACACACGCCCCGACCACCGGCACACTTGGCGAACAATGTGTAACCGTCGATGCTGAGGCGGTCTTGTTTCATCGGGGTTCCGTTCTTGGGGTTAACTTCGGTGATGCCAATAACCATCGGTGTCGTGTCATTTACACCTTTTTTCAATATATCCATCTTGTTGCTCAACGAGTCAGCGTTAGTGTACAGACATGTGAACGCTGGTCCTTTTCGGTCTCTGGCACGACTCGTGGATGCTGAGATGTTGCTAGCCATTATAATGGTATCTATATTACTATGTGGGTTTACATTTGCGCTTGTTTGTCTTTCTGTAGCCGTGGATAGTCCTGTTGTTGTTATATTATTTATGTGAGTCGACGCATGCTATGCGTAAGTTACTCCGTCGTGGTGTAATTTAGGCCACAAAACAACGATGTAGGTTACATGAGAACACATACCACACATGGCTCACTGACAGAGTCAATAAAATCATATCGACGTTCGTCGGACAAGTTCGATCGCACTCTTCCTACACCAAGGTTCAATTAAGTGCAGTGACCGGTTGACCCGCTAGGTCAAGTGAAGTCTACATACTTACATTCTGCCTTTCGAATCGTCGATAAACGTAGTGAGTCAACGTCAATCACTAACTGGTATTGCGGCCAACATTTCACGATACTGTGAGTGTCCCACAGACAAGATATTACAACACTTATCCAGTAATGCAAGGGTTAAACGTGTACCTACTCCAAAGCATGAGTAACGGCTATAGCCTTGAATACTGATTCACATGGTCACGTATGCCTAAGGGCCCTGATATAAACACACATACACACATTATAAGCCTTGTGTGTTCTATTCGGCTTATCGCTTTCATCGTGTATAGAGTCTAGGTCACTGATAACTAGTTAACCGACGGATTGTTTGTTTGTGTGGCGAGTGCTTTACAGAACACGCATGCATTGAAGCGTGTCCTTGAGCATATACTTGTGTGCACTGTACACATACGTACACAAGAATGCACACATGCCGGCGCGCGCACTCATGCACGCACGCGCACACACACACGCACGCACATACGATCTATCTATTTATTTTATATTTAGTTGGCTGTCTTCCGTATCTATGTCCGCCTGTCCGCCTGTCCGCCTGTCCGCCTGTCCGCCTGTCCGCCTGTCCGCCTGTCCGCCTGTCCGCCTGTCCGCCTGTCCGCCTGTCCGCCTGTCCGCCTGTCCGCCTGTCCGCCGGTCCGCCTGTCCGTCTGTCCGCCTGCCCTTGTGCTTATCAGCACGATTGGTAATCACTTGCATTATCATTTCATTGGTAGGAGAAACGTCGTATGATAATGCGGATGTTATAACTTTTTCAATGCAGTGTCCCGCTTTTCAACTAGCAGAAACGTCTACAAGTACTTCCAAAAGTTACATGTTTTATCGCCTACACGGCAATCACGCGGTCTACCACGACACACACGCACACACGCACACGCACACGCACACGCACACGCACACGCACACGCACACGCACACGCACACGCACACGCACACGCACACGCACACGCACACGCACACGCACACGCACACGCACACGCACACGCACACGCACACGCACACGCACACGCACACGCACACGCACACGCACACGCACACGCACACGCACACGCACACGCACACGCACACGCACACGCACACGCACACGCACACGCACACGCACACGCACACGCACACGCACACGCACACGCACACGCACACGCACACGCACACGCACACGCACACACATATTTAGTTAGTCAGTTAGTTAGATTTCATTTAACCGCCGGACAATTTACTTAACAACAACAACAACGACGACGACGACGACGGCGGCGGCGGCGGCGGCGGCGGGGGCGGCGGCGGCGGCGGCAGCAACAACAACAACAACAATAACAAATATTAAGACGCAAGGAAACACGCAACGATCATGCTATTTCAGTTGATCGGACACCTTATTTAAAACAACAACTGTTTAACACTCAACGTAATAAGTTGGCTAAGGGAACGACTATTTTCTAAGAACTATTTTATGTTAATCTAAATCAACCATGTGGCAGTAAACAAACATATACCGGTATTATGACATATAATGTTATTAAGAGTATTTCAGTTTTAGAAGACCGAACAATACATTTTTTATTTCTATTTAAAAGAAATATGTTTCACGTGTGGCTGATCAAATTTCCGTTTTATATCATTTCAAATGGTAAATGGATAACGTTTAAAACAGGACAACAAACTGTTATTCTTAAACAATTATATATATATATATATATATATATATATATATATATATATATAAAGAGTTTGCACATATGAACTAAACAAAATGCAGAGCTTCATTACCGAATGGCATTAGCATTTATTCGCTTCCGCAGCATTCCCCTGGAATTCTAACAGTAGATTTCCATAAAGGTCTTGACATTGAGAAGCAAACAGGAGTTTGCCGAGACAACTCATTGTTCATGAACCAAAGCGCCTGAACCCAATGCGTACTAGTGCAGATAGTATGTACATATTAAATAAACCAAACCTACCGCTTCACCAACGGATGGGATTGACATTTACTCGCATTTACAGCGTTAATCTAGAATTCGAACACAAGATTTCGGTAAAGAAATCCAATTCCAAGGTGATGCAGAGCTAATAAATGTATAATTTGTCAGAAGAAGTCGCGACGGGCCATACACCACGTGTTTAGGCAGGTTATCTTGACACTGGAAAGCAGGCGGTATGTATTTGTCGAGACACCGCATTGCCGACGAACCAACGCGCCCGAACAGAATACGTCCAACTACAGAAGACACAATAAAGAGATATCTATTTTTAACTACGCATGTCCAGTCAAGTTATCCGCTGCCATGCCGGAAGGGTTCATTTGACGGGCGGCATGTGTTGTTGTATAACATATTAAAAGATGTTGCGAAATTACTGTCTCTCTCAGCATATTCTTGTTGAGAAATGTGATCCATCTACAGCTCTGTCGTTTATCCGTTAGTGAGGTTATTTTGCAGACACAGTTGTCTCGGATTCAGCAAAGCGGGGATAACCAAAGGTGCAGTTATAATTTTTAAACTTCTTAACGTGTATTGAGTATAGACGCCAGCTGCATAAGAACATTTTCTACCTTTACTGTGAGGTGAAAACATTCTTGATGAACGTTATAAATCATAGTTACCATTGATTGTCAAAACACACTTATCTTTGTAATAATAGCAAGCGACTTATATATTTTCTTCAACTATCATGTCCAAAACTATAAGATCGCAGAAGACTGAAGGGAATTGTCCAAGTCCGTAAGCCTCCCAGTAACAGTAAGCAACGTAAAAATACCACCGTAGCTAGCCAATTCAGTATGCATCTAATGATTGGACAGTACGTAAAATACCATTAATATTTAATAATATCAAAACAATACACGTGTGTTTGCGCAAAGGGAATTCTACGCTGCATGATACTGCCAGCCGTCCTGAGATCAATATGCAACACAGACCATGCAGCGGACAGCGTAGACAGTTGATAGTTTTCCATTCAGATCGAAGCGTAGTTTTCTCTTTTGATCGAAACCCGCGCAGTTTCGGAGGGATCTTCGTGCTACCCTCGATGTTAATATAATGGCGTGGCGTGTAACTGGGGTTAAGACTCGAGTTAATTTGAAGCTTATGATTACGGTTTAGGCTTAAAGCGACATGGTCCGTCAGTGAAGCTCTGGGTTTTGTTTAGTTCATATATGCAAACTCATATATATATATATATATATATATATATATATATATATATATATATATATATATATGAGTTTGCATTATATATATATATATATATATATATATATATATATATATATATATATATATTAATCAGTCTGTTAGCAATAAACCGCCCTGACACTCGGTCAGGTTGATGAACAAATAAGAGGTAGACAGGGTTGTGGGTGAACATTGCAAACTCCCTGATTTAAACTACCTAATAACTATCTGCAGACTACTTACTAACTAACATCTACACAATATTTTTTTATAAAAAAGCGAAATAAACATAGGTAAAATTATACAATAATCGAACTACACACATAAGCAAAACAGTCAATAAGGGAGGGTGGGTGGGAGCTTAACATTAACCGGGTAAAATAATACCAACGGTGTCTAGGAATGTGGATTAACTTAGTAGAGCGGCTGCTGAAACAAGTGAGGCCGATTTGCCGCCAAACACCAGTTTAAATAGGACCGTGGGCCTATTGCGAAACACCAAACCAGGCTTTGTTAAACAGCCAACCAGATTGTGAACGTTGAACAGTGTCGCGACACGAAAACGAGGCTGGTCCAATCTCACGTTCACGTTTATGTTTCCGTAATTAACCGTGACCGTCGAAGTCAATGTTGCGTCCACGGACTGCCCAAATGGAGCGGTGTGGTTGCGTGACTCAAAATGGGGGATTGTAGTATTTAGGCACTTGGCCGGGGTCCAAACCGTTTTTACTGCATCGTAGTCCCGTGGCTTTGGGGTCGAATAAACGGAGGCGACGAAACGGCTGTTGTGTGTGAGTGCGGTAGCATGACAATTGATAAATTAATGAGAGACAATAATCGTCAACGTTACAAATGACAAATCAATGGGCGACTTCACTAGGTGATGTAAGTGCCCCATATGACACATGCAGATAATTCCTGGATAATTTGACAATTGAGTCGTTATGTTATATGTCCAATATAACATAACGACTCAATTGTCAAATAAAAGCGGTGTGGCGGTCCAGATGGTCGAGCGGTCCAGAACGTCGAAGGTTAGCGGTTCATGTCAAAGGTTAGCGGTTCATGACAAACATTAGCGCGACGTTACGGTCTGACTGTCTGCAACGTCAGCAGTCCAGAACGTCGTTCCACGTATGCACGTGCGCGCTGAACTGGCGTAACCTCAGGTGGCCGATCGACTTTAACCCCGTGCCAGAATGTCGAGACTGAGTTCATGACCCCCGCGGCGACTGTGTTACATAATAAATCATTTCTGCGCGCTGAAGCGACGACCTACTTTTCGACCCCCTACGTTGCACACTACAGTTTCCAGCGCGCACGTGTTCTTGCCATTTCTCTGCACAACGACCACGATATCGAGACGTGAACCGCTAACCTTTGACATGAACCGCTAACCTTCGACGTTCTGGACCGCTCGACATTCTGGACCGCCACATCGGTATTGACCGTATTCCGATTTCGGGTGAGGCCAGGGTGCATCTTCGCAACCCAGGTCGTTGCTCTGCGCTACTGTACCTCTGGCAGATCGTCTCCGTAAACCTTGGGAGTGACCTGTGAAAATATAGTAAATTACTTCAGCCTTCGGAACAGCGCAAATGCTCGCCCCTATTTGTGAAGGCAGATACAAGACTTTCAGGTCCTAAACATTGCATGTAACACCAGCGTGAGGGTAACATCACCCCAATTTATATCACATCATCGGAGGCCGACCACACTCATTGTGGGCGTTTTCACTGAATGACGTTAAAAGTGGAGTTTTTCAAAGGGATGTGCCAGGAATAGAATGAAGGCTGGTACTGACGTAATTAGCCGCATCGATCCCTGGCGTGCGAGGATTAGGCGATGAGACATTGTGTGCGTGCGTTCGAGTGTATGTGTGCGCGCGCAAGCGTGTGTGACTGTGTGTGCGTGTGTGTGCATTTATGCGTGCGTGCGTGCATGTGTGTGTGTGTGTGTGTGTGTGTGTGTGTGTGTGCGCGCGTGTGTGTGTGTGCGCGTGCGTGCGTCGTGCGTGTGTCTTGCGATTCGCGTTGTGCGCTATGCATGCATCATGATGCATGACATACGCTGTAGACTGGAGAAGAGTTGTTGAATAACCGGTGTCAAAAACCGGAGCGCCAGTTTGCTTGTGTAGTAGCTTGTGGGCGTGCTCTTTGTAGACGTTGTGAATGGCCCCATACACTAAGTAAGTACACCCACAATGTCTCTGCTGGTAACCACTAACGCTGACAGCAATTCGGGCCTTGCTCGGACATGTGTTGACAGCAGTGAACGATTGAACAGATCTGCGAGGGAGTCACCTGCAAAGTGCGTTGAGCTAAGGACTGCGCTGTGTCATAACTTATATATTGTCTACCTTTTTCATCCGTTCGTTCGCTCGTTTGTTCGGTCATTAATTAATTCATTCTGCATCGACTACTACAAGTTTTCGCGCATCACTTGCGGCGTGGGTCGATACTTCCCAGAGATGTCGAGATGGTGTACGATTGAACATGTCAGCACGAGGACTGGATACTGCTATATAAGAACTTACTTTGTTTATTCATTACCTCGGTTGTGCAAATAACTGCAGGTTTGTTTACTTTGTTATAATGTAATTATCGATAGCGGCAGAGTCGGATTAGCAACACAGAAGGTGTCACAAATGCTGGTGCCGCACTTTCTGCGTCCCGCGGATCAACTCATAGTATTTTACAATGGTACGTTATTCTTATAAGGCAGCGATTCAACCGATTTACTGTAATTAGTGGCACTCTGAAGGCTATTAAGCGTTACAAAGCAACATGAAGCAAAGTAGGCTGCTGCGAATTCGTCGATCCTATTAATAAATGATTCTCCGCATCATACACTTGGTGTATTTTGGCATTACGTAAGCGTATGGTAGTATCGGGGGAGTTTTCGTTTGTCATTATGTAAACCTATGGTAGGTATATTATCGGTGAGTTTCGCCTATACATGTCGTTATGTAAGCCTCGGGTACAGTATTGTGGGAGTCTATGTTTGTCATTATATAAGCCTCATGCCGTACCGGAGGAGTTTCGTTTATGTTTGCCATTATGTACGCCTATGGTAGAGTCGAGGGAGTTTTGTGTGGGGGGAGGGCATATATAATATGCTACAATTTTGATTCGACCTCGCAGTTGCTTGATCCAGCACTGGGTACCGCGACACAAAGAAATTACGTTTACCTGTCCCGTTTGTGCAGACAATTAATGTTTACATGTGGCTACACAGCGCCACGAATATGGCACAGGCGGACGACGCAGATAGCGCTGTGTTAGAGTCAGATGCACAGAACACACTTATTCCGTGATAATACGTCAATACGTCACTTCTGGTCAAGTTGCTTGTAACAGGAGTTTGAGCGCCCACACCGGAAGGAAAACAAGAAACCACACAACGGCCAACATCATCGCGGTACAAAATTTGGACCAATGTCGTAATTTAATATTATTACTTTTTCAGAGAGAGTCTTTTGAGTGATTATTATTAAATGTCAGCAAATCGGGTGACGCGACAACTACTGTGGATGATGATTAAACAGATGATGTACTTGTGGGTGAGCCTCTCAAACATGTTTCTTTGAAAGCTGACCTTTGTGTTAGCTATAACCAGCCATCAGGTCTCTCTCCACTTTCTCCATATCTCCCTGACCTTTATGTTAGCTATAACCAACCATCATGTCTCTCTTCCCTTTCTCCATATCTCCATGACCTTTATGTTAGCTATAACCAACCACCAGGTCTCTCTTCCCTTTCTCCATATCTCCCTGACCTTTATGTTAGCTATAACCAACCACCAGGTCTCTCTTTCCTTTCTCCATATCTCCATGACCTTTATGTTAGCTATAAGAGGGAACCAAACAGCTTAAAAGACCTAAAACAAAATGCAAAGCTGGAGATGCGAGTTTCCCCGCAGCTACTCCGGACCTGTGGAACAGACTACCGTTCTCATTACGAGAACTGTGCAATGAGAACTCTTTTAAGAATGCCTTAAAGACGCTATATTTTAAACAATACTTTGGCTGATGCAGAAATAATTAAATGAAGAGACAATGCATCGAAGAGAACATTACTTCTGCCTTAAATGACCTTGTGTATTTCTGTTTTTTAGCCTTTCTATATTTATTTATTTATTTATTTATAATGTTTTTATTAGTCTGTCTTTATGCACTTTTATATAATATACAGTTAATTTTGTTTTAGTTATACATTTGGGTAATTAGTTTTAAGAACATGTTATCATGTTATCATGTAAAGCGCCCTGAATAGTTTTAAGCTAGATTTGGCGCTATATAAGTTTATTATTATTATTATTATAACCAGCCATCAGGTCTCTCTTCCCTTTCTCCATATCTCCCTGACCTTTATGTTAGCTATAACCAACCATCAGGTCTCTCTTCCCTTTCTCCATATCTCCCTGACCTTTATGTTAGCTATAACCAACCACCAGGTCTCTCTTCCCTTTCTCCATATCTCCCTGACCTTTATGTTAGCTATAACCAACCACCAGGTCTCTCTTCCCTTTCTTCATATCTCCCTGACCTTTATGTTAGCTATAACCAACCACCAGGTCTCTCTTCCCTTTCTCCATATCTCCCTGACCTTTATGTTAGCTATAACCAACCACCAGGTCTCTCTTCCCTTTCTCCATATCTCCCTGACCTTTATGTTAGCTATAACCAACCACCAGGTCTCTCTTCCCTTTCTCCATATCTCCCTGACCTTTATGTTAGCTATAACCAACCATCAGGTCTCTCTTCCCTTTCTCCATATCTCCCTGACCTTTATGTTAGCTATAACCAACCATCAGGTCTCTCTTCCCTTTCTTCATATCTCCCTCTTCTCACCTCCCTTGTCATTCCCTCTCTTCCTCTGTCCCTCTCCCATTTTTGTTACTTCTATGTATCTTTATTATCCCATCTATTCTGACTACCAGTTAGATCCTATGTTACTTCCAGCCTCACGTTTGTGCAATCGGTAAAATAAAAAAAACGCTATTTAGGCACCACCTAAACAGAGGCTAGGTTCACGGGAGGTTACAAACTCGAAGTAATACAAAAACACACAACATCGCGTATAAGAAACACAAATACATTATGGACTGAACAAATGAAGATGAATAAAGAAAATACCTCGTTTATTTAAATAAATTTACGATAAATACAAATGAAATGATAATGCAAACGATTACCAAACGTGCTGATAAGCACAATGGCAGATGGGCAGACGGGCATACGGGCAGGCGGGCAGGCGGGCAGGCGGGCAGGCGGGCAGGCGGGCAGGCGGGCAGGCGGGCAGGCGGGCAGGCGGGCAGGCGGGCAGGCGGGCAGGCGGGCAAGCGGGCAGACGGGCAGACGGGCAGACGGGCAGGCGGGCAGGCGGGCAGGCGGGCAGGCGGGCAGACGGGCAGACGGGCAGACGGGCAGACGGGCAGACGGGCAGACGGGAAGACGGGCAGACGGGCAGACGGGCAGACGGGCAGACGGGCAGACGGGCAGACGGGCAGACGGGCAGACGGGCAGACGGGCAGGCGGGCAGGCGGGCAGGCGGGCAGGCGGGCAGGCGGGCAGGCGGGCAGGCGGGCAGGCGGGCAGGCGGGCAGGCGGGCAGACGGGCAGACGGGCAGACGGGCAGACGGGCAGGCGGGCAGGCGGGCAGGCGGGCAGGCGGGCAGGCGGGCAGGCGGGCAGGCGGGCAGGCGGGCAGGCGGGCAGGCGGGCAGGCGGGCAGACGGATAGAAGGACAGATGGACAGACGGACATAGATAAGGAAGACAGCCAAATATTTATATTGAATAGATCGTATGTGCGTGCGTGCGTGCGTGCGTGTGTGCGAGCGTGTGTGTGTTTGTGTGTGTGTGTGTGTGTGTGTGTGTGTGTGTGTGCGCGCGCATGCCTGAGTGCGCGCGCCGGCATGTGTCCATGCTTGTACATACGCATGAAGGCGATTAGCCGAATAGAACGAGGCTTATAATGTGTGTATGTGTGTTCATGTCAGGGCCTGTAGGCACACGTTATCCTGTGACTCAGTATGCACAGCTATAGCCGTTACTCGTGCTTTGGAGTAGGTACACGTACACAGCATTACTGGATAAGTGTTGTAATATCTTGTCTGTGGGACAGTATCGTGAAATGTTGGGCGCATTACCGGTTATTGGTTGACGTTGACTCACTGCGTTTATCGACGATTCGAAAGGCAGAATGCAAGTATATAGACTTCGCTTGACCTAACGGGCAAACCGGCTTTATGTCACTTCACTGAAGTGAACCTTGATGTAGTAGGAAGAGCACGATCGAACTTGTCCGACGAATATCGACTTGATTTTATTGACTCTGTCGGTGAGCCATGAGGTATGTGTTCTCATATAACCTACATCGTTGTTTGGTGGCCTATAATTACACCACGACGGATTAACTCACGCATAGCATGCGTCAGCTCACAGAAATAGTATAACAACAATAGGACTATCCACGGCTACAGAAAGACAAACAAACGCAAATGTAAACCTACATAGTAATATAGATACCATTATAATGGCTAGCAACATCTCAGCATCCACGAGTCGTGCCAGAAACCGAAACGGACCAGCGTTCACATGTCTGTACACTAACGCTAACTCGTTGAGCAACAAGATGGTTACATTGAAAACAATTGTAAACGACACGACACCGATGGTTATTGGCATCACCGAAGTTAACCCCAAGAACGGAACCCCGATGAAACAAAACCGGCTCAAGATCGACGGTTACACATTGTTCGCCAAGTGTGCCGATGGTCGGGGCGTGTGTTTGTATGTGAAGAGCGAACTACGGACGACAGTGTGCAATGTCGACAAGAGCAACCATTTTAAGGAGAGCGTATGGGTGGAATTACAGCTGCGCGACAGCACGAAGTTACTCTTAGGGTGTCTATACAGGAGTCCGAACAGTTCAACTTCCAACAACGATGACCTTTGCAGACTGATAGTGAAAACGAGAGATACCCGGTGGTCGCACGTCCTTCTTATGGGCGACTTCAACTACGGGAAGCTTACATGGATCGGCGACGGTTATTTTGGTATACACAACATGACGACGCGGAGAAAGGCAACTCACATGGCCTTCCTGACCGCGACCGGAGAAGCATCTCTCGTCCAACACGTCACCCAACCGACAAGGGAATGCCTGGGACCTCAGACCCCGCACATACTCGACCTGGTGTTCTCTCGCGCTCGTGATCGGGTCACTGAGGTGGACGTAAGAGCGCACGGACTGGGCGAGAGCGACCACTTCCTGATCACTTTTAAGTTCATCGCACAGCGTCGTGCCACAGATCGAAATGGATCAGCGTTCACATGTCTGTACACTAACGCTGACACGTTGAGCAACAAGATGGATAAATTGAAAGATTTAGTCGAAGACACGACACCGATGGTTATTGGCATCACCGAAGTTAACCCCAAGAACGGAACCCCGATGGAACAAAACTGGCTCAAGATCGACGGTTACACATTGTTCGCCAAGTGTGCCGATGGTCGGGGCGTGTGTTTGTATGTGAAGAGCGAACTACGGACGACAGTGTGCAATGTCGACAAGAGCAACCATTTTGAGGAGAGCGTATGGGCGGAAATACAGCTGCGCGACGGCACGAAGTTACTCTTAGGGTGTCTATACAGGAGTCCAAACAGTTCAACTTCCAACAATGATGCTCTTTGCAGCCTGATAGCGAAAACGAACTCTTCCCGGTGGTCGCACGTCCTTATTATGGGCGACTTCAACTACGGGAAGCTGACATGGACCGGCGACGGCTATTTGGGTACACACAACATGACGACGCGGAGAAAGGCACCTCACATGGCCTTCCTGGCCGCGACCGGAGAAGCATCTCTCGTCCAACACGTCACCCGACCGACAAGGAAATGCCTGGGGCCTCAGACCCCACACATACTCGATCTGGTGTTCTCTCGCGCTCGTGACCGGGTCACTGAGCCGGACGTAAGAGCGCACGGACTGGACAAGAGCGACCACTTCTTAATCACTTTTACGTTCAACGCAACGTTGAAAAAAAAGGACGCGAAGAGCGGAAAAGGTGCTGCCACCCAACGGCGTCCTGGTAACCCAGGCACCCTGACTTCACCGAGAAGAGTTCCGATAGCGTCAGCATCGGCGACAGCAATGCCCGCAGGCTCCGTAACGTCGAGACAAAAGGACCCGAAGGGCGGAAAAGGTGCTGCCACCCAACGGCGTCCAGGTAACCCAGGCACCCTGACTTCACCGAGAAGAGTTCCGATAGCGTCAGCATCGGCGACAGCAATGCCCGCAGGCTCCGTAACGTCGAGCAAAAAGGACGCGAAGGGCGGAAAAGGTGCTGCCACCCAACGGCGTCCTGGTAACCCAGGCACCCTGGCTTCACCGAGAAGAGTTCCGATAGCGTCAGCATCGGCGACAGCAATGCCCGCAGGCTCCGTAACGTCGAGCAAAAAGGACGCGAAGGGCGGAAAAGGTGCTGCCACCCGACGGCGTCCAGGTAACCCAGGCACCGTGACTTCACCGAGAGATGCGGAATGCTAAACGTGCTGCCACCCCACGGCGCTAGGTAAACCAATTTAGAGCGCTCGTATTAAAATTCTATGCAGCAGGGTGGGCGCATAGTGAAAGTGTATATACTTTTTAATATCTTTAAGGAAAACTGTTGTTTTTATCGTCGTTTATTCCAACTTATAAATACACGTATTTGCATTTGCTTATATTTATTATTACTATTTCTTGTGTAAGTACGTTTCTCGCCCAGCACATCAAGAGAGTCAATCTCCAAGTCTGTATCTGGCGCAGGGCTCTCGATCCTTTTTTAGAAATACCGTCCCATCTTGATCATGGTTATCATGTCACAGAAGCGGGAAAACTGGAATCACTTTGTTTCGAGGGGGACGTCATTCCGGTGGTTCTAGTTGATATCTTAGAAGAGAATGGAAATTGAGAAGAAATCACAGATGAAATCTACACTGTTGATGATTATGACGAGGACGAGAACGATGAGTACGGTGACAATTAATCATCATCATGTCTTCTACATCTGGATTTGACGTGACACGGATGTACTCTGTTACTGAGTATCTGCATTTTAACACAGATTGCTCTCTTAGTTTGTTTTGTCGAATGTCTTTCCAAGCATTTCAGTTGCATTTTCTAGACTATTTTATAGGTGTTTGATAAGATATCTATGTGTAGTTCTTTGTATATTTGGTATTTCATTTCATGAAAATTATCACCATCTATGCGTTCTTCTATTCTGAAGTATTCGTCTTTCGGATACACACTTGGTGTCTTAGAGAAGGTAATGTTTCCTGTTTTTAGCATATCAATGTCTACATGCTGCCCATTCTTCATATACCTGTTATATAATTCGGCGTGGTGAGAATTATGGTACTTTTTTCGCTGCCGTATAGTTCGATGTAGAATTCCTCAGGAGTTTTATGATCTGATGTTAATGATGAATTTCACTACCATGGTTGCATACAACTGTAATTAGTCTGCCTGCGTTCTTCTGCTTTTACGCAGACCTGTAGTATACTGTATAATAAAATTATATATGGAAAATCATTCGACGGCTCTCTTTCCCGTATCATTTGGCTTTATCAGATAACATATTACAATACGCGGATTACTAACTATGTACGTACCCAATAACACTCACGCTTACTTGATTATATGACGAGACAAAGTCTAGAATCGATATTTAAATGTGCAGGGCTTCAAAATGAGGTACTACATGCTATATGGTCAAGCATAGCTTGATTTCTTCGCCCACGCAGTCCATGCGTGGGGGTAAAATCAATTGACCTTGAACCTTTATCGTTGACCTTGAACTTATATAGAATTCAAATATGCACAGTAAACGTTATCAACAATGATTAACATTAAATCAACTTAAAGATCAAGGTTATTGTCCAAAAATTAAATATGGTAGCACATTAGAAGACCCGACATCCGATAACTGAAATTTCAGTGATTTAGGGGGTACGTTAGGCCTTTCACCCACAGCGGGCACAATTTTCAAGATAGAAAGGTCATCTTGGAACCAAATAGAAGCTTATGGCATTGGGAAGGTTTCTCTTTGGTAAAGAGTCCATATTATTAATTTCGAAAAGCTTGTAAATATTAAGGTCTGACATGAACGTGTCAGGCGGAGGACGATTTTTCGTCATTTTTGGGACGCAATGACTAAAATTGTGGAATTGGTTTATGTAAAGTGCCTAAGTCATATATAATTGCCTTCCCTGCTATATGAAGATGCTTTCTGCCTAATATGGAGTTTTTATGTCTATTTGTGACGTCACAGTGACACAATATTTGAATATACCTAATTGTAGGCCCGAAAAGTTTTTTTTTGGCCCCCCTGAGGGCGAAAGGTCCCGAGTTGGGAGTGGTCATTACAAACTTGCGATGGCCCACAGTATAGGTTAACAGGAAATGATAGTGAAACAAACTTAGCAGAAAACATCCTGAGACCCGGACCTGGCTCCCGGCCTAATATGTGCACGTGCAATGAGAATAAATTTATGTCTAGGGAAACTGTTCCCATACGTTTAATATGTTTAACATAATTTTAGCAAGACTGCCACCATTTACTTCGACAAAACCATGTTTTTGGTGACATCGTACTTGCTAGTGTGAGTAAGAGATTGCTAAAGATATACAGACAAGTATACAGAAAAGTGAAATGTTTTAATATGATGCGGTTAGACTAGACAACTGGTGCAAGAATGTATTTTACTGATCAGTTTATTCTATGTAATTACTAATGAATCTTGGGTTTGAATTAGCTAAACCCAATAGTTGACAATATATATATATATATATATATATATATATATATATATATATATATATATATATATATATATATATATATATATAAGGTAGCGCATTTGCAGAGTACATTCCGATGTAATTGTAATTGGCGGTGGTGTAGTAGTACACGTAATCAACCAACCAGTTACGTGTACTACTAGGCCATCTTCATGTACAATTACATTACGTTATGTTACGTTACCATTTGTTGAGGTGCAAAGCGATATTATGCGTATTATTATGTTCTTCGTGTTTAAATATCGCTCGTAAGCCAATATAAGTATACATTATTAATATTGTTGTGTTATATTATATTGTGTTGTGCTGTGTTATGCTGTGTTGTGTTACGTTGTGTTAACGTTTAGTAAGAGACCGCGCGAGATAAGAACCTATATTATTATTGTTATGTTATGTAGCTATGTTATGTTATGTCACGCTACATTACACAATATTTTATTGTACTGGATTTTATTATCTAGTATTACATTGTATTGAACTGCATTATTACAGCATTATTACACTTTTATTGTAATGGCATGAATGTTTTTAGCATACACATATATCACAATATTAAACTAGCAGACCGAATAATATTCTGGAATAAAAAAATACATTCGTAATGGGCTATTGTTACGAATGATGTCGTGTTTGTTATGGGCTGTGGATATGAACAAAAGTACAAATACACTAAATGCTTGTGCTGTACGCCCTGCGCATTGCGTGACGAAAATGAGATAAGAACAGTGTTCCATATATTGATATATTGGTGTTTTCATGCAGCGTTAATAATCAAAATAATATTGATATGTCCCAGTGATAAGTGTTGAAAATATACCACAGTTAGACGTGCCATACAACAACCGTGATCATGTCAAATGAATAGATGGCTGCACAATATGGGTAGCCTGTTCACCTTCATGCGTCAACAGCTCGCTCCAAACAGCAGCAGACGAAGTGGCACAGTGGACTGACACCAACAAAAGGGCACTGGACTACGACATGATGAAGGAAATGCGCATTGGCGGATTGGTTTACGACGGCTAACGTAACGAAACAATTCGGTCATTTTGACGCACGACGGAGCGCCGGAGTCCAACCTAGCTGGTAACTACGGAAGTGACGCAACTGTCGATGAGTTCTGTTTTGGATTAACTCGGAATAGGCCTACAACTGTAAGGGTAGTGGGCAGGAAAACTAAACTGACAAAAAGTAAAAAAAAAAGGTAAGTTCTTTATATAGCGCAGTATCCAGTCCATAGGACTGCTCAAAGCGCTTTTACACATTACAAGTGACTTGGAACGACCAATCACATTGCTACTATTGACGTAGTAAGTGTCATTTACAACGAATGCATGTATTGGATATACCTTTACTACTATAGTCTTCGTCCCACCCTTATGTTAATTAGCCTAACATACACTGTATGTACAATTCCTTTTCCAAAGTGCTACATTAGGTTTGTGAACGGACTAACGAACGAACTAACACGTGTAGAGGATGATAACATTGGCGCAACGCAAATAGCCAAATAACAAATACAACACGAATTAAAATATTGGGGACTTTGAAACAAATAAATTAAATAAACATTTATGTTAAGACCAATATTGAGTGAATGGGGAAGTGAGTTATTGAGTGAGTGAATGAGGGAGAGGGGGGGAGAGCGAGCCAGAAAGCCAACCAGCGAAGCCAGCCGTGTCTGTATGTGCTGAGATAAGTGTCAATTTTTACACTTAAGTATACACGTTGCAGATTACTTACTTACTTATGCCTTCTCGCTCGCTGGGAGCATAGGCCTACCTCTTCTCCTCTTCCCTGGGGGTTCCATGTGATGGCTTGACGGGTGATTGTTTCTGGTGGTTTCCTTAGTGTATGTCCTATCCACCTCCATTTGCTCTTTTTTATTTAATTTTCTGTGGGTAGTTGCTTGGTCATTTTCCAGAGTGTAGTGTTGGGAACCTTGTCTGTCCACTTAAGGTGTAGTATTATGCGCAGGCATTTGTTGATGAAGGTCTGTATTCTGTTTAGTGTCTTCTGTGTAATTCGCCATGTTTCCGATCCATAGAGTAAAACTGTCTTGACATTTGAATTGAATATTCTCAGTTTGGTGTTAATTTTGATTTGTTTTGCTCTCCAAATTTTTCTCAACATGATGAATGCCCCTCTTGCTTTCTGTATCATTGCTTTGACGTCTTCTTCTGTGCCTCCATTTTTGTTGATTGTACTGCCCAGGTATGTGAATGAGTCTGTCTCTTCCAGTGGCTCTCCGTTCAATGTAATGGGGTTGTTGTTCTTTGTGTTGGCTTTCATAGTCTTTGTCTTGCTTCTGTTGATGTTGAGTCCAAGCTGTGTTGACACTGTGTTTAGCGGCTCTGTTTTTTCCTGCATCTGTTGATAGCTGTGTGAGTGGAGAGCGAGGTCATCCGCAAAGACCAGGTTCTCCAACTGGCTCCATAGTGTCCACTGGATCCCATTTCTTCTATTTGTTTGTAGTCTTTTTCATGATCCAGTCTACGGCGAGCAGGAATAAGAACGGTGACAGAAGACATCCTTGCCTCACTCCTGTCTTCACTGTGAAGGAGTCTGTAAGTTGTCCTGTATGAACGACCCTGCATGCCATATCTTCGTAACAATTTCTTATCAGAGATATAAATTTCTCCGGTGTCCCGTAGTGCTGTAGAAGCTTCCACAGCGTATCTCTGTCGAGGCTATCAAATGCCTTTTCGTAGTCTACAAAGTTTATGTACAGGGATGAGTCCCATTCCATGGATTGTTCAACAATGATTCAC
>OZ024854.1:34997169-35037169 GCA_964017155.1 Oasisia sp. SBJ-2009
AATACTCTTTCTTCTGGAGTGGCAAACCCGAAGGAGAAAGAAGGGAGGCCGGAGTGGGCTTTGCTATCAAAAAGGATATCATCACAAAGCTGACAGAAATGCCACGGCCAGTAAGTGACAGAATCATGACGATGAGACTACCTCTGAGCAAGGACAACTTTGCTACAATTATCAACGTGTATGCTCCGACAATGACAAACCCAGACGAAAACAAGGAGGCCTTCTACAACCAGCTCACAAGTGTGCTCAGGGGCATCCCTCATACCGATAAGCTACTGCTGATAGGAGACTTCAATGCGAGGATAGGAAGAGACAATGACAAGTGGCCCTTGGTCATGGGCAAACATGGGATTGGGAAATGCAACTCCAATGGCGAACTTCTACTGGCTCTGTGCTCTGAGTTCGAACTGATAGTGACGAACACCATGTTCAAGCAGAAGGATGAACGCAAGACCACCTGGATGCATCCTCGTTCCAAACACTGGCATATGATCGACTTCATCATCACGAGGTGTCGGGATAAGATGGACATCCACAGCACCCGAGCCATGCGTGGAGCAAACTGCTGGACCGATCACCAGATGCTGAGATCAAAAGTGGCTTTCAGAATACGACAAAAGCACAACAGGCAAGGGACAAATAAGCCGACCAAGCTCAACACTGCAAAACTAAGTACCATCAGCCATAGGGAGAGTTTTGAGCAGGAGATGGACAGTGCTCTCGCCCATTGGGAGGAGAAGGAAAACTCAACACCAGACGAGGAATGGGCAGCTCTGCAGCAGGTTGTGTACAACACAGCCAAGACATATCTTGGCAAGCCGGACAGAAAACACCAGGACTGGTTCGACCCCAACGACCAGGAGCTACAGACTCTTATGAGCAGAAGAGATCAAGCCCACCAGAGAGTGTTGCAAACCAGGAGTACTAGATCCACCACTGCAGCATACAAAGATGCCTGCAGACTGCTACAAAAACACACCCGTGCACTGAAGTCGGACTGGTGGGAAAGGAAAGCAGTGGAGCTGCAGAGAGCTGCCGACAGTAACAACATGAAGGGCTTCTACAATGGACTGAAGGAAGTGTGGGGACCCAAAAAGAAGGGACCTGTTCAACTAAAATCAACAGACGGAATGGAAACCTTCTCTGACAGCAAGAGAGTTGTGGCAAGATGGAGTGAACACTTCCAGAAGCTACTCAACGTCCCTGGCGACATAGATCACGAAGCTCTGGACAACATCCCGCAGCGCATTACCAAGACAAGCCTTGATGAGATTCCAACTATGGATGAGATGGCTAGAGCAATCGCCAGCCTGAAAGATGGCAAAGCACCTGGAGGAGATGGAATTCCTGCAGAAGTATGGAAGCATGGAGGAGACAATCTGTTCAGCAGACTGCACCAACTAATCACCAATGCCTGGGAGATGGGTTCTGTACCACAAGCATGGAAGGATGCAAGCATTATAACCATCTACAAGAAAGGTGATCGAACAGACTGTGGGAACTATAGAGGAATCTCTCTTCTTTCCATAGCAGGCAAGATCTTCGCCAGGATCCTCCTCAACAGACTATCTACCCACCTAACACCAGAGGTAGTTCCGGAGACACAATGTGGCTTCAGAGGTAACCGGAGCACCGTGGATATGATATTTTGTCTCCGACAACTACAAGAAAAGTGCATTGAGCAGGACCGACCACTGTACATGGTATTTGTCGACTTCAGTAAGGCGTTCGATACAGTTGGGAGGACCGGACTATGGCAGCTACTGAAGAAGTATGGCTGCCCAGAGAAGTTCACAACAATGATCGAGGCACTACATACCGGAATGATGGCGACTGTTAATGTTGGAGGGGAAGTCTCGGAATCGTTCAGGGTCACAAATGGGGTCAAGCAAGGCTGTGTACTGGCGCCCACGCTCTTTTCCATCTTCCTATCAGCAATGCTCGACAATGCTTTCCGAGACATGGGGGATGGCATCTACATACAGTCCAGACAGAGCGCTGACCTATTCAATGTCGCACACTTCAGAGCGAAGACCAAGACTACACGGATACTGATGAGGGAGCTGCTATTCGCAGATGACAGTGCACTGGTTGCACACTCTGCTGAAGAGATCCAGAAAATAGTGGATGCTTTTTCCAATGCGTCAAAGAAGTTCGGCCTGAAGATTAACATCAAGAAGACCGAGGTGCTGTACCAACCCAACTCTACAAGAACCCGAGAGGAGGATATCATGGTTGATGGAAACAAGCTGAACTCTGTTATGGAATTCACCTACCTCGGAAGCACTATATCAAGTGACGGATGCATTGACGATGAAATACAGAGGAGGATGGCCAAGGCTAGTGCATCTTTCGGCCGACTACGCCAGAGACTCTGGAACAACCACCATGTGTCCATGCGGGTTAAAGGCAAGATATACCGTGCAATTGTGCTGTCCACCCTCCTATACGGAGCCGAGGCCTGGACAGTGTACAGACGACAGGTGAAAAAGTTGCATGCCTTCATGATGCGACATCTGCGTTCGATCATGAGGATAACCTGGATGGACAAAGTGACAAACAAGGAAATACTCGAACGGACAGGGCTGCCATCTATGGAAGATCTTCTGATCAGAAAGAATCTCCGGTGGACTGGACACCTCATGAGGATGTCATCAGACAGGCTACCGAAGCAGGTTCTCTACTCCCAACTGTGTTCTGGTCACAGAAAGAGAGGGCGCCCTCGTCTCCGGTTCAAAGATACCATCAAGAGAAACCTGAAGCTGAGAGACATAAAGATCGACTCCTGGACATCACTCTCACAGCAGAGAGACAAATGGAGAGCAAGAGTCAAGTGATGGAAGCAGTCTTTGTCGCTTCGCGACCGACAGCATGATGATGATGAACAGCAAGTTATGCTTTCTTTATTGATTACTTCCTATCATTATGAGATCATACAACAGATAAGCTAGGTACATACATGCTTAATATTTGCGTTATTGGTAATATTGAGATAGTAACTCTTTGAAAAATGACATAATTATTTGGAGAGATCGTACGTGGATTTGAAAAAGAGATGGTAAACAATGACACTTACTTGAAAGTACTCCACAATGCCGTCCACTGTACCCATCAGTGCACTCACAGAAACGATTGAAACAATGCCCGTGGGGACCGCAATCATTGTCGTCATAACACTCTGAATAACATGACCGTCGTTACTAATTTCAATATATACTACACACCTTTTGAGTAACTTTTCGATTGACACACAGTGAATAAACCAAACAAATAGAGAGAACTACGAAGAGCAACCGGTATTTGTAGCTTATGGCCTGACAACAATTGCTGTATTTGGTTAATTTAGTATTCTAGTAATTCTTCATAACACAACTATTTAACAAACAAAAACATATTCCCTGAACATTTAAAACCACGCGTGGCATTTCGATATTCCAGAGTGCTTAGTATTCGTAATAAAATTTTATTTTACAGATATCACTCCATGGTAACTCAAGCAACAATTTTTGAACATTTGAAATATATGTGTATATAATAATACATTTCATTTCCCGTCACATCCAGTGTAGTTCGTGTCGCTTCGCAACTTATCAAAATACATTAAATGAATGTTGAGCTAATTAGATATATTTGCAGTTCGGCATGAAAATTACATAATAATCAATCAAGAATAACACTAGTATAAATTTATATGAATGACTAATAATTAATTTCGTAAATATTTAATATAACACAGTTTTAAACGAGGACTCACCAGTACTCATTACCACGAATACAGTGTCTAAATAAAATGTGTTTTACCCGAGGACATTGTGCAACTAGAGTTCCATTAATATGAAATACAAAACGAAATATGTCTTCAGACGACATTTCAGGCTGGCAAGAATGGAACAAATGTCAGAACCGTCAATGCGTCAATGCATACGATTAAAATTAAAACGATAACAACATGTGAGTGTGTTTAATAAGTAACTATACTTACGGAATGAGAAAAAACAATGCTTGCCGTTGTAGAAACGGTCACATATGCATTTACGAGCCGACTTGTCACATACTCCGTGCTTGTAACACTGACTGTCCCGAAAGCACTCTGAATAACACACAAGACAATTGTGACCAATGTCACTTCACATACCATTTTGGTTCTGGACAACTTCGTGTTTATTTAAGTGACACACCTCTTGTTTACAAAAAACTCTACAAATTAAATGACGTTGTAAAGTGAAAACACGTTATTTATTTTCTTAGCAGTGCGTCGAACGATAACAACATATGCTGACATATTTATAAATGTTCGTGTACAAAGACGGGTATTGGTCAAATTATGATATGGTGTTACTACATTTGCTCACCCCCTTTAAGTTCACAATGGACGCCGCCGTAGTTTCTCTTGCAATCACACGTCCGGTTTACACAACGGCCATTGTTGCTGCAATCGCTATTCGTATCACAATCTATATAACACAATAGTAAACGTTATTAAATAAATTATGTTAAACATTATAAAAGATCGTGAAAGAGCATATCTAATTTGTTTTAATAAATTTATAGATATGTCTCACATAACGTAAACTGCATATTAGTATATTACTCGCCTCCCGCTAATTCACAGTTGGTGCCAGTGAATCCTTTGTTGCAGGTGCACTTGTAGTTTGTGCATGAGCCGTGGATGCAATCGCTGTCTCCAGAGCAGTCTACATGAATACAAATCATCAACAGTTTTGCTACTCTCTCAGTGATAAGTACAGTTTTGATGATATACTTTGAATACCCATTGAACTACGCCAGATAAACGTGAGTTGCTATTAAAATGTCTGAGACCTTGGCGGAGATTTAGTCACAACACGCCAGCTATTTAATTAGTCACCAAACACCACTATGTAGGTTTTGTTATTAATAGTTAATTATACAAAATGACAAAGCTGAATTGTTGACTGGCGTGTTATGATGGAACAATGGATTATACGACGGATGATCTTTCATGTTAAAACAAAATCATATAATAACGGAACAGTTATATGTATTCCAATGTAATCATCAATGTAATTGTGCCTTCATAATTAACTAATTATGTATTAAACTACCAGCTTCATTAAAACATAACATCTTAAGTTTGCTTTTTATACAATATTTCAGAAAGAGCATACAAACAAATAATTCGGCTATATACTTACCTGGTTTCGTTTCACAGTGTTTGCCAGTGTATCCGGCCGAGCACGTACACTTGAATGTCTTTAGGTTGCAAGTTCCACGACCTTTGCATTCTTTGTCCCTAATACAGTCTGAACAAACCATTTATTTATTTGCTGTCCGAATGATACATTGCAAGGTTGTTCTGAAACACCCCCCAAAATATGCGTCCGCATATTTGTACACATTCATTTCTTTCGACAATTTTGTTCCTAATGCAAACAATACTTCCGTCGATCGTACCGTTTTATGAAATCCTGTTGTTCGAGCATTATGTTCTGCTCTTAATTTTGGTCCTAATGTTTTACGTTGACTACACTACATTCCAGTAGCTTCGTGCCATGACGTAAAAGAGTGACGTTGTGTACTCCACTGGGGATAGTAACTCTTTAGTTTGTGTCATAGACCACAGCAGAAAACAATAATGTAGCGAAACATATGTGAATTGTTGTCATGTTTTGTTTTTGAAGTTTGGTCAACTTGAAAATAAATAACTTACGAGTACACCATTTTTTTCTTTTACATTTACCGAAATTTGAACACGTTGAATATTCTGCTTCATTGGAGACAAGGAATGATCGATAACGTGTAGGCACAACGAACAGTGACCTTTTCAGAAATAGCAGTCGCTCATGTAATGGCTAGTGTTGAGACGACAAAGTTGTTCTGCAAAAGACCTGTATATAACTGCAACGTTGTAAGCGTTTAATGGTATAGGAGAAGATTACCATTCACACCGTCTTGAGATTGATCACAATTGCTGGGTCGTTATAAACAAGCAATTATTGTGAGATTGATAGGCTATAGACGTGAATATTTCCTGCATTGCCTAGAATACGGTAGCAATGCTTGTTAGTTGTTCAGTAGCATTTTAAGCTATGTCGTAATTCTTAACAACGACATCACACAAAGGACACATTCAATACCGATAATGGTTATTTCTCTTAAATTACTACATGTGCTTTCTCCATCTAAGCAACACTAAGCTTAGTTTATAAAAATTGCAGATAACGTCACCATTACACGCTTTACACGGCTTTTAGCTACATCAATTTATGTGTTGATTATTTGTAGTTCAGCTTTACACAAAGCATGTGATCTTCATGAGTACCTACGAAAAAGTATGGACTATGTAATTAAGCACACTGGCCTGCAGAAAAATTACCTGCAAAATGGTGTCTATATCTTAAACGTTTGTGGAACGCTTACCCAGGTAATTGACGTTGCTTGCCACCAGTTGCGCTATCCTTATTCTATTACATAGTTTGTGTTACGAATACATGGCTAACGGACAATTTGGTGTTATACGTCATGGGTGTTTGTTTGCCAACATTCCTAACATGTATACACACCATTACATGTTATAGTAAATATGAGACATAATTTACGTTGGAAAAGCATATTATTCAAATACATTATAGTTATAGTAATTTTGGACTTTCGTTGGACAACAGCTAAAAGGTACGACACTCACCTGATGTAAGTTCACAGTGCGTCCCTTCGGCACCTAACTTGCACTTGCACTCTCTTGAAAGTAAACACTTGCCACGATTGTTGCAATCGCTATCTGAGAGACAGTCTGCGTACAATATGAACAACATTTGTGATACGTGTTTTATATTAATGCGGTATTGTTGTTTTGTCTGCAACAAAACATTTACATAATAATAAGTAATACTACCGTTGAATCCTGCTACTCTCCCGTTGACGGATGAGCACGAATATATTAATTGTGAAATAACATGTGTAAGTAGAATTTAACGAATGAACGCTTTTGAAAGAGAGACAGGGTTACTACGGGCGAGGATCTGAGACAAACATTAATATGACACATCGAGAGCGATGGGGACAATGGGTCCCATGTATACGACTACACGATTTATGCCGGCACTGTGCGCTTGACGTCGAATGGCAATACAAGTTCAAAGATTATTTTATTTTTAACAAGCAGTCACTAGTGACATAATATATTCATCACTTTACAATTACGTTACGTTAGGTAATTGACTGCAACCATTGTGTGCCACGATGTCGTAATGTCCAACATATAATAATAACAACAATAACATTATTTATATAGTGCCATATATCCAAATATAAACCAGTTTAAATGCGTTTGAAATATAACATTGTTAAAGAGATATGGTCACTATAAAAGTATATAATAAATAATAATATTATAATAATTATTATTGCAATGCATGCATAGTAATATCACTACACACTCTATAATACTCACTTCCTGTGGCCTCACAGTGAACGCCTACGTGTCCTGTATCGCACTTGCATCTGTGTCGGCTCATTATGCACCTGCCGTGAATGCAGTCCTTGTTTGCTGAACACTCTATGTAACAAATAGTCCGAGTAGCTACAGTTAGTTATGTTGTACTAAAACAAAACATATTCGGTATTAAACCGTGTAAACGCGATGAACTAAGTCATGCCACACACTCTTTGATAAAGCAGGTGTCACCGCATTAAGGGAAATACAAACCCACGTTGCTTGAATTAAAATTATTACATACAGGTATCAAAGACATTGATACTGCATCGTGTAACTACCAAACACACATATCCATTATGTGGCAACTATTTTGTTAGTTAACAAACACCTCTGTATTGTTTATATATTTTGTATTAATGACGCAAAATGTTAACTAGAATTGTTAACATGTGTCTTAAGACGGTAACATACGTATTAGTTAAGTAACCAATACATATATCAGGAAGCCAGACGGATTCCATATCTAACCGACTCACTGTTGTAATTTGTCTTTCGTACTCAAGTATTTACTTGGTGATATTACTTCCGTCATGACGCCCAAACACCTTAGTTATGTTCTTTCTACAACCGCACATATGGAACAACGAAACGTAATAAGAAGAAAGGTATTCGGAAGTGAACCTACCTGGTTTCTTTAGACAGCCTTTGTCCGTGTATCCGTCCTTACACTTACACTTGTGTGTTCTTAGGTTGCACGTCCCGTCACCTCCGCAATCGATGTCCCGACCACAATCTTCTGAAACACCTTCAAAATAAGAGGCAGTTGCCATAATGAAACTGCACCATTATCGGACAATTAAATTAATTTCATGTGTTTTGTTAATGCGAAAAATACTTCCGTCAACCGTGGAACTTTATCGTTTCATGTCGTTCTAGGATTATTTCTTAAATTAAATGCTACGTTAAATGTAAATTTATAACAATGTTGGATTTGGCTTGCGGTTAACATTGTCCGCCCCAAATTGGTACCCGTATATTCTTAAACATTGCTTATGTTATGAATATTATGTAATTGGGCTAGCTGTTGTCATAAGTAGTTTCACCGCTCACTGTCGTTAGGCGGCATCACTGTTTTGGATTAATTCATAGGTGATCTAAGTATATAATAATTATTAATGCTGATACAGTGTGTGCAAGTTTATGATAGCAAAAGTCAGCGTCCATGGATGGCGATGTCGATGCATCGGTAGCACGGCCCATGACTGGGAACAACCGTCACTATGACACTATGGGAGCGACGGGGACAGTGGGTCCAGTTTAAATGACCTGACGGTAGATGACAGCACTGAACGCCTGCCGTATGAGGACGAAAACATGCCAAAGCAGTCATTTCTGCCAATACAAATGACCAATAAATCCATAAACAAGATTAACATTGAAAGTATTGCACATTATTTTGACATGCGTGAAGCGAATATATTGTGAGCGAAACGGGTATCTTCACTCACGATGTTGTAACGTGAAACTGTTCCTTGTGCACTTGACGTTACTGATGCACGAGGTTAAGTTACTGGCAGCAGCCACGTGTTGACATATCGCCTTACCTTCGATTGGGTGCATAGGCAGTGTCAAATGTGTTCAGTGTCACCTGTGAGTCTTACTTGTACGGATATTAGCACCAACTCATCTACCACAACTTCTCTATGTTACCCTATGTGTCCTGTTTTGCACTTGCATTGCCACTTTACTCGTCTGCCATATATGCAGATTTGTTTGCTGAACACGCCATGTAACAAGCAGAGTAGCCATATTTATTCTCTCTCTTTCTTTCTCCTAGATACTGGACGGGGCCCTTTGCAGGGCGTTTAAAGTCCAACGAGAATTTGTGAGTCCACTACAGGTTACACATTTACCCCCTGTGTGGGATCTTTTACTTTCCCTGGCATAGACACCAGATAGAAGGGACCACCGGCGTTTAGTGTATCTTGCAAAAGACACAAGCAAATGTGAGGTGAACGAAATTGCCTAAGTTTCGAAACGGCGGTAGGTGGGGTTTAACCACCTCGATTGACAGTCCGGCGCTCTACCGCGCGACCACCGCTCCCCACTACTCCTCTTGGTTTTGTTTTAAAGATATGTTTGATAGTAAATTGTACATGAACCGTTGAACTCACCTACTCGCCTCTCGCAGTAGACGCCGGTGTATCCTTTGTAGCATCTGCATCCCCGGCGACTGCACCATCCGTGGTTGTTGCAGACCACGTACCTACATCCTGTCACACGGGATATAATAGTAACATTATTTTATTTCATTATCTGGATTAAAACACATGTTGCTCGGTGTTCTATTGGGTAATTTATACAGAAACCACGATCAACAGCAAACGGCGATTGTCATATTCTCTGTTGCTACATTTAATATTTATACTGTCATCTTCTTCAGACAAGAATAAATACGTTGTAGGTGTACTGCCCGTCAGAGTGTGTCTAACAATGTTCGCAATCTTAATGTTCCATTCCTTTCCTTTATAAGCAACATTGCCCAGACAGGTTGAGATAAATGCAATACTCGTTGGTATTCTATTAATTCCAATGTTCCCAATTTCAAAACAGCCAATTCGGCTGTGTTTCTGTTACAAATTGTCATATGGCTGATTCCATTTAGAGGAAATTATTGCATCGCTTTAAATATACAATACAATACAATACAATACAATACAATACAATACAATACAATACAATACAATACAATACAATACAATACAATACAATACAATACAATACAATACAATACAATACAATACAATACAATACAATACAATACAATACAATACAATACAATACAATACAATACAATACAATACAATACAATACAATACAATACAATACAATACAATACAATACAATACAATACAATACAATACAATACAATACAATACAATACAATACAATACAATACAATACAATACAATACAATACAATACAATACAATACAATACAATACAATACAATACAATACAATACAATACAATACAATACAATACAATACAATACAATACAATACAATACAATACAATACAATACAATACAATACAATACAATACAATACAATACAATACAATACAATACAATACAATACAATACAATACAATACAATACAATACAATACAATACAATACAATACAATACAATACAATACAATACAATACAATGTCACGACCATACGTTTTATTAAAATTAAAATTAAAAAATTAAAATTCAAAAGTAATGCGAAACGGATGAGATGGCTAATACAAATATATACCGTAATGGTCTTTATTTTGGGTTACAATACGTGTACGTAATTTGTGTACAACTATCTTTATCCAGAAATTAAGTATATCGTTCTATGCACATGGAAGTAAAAGTTCCATTTTGGCAATTACTAATTTAATAATACCCTGAGCAAACTTTCTTTTCGTTATTTGTTTGATTTGTTTTAATTAATTTCATAAGGATGACGCCTACAACAATGAACGACATATCTTTTTATATAAAACACAATTATGTTTGAAATGATATATCGACGACCAGGTAGATAGATACACACGTATTGCTCGTCTGGATAGTCGGAATAGTCGGACCGCTGACATGTCGATGTCTTCCTCCGCCTCTGCGTGGGCCTGGAGCACGCTTACAGCGAAGACGTAAGCAGCGACGATTATGATAACGAACTTCATTCTGGTGGTAATGATCTGCGTCACGCAGAGTACAACTGCTGGAGAAATACATGTGGTGTAGTAATGCAATTGTAACATAATTAATGACTAATATTGTGATATGGATAATATGTCATTGCGTATTTGAAATGAATGTTAATATACATATTAGTCTCGCGTTTAATGTAATCAGACATGACAATATACGGTTCGTATGTTTAGTTTTACATAGACAGACAGTAACGGAACACGCATACCTGAACGACGTACGTCTGTCGAACGTCAATGAGCAGCCGTCTTATTCTGCCTGTATTTTATATCTCTTTACGGCGGTAGGTGTAGCCTTTGCTTTCACTGTACCCAGCAGGTTGACACGCAGCGGTAATTACCACCTGTCGTTATAGCTGCACTTGGGTTATTGTCATTGTCCTCGCAAACGGATGCAATCTTTCAAGATCGTTGTAAGAGGTAGTGGTTTACGAACTAAAAAGCCCACCATGTTCTACCAATCTGGCAGAATTCTAAACATAAATAACCAGTCATGTTGTCGTTTTCTTTTCTTAAATTGCAAGAGCGTACTTGACATTTTGTGCTATGCAGTAACACCCTAGCACTCAACACCACCCGCAGCGACAGTCCACTAAGCAACATATTATGTTTTTTAACCTCCGACTGAGTGGTCTCTTAATAGTTTCACCAAAGTATGTGTGTCTTTCTATAACACAAATACCGATACTAATACCCCAGTCATAGTGTCATGTTTTGGACCCCACGTTAAGCTATGTTGCGAAACGTGGCAGAACGTGGCTACAACGTGTTTAAAGCGTGAACAAACGTGACACAACGTGAACTGGCAATTTTAATTTTAACGTGTTCACAATTCGGTCGCGTTTCCCCACAACGTGGCAACAACGTGGCTCAACGTACTACAACGTGGCAACAAAGTGGTACAACGTAGTATAACATGACAACAACGTAGCACAACTTGAAAGAACGTGAACAGAACGCGTGTACTACGTTGTGCCGCGTTTCTGCTTCATTGTGGTACGTTACGATATGTTGTGGTACGCTATGCACAGCGAGGCATGACAAGGCACAACGTGGAGACACAAACGCTATAACGTGGCGGCAGCGATACATAACCCGATTTTGATTTTCGCAGCGGGACTAACGAGGCGATAGCGTGGCTAGCACGTGGCGACAACGTGGCACAACGTGGCACCATGTCGTAATATTTAAAGATTTATTTCTAGAAACGGGGCACAACGTCTCGGACAACACATGACACTATGACTGGGGCATAACCTTTTGCAGAACCTGGCTGCAGCGTGTGGAAACATGGAAACATGGAATATCGTGGTTAAAACGTGGTGAAACGTGACAAAACGTGAACTGGAAATAGTAATTTTGGATTTGTTCAAAATTCGCTGGCGTTTCCCCACAATGTACCACTATCTGGCAACAACGTGTTATAACATGACTACAACATAGCGAAAACATGACAGAACGTGAACATTTTGGTACGCTACCCTACACGGCGTGGCGGCAGCGAGGCATAACGAGGCACAACGTGACGACAGCGACACTACAGCGTGACGGCAGCGAGGCATAACCCGACTTTGATTTTCAGAGCGGGATTACAACGAGGCGACAACACGGCTAGCAACATGACAACATGACACAACGTGACACAACGTGACACAACGTGACACCCTGCCAAAATTACCAAATTTATTTTCAGAACGTTGCGACCAGAAACGGGGCCCAACGGCGCGGCCAAAACGTGACACTACGACTGGGGCATGAGTGACTGAAGAACGACAGAACATGTAAGTGACAGTTGGAGGAATATGGTAATGATTATGTCAACGAAGTTGGGAACATACATTGCAAACATACATTGTATTGCATACAACAGAAAAACATGTTGTATAAACCTTAATGTCATTAGAATATTTATAGTGTGAGAGAGGTGTACCATTTAACACAGTAGTTCAATTCAACCAAGCCAACGCCTCTAGCGATTGAACTACCGAGATTGCACTAGTTACGCTAACTGATTAGAACTATTCCGTTAAATGGTGTGATCCGTAACATTTATTCATAACAACGCCTATTTGTAATCTCAGATAATATGAGATGATATTAAAGATGTAATTACATTTCGTCTTATGTTATAAAGCATTTACACGAATAAAATGAACAAATCGACTCCGTTGTACGATTGTTAGGGGTAGTTTATTTTTATATGGCATTCGTTGTTATTAAATGACATTTATGAATACACCGCAACAAGAGGCGAAAACGTACAACATGAAAATATGCTCCCTCGTTCTCTCTCTCTCTCTCTCTCTCTCTCTCTCTCTCTCTCTCTCTCTCTCTCTCTCTCTATATATATATATATATATATATATATATATATATATATATATATATATACATTATACATATATATATATATATATGAATATATATATATATATATACATATATGTATAATATATATATATATATATATATATATATATATATATATATATATATATATATATATATATATAGTGAGGTTGATCCCGTAAAGGAAAATGCGACGGAAGAGGGATACCATTCGGAGCATAAGGAATGCTTTGTAGATACATAAGTCAACATATAGTTTGTTTTATAGCTCATTTTTATATTAACTGAAAGTGACTATTGACAATATGTAGCAACAACGTTAGGTAGCCTACAGCCTTTAATCATAGAGCGTAGGTGTAAAACCTTCCCAGTGTGAAGTATATTTAACATGTGTTTTTCTTGCAAATCGCAAATATATTTGCCATGTGTTTTTCTGCGTTTACCAGTGCAAGTGGCGTGAATGACGTTATATTACTAAGCCATCTTCGGCACGGAAGCGGCGTCACCAGGACCTTTTGTGTGGACTTACTCAATTAAATAAATCACTTACTCTCCACTACATAGCCGCGTAATCGTATGCTTACGCTAAGACATGCCGCCAGCACGTTCCTGTAAAAACGTCGTGTTTCCTACCGTGTTTACGGGACATGTAGTCACGCAGCGTATGTGTCTAGTTGCGTAGCGAGACATGTAACCTCAATACGTATGATCTTTGGAGCACAACTTCAAATGTGAATGCGTGGTGGTTGTGCACATAAACTAGCATAATCTTCTCGACGATGTTCGTCAAGTTGGAAGCATACTATATTAAAGCAAAATTCCTTATTTCACTACTAATACATATCGACACTCATCGAAATGTCAACCGGTAGTGGCTTTTTGCTAACCACTCCCTTACAAGTGGCCTTGAAATGCATGAAAACACGTAATGTCAATCTTGTAAAAGTACCTGCAACCTAACCTTAGCCCTAAATCAAACCGAAAACCTAACCAAACATTAACACTAACACTGACCCTAAACCTTATTCTACATAAGAGCAACCAAATATGGGCACTTGTACGTGAGGGGTTAACAAGAAACCACCATTGTTTCAACCGCAGTCGGCGGCCTTCATCAGGTATCTCCACAATTCGCCAGATGGCGCGGCATGCAAGCTGTCCCATGCGTGACTCAAATATAGCCCCTTCCACTCTGTTCACAGATGATGCAATATTTCTAATTTAGAAGACTTTATTAATCAACCGTCCTGTGTTAAGCGACGACAATTGTGAACAACCAATAACTTTACTTTACATGTACGCACAATGTTGAAGAAAAGTATGAATCCACGAGTAGATCGCTATATATCACATTAGTTCAGCCCTATACACGCACACGCACACGCAAACGCACACGCAAACGCACACCCCAACAGAACGCAAACAAACAGAGACACAATGTTTTACACACAACAGTTAGAAGCAGTATTACCTATATAACACGATATTATGATAAGCATGGCCTGCAAGCTACGCCAAATTCCAGTTGGCACTGAGAATTTGCGTATTGCCGACAACAATAGCAATAACAACAACAACAACAACAACAACAACAACAACAACAACACTAGTTTTAGGAGAAAATGTATTTGCGTGTGTTATGTTACACCACGCGCATAATAAAGTTGCACATCTCTATTGCATATGCATAGTGTACATATTATGCGACACAGTAAATTAATGTTTGAAAGTCGAGTTCATTCTGGTAGTATTATGACGTTAGTCGCAGCACCTGCATATGTTGTGATCCCCTTTGACGCACGCGCATACGGCACAGTGTTTGCATATACTCTTGCATGGATCATACTCAGCATGAATACAATTGGCACGGCACATAACCGCCGACTGTGCTGCTGAAACAGAAACAATTACTAAGCAATGCAGAATCATTAGTGTTTGGTAATAATTGTATAACCATTGTAATACTTGTAATATATATATATATATATATATATATATATATATATATATATATATATATATATAGTTTTCCCCATACAAATACATACTCACTACAACAAACGAATTATTTATATAGCATTCAAATATAACAAATTAATGGATTGTTTCCAGTGTCTCTGGATAAGAGCCAGGACTCTGTCATGGACTGATGTTTTTAAGATTATATATTTTCTCATATTCCAGAGTCATGGATCATCAGTTCGATGACACTCGTTATGGCTCACCGAGTTTGAGATTAACACTTGTTGTTGGCTTTTAAGAGCTGAACATAGGAAGTCGATGTAAAATAAATTATATTATCATGAGCATTACCATTATAATTGTTATTGACATTGTTACTATCATTGCTACAATCATGACTATGATCCTTCTCATCATTGGAGTTATACCCACGTGCTTCGATTTCGCAGTTAGCGCCGCCGAAGCCCTTGTCGCAATCACACATGTAATGCAGACATTTGCCGTGGTTGTTGCAGTGACTGTCCTCGGTGCAGACTGGACAACATACAACAATGATGCACATGGTATTTGTATATTTCTTATCGGAGCTACATTCCACTTATCTCAACTGTAGTAATATATAATACTGCTTGTACAGCCTTTTAGACATATATGGCGTAACCTGCAGGTAAATACGCTGCTTAGTCTGTGCGTCATAAGACACTTACAGGACCGATAACTCTCGGCAAAGGCAGATAAAAGACGACCGAAAATAGGTTTGCGAAAACAGTTTGATGACAGCAACATAAGTGAAGAACATAAGAATAGAAGACTTTGCAGAGGACATAGCCTTGGAAGAAAGTTTCGAATTGAAACTGGTAATGAAAGAGCAAACGTGGAAAACACTTGTTCACTGCAGTGGGAGAGATCGAATAGCGTAGAAAGCAGTTGACAAGCAAACTGAATGAGGACGACCCATTTTGGAATGGAGTGATGCTTTCGATAATAGCAGAGAATATAAAGAGGGTGAGACAGTTTGTGGGGGAAGTGCAACAAGAGCGAGTGAGTGATTAAGAAAGAAAGAGTAAACATAAATCGTGTACACATATGGGACGGGAAGGCTTCATCCCGGACATTCGTGGAGCGAGACAGGAGAAAGTTAAAATAACGCATACTTGGATCTTTTTCACAGTTGACTCCTCTGTAGCCGCTTTTGCAGAAACAGACACCCCTTGAGCATGACCCGTGGACTCCGCACTCACTGTGCTTGTAGCAAACTGAATACCATAAAAATGTTCACCAGGTTGCAGTGACATAGTGACAAATACGTAATGAGTACTGTCCGACATGCGTTTTCATGAATGTTGTAGTTTATTATCACACCTATTATTTGACTAATGTTGAAGATATTTAATTAAACACATAACTATTACAATTCCACATATATTACAAATGTTTCATGCCTTTTCAATGTTCACAACACATTAGAGAACATTTCATGTAACTCCAGTTTAGTCTCTTTGCGTGATGCCATAATAAATCAGCTCTCATCATGGTATCAGTAGTAGTAGTAGTAGTAAAAGCTTTATTTCTTGATGGTAACCATGTCACGTGGTATATCGTGATTTTCAATGGGCCATCATCTTACATGCATACATACATCATATACATACATACAATAAAGCTTTAGATAAAATATATAGTTCACAACAATATAAACATAACCGCTGTAGCAATAAATAGATAAAAATTAAAATAGATAAACTGTAATTATAAACAAATACATATTATTAAAATATTATTAAATATAAAATATTAGAATAATTATAAAAAATTACATTAATATATTATTTAACATTATTTAAAAGAAAATGTATTGATTATAATAAAAAAAAACGTTTATATAAAATAGATCGATGGCACAATTGTATAAAAAAAAAACCCAAAAAACCCCATTAATTAAAAGAATTTACCATTTCATTTGAATCCAAAACAATATACCTGCGAAATGCAAACAATCACTATCCTAGCTACTATCATCGTAACATTATCAGCTATTTGCATGTGCTCTTCTGACAAACGGTACTTACAGAACGGGTATTGACAGTATCTGCCTTGGTAGTAACGTTGACATGTGCATGTATAAGTCGCCAGGTCACATGTTCCGTGACGACAGGTACTGTCCCTAGAGCAATCTGAAGACAAATTAACCAATATTTACATCAGTCCTTTGTACAGTTAATCAAGACGTTCGTTATTTAATTAATTAGTTATTTACTGTCACATAACAAACATAAATTGGGTCATTGTAATAAACAAACGACTATGCCATATATGTATAATGCATGCGAAATATTACACTGTACAGCTACAGTTTACTCACCCACAAACCTCACTGCTCACTATGAACATACACATAAGCTGCATTCTGAACAAAATAAATTCTTGAGTAGCGCAGCTTTAAACTTTACGTCCCTGGCAGACATGTTCAATCAAATACTATCACAACTTCCACGGGAAGCACCCAAACACGCTGCAAATAAGGCAACGTTTGTATTGTAATGTCTTAGTTTGCATAATACATCAGATTATTGACAAAGTCCACATTTAAGGCAAATAGATCCGATTTCGATACTATATTCTTAAGACGTTATCTTACTTCAAAGAGATACGATGTGTTGGTTGTGAAATAAATAACGGTCAGACGGTTGTCTGGAATCAGCATTCTGCTGACATATGTCGATCAATTTATATCAGTGCATCGCCTACCTCCTACAAGATGACAAATTTTACCTATGCACCGGTTGTTGTACACGCATTTGTACCTCACGTTTGCCGTACACGCAGTCTCTTTCTTTTGAGCAAGCTATTAATACGTTCATTTAAAATGTGTCTTTATGTACAGAAAGCTACATTACGGAATTCTTGTCACTTACTATTTTGGAAAAAGCGGTATTATTTCAAAACAAATCAAGTTACGTAACAAATTTGCCAAAACTCAGTATTACATACGACAATGATTTAACACATACGTCATCTAAAGTGCTTTATACAATAAGGGTTTGCTTGCATGTAATTAATATTTCAGTGTATACTAAGACGTCACAGGAGCGATGTTTCAGATGAATGCACGAATATGTTTGTGAACATAACTTAAGACAGCTACATCTATGTCATTCGCGAACATGAGGTGATTGCTGATTTCATATGATTTGTGATTAGAGAGATGACGTACCTTATTTAAACGTACCTTTAGCTTTGCAAAAGCTAACCTACATAACCTATGTATTAATATTTTATATATAAACTTGCGCATGTATATGTTTTAGATATGTCAGGTATTATATCTACTATCCACCTGATACTTACTATGATATGTCACTCCAGAGGAAATTGCCCCAAAAGACAATGAAGTATTGTCATTGCCACTGTATGTAAAAACCTAACTAGCGTCACTTTATCAATACAAATAGTAATGTCTTCTTTGTCGTACAGCCTATAACAACTCTGTTTCAGACTAGAGCAACCCCTAGAAATAAATTACAGAAGTGAAGGAGTCAAAATTAAGTACAGCAAAAACGACAAGAAGCTATGTAATTGACGCATTGCATTTCTATGAAAACCCTTACAATACGATTGCGTCAAATGCCACTTCACGTACCGGACAACTTTGTATGTGGGTTTTTAAAGTGACACAACACTACGAATTAAATCGTGTTGTAGTGTGAAAATATGTTATTCATCTTCTCAGCAGTGCCTCAAACGATAACAATATTTAGAAATGTCTTTGTACAAAGACGGGAGTTGGTCAAATGACGATATGGTGTTACTACATTTAGGTACTCACACCCTTCTAGTTCACAATGGACGCCGTAATAGTACACGTCGCAACCACACTTCCGGTTTACACAGCGGCCATTGTTGTTGCAATCGCTATTCGTCTCACAATCTATAAACAAAATATTAGTAAACGTATTTAAATAAAATTATGTTAAACATTGCATATTATCATTATCATGAAAATTGCTATCTAAATTTGTAAATAAATTATGTACATATATATATGTATGTATATTATATCTAATATTATATATATATATATATATATATATATATATATATACTCGTTAGACGTAGTTTTTTTGCAATGGTTGATTTAACAATAATCAAGTTAACGTATGAGTGCAAACTAAGTAATTGGAGCATTGCCACGTCCAAATACCATCTCACGGAATGTGAATCGTAGATTAATACAATACTCCCCTCCCACTAGTTCACAGTTGGTGCCAGTGAATCCTTTGTTGCAGGTGCATTTGTAGTTCGTGCATGAGCCGTGGATGCAATGGTTGTCTTCAGAGCAGTCTACACGAATACGAATCATCGTTATCGTTAATAACATGCGTTATTACTCTCTCAGAGATACATACCTTTTCATGACATACTATGAATACACATTCAACTATGCCAAATAAACGTAACGGTGAGTTGTCTTTAATGTATACCCCACAACACGTCAGCTATTCAATTAGTTACCAAACACCTCTGTATACGCTAACTAACCACTAACAAATGGGACATCATCAAGAAGACCTATGTTGCAGCCGCAGAAGAAGAACCACAAGGAATAGTTAATACCGGGAACATGGCAAATATTCAGGAAAGGAAATATCTCAAAATTAAGATGCCGAGTACCAAATCACCAAGGAAGGCTCTAGCAACAGGTCCAAGAAGCCTACAAAGGCAAAGACACGGAAGTGAAAAAGAGTGCCAGGAGTGACAAGAGGTCCTTTGTAGAAGGGCTAGCAGCAGAAGCTGAGTGTGCTGCAGCAAGGGGTGAACTGAGCACTGTCTACAAGATCACCAAACGTCTCTGTGGTAATTATACTAATCACTCGACCCCTGCGAAAGGCAAATATGTCAGCACTATTGCAACCGAACGTGAACAGGCATACATATGGGTTGAGCAGTTCTGTGAAGTCCTGAACCACCCCAGTCAGATGACCCCCCACCCGACCCCCACCAGCGCCAGCGGACCTCAGCATCGGCACCAGACCCCCAATAGAAGCGGAAGTATAAAACGTCATCAGAGCTGTGAACAGTGCAACAGCCCCAGGCATAGATTCTATTCATGCTGAAATGTTGAAGGCTGACCTCAGCACAGCTACGAGAGTCCTGACTGAATTGGTCGAGTCCATTTAGGACAAAGAGACTATCCCATGTGACTGGGCTAAAGGACTCACTAGAAAGCTCCCTAAGAAAGGCAACCTTCACGTCTGTGACAACTGGCGAGGAATCACACTGTTGTCCATCGCCATCAAAGTCTTCTGTAGAATCCTTCTTGGAAGAATCAAGACAACTATTGACAAGAAGCTGAGGCAAGAACAAGCGGGATTCCGGAAGAGAAGATGGTGCACTGATCAGATCTTTGCATTGAGAAACATCACAGAGCAGACTCTAGAATGAAACTTCATCGATTTCAAAAATACCTTTAACAGTATCCACCATGGCACCCTATGGAAGATCCTAGGAACCTATGATGGAGTACTTCCAAAGATTGTCTGACTGGTAGAGAAGTTTTACAACCACATTGAATGCAGCGTCATCTTCAGTAATGGAACCTCTGAGTGGTTCCCAGTGAAATTTGGTGTTACACAAGGATGTATCCTCTCGCCCATCCTCTTCTTGGTCGTTATCGACTGGGTCATGCGGAAAACTACATATGATAAACCCAGAGGTATCCAGTGGACTCCCTTTTGCCAGCTAGAAGACCTTGACTTTGCCGATGACCTTGCACTTCTATCAGTAAAGCTTGACCACGTGCAGGAAAGAACTGATAGATTAGATAAATATGCAAAGCAGTTCGGGCTTACCATTAGTACAACCAAACACAGGTGATGAGTATCAATACCACACCAACCGCACATGTTACCCTTAATGGTGAACTACTTGAGTTTGTAGAGGACTTAATGTACCTGGGTAGTCTCATCAGTAAAGACGATGAAAACCAAAAAGATAGCAAAGCAAGACTGGGAAAAGCTCGGTGTGCTTTTGCCAAACTTCAGACCATTTGGAAGTCCAATCGGTACATCATGAAATCAAAGTTAAGACTTTACAGAAGTAATGTGAAGTCTATTTTATTGTATGGCTCAGAGTGCTGGACAGTGGATAAAGGGGAGATGACAAAGATCGACGCCTTCCATAATTGATGTTTGAGAAAGATCTGCGGGATATTCTGGCCCAATAAAATATCTAACGTGGAACTCCACAAGAAGTCTGGTTGCAACAGTGTTGTCATGAAAATTAATCGCCGACGACAGAGATGGCTTCGTCTTGAGAATGCCTAAAGAAACTATCCCCAAAGTTGCCCTAAGATGGACGCCACCCGGAAGAACGTCAGGACGACCAAAGACAACATGGCGAAAGGCAGTAATGGCAGAGCTACAAGATATGGGGCTTTCGTAGGGCGAGGCTCAGGACCCTGTGGAAGAACGATGTTGTAGCCTTGTGACCCACCTGTGACGAAGAGGATAAGTAAAACAGTCTGTATATGCTTTGTTATTAAAAGTTAATTGTGCAAAACATCAAACATGTTATGACGGAACAATGGATTATACGAAGGATAGTCTTTCTTATAAAGAACACAAATGATTTAATAACGAAAAGCCTATGTATTCCATTTCTAAGGGAATCATCAATGTAAAAGTGTCTTCATAATTAACTGATTGTGTGAATCTACACACCTTTTTAAACCCTAACATCTTAGTTTTGTTGTCTATACAATATTTCTGAAGCAGCAGCAAAACACAACACAGATACAGATGTTCGGATACATGCCTACCTCCTAGTTTCGATTCACAGTGTTTGCCCGTGTATAATGCCTTGCACATACACTTGGATGTCTTTGCGTTGCAAGTTCCATGACCTTTGCATCCTCTGTCCGTAACACACTCTGAACAAAGCATTCAGTTATTTGCCGATCGAATAATGCAATGGAATGCTATTCTGAAACACATCCCAAAATATGGGTCCGCACATTTGTGCATATTCAATACTTTCGACAATTTTGTTCTTAATGCAAACAATATATACTTCGGTTATATCGCTTATCGAATTCATGTTGTTCATACGTTCTGCTTTTTCATTTTGGTCCTAATGTTTTATATTGACTAGCTTCTTGTCACTTGTCACTTGTCACTAGGGATAGTAACTTTCTATTTTGTGTCATAACATAGACCAAGACCACACCCTAGATCACGAAGCTGGCAAAACATATGCCGTTTTTTCTTGTATTTTTGTGTGCAGTTCGATCAACCTGAAGACGCATAACTCACGACGAGTACAACATTGTTTTCTTACATTTACCGAGGTTTGAACGCGTTGAATATGTTGCTTCTTTAGAGACACACACTGATCAACAACGCAGCAGCACAACATAACAGCGACACTGGAAATATATTCGAATGTGTGCCTGCCTTGTTTCGTGCGACAGTGTGCGCCAGTGTATCCGCCTCTGCATCTACACTTTCGTCTCCTTCGGTTGCATGTCCCGTGACCTCCGCATTCGATGTCCCGAACACAATCTGATGAACGACTTAAGTTAATTTGGCCGTTTGACTAACGTTATGACATTCAGTACAACACTCTTCTGAAACACCTCCCAAATAAGAGGCAGAAGGTATAATAAAACTGCACCATTATTGGATATTTAAATAAATTTCGCGGAATTCGCAGCAACCATTTGTGCCACAATATCGTAATGTCCAAAATATAATAATGCTAATAAGTTTATTGATATGGTGCCATATATCCAAATATAAACCAGTTTAAATGCATTTAAAATACAACATTGTTAAGAGACAAAATCATTGTAAAAGTATACAATAAGTAATATAATACCAATTATTGTTATTATTACATAAAATACAATGCATACATAGTAATATTAATATAAACTCTATATTACTCACTTCCTTTAACCTCACAGTGAATGCCTGCATATCCTACATTGCAGTCGCATTTGTGTCGGCCCATTATGCACCTGCCGTGAATGCAGTCCTTGTTTGCTGAACACTCTATGTAACAAATAGTCAGAGTAGCTACAGTTATTTATGTTGTACTAAAACAAACATTGTTTGATATTAATCCGTGTAAAGCGCGATGAATTAAGTCATGCGACACATCAAACCCATGTTATGTAGGTTGAATTCAAATTATTCCCTACAGGTATCAAAGCCATTGATATTGCATCATGTAACTACCAAACACACATATCCATTATATGACAACTATGTTGTTAGTTAACAAACACATGTATATTTTTATATATCAATAATTAATCACGCAATATGTTAACACTGATTGAATGGTTAACGTGTGTTTTGAGACGGTAACGTTTAGTACACGGTGCATACGTATTAGTTGAGTAAATAACACATATCAGGAAGCCAGACGTCGTCCATATCTAAACGACTCATTGTTATAATGATACTTTCGTACTTACGTATTTTCTTGGTGATATTACTTGCGTCATTAAAACCAAGCACGTTGGTTATATTATGTTTTCTTTATACAACCGAACATATGCAACAGCAAACATAATTCAAGGAGAGGTACTCGAACGTGTGCCTACTTTTTTTTTTTTTTTTTTTTTTTAGCCTTTCTATATTTATTTATTTATTTATTTATAATGTTTTTATTAGTCTGTCTTTATGCACTTTTATATAATATACAGTTAATTTTGTTTTAGTTATACATTTGGGTAATTCGTTTTAAGAACATGTTATCATGTACATGTAAAGCGCCCTGAATAGTTTTTAAGCTAGATTTGGCGCTATATAAGTTTATTTTATTTTTTATTTTTTACCTGGTTTCGTCAGACAGCGGGCGCCTCTGTATCCGTCCTTGCACTTACACTCGCGTGTTCTTACGTTGCACGTCCCGTGACCTCCGCAATCGATGTCCCGACAACAATCTGATGAACGATTTAAGTTAATTTGTCTTTTGACTAACGTTATGACATTCAGTACAACACTCTTCTGAAACACCTTCCAACTAAGAGGCAGATGGTATAATGAAACTGCACCATTTTTGGACAATTAACTTAATTTAATGTAATTGGCAGCAACCATTGTGTGTTGTGTGCCACAATGTCGTAATCTCCCAAATATAATAATCCTAATAACTTTATTTATATAGTGCCATATATCCAATTATAAACCAGTTCAAATGCGTTTAAAATATAACATTGTGAAGAGTCAATCATTGTATAAGTATGTGATCAATAATATTATTATGCCAATTATTATTATTATATATTAAAAATACGATGATACATAGTCATATTACTATAAACTCTATATTACTTACTTCCTTTGACATCACAGTGAATGCCTACAAATCCTGTATCGCACTTGCATCTGTGTTGGCCCATTATGCACCTGCCGTGTATGCAGTCCTTGTTTGCTGAACACTCTATGTAACAAATAGTCAGAGTAGCTACAGTTAGTTATGTTATACTAAAACAAAACATATTCGGCATTAAACCGTGTAAACGCGATGAACTAAGTCATGCCACACACTCTTTGATAAAGCAGGTGTCACCGCATTAAGGGAAATACAAACCCATGTTGCTTGAATTGAAATTATTACATACAGGTATTAATTCGTGTAAAGCGCGATAAACTAAGTCATGTCACATTGAACGCCTGACGTACGAGGACATCAACATTTCAAAGAATTATAAACAAACAGTCATTTGTGCCACACACAAAAAATCTAACAAATCCATAAACACGATTAACATTGGAAGTATTGCACATTAATTTGGACATGCGTGGTCATTCAAAGGCGAACATTGAGAGCGAAACAGGTGTCTTAACACATGCTTTTGCAAAATAAAACTGTTCCTTGTGCACTTAACGTTACTGATGCACGAAATTAGGTTACTGGCAGCAGCCACATGTTGACAGATCGCTTTATCTTCAATGGTGTGTCTCCGCAGTGTCAAATATACTCAGTCACCTGTCTGTCTCAATAGTACTGACACTAGCATGTTACCAACTCACTTCAACTTCACTGTGTTAGCCTATGTATCCTGTTTTGCACTTCCATTGCCACTTTACTAATCTGCCCTGTATGCAGTCCTGTTTGCTGAACACGCCATGTAACAAGTAAGCAGAGTAGCCATATTTATTTCTATTGTTTTGTTTTAAAGAGATCTTTGATAGTACCTTGTACATGGACCGTTGAACTCACCTAGTCGCCTCTCGCAGTAGACGCCCGTGTATCCTTTGTAGCATCTGCATCCCCGGCGACTGCACCATCCGTGGTTGTTGCAGACCACGTACCTACATCCTATCTCACGGGATATAATAGTAACATTAATTTATTTTATTATTTGGATTATAACACATGTTAAAAACACTTTGTAGATGTACTGTTAGTCAGAGTATGTCTAGCAGTGGTCGCAATTTTAATGTTCCATTCCTGACGTAATCAAAGGTAAACATAACACCAAGTTTCAAAGGAGCTTTATAAACAATATGACCTAGACAGGTGGAGATAAATGCAATACTCGTTGGTATTCTACTAATTCTAATGTTCCCAATTTCAACACAGCCAATTCGGCTGTGTTTCTGTTACAAATTATGTGTCACGAACATTCTTTTTATTAAAAGGTTTGATACTAAGTAAGTAAATTACCGTATTTCCTCGTCGAAACCCCTTACGAAACAAAACATAATTAAAAAGTAATGCAAAACAGATCAGGTGGCTACCACTGAAATATACCAACTATCGAGCTTGTTTCTAGCGTCCAGCTCACATTTAAAAGTATGAATCCTGTAGTTTCGTCAGATCATAGAACTGTGGCGTCATGTGGGTCAACGAACACTTGGTATGTAATTTTTAAATCAGCATCTATTACGACTATAAAGATCAATTGGCTCGTGACAATCCCAATGGTGTCTGCAAGACTTTAAGATATACGCTGCAACATTTTCAGACAACAGTTTTCCCTGCTGGTGTTTTATTTTGTAAACTTGTTCTCGGTAGCTTGTTCCCTCCTCTGTTGATACCAATGCTGAGTTCCTGCGTACATGTTCTTTGGCAAACGTCCAAGTTAATCGATAAACCATTACATACGCCACTTCCGTATATAATTTAGTTAAGCTTGACCATAGAAGTCCATAACGTTGACGTTCTGATGAATGCCCAGTAATGTTCTTCATTTTGGGTTAAAATAGGTGAACATAATTTGTATGCAACAATCTTTATCCAGAAATTAAGTATAACGTTCGATCATGTAATTACGCCATAATCATTCTACATAAATATAATTATATTTGAAATGCAATGACAATACACATTGATATATCGAGGACCAAGTAGATACACACGTATTGCTCGTCTGGATAGTCGAACCGCCGACATGCCGAAGTCTTCCTCCGCCTCTGCGTGGGCCTTAAGCACGCCCACAGCGAAGACGTAAGCAGCGACGATTACGATTACGATGTTCATTCTGCCGAATGTCAGTGAATATCTGTCTTGTTCTGCCTGTATATTATATATCTTTACGGCGGTAGGTGTAGCCTTAGCTTTCACTGTACCCAGCAGGTTGATAAATAATTACCACCTGACGTTATTCGTGCACTGGGGTTATTTTCATTGTCCTCGCAAACGGATGCAATCTTTCAAGTTCGTTGTAAGACGGGTGTGAAGCTGGCAGTGATTTACGAACGAAAAAGTACACCATGTTCTAGGAATTTGTCATCATTCTGAACATAAATAAATAGTCGTTTTGTCGTTCTCCTTTCTTAAGTTGCAAGAGAGTAGTTGACATTTCGTGCTATACAGTAACACCCTTGCACTCTAACACCACCCGCAGCGACGGCCCACTGAGCAACATCCTTCTTCGGTCGCCATATTCATTTACGAGATCGGCCTCGATATAATATATATATATATATATATATATATATATATATATACATATATTTATACATATATATATATACATATATAAATATACATATATATATATACATATACATATATATATACATATATATATATACATATATATATACATATACTGTATATACTACATATATATACATATATATATATATATATATATATATATATATATATATATATACTGTATATACTACATATATACATATATATATATATATATATATATATATATATATATATATATACATACACACACACATATATATATATATATATATATATATATATATATATATATATATATATATATATATATATATATATATATATATATATATATATATATATTACACACGTATATATATTATATATATATCGAGGTCTATCTCGTAAACGAATATGACGGCCGAAGAAAGATACAGTTCGGAGAAAAAGGTATGCTTGATATAGAGATAGGTAACATGCCGTAGCATATTTTATAGATTGTTTTTATTAACTGAAAATAACAATTAGCTATACTGCATTCGTTAAACATATACCGCCAAACATGCGTAGGCGTAAAAACCATCCTGTGTGTCTGAATTATACTTAACATTTTATTTTCTTGTAACCGGCAAATACACTTGCCACGTGTTTTTCTGTGTTTACCACTGCAAATTACGTAATTCACGTTAAGGCATCTTCTGTACAAAACGGTCGACACCAGTGCCTCTTTTGTGGATATCACATAAATTGCTTGCTCCCCACGACATAACCGCTAATGCATGTGCTCACGCATATGCTGCCAACACATGCTGCCTTCATAAGAATACACTTTTAGTAAAACTTTGTTTTCCTGTGGCGCTTATGAGAAATATTGTCACGCAACTGATTTGTCCAGTTGCGTAAGTGCGTTCCGTGGAGCACAATTTCAAGTGTGAATGCGTGATGGTTGTGCATGTAAGCTAACATACACATCACGTCCATAAAGTTATATTAAAGCAAGATTATTTATTTCACAGCGGGCTACTTCTGGAATTGAATTTTCACAGCTCGCTAGATGGCGCGGCGAGCAGGCTGTCCCATACGTGATTCAATCTGTAGCTATCCTCGACTCTGTTCTTAGATAGTATAGTCAAACCTGTCTTGGCCGATCTCCTCTCCAGCCCAGCAAAAGCAGTCGCTCAAAACAGGTGGTCGCATATAACAGGCTGCACATAAAATCATGTAGGCATAACTATGAATGTGTGTGTGTGTGTGTGTGTGTGTGTGTGTGTGTGTGTGTTTGTGTGTGTGTGTGTGTGCGTGCGTGCGTGTGTGCGTGTGTGCGTGTGTGCGTGTGTGTATGTGTATACTCTACACAGGCAGGCAGGCATTGTACTAGCATAACGAAAAACTAAATGGTCATTAACACATTTTGTATTTAGGACTATGTATAATACAAGGTAAAAACGCATTGGGATAGAAGTTTATAGTGTATCATGTTCATCACTGTTAATATCAGATTTACATTTCTATCCATTGAAAATTCTTTGAGCACCATTCACCTCAAATCATAACTTTCTAAACAAAAACGCATGTATAGTTGTCTGTTTAAAACAGTTTGTTTTACTGCATTGTTCAGTTTCAAGCAATTCTTCTGCCTGACAAATTGAAGCAGTGAACTGTGATTGATTTGTGATCAAGCCGAAGTCGCGCAGTGGCCATAGATGTTCAGCTGCCTGCTGAAATGTGAGCGGCACCGGTGCCGGCTGTGATGGCATCTCCTCCTCGTCGTCTCCCTCGTCCTCGCGCACTTTGATATACGAATCAAACAAATCGACCAATCAAATACAATTAACGACGAAACATGTTCCGGTCGCTGTTAGCAGGTGAAAACAACGGTCGCGTGAACCTTTTTTGGTCGCTGGTGGCGTTTGGCAGGTAGTCGTTCAGGGCTGGTATGTTTGAGACAGAAACGATCCGTATCTAGGAAAGCGGTCGTTCAAGACAGGTGGTCGCTCTTGACAGAGGTCGCCCAAAACGTGTTACTGTATATTCTTTCTAATTTAGACGGCAGTTTATAACGGAGTGTTGTATGTCTGCGTAGTTTGTTGTTGCAGACTTGTGCTTGTCATGTGTTTTCTTTCATACCGATTGAAACGTCTATACATGCATACATACATACATACGTACGTACGTGAGTGCGTGCGTGCGTGCGTGCATGCATGCATGCATGCATGCATGCATACATACATACATACATACATACATACATACATACATACATACATACATACATACATACATACATACATACATACATACATACATACATACATACATACATACATACATACATACATACACACATACATCATTATCATCTGCACCAGCACCATCATCCGGCCTCAGCATGCTGCTTCCACATCTGCCTATCTTGCGCTATTCTCTGGCTGATGGTACCATTCCAGTAGTAGTCTATTTTTATCTCGACAACGTCTCGGCGGTCTTCCTCTATGTCTTTTTCTTTCGTATGGTTTCCAGGAGGTGGTACGCAGTGTCTATCGGTTATCTCATCTCGTATCCTGCTGACGTGCCCTGCCCAGGTCAACTTCCGTCTTCTGACTTGCTCAATCACGTGTTTATCTTTTCTTTTACCCATATGTTTGTTCTTCTGTCCCGGTATGTTATGTTGAAACACTCCTTTCCATCTTTGTTTGTGCGGCTGTTAGCTTGTACTTTGCTTGGTTGGTGAGTGCCCATGTTTCCGCGCCGTATGTCATTCCTGGAAGTACGCATGAATTGTGAATTTGTCTCTTCAAGCATGTTCCAATGTTATCCTTGAAGATGTCGCGGTGCGTGGCGAATGCTGTCCATCCGGCCGTGATTCTTCTTTGAATCCCCTTTTCTTGTTTTTGTGTCTGGTGCTGTACCTCTGTCCCAGGTAGATGTAGCTTTCAACAATCTCGATCTGAGTGTTGTTGACATATACTGGTGTGTCATTTTCTATCATCACCGCTTGACATGCGTACCACATACTGCCCCAGTCCGTTAAAAAAGGAACTGAAAGCATGTCTTTGTTTTTTGTTGCGTTCAGACACAAATACGATTGATCACATCATTTAAAAAAGTCGTTTAACATAGGACCATGGCAAACTTCTTCGTTAAACAACAGACTGTGTAACGTTGTGTTATCTGAGGATTTAATAAATGTCGATGCATATGAATAATAAATAACTTCGACTGAGATGATACAACATATTAGTATATCAGCATCACTTGAGTTGTACAGAGATTGTTTGCCCGCAACGTGGATGTAGGTGATTGAATATGCTCAACATAAATGACATGTGGCGCCTCTGGTGGGCAACAAAATACTAAATTCAGTCAACAGATGTACAATCGACGAGAGTTGAGGCTAACCGGAGAGTTTAGAATTATAAGAATAGTATATTTGTGATACTGTGCACGAGATCATAACTGGCGTGAAGAACTATGGATTATCGTAACACCACAAAACCAACACCAACACATCATGCCGTTTGACATATGATCACAACGCCGGTACTATAACAAATCGGTCGATATGAATTATGAATAACTTCGAATGAAATCGATGGCGATGATACATAGTTACGCTGATTTAGCAGTTGTGAGTGTAATTGCTGCCTTACAAACCAGTACGAAATGTCGTCGACGACGTAGATGTTGGGTGAGGCCTTGGATTCTTCGACGGCGTACGAACTTTTCCTGAGCGAGTTGGGGCAGGAGGATGGCCGCGGACTACATCACTTTTTTGCGCATGGAGGCCCTCCAGTTTGAAGAGCTCTCTAGGATGGTTGATCCGTCAATCGAGCGGAGCAATACGAATATGCGACTGTGCATATCGGCGAGGGAGAGGTTGGCGATCACGCTAAGATTCGTAGCTTCCGGTAAGCATAATTATAATAAGCTATAACAGGGCGATAGATTGAACAAATCCACGGAGGGTGGGGGGGGGGGGGGTGTGGAAGGGGGGGGGGGGGCGATGGCAAACAGCTTAGGAGGTGTCGGGGTATATGGGGATTCGCCCACCCAACCGAAAATGTGTCGGTTTCATCATTATTCACAGTGCAAATGTCCCATGGTTTAGGCCCCGAGTGCATTATGTTTGGCTGCGATGTAATCTTGTGCAATGTTATTTAATTGTAATCATAGCATAGCATTGTACTCCGTAATTGAAGACTAGGGTTATAGATTGTATTAAACTGTTTGATTAATTTTTATATTTTGTAAAATTTTATAATTGATTATATGGAAAATATATGTATCGTAGGAGACAGCTACCAGTCGCTCAGCTACCTGTTTAGGGTCTCCGTTCCGGCGCCCTCCAAATCTCATACCGGAGACTTGCGAGGCCATTTATTCGTTGCTCAAAGAGCAATATTTGAAAGTCAGCATTGTGAATTGTTTTAATCATCCGATGTTTAAACTTGCAATATGTTTTATAGAAGTAAATATACTGGCAGTGTTACTGAATAATAAAAATGATATAATGAATGAACATTGCAATTTTTTGTGATGTGTCAGGTTACGTGGTATGTGCAGTTACAGATAATGTGACGTTTGTAGCCAATGTAGTTTGGGAAATAATATAATAACACTAATAATAATAAGCTTTATGGTTCAAACAATGTACACGTCGATAGTAACAAAGCACAATACAAACGACCAAACAATATACATGTGCAATGCATTTTTTTAAAGTAAATACTTCACATAGCAACAACAGGGATTGCAATGCAACTTGCGTTAACAGTGGTTGTGCAATGATTGATCTCTCCCCCTCTCCAGCTCCTAAAGAACTTTTACACGTTTGGCCTAGACATTTGTTTTAAATAAAAAAAGTATACACGGCAGCTATCAACTGTCTTCTCAGAGTGGATGTATAGTATATACCACTATTGCCAATGCTTTGTTAAATAGTGTTTTCAAAATTCAATATAACATCAAAACTGAAAACTATATTATATGGCACAGTCTCCATGCATTAAAAACACATTAAAGAGGCTATTCAAGGTGTATTTTTAAACACTCAGTGCTATTAAAGCACTATAGTTGAGCAAAAGTTGCTATTGTAGAAAACAATTCTTCCAACAACGATTCTACAGATATGAGAGAGCCATGGCATAAACGCATATGTTATGTCAGTTTAAACAATTTAACAAATAAATTGCTCAGCGGCAACCTTTAATAGTGGATTTGTAACGTATTTGATATTGTCTACATTTAAAAAATGTCGTGAATAGCACGTTCAAAGGCATGATTACCGAAGTGCACAAATAATTAACAAAAAATAGGTGGTTTAACCTGGTGTCAATTAAAATAAAATGTATCCAACTATTTATGAAAATTTTAATACTTAAAAGTAATTACTTGCAATATAACTTAATACAAACAACCAACAATTTCTCTCAAGTTCGGCGTTTCGCAAACAAGATTACTATCCAGAGATGTTTTCTCTCTCACCACACCAAACTTATATGGCGCAGTCTGCACTTTCCGAAGTGGACAACTAACCACAAAATAGGTGGCTAAACCTGGTGTCAATTAACTCTTTCTTGCCAGTCACAAAGAGCCTGTCTAGCGCTGCAAAACCAGAAAAGCACCCAGAAAAAGAGAAGCATATCTTTTAAATGTCACTGTTCTAATATAATTATTATGATGAAATTACATAAAAGTTCGCCAAGTTGTAAATATATATTATATATTCCTATGCAGTATTGATTCAAATGACTCTGTAGTATCAATTATTTCTATTTATACTTTAGCTGTAACTCAAACACCACTATTTTAGTAATTGGATTTTTAGCCAGTTTCGCACAAGTCATAATACAAACTATAGCACTCTCCATTTCGTGTCCCGAAGGCGTCTATGTGACAAACTTATTATATAGGTCAAAGGCATTGACAGATAACTAGGCTAACAGATTTCCACTATTAGAGTCAATTGGTCAAGTTAGGAAAACATCACTTTCCACTGGTATTAAGCATGGTGGGAGAGATGGGAGGGGGGAGGCAGGAAAGTAAACAAACACAAGGACTATGAATACTAACAAAATGTGTTTGTTTTGTTAGTATTTTATGTTAGTTTCGATTTACGTTGCAAAGATATTATTTAATATTATAGACTATTTTATTGTGAATTTTATTGAATATGATTTATAAGTTGTTCGTAAAACGTATTGAAACTTGTACAAATTGCTGATGCCATAGTGCATTTTGGCATTAAAAAGGTCTGGTAAAAAACAATTTATATCGCATAAGGCATGATTACCGAAGGGTACAATTAACAACAAAATAGGTGGTTAAACCGGGTGTCAATTAAAATAATATGTATCTAACTCTCTAGGATTTTTGTTTGTTAATTAGTTGTGCTACATCGATAAAGTATATGATTGCGAAGGAAAAGGCAGTAGAACAAAATGTTACCTGTCAAAATAAACATAAATTTGTTTTATTATATGACACCATCCTCCACTTGCGCGTCAAAAACTAGCTGCAAAATTTGCATTTGGACGCGCTTGCGACTTTTAATTACACGGAGTTCATTGGCAAGGTGCTTGCCAAACACATCGCACTCCGAATTTGGTGCTACTGCCTTTTCCTTCGCAGTCATATATTTGGCGATTGCTTCTAGAGCATCACCACCTGCATTTTCGCCACTAGGCCTCAGCCTCTTCCTACTAGTACTAGATGTATGGCTAGGTGTATGGCTAGGTGTATGGCTAGGTGTATGGCTAGGTGTATGACTACTACTATTTTATAATATTGTATATTTAATTTGTTTTTAAAGTGAACACTCGATAAGCCATAGGCTTCCTTGTTCACATGCCGTCTGGAGCTTGGTTCTGGACGGCAACTTGTTAAACCTTGTTAAACCTACTAGGCGCATCTTCTAGGTGAGACTCCATTGCCTCATCACACCTGGGAGTGGCTAATTCAGTACTGGTGGAGGGTTGTGGGTCCTCCGTATCAGGCTGGTCTGGGGCGAGCATTTCGATAGTGGCCTACAACAGATTTATATTCATTAATACAATTCTGTCACTGTTTTAGGTCCCGTCGACAGAAGACGAGTGGCTGAACATAGCAAACGATTTTCAAGAACGTTGGAATTTCCCTAATTGTATAGGCGCGATCGAGGGCAAACATGTAGCATTACAAGCACCACCACACAGTGGTTCAGTTTATTTTAATTCCAAACATTTTTATAGTATTGTATTGATGGCACTGGTTGATGCCAGATATCGTTTTGTTATGGTAGACGTTGGGGCAAACGGCAGGGCATGTGATGCTGGTGTTTTTGCTCGTTCTGCCATGGCTGCTGCTCTTGAAAACGACACAGTTAACATACCACCGCCACGTCCGTTGCCAGGGCGTGTGAACAACGTGCCATTTGTTATTGTAGGAGATGACGCATTTGGATTGAAACCCCATATAATGAAACCGTTTCCAGGCAGAGAGAGCGGGGATTTTGAGCGCATTCACAATTATCGATTGAGTAGAGCTCGCAGGGTATCAGAGAATGCATTTGGCATTCTAGCGAAGAGATTTCGAATTTTAGATAAACGCATGAAGTTATCAGCAGACAAATGTACCATAGTAGTTAATGCGTGCATCGTGCCACACAATTATTTGATGTCACGGAATGATCGCCAATATGCACATTCCAGCCCAGACCCTGTTATTTCTTTAGAAAGTGTATCGCACCAGGGCAGTAACCGCAGCACCGATTCAGCACGCAATATCCGTGACGAATTTGCTGACTACTTTATCACCAACGGACAAGTTGATTGGCAATGGGACATTGTGTAATGCAGCATGTCCAATACAGGCATAGAGTAAGTGTTATTTTGATCATAATATATTACGGTTGCTACACCTACGTTTCTGTTAATTTTTCAACAATTGAAAAACGTATTGTGTTTGTATCGATAAAATACTGTCTTAATAATAGTATAACACAGCCTATTTCCTACGTTCAGCGACCAATTTCTCAACAATTGAAAAATGTATTCTTACGGTCGCAGCAACTAGTGAGTGGCGCTGTGTCGTGGTGATGAAATTAATTAATTCCAATGGTATTAACAAAACGATATATCGCATCAACCAGTGCCATCAGCACAATGCTATAAATGGTACTGCTAGACATTTTGTTAGTCTCTATCTGTATCTGTATCTGTATCTGTATATGTTACTGGCAAAATGTCTTGGGGACACATCACGCCAGTGCGCATGGTGGGTCGTTTGGATTAGTTGTTAAAATGTTGGATTAATTTTTTTTGAAATGAGTTTAGTGATTTACTTGAGACAGTGTTTGGGGGCAGAGAATTCCATTCTTTAATTGTGGTTGGGAAGAAGCTGTTTCCGAATATGTTTGTCATGTTTACGTGAGGATCTAGTGTTGTGTTGTATATAGTGATCTAGCGGGATATCTATAAGGTTATGTTCCTTACCTTACCTTAGGATACCTTAGGACGGTTCTGATCGCAGAATTCTGTGTTCCTCTATGATCAGCTCTTCGTTTTCATTATCTATTAATATTAAATCGCGTGTTCCGGTTCTATTGTTAGTAATTCTTAACGGTGCTTCGAAGTCATATAAAATATCCTGGTTATACCAAAATTTGTCTAGTCGTGTTTTAAATGAATTTAGAGATTTTGCTGTTACCACTGTGTCAGGGAGACTATTCCATGGTTCGGTAATTCGAATTGGAAATACATTTTTTCTTAAGTTTAATTTGGCTCTTCGTGTGAATAGTTTTAGAGAATGTCCTCTGTTTCCTGTTCTTTGTGATATCTCATTGTTTTTCAACAGATGTGATACATATTCGTGGTCATAAATGTTGTGTATTATTTTATAGACTTCTATCATGTCTTCTCTTAATCTTCGATATGCTAATGTAGGTAGTTTAAGCAATTTGAGTCTTTCTATATATGATAGGTCCCTCATACCTGGTAATTCTTTAGTGGCTCTTCTCTGAATATTTTCTAAGGCAATTTTGTGTTTTATTTTATATGGGTGCCATACTGCCATAGCATAGTCTAGGTGTGATCTAACCATTGTTTTGTAGAGTGGCAAAAAAGTATGTTTATCTAGAAATTGGAAGGTTCTTCTAATTATTTTGGTCATTTTAGTTGCCTTGTTTACCACTTGGCTTATATGTTGATCAAATGTGAGTTTTGAGTCAAAGGTTACCCCTAGATCTTTTTGTTTATCATGTGTGTCTATTGTTTTTGTGACATTGTTCATTGTTGTGTAGTATTGATTTTCACCTACATTATTTTTTCCAATTTCCATATGTGTACATTTATCTGGGTGTAGTGTGAGCATCCAATCATGACTCCATTTTTCTATGGTGGTTATGTCCTGTTGTAGTATATCTTGGTCATTGGTATTTATTATGGATCTAAATATTTTAATATCATCAGCAAATAGAAATGTGTCAGATTGAGTAAGGTCTGGTAAGTCGTTTATGTATAATACAAAGAGTAAAGGTCCTAGGACTGTACCCTGCGGTATTCCAGATGTTACATCATGCCAATTCGACTCTTTTCCATCTTGTATATAATGCTAAGTCTTCTAATTTTAGTCTTGTTTGAAGGGTGTCCCATTGGAGGTCTTTAAGAAGTTGAGTTACTGTTCCTGGCTCTCTAGAATAGTTTTGTGTGCAAAATCTGGCAGCTTGTCTTTGGATTCTTTCTAAGGTTTTAATATGTTTTAGGCAATGTGGATCCCATGATGCTGACGCATATTCAAGTATTGGTCGGACAAGGGTTGTGTAAGCTATATATTTAATGTGGGTTGGGCATTTATTTAGATTTCTCCTAATGACTCCTAGTATCTGTTGTGCTTTCTTAGCGACTGAGTTGTATTGTGTTGTCCAATTTAAAGTATTTGATATTTGTACACCAAGATAACAGTGAGATTGAACAGATTTAAGTTGTTGGCCACAGAAGGTGTAGTGATTTGGTGTCGTTTTTTTTTTAGACTAATGTCATTGTAAAGCATTTGGTGGGATTGAATTTCATAAGCCAAGTGTTTTGCCATTCTTCGAGTTTGAGTAGATCATTTTGGAGGAGAGAAGTGTCATTGTCGGATTTAACTGGTAGATATAGTAGGCAGTCATCTGCAAAAAGGCGAACATTTGAAGTGAGATTATTGGGTAGGTCATTTATGTATAGTAGGAAAAAGAGGGCCCCCAGTACGGTTCCCTGTGGTACCCCTGAGGTGACTTGAATGGGTGTGGATGCTGATCCATTTATTACAACCTGTTGGGTTCTTTCTGTAAGGAAGCTTTCTATCCATGATGATATTGGGCCTGTGATGCCATAGTATTTTAGTTTATGAATTAGTCTTTTATGTAGAACTTTATCGAACGATTTAGTGAAGTCTAGAATGGCCATGTCTACAGTTTTCTTTTCGTCAAGGGATTTGCTTATGTCATGGATAGTTTGAATTAGTTGAGTTTCTGTTGATCTTTTTTGCACGAAACCCATGTTGGTGGTCAGTTAGGATGTGATGTTGTTCAAGGTGTTTCGTGATGTGGCTATGGATTATGTGTTCAAGAAGTTTAGAAATCACAGGTGTTAAGGATATTGATCTGTAGGTAGAGGTTTCTGCCCTATTTCCTCTCTTGAAAATTGCTGTTATGTTTGCTTCTTTCCAGGCATTGGGGACTTGACCAGAGTCAACTGATGATTGGAAGATATCATGTATTATTGGCGTTAGGTGGGAGGCATATCTATTTAGAAACCATGGTGGAATGCCATCTGGTCCTTGTGATTTAGAGGTGGTAATTTTTGATAGTTGGTCATGTACTCCTTTAAGTGAAATTGTTATTTTGGGTATTTTTCCATGTGGGCTGTCGTTCAGATTTGGTAACTTGGAATTTCCTTCATGTGTGAAGACACTTTTAAACTGGTTGCCTAAGGCTTCTGCTTTTTGTTTGTCATCGGTAATTATGTTTCCCGCAATGTTGAGGTCCCCAATACCCTGGTTATCTTGTCTAAGTTTGGAAATGAAACTCCAGAATGCTTTCGGTTTGTCGGTTATTGCAGTTGTTAGGAGTTGATTTATGTAGGACAATCTAGCAGAACGAAGGTGTTTGTGCATGTCTTTCCTGACGTTACAGAACTCTTGCCAGTCTTCTGGATTTCTGGACCTTTTTGCTTTCTTATATAATCGTTTCTTTTTTTTTGCACATTTTTTCAAGTCTTTACTGAACCAGGGAAGGTTGAATCTGGAAGTTGTAAGGCGGCATGGTACATACTGGTTCATAATGTTGATGATTTTCGTTGAAACAAGGTTCCATTTGTCATTGACTGTCATGTTTTGGTTTAGAGAGAAGTATTCATGTGTGAAGTCATCGAGAGATTTCTGGATGTTAGGGTGGTCAGCTTTATTTCTGATGAAAATGTTATGTTTTGGGCGATGTTTGCGCTTGGGTGAGATATTTACATCAATGATAACTGGCTGTGGTCTGATATGCCGTCTACTACGTTTAGTTTCTTTATTAACCCAGGTCTGTTTGTGAAGACAAGATCTAGGATATTGTTGGCATTTCCTTGTTTACGTGTGGGTTCATTGACATGTTGGATTAGTCCATGTTCCTCTACAAGAGAGAGTAGTTTGTTGGCAGCAACTGTACCATATCCACTGTTAGGTGTGACATGATGGTTTTCCCAGTTTATATTAGGAAGGTTGACATCGCCAGTAACTATGACATTATGTGTGTTTGTCTTGTTTCCTAATTTAGACAGATATAGATCTAGTTCTTCAATTTGAGTTCCTTGAGAGTCATGTGGGGTACGATAGAAGGTGCATATGACTATGGGTTTCATTCCTTTTATTTCAGTTTCTGTCCAAATGCTCTCACTGTTTGTGTTTAAGTTTGTTAGGTGAGTTGTGATGAGTTCAGCTTTGGATATTTGGAATACCTCCCCCCCAGTAGTACTTGTTTCTCTGCCTTTTCTAAAAACATTGAAGTGTTCTGGGGAAATGTCTCCATTTTTAACTGAGGGATCTAACCATGACTCTGTTGCACTGATTACGTCTGGGTTATGTATGTCGTTTAGTACTCCGATGTCTGCAGCTTTATTCTTAATGCTTTGGCAGTTTATGAGGATGCACCTGAAGTTTGGTATCTTCTTCTGTTTATAGGTTTTCTTGTTATTGGTTGTGTTATTACTACTTGTAGTTGTTTCGTTTGAGTTATGATTGTTACCATTGAGGGGGTCAAAAGGGTTAGCGGTCTGGATTTCGTTATCTTAGAAGAAGGAATTTGTGAAGTTGAAGTTATTTCAATCCGGGCAGGCCCAGGAACATGAAGAATGTATTAGTTGTTTGTAATCACTGTCATCTATTGCACAGCATTGTGTATGTATCCATTTTTGGCAGTGGTCACAATGGATTGCTTTATGGTTATTTAGGACATCCCTGTGGCAAATGCCACAGGGTGCAGAGCAATCTGAACAATGCCATGTGTTAAGGTTTCGGTAAGTGCTGTTAAATTCATGTCTGGATATTCCAGCGCATTTGATGTGAACTGATTTATTGCAGTCGTTGCATGTTA
>OZ024854.1:35053533-35058533 GCA_964017155.1 Oasisia sp. SBJ-2009
ATACAGGTGAGATCAACTGATTTAGTTGATGTGAGGTAGGAGGCGCTAGTGTGTGGACGGCGTGGTGATCTTTCCGTGCAGAAGACGCGATGGTTTGAACGAACGAACGAACGGACGGACGGACGGACGGACGGACGGGCGGGCGGGCGGGCGGGCGGGCGGGCGGACGGACGGACGGACGGACGGACGGACGGACGGACGGACGGACGGACGGACGGACGGACGGACGGACGGACGGACGGACGGACGGACGGACGGACGGACGGACGGACGGACGGACGGACGGACGGACGGACGGACGGACGGACGGACGGACGGACGGACGGACGGACGGACGGACGGACGGACGGACGGACGGACGGACGGACGGACGGACGGACGGACGGACGGACGGACGGACGGACGGACGGACGGACGGACGGACGGACGGACGGACGGACGGACGGACGGACGGACGGACGGACGGACGGACGGACGGACGGACGGACGGACGGACGGACGGACGGACGATAGACAATCATTTCACCCGTCAGTAATTCCATCGAAGAGACAGTTAGTGAATAAGTACAGATTTCTTGAAGCGGTTGTTCGTCTGCGGCGGCCTGATTAATTTGGGGTTGTATTCAAAACAACTACTAAACTAACTTATTTACCCTGTGTTGGAAATATGCTATAAGGAAGTCTGCCTATGGACGCATATAGTAACAACTTCATAGTTTATTGTCACATACAGTTATTACCAGTTATTAAACCAGACTAACGTCATCAGGGTTTTCCGAAAGATTTACTGGCTTTTGTGTTTGTTTCGTATGTGTGACGCACAGACCATACTAGCGTGATTCAACACAGTTTGAGAAACACTCCATGCTTAGAGTACGAGTACCTGCTGCGAGCAGATTAAGATAATATAAATAATGTAAGGTGCAGTCATTTATCATCAGGTTGGTGTGACGCTGGTGTCGCCTCAGTGACATTTGATTTATTAACATTTGACGTTCATAAGTTTGCATGTTACCTGTAACATTATTAAAGTTTGGCATACTTATGAAACACCATCATTTACATCCGTCAATCGAAGAGATGACGGTTGATTAAAGTCCCTGTATCATATACAACATGTCACATAGAGCCGTAGAATGAGAGGCAAAGGAAATAAACACTAACAGCGGCTCCGCTTTGATCACTGTGTATAGCCAATAGGTGAATTTTATAATGTTGTGTCGTGATAGGATTGCGTGTAGCGAAGTAGTAGTTTGCGTTGGTGTTGACGCAGCTTTCCCGGCTTAAAGAGGTTGTCTTCATAAATTTGATCTGTGAAATATGTGGGCGTTCAACAAAACGCGAGCTTCCAATATTTATAAAGATCAAATGTGACAACGACACAGTGGGGGTTGCACTAAGAAAACACGTTGCAGTCTCGTTCGCGATTTCGTCGTGTGTTTTAGCAATCAATTTTAATTAAACACGCGAAGTAGACTACGTTGAATATACTATATAAAGGGAGCTGATTCCACCACTTGGCCACTTTTTAGTCGAGAGAGATCACCAGAGCAGTTGGTACGTAGCGGTAAGAATTTTGTTTCGTATGCACGTCATGCGATACTGATAAATTATAAACCGTTTCTCACACACTTAATGTTTGGGTAGAGTGAAGTGATTCAAATGAGTACCTATAAGAAAGAGAAACTCTCGCGCTGCAATTACATGGCAGCTCAATCCTGAATATCATCGACGATGTTTCGTGGGACATGTGGATATGGGTTGTAATTACATGTAACGGTGTGCATTGCTACGGACAGATACGATATGTGAACTAAGTTTACAAGTCTTCACATCAAAATCTTAAACTCCAAGATATTGTTTTTTTGTTGTTCAGGTCACTTGTCAGATCATCAGAATGAAGGTCGCCGTGTTCTTCGCTGCTATTTGCATCTTCGCCCTCGCCATGCCTCAGGCGTACGCCGAGGAGGAGGAGGAGACCGCCGCCCGCTACGTCAGAAGCGCCAAGGGTGAGTGATTATGTGATTTCACGCTGAACGACTCCGTTACGCTATCTTTCGTTGATGTATGATTCTGCATCACTTGTCGTCCAAACTTCCAAATTAACACGTTCACGCGATAAAACACACACTCACACTCACACTCAAAAACACTACACACATACACGAAGTTCGCGCGGTCCGAAGCGGGAAGGCTGTATATAAGTACAATCTGGCTTATTCTGTAAATAATCTAGAATATGTAACTATATATTCTTCAAGCCGCATATGTGTATGTATGTTATAATTATGTATATGGAAATAAAAAAAGTATTTGTTTATTTATATGCAACACTTATGGCGATATTTACGACACATCAAGATACTCATCATCACAAATGATGAATTTTGGCAAAACGTTTTTATAAATCGAAATAGTATCAACAAAATGCGTAACTTATGTGTGTATATATATATATATATATATATATATATATATATATATATATATATAAATTATAAGTTTCCAACTCAAAATTTAGGAAAGCTCTTTCCTACACCACTAAAGGAAGAAGAAACGTGTATATAGTATATATAGTAATCACGTCAAACTGACACGTTGTGATGTTCCGTTGCAGCCCCTGTGATGTGCGCCGCCAAGTGCCAGTACGACTCGTGCAAGAAGATCTGCATGCACTGCGCCATCTGCTACTGCAGCAACCACGTCTACGGCCAGTGCAAGTGTTGCGACTAAACGCGACAGCAAACGCACTCGTCATAACGATACAGCAGGAACAAACAACCAATAACCAAGGAACGTAGAAAATAACTCTCTGTGACATAGTGTAAATATATTTAAGGAACGTGTCAGAAGTGTCAACAATGTCTTCGATGCATGCAATTTGCTCGAAATAAAGTGGTCTCTCTCCAATTTCTTTGTCTTTTTCGTACTTCTTGTAGCCAGCCACCATTGACACATACGGTGTATGAATGGATTGATGGGCTAACACATAGGGCGTGAACTTTTGAATTTAGTGGACATTAAGGAATATATATATATATATATATATATATATATATATATATATATATATATATATGACTTCGATCACACGTAGCCAAGTATCTATAAACATATTCACTCCCGAACAGGCTCACACATGCATTTTTAAACAAAGGAACACATACACTATGCATAAGCACGCACACGGTCGCGCACACAGACACACGGGAGCACACTCACAGTCATACATATTGGCACACCGTCATACATACGCATACACACACGATCTTATACGCATAGTCATACGAAAACACACCCTAAGATCATATACTTAAGTATACGTCCATTGGTAGGACTTGTTTTTTATGAAATTAACTGACAGTCGAAGTTGTACTTAGCTATACTGCGACTATATATTGGTATATTAATAAAACTAACCGCCATAGCGCTAACTTACCGGTACAGGTTATTTGTTTATTTAGGGCCTTAAGTATGCAATATTTACATGAACACCTCTTCCCCACATTTGCAACTGAGACTTACAATTCCAACAACATTTGCGTTATTTCCCAATTGAAATGAGAATGGGTGTTCCCAGCTGTTATTCTGTTTTTTCGAAATGCTTTGTTGAAGATTTTATGTTCGCCGACTTGCGCTTAGTGTCTTTACAATGATAATAAGTAAGTAATTGTAACACTTCTATCGGGCCTTTTGTAATTGGAAATTCAAACTTAGGCGCAAAATACAAAATAATTTGGCGTAATCATAAATGAGGACGGACATAAATCGTCATTGGAGCATGAAACTGGTAAATACATGGAGGATGAAAGACAATTTTAAAGACGTATATTTTTGAATTTTTACGAAAGGTCATTATAGTGTCAGAAATCATAATTGTAATAGGAAGTACGAATATTGGCAGTATTAATATTTCCAAAATGTTCCAATGTTACCACCTTAAAAACAGTAGATTTCCTGTTACAAATTTCCATGCTGGTGGATGAATAGACTTTAATAAAGTGACTTCATAAAAAGACAACCCGATACCCTTTACGTAGAGTACGTAGCAGTTTTTGAACCGGAACTACGTCATCAGTGTGGGCGCCCTCTCACAACATTTAAAGGGTGGCTATTTGGTATTATTCCTAACAGCGCAACATGCTATCCCGCTGGTCACAACCCTAGTCGCCTTGCGTGATTAAATGAACACAACAACAACTATGCAACAACTAAAGCAACTACAAAGTAATGGCGACAACAACAAAACGCATGTATCCGTTGCGTACTTCGTACATAACTATAGGATCATGTTGAGAAGGTGTTCCTCTTGAGCACATGTTATTGCTACATAAAACAAATACCGCATTGTGTTGGAGACATGACAATAAAAGGGGAACAACACAACGCGAGTATTACGGCTTACGATATTCCTTCGATTAACCTGCGTCACCTACAGATGGCGCCACATTCAACACACGCAACAATTGTATTCATACATTTTATGTAATTTTTTTCGGAGAGCCTTGCTGGGGAAGATAAAACCATACACAGGAACGAAGCAAGAGGTCAGAGGTTATTATCATATTTCGTTATCCTGCAAGGAAGTATGCAATTGGTGTTAATAAATAAACGTATTATAATTTTGTTTTCTGAAACCAAAATGCATACGCATATGCAAGTCGAATATCTATCCAGAGCAGATCACCTGAACGTATAGTCAATGCAATGCTTTATAAAAATTCAAAAAAGACATGCAACGCAACCAGATATACTCATTGCGTGATAACTATTCTTTAAACCTCTGCATGAAACAGGTTTTTACTGCAATGTTTATTCGTGCTGCAGGCGGCGTGTTTCGGCGGCATGAACGGGAGAATACATGCGGTGATGCAAGAGAGATCTAGTAGTTTAGTTGACGTCGGCGTAGGAGGCGCTAGTGTGAGAACGGCGTGCTGCCCTTTCCGTGCAGAAGACGCGATAGTTGTAACACGAATAACGCTTTTTGTACTGTTGAACAC
>OZ024854.1:35061033-35078533 GCA_964017155.1 Oasisia sp. SBJ-2009
TGTCGTGATAGGATTGCGTGTACTGAAGTAGTAGTTTGCTTTGGAGTTGACGCAGCTTTCCATGCTTAAAGTGGTTGTCGTCAGTAACTTGATTTGTGAAAGCTGTGGGCGTTCAACAACACGCGAGCTTCCAATATTTATAAAGATCAAATGTGACAACGACACAGTGGGGATTGCACTAAGAAAAACACGTTGCGGTCTCGTTCGCGATTTCGTCGTGTGTTTTAGCAATCAATTTTAATTAAACACGCGAATGAGACCACGCTGAATATACTATATAAAGGGAGCTGATTCCACCACTTGGCCACTCTTCAGTCGAGAGAGATCACCAGAGCAGTTGGTACGTAGCGGTAAGAATTTTGTTTCGTATGCACGTCATACGATACTGATAAATTATAAACCGTTTCTCACACACTTAAGTTTGGGTAGAGTGAAGTGATTCAAATGAGTACCTACAAGAAAGAGAAACTCTCGCGCTGCAATTACAGGGCAGCTCAATCCTGAATATCATCGACGATGTTTCGTGGGACATGTGGAAATGGGTCCTAATTACATGTAACGGTGTGCATTGCTACGAAAAGATACGAGATGTGACCTAAGTTTACAAGTCTTCACATCAAAATCTTAAACTCCAAGATCTTGTTTTTTGTTGATGTACAGGTCACTTGTCAGATCATCAGAATGAAGGTCGCCGTTTTCTTCGCTGCTATTTGCATCTTCGCCCTCGCCATGCCTCAGGCGTACGCCGAGGAGGAGGAGGAGACCGCCGCCCGCTACGTCAGAAGCGCCAAGGGTGAGTGATTATATAAACGATCGATTTTAATGTAATTTGTTCATAAGTTTGCAGTCATACCACAATAGTCTTAATGGTGGAACATTGCACAAGTCTGGGGTATTGTATTTGTTAATTGCAAACGCTTCCGTCGTTGTACATAACATAGCAACTGAGGAATCAGGAGTATTTAAGCCGTGGTTATGTTGTCTTTTCCCGGATTTATTTCTGAAAATAAAAGTCAGATATTATTGTCCTACTCCTTTAAATAAAGAAACAACGCGTATATGGTATATTACAATCACGAAAAAAACTTACACAGTGTGGTTTGTGTTTCAGCCCCGGTGATGTGCGCCGCCAAGTGCCAGTACGACTCGTGCAAGAAGATCTGCATGCACTGCGCCATCTGCTACTGCAGCAACCACGTCTACGGCCAGTGCAAGTGCTGCGACTAAACACGACAACAAACGAAACCGTTATAACGACACAGCAGGAACGAATACAACTACGAAGGACACTAAACTACATATCATAACCTCAGTGACGTACATACTATTGTAACCACACAGGGAACATGCCAAAAGTGTGATCGTTGTCATCAATGGACGATGTATGTCAATTGCTCGAAATAAAGTGATCTCTCTCTATTTCTCCTGTTTGTGTTTTCCTCTCAGAAAAATACAAAGATTATGCTATAATTACAAACTGAACAACTATGCACAAACATAAACAAACATACACACATACACACACATATATATATACACACAAACATATATATATATATATATATATATATATATATATATATATATTCACAGATATTCACACATAAGTATACACATATTAACAAAACTGCACATCAACATACGCACATGCGCTTTATCATATCCATGTGCGCAAATGCTCTGAAACATAATTGTGCACCTTAATCACACGGACGTATCTACTGAATTACGGAGTTCGGCACAAGAGTCAAAATCTTGCAGTAATGATGAAATATCAATATTGTCAAAATACTTGGTCAGTTTGATATGTATTTGTCTTTATTCCCCTTGCATCCTTGTAAGCCAGATGTCACTGCGCTGCGCTACAATACAGCTGGGTGATCTCCTCCGCTAACCATGGAAGTGAGCGGAATGGAACAATGAAAGTATAACAATTGACTTCGTCAGTCGCTGGACGCTGAGTTGTAATATGCGCTGCGAACTGGTCAAATGGCACAGTTGCGAGGCGGGTGTGGATTGGGATTTCCATCCCGCGAAAGGCTCTGTTTTTATATTGGTCACCAGTTACTTAAGTGTTGGACATCTTGATGATAGTTGTTTGTGAGTTACGAGATTGTTGTGTTATGATAACGTAAAGGTAGCGTAAAGGTAACGTCTTACAGTATAAAATCCTCAGGATTGCTCAAAGCGCTTTGCAATTTACTTCCCTGACAGTCCTGTTCTATCAGACACCATTTCAACTTCTCTGGGAAGCATACAGCAGCATGTTGCAATTAATGCGCGAAGGCTGCTCGCTCACATATTCACCAATTGTCTATAGCCAGGTACTCATTTATACAGCTGAATGAATTGGAGCAACGTAGAATGAAGGTTTTTGGATATTCTCAATTTATTCCATGTTTGTTTTCTTGCAATAATGCAATATATCTACCGCGTAAACTCTGCTTTAGCGTGGCGTGTCTCTCTTAAATGATACGCCCGACTAGCCAGCATCTCTGGCCGGTGAGGAAAAAAGTTCCGTTGTTTTGTAAAGGGAAATGTAAATGTATCTAAAAAGAACCTAATTGCTTACACAAATCCTATTATAAATGCTTATATTTCGACTAGGTGTCACATATTTAAGATTATAACAGTTTAAGCGTGTCATTTAATGCTATTCTATTCAAAACCGATATAACACAGATTATTTAAGTAATCGCTGTTACTCAAATTAACTTATTATTCTTTTGCTTTCTGACACAAAACCTTGCAGTCGAGTATAATTAATTATATCAAGAGCAGATCATTTGAACGGATAGTCAGTGTAATGCTTTCATGCAATTCAATAAAGACATGCTACGCAAACAGACACACACATTGCGTGATAACTATTCTTTCAAACGCTGCAATGTTTATTCGTGCTGAAGGCGGCGAGTTTCGGCGACATAAACGAGAATATATGCGGTGCTGCAAGAGAGATCTAGTAGTTTAGTTGACGTCGGGTAGGAGGCGCTAGTATGAGGATGGCGTGTTGCCCTTTCCGTGCAGAACACGCGATAGTTGTAACGAGAATAACGCTTTTTGCACTGTTGAACACAGAACATACATTTGCGGTTTCCAAATGAATTACACAGTCTTCACACGGGAAATGTGTTTACGCCTACGCTAGTATGCATGTTTGGACATATACGTTCAATGAATAAATGACTGAAGAATGAATGAATGAATGAATGAATGAATGAAGGAACGGACGGACGGACGGACGGACGGACGGACGGACGGACGGACGGACGGACGGACGGACGGACGGACGGACGGACGGACGGACGGACGGACGGACGGACGGACGGACGGACGGACGGACGGACGGACGGACGGACGGACGGACGGACGGACGGACGGACGGACGGACGGACGGACGGACGGACGGACGAAGGAACGGACGGACGGACGGACGGACGGACGGACGGACGGACGGACGGACGGACGGACGGACGGACGGACGGACGGACGGACGGACGGACGGACGGACGGACGGACGGACGAACGAACGAACGAACGAACGAACGAACGAACGAACGAACGAACGAACGAACGAACGAACGAACGAACGAACGAACGAACGAACGAACGAACGAACGAACGTACGAACGAACGAACGAACGAACGAACGAACGAACGAACGAACGAACGAACGAACGAACGAACGAACGAACGAACGAACGAACGAACGAACGAACGAACGAACGGACGGAAGGACGGACGGACGGACGGACGGACGGACGGACGGACGCACGCACGCACGCACGCACGGACGGACGCACGGACGCACGGACGCACGGACGCACGGACGCACGGACCCACGGACGCACGGACGCACGGACGCACGGACGCACGGACCCTCGCCCATTTCCAACGACAATAATTTCACCCGTCAGTAATTTCATCGAAGAGACAGTTTGTGAATAATTACAGATTTCTTGAAGCGGTTGTAGGTCTGCGGCGGACTGAATAATTTGGGGTTGTTGTCAGAACAAGTATTAAACTAACTGATTTACCCTCCTTGGATATATGCTACATGGTAGTATGTATATGGACATACAAATAGGTAAAGACGTCATAGTTTATTGTTACATACAATTATTGGTTGATATAAGTTGTCGTCACGAAAACCCGACTGACGTCAACAGGGATGTCCTAAAGATTAACTGGCTTAACGTACTTGTTTCGTATGTGTGACGCACATCCCACAATAGCGTGATTCAACACAATTTTGGAAGCCATCCCTGCATCGAGTAACTGCTGCGTGCACATTAAAATAATATAAAGAGTGTAAAGTCCAGCCATTTATCATTCAGTCTGTCTGAAGTTTGTGTTCCCCTCAGTGACATTTGATTTATTACCATTTGACGTTGATGAATTTGCCTGTGACCTGTATCATTATTGAACTTTGGCATACGTATGAAACAGAGCGCATCTGAGTGTTGTATGTTCAATTAATTGCAGTTGCAAATTCCCCATATTGGAAGCTTTTTTGAATGACAACTAAGGTTGGAAATGTTTGTATTGTACATAAAAGTTTATATTTTTATAGTACGGTATTATGCGCAATGAGCACCAGAAAGTCACAAAATAATGCAAATGGTTTCAATCGAAAATGAGTGTGTAGCTATTTGGAAGAAAAGAGCTCGCTATGGCTGACTTTGGAATTTTACTCGGTGACTCCACTGCATGACAGAAATATATGGTAGTTTGATTCTAGTTTATCTCAGTCGCTGCCGTATGAATATTATATTAAAGTTTTAGTGTTTGTCATGGCATGTTGATTTCGCTGTCATGCATCGTTAGAGTGAAAATTGACGCCCCCCCCCCTTGAAATATACACAAGCATACCTACTTCCCGTGATTCCCTTGCAGAGCAGTGATATGTGAATCTTCCATTGTGACGCGGTTCTTGTTATATTGATGACCATCGTTCTTCATCTTCACTATTTCAATTATCTCCGTCACCTACGACCGGAATATTGACGACACTTCGTACGGGTCGATGGTTCCTTGCTGATTGAAATGAAGTCAAGTTCGTATATAAAATTTCGACAGATTAATGTGTATCTTATTTGTGTCCCAATGCCCTTTCTATGAGTATGGTTTCACCACACAGTTAATTATATTGCTCGTTTGTTTGGTAAACACGTTGTTGGAAGTATGTCATAGCAAACGTGTTTGGAAGTTTAACCGAGTCTCCATAGTGCAGTAAATAACTGAGAGAATCGAACACATTTTTATAAAAGACCACAACCTGGCATTTCGTTAGAAATCGTCAATATAAAAAGTCGTGGAACCAGGTACACCACTGAAACTGACCCGAACATCCCCTGGCATCAGAGGGTCTCCATAGCTTTTTTCGCAAAATCCTCGACTCTTGATATATGTTTCCGCGGGGACCGATTTCAAATATGTTACCTTTGAGCTGGTCCGACATTCACATCCGTCAATTGAAGAAATAACGGTTGCCATGATTAAAGTTCCCATAGCATATACAACATGTCACAACGAGCCATAGAATGCGTGACAAAAGAAATAAACTCTAACAGCGGCTCCACTTTGATAACTGTTTATCGCCAATAGGTGTATTTTATAATGTTATGTCGTGCTAGCATTGCGTGTACCGAACTAGTAGTTTGCTTTGGTGTTGACGCATAAAGAGGCTGTCTTCATTAATTTAATCTGTGAAAGCTGTGGGCGTTTAACAACACGCAATCTTCCAATATTTGTAAAAATCAAATGTGACACCGAGACAGTGGGAGTTGACCTAAGAAAAACGTCGCGGTCTCGTTCGCGACTTTGTCGTGTTTTTAGCAGTCAATTTTAATTAAACACGCGAAAGAGACTACGCTGTATATACTATATAAAGGGAGCTGATTCGACCACTTGGCCACTCTTCAGTCGAGAGAGATCACCAGAGCAGTTGGTAAGTAGCTGTAAGATATTTTGTTTCGTATGCACGTCATATTATGTTACTGATCAATGTAGGCAGTTTTGTTCAGAGCTATACACCGTTTTCACACAGTTACTGTTAGATTAGAGTGAAGTGATTCAAATGAGAACCTACGAGAAAGAGAAACTCTCGCGCTGCAATTACATGGCAGCTCAATCCTGAATATCATCGACGATGTTTCGTGGGACATGTGGAAATGGATTGTAATTATATGTAACGGTGTGCATTGCTACGGATATATACGAGGTGTGAACTAAATTTAAATGTCTTCACATCAATAGAATATACTCCAAGTTCCTGTATTGTGTTGCACAGGTCACTAATCACATCATCAGAATGAAGGTCGCCGTCTTCTTCGCTGCTATTTGCATCTTCGCCCTCGCCATGCCTCAGGCGTACGCCGAGGAGGAAGAGGAGGCCGCCGCCCGCTACGTCAGAAGCGCCAAGGGTGAGGGATTATACAAACGATCGATTTTAATGTGAATTGTACATACGTTAGCAGTCATACCACGATATTCTGAATGGTGGAACATTACACAAATCTGAGGTATTATCATTGTTAATTGTAAACGCTTCTGTCGTTGAACATAACATAGCAACAGAGGAATCAGGAGTATCTAAGCCGTGGTTATGATGTCCTTTCCCCGACTTATTTCTGATAATAAATGGCAGATAGTATTTTCCTACTCCTTTAGATGAAGAGACCACGCGTATATGTTATAGTATAATCATGCGTATATATAGTATAATTACTAAAAAACTTACACACTGTGGTTTGTGTTTCAGCCCCGGTGATGTGCGCCGCCAAGTGCCAGTACGACTCGTGCAAGAAGATCTGCATGCACTGCGCCATCTGCTACTGCAGCAACCACGTCTACGGCCAGTGCAAGTGCTGCGACTAAACACGACACCGAACGAACCAGATACAACGACACAGCAGGAACGAATACAACTACGAAGGACACTAAACTACATATCATAACCTCAGTGACATACATGTTATTGTAATCACACAGGGAACATGCCAAACGTGTGATCATTGTCATCAATGGGCGATGTATGTCAATTGCTCGAAATAAAGTGATCTCTCTCTATTTCACCTGTTTGTGTTTTCCTCTCAGAAAACCCCCAAAGATAATGATATAATTACAAACTGAACAACAATACACAAACACACACAAACACACACAAACACATACACACACACACACGCACGCACACACACACGCACACACACACACACACACACACACACACACAAATACACATACAAACATACACACACACAGACACATACAAACACACACACACACACACACACACACACACACACACACACACACACACACACACACACACACACACACATACACACATACACACATATATATATATATATATATATATATATATATATATACAACACACACACCCACACACACACACACACACACACACACACACACACACAAGGCGTACTTACAAGCGTACACACAAGTTCATTAAACCACACATACAGAGACACGCACACGCATATATATATATATATATATATATATATATATATATATATATATATATATATATATATATATATTCACTCATACTAATAGACATATTAACATACCTGCACCATCAACATGCGCTCATGCGCTCTATCATATCCATGTGCGCAAATGCACTGAAACATAATTGTGCACCTTAATCACACGGACGTATCTGCGGACCTACGCACAAGAGTCGAAATCTTGCATTAATGATGGAAAATCAATATTGTCAAAATACTTGGTCAGTTTGATATGTATATTCTCCCCTGCATCCTTGTAATCCATACGTCACTGCGATGCGCTACAATACAGCTGAATGATCTCCTCCGCTAAAAAAAGGTCAAATGACACAGTTGCGAGGCGGGTGTGGATTGGGATTTCCAGCCCGTGAAAGGATCTGTTTTATATTGGTAACCAGTTACTTAAATATTGAACATCTTGATAATAGTTGATTGGAGATTACCAGATTTTTTTGTTATTAAAACGTAAAGGTAAAGTAAAACGATGTTCTTACATATCGCAGTATCCAATCCTCAGGATTGCTCAAAGCGCTTTATACTTTACCCATCTGGCAGACCTGTTCTACAGACAATCTCAACTTCTCTGGGAAGCATACAGAAGTATGTTGCAATTAATGCCCAAAGGCTGCTCGCACACATATCCACCAATTGTCTATAACCAGGTACTCATTTGTATTGCTGTGTGAACTGGAGCAACGTAGAGTGAACAAATTTGAACCTTCATCAGCTTGTAATTTACAGTCTGGCTTCTTTTGATAAATGTGTGTGTGTGTGTGTGTGTGTGTGTGTGTGTGTGTGTGTGTGTGTGTGTGTGTGTGTGTGTGTGTGTGTGTGTGTGTGTGTGTGTGTGTGTGTGTGTGTGTGTGTGTGTGTGGTGTATTCTAGTAATACATCACAAACGAACAGTCATCGCGGCGACCATTTCGCAATTAAAACACACATTTCGATTTAAGAAATATATTTAACGAATGTTTCATTGAATGAAAACTACGTTTATTTTAAATTTGTCAACACAATATATCTACCGCGTAAACTCTGCTTTAGCATGGTGTGTCTCTCTTAAATTATACGCCCAACTAGGCAACAACTCTGGCCGGTGGGGAAAAAGATCCAGTGGTTTATAACGGGAAATGTAAACGTATCTAAAAAGAACCTAATTGTTTACATACATCCTATTATAAATGGACCTATTTCGACTATATGTCACGGATTTGAGATTATAACAGTTTAAGCGTGTTATATAATGTTGTTCTATTCAAAACCAATATAAGACAGATTATTTAAATAATTGGCGTTAATCAAACACACTTATTGTTCCTTTGTTTTCTGACACCAGGGTTTCAGTCGAGTATCTATCCAGAGCAGATCACCCGAACGTATAGTCAATGCAATGCTTTCATACAATTCAAGAAAGACACGCTAGGCAAACAGACACACTCATTGCGGGATAACTATTCTTTAAAACTCTGCATGAAACAGGTTTTTACTGCAATGTTTATTCGTGCTGCAGGCGGCGTGTTTCGGCGGCATGAACGAGAGAATACATGCGGTGATGCAAGAGAGATCTAGTAGTTTAGTTGACGTCGGCGTAGGAGGCGCTAGTATGAGGACGGCGTGCTGCTCTTTCCGTGCAGAAGACGCGAATAATGCTTTTTGCGCTATTGACCATAGAACATACATTTGCGGTTTCCAAAATAATTACACTGTCTTCTCACGGGAAATGTGTTTACTCCTACGCTAGTATGCATGTTGTTTTGGACATATACGTTTAATAAACGTATAATGAATGGATGAATGAATGAATGAATGAATGAACGAACGAACGAACGAACGAACGAACGAACGAACGAACGAACGAACGAACGAACGAACGAACGAACGAACGAACGAACGAACGAACGAACGAACGAACGAACGAACGAACGAACGAACGAACGAACGAACGAACGAACGAACGAACGAACGAACGAACGAACGAAAGAATGAATGAATGAATGAATGGATGAATGAATGAATGAATGAATGAATGAATGAATGGATGGATGGATGGATGGATGAAAGAACGAACGAACGAACGAACGAACGAACGAACGAACGAACGAACGAACGAACGAACGAACGAACGAACGAACGAACGGACGGACGGACGAACGAACGAACGAACGAACGAACGAACGAACGAACGAACGAACGAACGAACGAACGAACGAACGAACGAACGAACGAACGAACGAACGAACGAACGAACGAACGAACGAACGAACGAACGAACGAACGAACGAACGAACGAACGAACGAACGAACGAACGAACGAACGAACGAACGAACGAACGAACGAACGAACGAACGAACGAACGAACGAACGAACGAACGAACGAACGAACGAACGAACGAACGAACGAACGAACGAACGAACGAACGAACGAACGAACGGACGAACGGACGAACGGACGAACGAACGGACGAACGAACGAACGAACGAACGAACGAACGAACGAACGAACGAACGAACGAACGAACGAACGAACGAACGAACGAACGAACGAACGAACGAACGAACGAACGAACGAACGAACGAACGAACGAACGAACGAACGAACGAACGAACGAACGAACGAACGAACGAACGAACGAACGAACGAACGAACGAACGAACGAACGAACGAACGAACGAACGAACGAACGAACGAACGAACGAACGAACGAACGAACGAACGAACGAACGAACGAACGAACGAACGGACGAACGAACGAACGAACGAACGGACGAACGGTATTCTGCTCAATGAGCACAAGAAAGTCACAAAATATTGCAAATGGTTTCCATCGAAAATGAGTGTGTAGCTATTTGGAAGAAAAGAACTCGCTATGGTTGACGTTTGAATTTACTCGGTGACTCCACTGCATGACAGAAATATATGGGCCACGGTCTGAAACCAATAACCACGTTTCAAATGGGTATAACGAATTTCACTTGCCGAGTTGTCTGAGCGACTTATACCTGTGCGTTGCCCTTTGATTCCTTTTTGCGAGCTCAAGTATGCAATTATAGCACCAACGTCTACAATATCACCACTCGTAATATTGTCGTTGATATATTGTATTACTAATGAGAGGCTTGTAGGACTGGTTTTGGTGTCATCTTCCACTAAACAAGTTTTGTGTTGTGATAGCTAAGTACATCGCACATAGTTTTTTTTATTTCCAGTTCTCTATACCTTTTTTTATCGTTATAAGATATCAACTGCTTTTTACGAAAGCTTACGCGTAGAAGACCCCAAGCGCAAACGCATCGTTGGACCATCAACGCCCTGTCAGAACCCAGTCCAATATCTAGAAAAAGTCGAAGACCACGACGACGACGAAGAAGAAGCGGACACATCTGATTAACCCACTCGTTAAAGTTTTAGTGTTTGTCATGGCATGTTGATTTCGCTGTCATGCATCGTTAGAGTGACACTTGACGCCCCCTTGAAATATACACAAGAAGACCTACTTCCCGTGATTCCCTTGCAGAGCAGTGATATGTGAATCTTCCATTGTGACGCGGTTCTTGTTATATTGATGACCATCGTTCTTCATCTTCACTATTTCAATTCTCTCCGTCACCTACGACCGGAATATTGACGACACTTCGTACGGGTCGATGGTTCCTTGCTGATTGAAATGAAGTCAAGTTCGTATATAACATTTCGACAGATTAATGTGTATCTTATTTGTGTCCCAATGCCCTTTCTCTGAGTATGGTTTCACCACACAGTTAATTATATTGCGCGTTTGTTTGGTAAACACGTTGTTGGAAGTATGTCATAGCAAACGTGTTTGGAAGTTTAACTGAGTCTCCATAGTGCAGTAAATAACTGAGAGAATCGAACACATTTTTATAAAAGACCACAACCTGGCATTTCGTTAGAAATCGTCAATATAAAAAGTCGTGGAACCAGGTACACCACTGAAACTGACCCGAACATCCCCTGGCATCAGAGGGTCTCCATAGCTTTTTTTCGCAAAATCCTCGGCTCTTGATATATGTTTCCGCGGGGACCGATTTCAAATATGTTACCTTTAAGCTGGTCCGACATTCACATCCGTCAATTGAAGAAATAACGGTTGCCATGATTAAAGTTCCCATAGCATATACAACATGTCACAACGAGCCATAGAATGCGTGACAAAAGAAATAAACTCTAACAGCGGCTCCACTTTGATAACTGTTTATCGCCAATAGGTGTAATTTATAATGTTATGTCGTGCTAGCATTGCGTGTACCGAACTAGTAGTTTGCTTTGGTGTTGACGCATAAAGAGGCTGTCTTCATTAATTTGATCTGTGAAAGCTGTGGGCGTTTAACAACACGCAATCTTCCAATATTTGTAAAGATCAAATGTGACACCGAGACAGTGGGAGTTGACCTAAGAAAAACGTCGCGGTCTCGTTCGCGACTTTGTCGTGTGTTTTAGCAATCAATTTTAATTAAACACGCGAAACAGACTACGCTGTATATACTATATAAAGGGAGCTGATTCCACCACTTGGCCACTTTTCAGTCGAGAGAGATCACCAGAGCAGTTGATACGTAGCGGTAAGATATTTTGTTTCGTATGCACCTCATATTATGTTACTGATCAATGTAGGCAGTTTTTTTCAGAGCTATACATCGTTTTTCACACAGCTACTGTTAGGGTAGAGTGAAGAGATTCAAATGAGAACATACGAGAAAGAGAAACTCTCGCGCTGCAATTACATGGCAGCTCAATCCTGAATATCATCGACGATGTTTCGTGGGACATGTGGAAATGGGTTGTAATTACATGTAACGGTGTGCATTGCTACGGATATATACGAGGTGTGAAATAAATGTACATGTCTTCACATCAATAGAATATACTCCAAGTTCTTGTTTTGTGTTGTACAGGTCACTAATCACATCATCAGAATGAAGGTCGTCGTTTTCTTCGCTGCTATTTGCATCTTCGCCCTCGTCATGCCTCAGGCGTACGCCGAGGAGGAGGAGGAGGAGACCGCCGCCCGCTACGTCAGAAGCGCCAAGGGTGAGGGATTATAAAAACGATCGATTTTAATGTGAATTGTACATACCTTAGCCGTCATACCACGGTATTCTTAATGGTGGAACATTACACAAATCTGAGGTATTATCATTGTTAATTGCAAACGCTTCTGTCGTTGTACATAACATAGCAACAGAGGAATCAGGAGTATCTAAGCCGTGGTTATGATGTCCTTTCCCCGATTTATTTCTGATAATAAATGGCATATAGTATTTTCCTACTCCTTTAGATGAAGAGACCACGCGTATATGTTATAGTATAATCACGCGTATATATAGTATAATCACTAAAACACTTACACACTGTGGTTTGTGTTTCAGCCCCGGTGATGTGCGCCGCCAAGTGCCAGTACGACTCGTGCAAGAAGATCTGCATGCACTGCGCCATCTGCTACTGCAGCAACCACGTCTACGGCCAGTGCAAGTGCTGCGACTAAACACGACAACAAACGAAACCGTTATAACGACACAGCAGGAACGAATACAACCACGAAGGACACTAAACTACATATCATAACCTCAGTGACATACATGTTATTGTAATCACACAGGGAACATGCCAAACGTGTGATCGTTGTCATCAATGGACGATGTATGTCAATTGCTCGAAATAAAGTGATCTCTCTCTATTTCACCTGTTTGTGTTTTCCTCTCAGAAAACCCCCAAAGATAATGATATAATTACAAACTGAACAACAATACACAAACACACACAAACACACACAAACACATACACACACACACACGCACGCACACACACACACACACACACACACACACACACAAATACACATACAAACATACACACACACAGACACATACAAACACACACACACACACACACACACACACACACACACACACACACACACACACATACACACATACACACACATATATATATATATATATATATATATATATATATATATACAACACACACACCCACACACACACACACACACACACACACACACACACACACACACACACAAGGCGTACTTACAAGCGTACACACAAGTTCATTAAACCACACATACAGAGACACGCACACGCATATATATATATATATATATATATATATATATATATATATATATATATATTCACTCATACTAATAGACATATTAACATACCTGCACCATCAACATGCGCTCATGCGCTCTATCATATCCATGTGCGCAAATGCACTGAAACATAATTGTGCACCTTAATCACACGGACGTATCTGCGGACCTACGCACAAGAGTCGAAATCTTGCATTAATGATGGAAAATCAATATTGTCAAAATACTTGGTCAGTTTGATATGTATATTCTCCCCTGCATCCTTGTAATCCATACGTCACTGCGATGCGCTACAATACAGCTGAATGATCTCCTCCGCTAAAAAAAGGTCAAATGACACAGTTGCGAGGCGGGTGTGGATTGGGATTTCCAGCCCGTGAAAGGATCTGTTTTATATTGGTAACCAGTTACTTAAATATTGAACATCTTGATAATAGTTGATTGGAGATTACCAGATTTTTTTGTTATTAAAACGTAAAGGTAAAGTAAAACGATGTTCTTACATATCGCAGTATCCAATCCTCAGGATTGCTCAAAGCGCTTTATACTTTACCCATCTGGCAGACCTTTCTACAGACAATCTCAACTTCTCTGGGAAGCATACAGAAGTATGTTGCAATTAATGCCCAAAGGCTGCTCGCACACATATCCACCAATTGTCTATAACCAGGTACTCATTTGTATTGCTGTGTGAACTGGAGCAACGTAGAGTGAACAAATTTGAACCTTCATCAGCTTGTAATTTACAGTCTGGCTTCTTTTGATAAATGTGTGTGTGTGTGTGTGTGTGTGTGTGTGTGTGTGTGTGTGTGTGTGTGTGTGTGTGTGTGTGTGTGTGTGTGTGGTGTATTCTAGTAATACATCACAAACGAACAGTCATCGCGGCGACCATTTCGCAATTAAAACACACATTTCGATTTAAGAAATATATTTAACGAATGTTTCATTGAATGAAAACTACGTTTATTTTAAATTTGTCAACACAATATATCTACCGCGTAAACTCTGCTTTAGCATGGTGTGTCTCTCTTAAATTATACGCCCAACTAGGCAACAACTCTGGCCGGTGGGGAAAAAGATCCAGTGGTTTATAACGGGAAATGTAAACGTATCTAAAAAGAACCTAATTGTTTACATACATCCTATTATAAATGGACCTATTTCGACTATATGTCACGGATTTGAGATTATAACAGTTTAAGCGTGTTATATAATGTTGTTCTATTCAAAACCAATATAAGACAGATTATTTAAATAATTGGCGTTAATCAAACACACTTATTGTTCCTTTGTTTTCTGACACCAGGGTTTCAGTCGAGTATCTATCCAGAGCAGATCACCCGAACGTATAGTCAATGCAATGCTTTCATACAATTCAAGAAAGACACGCTAGGCAAACAGACACACTCATTGCGGGATAACTATTCTTTAAAACTCTGCATGAAACAGGTTTTTACTGCAATGTTTATTCGTGCTGCAGGCGGCGTGTTTCGGCGGCATGAACGAGAGAATACATGCGGTGATGCAAGAGAGATCTAGTAGTTTAGTTGACGTCGGCGTAGGAGGCGCTAGTATGAGGACGGCGTGCTGCTCTTTCCGTGCAGAAGACGCGAATAATGCTTTTTGCGCTATTGACCATAGAACATACATTTGCGGTTTCCAAAATAATTACACTGTCTTCTCACGGGAAATGTGTTTACTCCTACGCTAGTATGCATGTTGTTTTGGACATATACGTTTAATAAACGTATAATGAATGGATGAATGAATGAATGAATGAACGAACGAACGAACGAACGAACGAACGAACGAACGAACGAACGAACGAACGAACGAACGAACGAACGAACGAACGAACGAACGAACGAACGAACGAACGAACGAACGAACGAACGAACGAACGAACGAACGAACGAACGAACGAACGAACGAACGAACGAACGAACGAAAGAATGAATGAATGAATGGATGAATGAATGAATGAATGAATGAATGAATGAATGGATGGATGGATGGATGGATGAAAGAACGAACGAACGAACGAACGAACGAACGAACGAACGAACGAACGAACGAACGAACGAACGAACGAACGAACGAACGAACGAACGGACGGACGGACGAACGAACGAACGAACGAACGAACGAACGAACGAACGAACGAACGAACGAACGAACGAACGAACGAACGAACGAACGAACGAACGAACGAACGAACGAACGAACGAACGAACGAACGAACGAACGAACGAACGAACGAACGAACGAACGAACGAACGAACGAACGAACGAACGAACGAACGAACGAACGAACGAACGAACGAACGAACGAACGAACGAACGAACGAACGAACGAACGAACGAACGAACGAACGAACGAACGAACGAACGAACGAACGAACGAACGAACGGACGAACGGACGAACGGACGAACGGACGGACGAACGGACGAACGAACGAACGAACGAACGAACGAACGAACGAACGAACGAACGAACGAACGAACGAACGAACGAACGAACGAACGAACGAACGAACGAACGAACGAACGAACGAACGAACGAACGAACGAACGAACGAACGAACGAACGAACGAACGAACGAACGAACGAACGAACGAACGAACGAACGAACGAACGAACGAACGAACGAACGAACGAACGAACGAACGAACGAACGAACGAACGAACGAACGAACGAACGAACGAACGAACGAACGGACGAACGAACGAACGAACGAACGGACGAACGGTATTCTGCTCAATGAGCACAAGAAAGTCACAAAATATTGCAAATGGTTTCCATCGAAAATGAGTGTGTAGCTATTTGGAAGAAAAGAACTCGCTATGGTTGACGTTTGAATTTACTCGGTGACTCCACTGCATGACAGAAATATATGGGCCACGGTCTGAAACCAATAACCACGTTTCAAATGGGTATAACGAATTTCACTTGCCGAGTTGTCTGAGCGACTTATACCTGTGCGTTGCCCTTTGATTCCTTTTTGCGAGCTCAAGTATGCAATTATAGCACCAACGTCTACAATATCACCACTCGTAATATTGTCGTTGATATATTGTATTACTAATGAGAGGCTTGTAGGACTGGTTTTGGTGTCATCTTCCACTAAACAAGTTTTGTGTTGTGATAGCTAAGTACATCGCACATAGTTTTTTTTATTTCCAGTTCTCTATACCTTTTTTTATCGTTATAAGATATCAACTGCTTTTTACGAAAGCTTACGCGTAGAAGACCCCAAGCGCAAACGCATCGTTGGACCATCAACGCCCTGTCAGAACCCAGTCCAATATCTAGAAAAAGTCGAAGACCACGACGACGACGAAGAAGAAGCGGACACATCTGATTAACCCACTCGTTAAAGTTTTAGTGTTTGTCATGGCATGTTGATTTCGCTGTCATGCATCGTTAGAGTGACACTTGACGCCCCCTTGAAATATACACAAGAAGACCTACTTCCCGTGATTCCCTTGCAGAGCAGTGATATGTGAATCTTCCATTGTGACGCGGTTCTTGTTATATTGATGACCATCGTTCTTCATCTTCACTATTTCAATTCTCTCCGTCACCTACGACCGGAATATTGACGACACTTCGTACGGGTCGATGGTTCCTTGCTGATTGAAATGAAGTCAAGTTCGTATATAACATTTCGACAGATTAATGTGTATCTTATTTGTGTCCCAATGCCCTTTCTCTGAGTATGGTTTCACCACACAGTTAATTATATTGCGCGTTTGTTTGGTAAACACGTTGTTGGAAGTATGTCATAGCAAACGTGTTTGGAAGTTTAACTGAGTCTC
>OZ024854.1:35083533-35086033 GCA_964017155.1 Oasisia sp. SBJ-2009
GAACGAACGAACGAACGAACGAACGAACGAACGAAGGAACGAAGGACGGACGGACGGACGGACGGACGGACGGACGGACGGACGGACGGACGGACGGACGGACGGACGGACGGACGGACGGACGGACGGACGGACGGACGGACGGACGGACGGACGGACGGACGGACGGACGGACGGACGGACGGACGGACGGACGGACGGACGGACGGACGGACGGACGGACGGACGGACGGACGGACGGACGGACGGACGGACGGACGGACGGACGGACGGACGGACGGACGGACGGACGGACGGACGGACGGACGGACGGACGGACGGACGGACGGACGGACGGACGGACGGACGGACGGACGGACGGACGGACGGACGGACGGACGGACGCATTTCGATAGATAATCATTTAACCCGTCAGTAATTCCATCGAAGAGACAGTTAGTAAATAAGTACAGATTTCGTGAAGCGGTTGTAGGCCTACGGCGGACTGATTAGAAACAACTACTAAACTAACTGATTTACCCTATGTAGGATATATGCTATATGAAGTATGCCTATGGACACACGTATAGGTAACGACGTCATAGTTTATTGTTATATACAGTTTTACTGGGTATAAGTTGTCGCCACGAAAACCAGACTGACGTCAACAGGGTTGTCCGAAAGATTTACTGGCTTATGTATTTGTCTCGTATTTGTGACGCACACGCCACACTAGCGTGATTCAACACAGTTTACGAAACCACCCATGCTTCAGGTAACTGTTGCATTCACATTAAAATAATGTAAAGGGTGTAAGGTGCAGTCATTTATCATCAGGTTGTTCTGACGCTGGTGTCGCCTCAGTGACATTTGATTTATTAACTTTTGACGTTCATAAGTTTGCATGTTACCTGTAATATTATTAAACCTTTGGCATTCTTATGAAACACCGACATTCACATCCGTTAATTGATAAGATGACGGTTGATTAACGTCCCTGTATCATATACAACATGTCACATAGAGCCATAGAATGAGAGGCAAAGGAAATAAACACAAACAGCGGCTCCGCTTTGATAATAGTTTATCCCCAATTGGTGTATTTTATAATGTTATGTCATGATAGGATTGCGTGTACCGAAGTAGTATTCTGCGTTGGTGTTGACGCAGCTTTCCAGGCTTAAAGAGGTTGTATTCATTAATTTGATTTGTGAAAGCTGTGGGCGTTTAACAACACGCGAGCTTCCAATATTTGTAAAGTTCAAATATGACAACGACACGGTGGGGGTTGAACTAAGAAAAACACGTTGCGGTCTCGGTCGCGATTTCGTCAATCAATTTTAATTAAACACGCGAATGAGACTACGCTGAATATACTATATAAAGGGAGATGATTCCAACACTTGGCCACTCTTCACTCGAGAGAGATCACCAGAGCAGTTGGTATGTAGCGGTAAGATATTTTATTCGCATGCACGTCATATGTTATTGATCAATTTAGGCAGTTTTGTTAAAAGCTATAAACCGTTTTTCACACAGCTACTGAAGGGGTAAAGTGAAGTGATTCAACTGAGAACCTACAAGAAAGAGAACCTCTCGCGCTGCAGTTACAGGACAGCTCAATCTTGAATATTATCGACGATGGTTCTTAGAACATGTGGAAATGGATTTTAATTACACGTAGCTGTTTGCATTGCTACGGGCAATCAACAACTTAAACTCCAAATTAGTGTTTTATGTTGTACAGGTCACTAGTCACATCATCAGAATGAAGGTCGTCGTTTTCTTCGCTGCAATTTGCATCTTCGCCCTCGTCATGCCTCAGGCGTACGCCGAGGAGGAGGAGAGGACCGCTGTCCGCTACGTCAGAAGCGCCAAGGGTGAGGGATTATACAAAAGCTCGATTTTAATTTGAATTGTACATACGTTTGCAGTCATACCACAATAATCTCAACCGTGGAATATTGCACAAGTCTGACTTAGAGGTATTATCTTTGTTAATTGCAAACGCTTCCATCGTTGCACATAACGGCAGCCGAGGAACCAGTAGTATTTAAGCCGTGGTTATGATGTCCTTTCCCCGATTTTTTTTTATGATAGATAGTATTTCCCTTCTCCATTAAATATAAAGACCACGCGTATATGGCATAGTATGATCACGAAAACACTTACATACTGTGTTTTGTGTTTTAGCTCCGGTGATGTGCGCCGCCAAGTGCCAGTACGACTCGTGCAAGAAGATCTGCATGCACTGCGCCATCTGCTACTGCAGCAACCACGTCTACGGCCAGTGCAAGTGCTGCGACTAAACACGACAACAAACGAACCCGTTATAACGACACAGCAGGAACGAATACAACCACGAAGGACACTAAACTACATATCATAACCTCAGTGACATACATGTTATTGTAACCACACAGGGAACATGCCAAACGTGTGATCATTGTCATCAATGGACGATGTATGTCAATTGCTCGAAATAAAGTGATCTCTCTCTATTTCTACTGTTTGTGTCTTC
>OZ024854.1:35088533-35113533 GCA_964017155.1 Oasisia sp. SBJ-2009
AACGTATAATTCTGGTATATAAAGTACACATTTTGTTTACACTGTTTCGATAGTGAAACACGTTATGCCGTAATGCGTCATTTTGCGAGGGCGAAGAACTTCATGCTGTTCCTTCTGTCTTCCATACTTGTACAACTCCTCATATGAACATCACAATATATAAGTACATAGTGTGTGTTTTCTTTCATATTAAAAAAAGCAGTATACATATCACGAATGATAAAGGAAATAATATCCACTACGTAAATACTCCTGATTCCTGTGTTGCTATGTTATGTAGAACGATAGAAGCGCTTGTAATTAACTAAGACAATACCTCTAAGTTAGATTTGTATAATGTCCCACGATTTAGACAATTGTGGTAGCGATCCTCATAATTATCGAGAGATACAACAAAACCCAATTTTTAGTACCTCTCCATCGGAGGTTATGGGCAATCATCTTCCTGCAGTCGACGGTCGTTTTTGATGAACGGCCATGTTGGATTTGTCATCATATGTGGCGTCAAATTGTAAATTAGATAGGTCAGACGTGTCGGGAATGTAAACGTGAGGCGGAATTAATACAAAATTTGGCTATCTAGCCCTTCTAGATCCAAACTTATAGATGAAAACCCGGTTAGTGGCGACCAATTTGTATTTCTCGCTCCAGTGACGTTATGCCACGATTTTCAAACAGCAACTCCTGAAGTGTTGAAAGACATGGCATGTAGAATACAAATAAAAAAACTGCGTTTACTTCAACATTTTTACGGGCCTATATATGCCAGAGCCTGAGCTAATAATATAAGAAACGCGAATGATCGTCAGGCAATGTTGCAAAGGTTCGTGTGTGGGTTGCACATAAATTACCTTTACAGCGACATAATAATCATAATCGTCATATTTCTATAGCGCTGTTCCAACTTTCGTTTCTCACAGCGCTGTACAGAATGTTCTTGCCAAAAAATTTGTCTTTAATTATACTTTAAATGCAGCAGTGGTCATAGATGACAATGTCAGATGCTGCGGTAGTGCATTCCATAGACTTGGGGCTGCCACGCTGAAAGCTCTGTCACCCCAGTGACGCCTTGTGTGTGGCACTCACAATAAACTGTGTTCGCTGGAGCGCAGCGACCTAACCGGCTGGCGTCGGCTTGCTGTGATAGCACACCGTTCACTGGCATAATCACGTTCATCTATATAGAAGAGTTGCACCCATTATTACATTTTCATCCCAACGTGTTCGTTGAGTTATGTAGACGTTTGTAAATATCACGCACTTGACACTATACATTTTGGCACAGCCACAAAGGGCGCTCCTTTCATAAATGAAAAACCTAAGGGTCTCGCCCACGGCTTCTGCGTGAGTGTGACCAATAACTTTCCCTTATATGCAACACCTGGAATGCATAAACAGTCACTACATAAACAGAGACGTCTCTGTCGTTGGCTCACTCGTTAGTCGAGTGAGGTCACGAAATCGGTAAGGAACTACTACGTGTTATCGCTATGCCGGTCATGTATCAATGGCTAATTCTGAACAGGACAAATTGTGTCAGGCCTTAAATAGCGTTAGCTGAAGGGGTGCCATTTAATTGTAGCATTTTGCATTGTGATACACACTTTCCTTTTTAAGTAACGTAATACAGATATTATGCAAACATACTTTGATATGTTGAGCTACTTTGTATGTTTATGCTCGCGTACTAGTTTGATTTAGACCAACATACATCATACTCACCAAGTAGGTATCTAGAATCGCAAATATAATAAGTATATTATAACTATAAATAGTATAGTCAATGAAGTGATAGGTATATTAACTACCTATAGACAACCGCATTCGTAGCAGTCATCCATAGAACAGTACTAAGTCACTGAACTATTAAGTTAAGTTACATTTTTACTGATCTCCATACGTTATAGTGAGTTTATGTATTTCATCATGACATTGTATACTAGACACTTCACTTGCGATTTTACTATTCATCGTATGTCTTAGACATGTGAATATGCATATGTAATATTAAGTTGATCATGCCATTGTATATATTGTCGCTAGATACATTGCAAGTGTTTAATATATATATATATATATATATATATATATATATATATATATATATATATATATATATATGTATATATATATATATATATATATATATTATATTATATATATATATATATATATATATATATAATATATATATATATATATATATATAATATATATATATATATATATATATATATATATATATATATATATATATATATATATACACACACAGTATATTATATAGTGCTTCTTCTCCAGTACTGGATGCTAAATAAACTAATACTATAAACAGTATAATTGAAACTTTCAGATGACAGATCGTAGCATAGTGTAAAGCATTCGATGTGCCTATATGTTGTTCTCAGGTAACGTGGCACATCACCAGAATGAAGGGAGTTGTTTTCTTCGCAGCTATTTCCATCTTCGCCTTCGTGTTACCCCAGGCGTACGCCTATGGATGGCGCAGTAACAGTATGTAACAAGGAGTTCTGCTTTAGTAAGATAAGACCATACGTATTCACTCCTTATATGCATTGCATATTCATGGCTATTTTGCTAGAAACACCGTTTTCGAACAAATTAATGACCGACGTTTGGACAGGAAAGTAATTAGCATGCATTGGAAAAGAAAACATAACAATGCAATGTCACCTGTCCCAAGGATTGCGACATTATCAAAGCAGTGAATGGTAATGATATTAATATATTTATTTTAGAATTAGCACCTTTTCAATGAGATAACATGTCCGATGTTTATACATACAGCATAATACTGTACCTGCACAAGGTTCTTGTAAAGGTACATATGACCCATGTAACGAATCTGTAGTAATATTACAAGCAAAAATGCCCTGTGTAATAACTCATGATTCTGCAGTAATAGTGTTGTGTTTGATTAAACCAAGCCATACTACGTCTCCTGTAGGTCTGCTCTTTGAACTGATGAACTTCTATAGAAATCGTGGACAAGTAGGTGATCGACCTGCTGGAAATCGAGGTCAGTGCTTCTGCTGTTGTCAATGTCATTACACTTACTACATCTTGTGAAGGTTTACTTGCATCTCTATAGAGCTTGAGTCCAGAGTAACAGTGCTACGTGAGAATTTTGTATATCAACGATGCCAAAGTATTTGAACTGCGTTGAGTAAACACCAACCCAAGCGTCACAACAGGATGTTGCTACTAGGTATGGATCGACGGATGGGCAACAATGTCATATATTGAAATAAAGTGGTACCTCACTAGTAAGGTCCTTCTCTGTGACCATATTGTTGTGAGGTAACCGTAGTGGCGGGACTATTTTATTTTAAATTCGTATTCTATTTTTTCGAGTTTGAGAAGGGCATGGCCCTGTGTAAGTGTATGATTTAAGCTTTGACATCCAGCAGCAGCTCACCACATTATGCATGCATGAAAATGTGCATGCTCATTTGTTGTTCTTGTTGAAAACAAAATTCGTTCGTTCGTTCGTTCGTTCGTTCGTTCGTTCGTTCGTTCGTTCGTTCGTTCGTTCGTTCGTTCGTTCGTTCGTTCGTTCGTTCGTTCGTTCGTTCGTTCGTTCGTTCGTTCGTTCGTTCGTTCGTTCGTTCGTTCGTTCGTTCGTTCGTTCGTTCGTTCGTTCGTTCGTTCGCGTTCGTTCGTTCGTTCGCGTTCGTTCGTTCGTTCGCGTTCGTTCGTTCGTTCGTTCGTTTCGTTCGTTCGTTCGTTCGTTCGTTCGTTCGTTCGTTCGTTCGTTCGTTCGCTCGCTCGCTCGATCGATCGGTCGGTCGTTCGTTCGTTCGTTCGTTCGTTCGTTCGTTCGTTCGTTCGTTCGTTCGTTCGTTCGTTCGTTCGTTCGTTCGTTCGTTCGTTCGTTCGTTCGTTCGTTCGTTCGTTCGTTCGTTCGTTCGTTCGTTCGTTCGTTCGTTCGTTCGTTCGTTCGTTCGTTCGTTCGTTCGTTCGCGTTCGTTCGTTCGTTCGCGTTCGTTCGTTCGTTCGCGTTCGTTCGTTCGTTCGTTCGTTTCGTTCGTTCGTTCGTTCGTTCGTTCGTTCGTTCGTTCGTTCGTTCGTTCGTTCGTTCGTTCGTTCGTTCGTTCGCTCGCTCGCTCGCTCGATCGGTCGGTCGCTCGTTCGTTCGTTCGTTCGTTCGTTCATTCGTTCGTTCGTTCGTTCGTTCGTTCGTTCGCGTTCGTTCGTTCGTTCGCGTTCGTTCGTTCGTTCGCGTTCGTTCGTTCGTTCGTTCGTTCGTTCGTTCGTTCGTTTCGTTCGTTCGTTCGTTCGCTCGCTCGCTCGCTCGCTCGCTCGCTCGTTCGTTCGTTCGTTCGTTCGTTCGTTCGCTCGCTCGCTCGATCGGTCGGTCGCTCGTTCGTTCGTTCGTTCGTTCGTTCGTTCGTTCATCAATTCATACATTCATCCATTCATCCATTCATCCATTCATCCATTTATCCATTCATCCATTCATCCATTCAGCCATAGTCTTACTCATTCACTCTTTATCTCATTATCTTACTCATTTACTCATTCATCATTCATTCATATCCTATTCTTTAACAGGTGGATCAAATTTGGGACTACTTTAGGGTGTATTTTATTTCGAGGTGGCAGCAACGTGATGATCGACTGTTGGCAAAATATGCATTTATTTCAGAAAGCGCTTCAGAAAACTGGGGTATGGATACCCCTCGGAATATTTAAAAGGCAAATATTTGGTACATATAGGAATCTCGGCATGTTGTGTAACATTCGTATTCGCACCTTGCACCACCAAAAAGGGATACTTAACTTCAACGAGAATGCAAACCTTACAGATTGTTATGTGAACTGAGGGCGTATTCCGAGAGGTTCCAAATGTTTTGCAGCATATGATTATCATTATGGAACAATGTGCGCTACAAATTGTGATGTGTGTTTTCAGGCCCTGTCATATGCTTCGCCAAGTGCCGCTACGATTAATGCAACAAGATCTGTGACCACTGCTGCGTCGGCCGCTGTATCGATGACGTATATGGCTCGTGCAAGTGCTGCGAAGAGTGATATGGAACGAAATAAAAACATTTGACCGTTCGACCTACTGCATAGTGTCCGCTGGATATATGTATGCCACAACTGACATACAGGGAACGGTCTAGTGTTATCACTGCTTTCCGTGTATCATCCGTTTCCATTACTCGAAATATAGATGTATCACTCCAAATGTTGTTTATTATGCATATGTACATACGTCTATACTACATTCACATATATACATTTGTGAAATGTACATGCCTCCACGCAGGACATGGGAATGAAGATATACACTATACAGTGGGTGGTATTGTATTAAGTACTACAATAAAACAAAATGACTTAGGGTTAATTATCAGTGATTATATGAAGGTTTCAGATCAATGCGGAATAGCAGCATCGAATGAAGACCAAGTATGTGGAACAATTAGGCGAAATACAGTGCACAAGAAAAAAGAACTAATAATACCGCTGTACAAAACAATAGATTTGACACTCGACATCACGGTGGCTCACAAATCACAATCGCACCACACAATTTGTCGACACCACGACAATTTATATTTATTCAAGGCACAACAGTAAACACCTCGACAACATGTTAATTTTGACACACTTTGCTCTTCAGCATTCACAAATCCTGCATTGCCAAAACACTTCATATAGTTGAAAACGAATTAGTTATTTAACTAGAGGTGAACAAAAACTATGTAAACACGGTTCTACAAAGTACTGCAAAAAGAGTAAAAAATTGAAACGACACATGCAAACATTATGTGTCATGATCCTTCACATGGCGGTCACTGCCATAAGACAATTCATGGCTTTTGGTTTTGGAAGACCGACTTTTGCAAAAACAGGCAATTTCGAAGCATCTGCTGATGGATTACCTACTACGAATGTAAGAAGAGAGGCTGATAAAAGAGCGTGGATAGTACAACTGTGTCACACGACGGAGAGGACACCAAGGTAGAGACAGTACGACAGCATGACACGAAACGGGAGGAGGGCTGGCGTGAACAACCATGAAAAGAGGAAAACATGTGTGAGGGAGGGAAAATGATAAGAAAGAATTTACCAAGTGTTTATGTGTTTGTTTGTTTGTTTGTGTGTGTGTGTGTGTGTGTGTGTGTGTGTGTGTGTGTGTGTGTGTGTGTACGTGTGTGTGTGTGTGTGTGTGTGTGTGTGTGTGCGTGCGTGCGTGCGTGTGTGTGTGTAAGTATGTATGTATGTATGTATGTATGTATGTATGTATGTATGTATGTACGTATATATGTATTTATGTATGTTCCATATTATATTCCAGGTTAATTAGCTCTTACATTTAAGCTCATGCCAAACACCGGTGAATAGATGTATGAAAATGTGTGCATCATTTTGCTTTTTTTGCATTTCTTTGCGTGGATGAATGTCCGAAAAAGTTATTTCCCTCCCAGGACGATATAAAGTGATGTCTTTGCGTGCACCAAAGTAGTTCATATCTTTGTTGACGCCATTTTCGTAGAATTATGACAATGTTTTTGTAAATGTTCTGTATAAAAATAGAAGGCGTTTGACTACACGCTGGCACCATAAACTAGACACGATTAGTGATGACATCTGTACAAAGAAAGCTCTAGAAAGAAAAAGCATTGCGGTTCGCTCCCCGGAGGTTGGACACATCAATATGAAATGAAAACACACAATAAGATCACGCAAACCTCTAGAAGAACACGCAAATCTCTAGAAAGAAAAAACATTGCGGTATACTTCATACGATCGCCGGTAGGTTGGAAACATTAATATGAACTGAAAACACACTATCAAATCACACAAAAGACGCTATAAAATGGGAGCTGTTTCCCACGCTTGGCCACTCTTAAGACAAGAGAGAGCACCAGAGCAGTCGGTCCGAAGTCGGTAAGAAAGTACTTTATACTATTGCTTTGATGACTCGTATTTCGTAGCCTACCGATAGTAGAACTTTGTTCAGTGCAAGCTGTCTCTACTGACCGAGTATTTCCAACTGTATGTTATATACATTGATTGAACTCCAGAGGCGAAGGTATCAGAGTAAACCGTTTTTGTACGGTTCTTTTGGGATGGGATGAAATTCAACGACCAAGTGGACTATTCCGTGAACGTTTAGGGTCAAAGGGAATCAATGCCGATACAGCAATAGCTAAGGAGATACGACATGATTTTAACGTTTAGCGTCATGTTGTCAATTTTATTTATATACCCAAAGTAATTGAGCGTGGTTAGAGCGACTGAAATATAGTAATCGAGAATGCTATTTCAGAGCCAGTGGTAGTGACCAGTTATTTTATCATGTTGTCTAGGTCACTAGCCACATCATCAGAATGAAGGTCGCCGTCTTCTTCGCTGCTATTTGCATCTTCGCCCTCGTCATGCCTCAGGCGTACGCCGAGGAGGAGGCCGCTGTCCGCGAGGTCAGAGGCGCCAAAGGTGAGGCTAATATATAGTTACGTAACGAGAAGCTTCAGAATGATTTAACATCCTTCCTGTGCAATATTCATAACGACCACTCCGCCATTACACTTTCTTTATTGTCGATTCGACGGTCATGGTCATCACCGAATGTGAATGATGCAATTGGTTTGCTGTTACGATAACAATTGTGTTTTTGTGTGTGGCTGAAAGGCGTAGGCCTACACTAGCAACGTCGCGCAATCTACACGCGTATAATAAAAACAAATGTCTGGCCGATAAAATTTTCGAATCAGCCAGACCTGTTGTGTTGGTCTAGACAACAAAACCAAAATGCCTTACCAAGTCATTAGACCCGCATACATTAGACACAAACCGGTTTTAGCACTTACCGGACTTACAACAAGAATTGTGTACAGTACGCCGCGATTAATATACGTTACCCAGCATATACATTTTCCTTTGTGTTTCAGCCCCGGTGATGTGCGCCGCCAAGTGCCAGTACAACTCGTGCAAGAAGATCTGCATGCACTGCGCCATCTGCTACTGCAGTAGTCAGGTCTACGGCGCCTGCAAGTGCTGCGACTAAACGCAACGTCGAAAGAAACCGTTACAAAGACATGGCAGGAACAAACATTATAACCAAGGAACATATTCTGTATCGCATATCCACTATTGCCCGCTACTGTATATCAACCAGGGAACGAGTCGGAAGTGTTACCATTGTCATCTATGTACGATATATTATGTGAGTTGCTCGAAATAAATTGATGTCTCTCCAGTTTCTTTTTTGTGTGTGCGTAACAAAATCATGATTATGATTGAAATATGTTGTGTATATGTGTATGTGTCTCTGTCTGTGTTTGTGTGTGCACCGTCGTTTTGCGTGCTTGTGCATGTGTCTGTGTGTGAATGTCAGAAGAAAATGGGTTGCATTCACATATATACATTTGTGAAATGTACTTGTCTCCATACAAGACATGGGAATGGAGATATACAATATACACTCGGTGGTGTTGTACTAAGTACTACTATAAAAAGAACATGACTTAAGGCTAATTATTAGTGCTGTTATGAAGGTCTCATATCAATGCGCAATAGCAGCATCGAAGGGTGACCACATACGAGGAATAATTAGGTGAAATGTAGTGTACAAAAAAGAACCAATAATAGCGTTTTACAAAACAATAGATTTGGCATTGCAACACACAACTAGTCGACACCACGCCCATTTATTTATATTCAAGCCACAAAAGTGAACATATCGACAACAAGTTAATTTTGACAACATTGTACTCTTCAACATTCACACATCCTGCATTGCAAAAACACATCATATAGTTAAAAAAGAATTAGTTATTTAACTAGTGGTGAAAAACTATGTCAACACGGTTCTACAAAGAACTGCAAAAAGAGTGAAACTTTGAAATGATACATGCACAAATTATGTGTCATGATCCTTCAACTTGTAAACTGCCATAAGGCAATTCATGGTTTTTGGTTTTGGAACAGCGAACTTGTCAAATCTAGGCAATTTTAAAGCATGTACTGATTAATCACCTAGTAAGAATGTAAGAAGAGAGGCTGGCAAAAAGAGCGTGGATAGTACAACTGTGTCACATGACGGAGCAGACACCAAGGTAGAGACAGTTCGACAGCATAACATGAAACATGAGGCGTGAACAACCATGAATTTATGAGAGAAAGAGGTACACGTATGTAAGAAAGAAAGAATCTAACAAGAGTTTGTGTTTGTGTGTATGTATATATATATATATATATATATATATATATATATATATATATATATATATATATATATATATATGTATATATATATATATATATATATATATATGTGTGTGTATGTATGTATGTATTTATACGTGTATGTTTGTGTGTGTGTATGTGTGTGTTGTCTGTGTGTTTGTTTGTGTGTGTATGTGTGTGTGTGTGTGTGTGTGTGTGTGTGTGTGGGTGTGTGTGTGTGTGTGTGTGTGTGTGTGTGTGTGTGTGTGTGTGTGTGTGTGTGTGTGTGTGTGTGTGTGTGACAGAGGGAGAGAGAGAGTGGGAGAGTGTGTATAAGTGTGTGTGTATGCATGGGTGTTCCAAGTTGTACTCCCGGTTACCTGTTACATTTTAAGCTCATGCCGAACACCGGTGAATACATGTATGAAAATGTGTGCATCATTTTGCTTTTTGTGCGTGTGTTTGCGTGGACAAATGTCCGAAAAACTTGCTGCCCTCCCTGGGCGACGTAAAGTGATACATTTGCGTGCACCAAAGTAGTTCATATCTATCATGACGCCATTTTCGAAGAATTCTGACAATGTTTTTGTAAATGTTCTCTATGAAAATAGAAGGTGTTTAACTACACCCTGTCACCATAAATTAGACACGATTAGTGACGACGTCTGTATAAAGAAAGCTCTAGAAAGAAAAAAACATTGCGATATACTTCATACGATCGCCGTAGGTTGGAAACATTAATTTGAACTGAAAACACACTATCAAATCAGACAAAAGACGCTATAAAATGGGAGCTGTTTCCCATACTTGGCCAGTTTTCAGTCGAGAGAGATCACCAGAGCAGTCCGTCCGAAGTTGGTAAGAAAGTAGTTTATACTATTGCTTTGATGACTCGTATTTCGGAGCCTACCGATAGTAGAACTTTATTGTCTCTATTGAGCGTGCACTTCCAACGGTATGCTATATACATTGATTGAACTTCAGAGGTGAACGTTTCAGAGTAAACCGTTTTTGTACGGGTCATTCGGGATGCCGTGAAATTAGAAGACCAAACGAATCGTTCCAATAACATTTAGGGTCAAAGGGAATCGCTGCCGAAACAGCAATAGCTAAGGAGGTACGACACGATTTTAACGTTTAGCGTCATGTTGTCAACTTTCTTTTAAATCCAAAGTAATTCAGTGTGGTTAGAGCGACTGAAATATAGTAATCGAGAATATAATATCTTTAGAGCGACCAGTGGTAATGACCAGTTATTATTTCATGTTGTATAGGTCACTTGCCACATCATCCGAATGAAGGTCGCCGTCTTCTTCGCTGCTATTTGCATCTTCGCCCTCGTCATGCCTCAGGCATACGCCGAGGAGGAGGAGAGGAGGCCGCTGTCCGCGAGTTAAGAGGCGCCAAAGGTTAGGCTAATATATAGTTACGTAACGTGAAGCTTCCGAATGATTTAACGTCCTTCCTTTGCAATAATCATAACGACCACTCCGCCATAATGTTGTCGATTCGTTGGTCATCACCGTATGTGAATGATGCAATTGGTTAGCTGTTACGACAACAATTTTGTTTTGTTTTATGCTGAAAGGCGTAGGCCTATACTTGCAACGTCGCGCAATCTACACGCGTACACTAAAAATAAATGTCTGGCCGATTAAATTTTCGAATCGGCCAGACCTGCTGTGTTGGTCTAGGCAACAAAAGCAAAATGGCTTACCAAGTCATTACACCCGCATACCGGTTTTAGCACTTACCGGTCTTACAGCAAGCATTGTGTACAGTACGCCGCGATTAATATACGTTACCCAGGCATAAATATTTTCATTAGACCCGCATACATTAGACACAAAACGGTTTCAGCACTTACCGGACTTACAACAAGCTTTGTGTACTGTACGCCGCGGTTAATATACGTTCCCCATGCATAAATATTTTCCTTTATGTTTCAGCCCCGGTAATGTGCGCCGCCAAGTGCCAGTATAAACCGTGCAAGAAGATCTGCATGCACTGCGCCATCTGCTACTGCAGTAGCCAAGTTTACGGCGTCTGCAAGTGCTGCGATTAAACGCAACTTCGAAATAAACCGTTACAAAGACATGGCAGGAACAAACATTATAACCAAGGAACATATTCTGTATCGCATATCCACTATTGCCCGCTACTGTATATCAACCAGAGAACGAGTCGGAAGTGTTACCATTGTCATCTATGTACGATATATTATGTGAGTTGCTCGAAATAAAGTGATGTCTCTCCAGTGTCTTTTTTGTGTGCATAACAAAATCATCATTATGATTGAAATGTGAGGTGTATGTGTGTATATGTCTCTGTCTGTGTGTGTATGTACATCATCTGTTTGCGTATTTGTGCGTGTGTCTATGTGGGTGAATGTCAGACGAAAATGGCTTGCATTCATATATATACATTTTTTTAATGTACGTGCCTTCACACAGGACATGGGAATGGAGATATACAAAATGCACTTGGTGGTATTGTACTACTATAACAAACCATGACTTAGGGTTAGTTATTAGTGCTGATAAGAAGGGCTCGTATAAATGCGGAATAGCACCATCGAAGGGAGACCAAATATTTCGAATAATTAGGTGAAATATAGTGTACAACGAAAAAGAACTAATAATACCCCTGTAAAAAGCACAGTAGGTTTGGCATTGCAACACACAACTAGTCGACACCGCGACCATTTATTTATATTCAAGACACAACAGTGAACATATCGATAACAAGTTAATTTTGACAACATTGAACTCTTCAGCATTCACAAATCCTGCATTATGAAAACACTACATATAGTTGAAAATTAATTCGTTATTTAACGAGAGGTGAAAAACAACTATGTAAACACTGTTGTACAAAGAACTGCAAAATGAGTGAAAAATTGAAATGATACATGCAAACTATATGTGTCATGGTCCTTCACATAGCGGTCACTGACATCAGACAATGCATGGTTTTTGGTTTTGGAAGAATGACTTTGTCAAAAACAGGCAATTTCGAAGCACCTGCTGATGGATTACCTACTAAGAATATAAGAAGAGAGGCTGACATGACAAAAAGAGCGTGAATAGTACAACTTTGTAACACGACGGAGAGGACACCAAGGTAGAGACAGTACGAAACGTGAGGAGGGCTGGCGTGAACAACGTGAGGGAGGGAAAATGATAAGAAAGACAGAATTTACCAAGTATTTATGTGTTTGTTTGTTTGTGTGTGTATGTGTGTGTGTATATGTATGTATGTATATATGTATGTATGTATGTATGTATGTATGTATGTATGTATGTATGTATGTATGTATGTATGTATGTATGTTTGTGTTTTCTATGTTGTATTCCCGGTTAATTAGCTCTTACATTTAAGCTCATGCCAAACACCGGTGAATAGATGTATGAAAATGTGTGCATCATTTTGCTTTTTGTGTGGATTTCTTTGCGTGGACGAATGTCCGAAAAAGTTGCTTCCCACCCAGGGCGATATAAAGTGATGTCTTTGCGTGCACCAACGTAGTTCATATCTTTGTTGACGCCATTTTCGTAGAATTATGACAATGTTTTTGTAAATGTTCTCTATGAAAATAGGTGTTTGACTGCACGCTGGCACCATAAACTAGACACGATTAGTGATGACATCTGTACAAAGAATGCTCTAGAAAGAAAAACCATTGCGGTACGCTCCCCGGAGGTTGGACACATCAATATGAAATAAAAACACACAATAATACAACGCAAAAGACGTTATAAAATGGGAGCTGTTTCCCACGCTTGGCTACTCTTCAGACGAGAGAGAGAGAGAGAGAGCACCAGAGTAGTCTATCCGAAGTCGGTAAGAAAGTACTTTATACTATTGCTTTGATGACTCGTATTTCGTAGCCTACCGATAGTAGGACTTTGTTCAGTGCCAGCTGTCTCTACTGACCGAGTACTTCCAACTGTATGTTATATACATTGATTGAACTCCAAAGGTGAACGTTTTAGAGTAAACTGGTTTTGTATGGCACGTTTAGGATGACCTGAAATTAAACGACCAAATGAATTATTCCGGGAGCATTTAGGGTCATAGGGAATCGCTGCCGAGAAAGCAATACCTAAGGAGTTACGATACTATTTTAACGTTTATCGTCATCTTGTTAACCATCTTGTAAAACCAAAGTAATTGAGCGTGGTTAGAGCGACGTAAAAATAGTAATCGACAATACGATTTCAGAGCGACCAGTGTTAGTGACTAGTTATTATTTCATGTTTTATAGGTCACTAGTCACATCATCAGAATGAAGGTCGTCGTCTGCTTCGCTGCTATTTGCATCTTCGCCCTCGCCATGCCTCAGGCGTACGCCGAGGAGGAGGGGGAGACCGCTGTCCGCGAGGTCAGAAACGCCAAAGGTGAGGCTAATATATAGTTACATAACGAGAAGCTTCAGAACGACTTAACCCATTAGCACGCAGCCGATTTTAACTTGAAACCTGTGGCTCCTCATATATTTGAGCTATATGTTTAAAAATATTGCTTGCGCCGTTGCAATGTTGTAGATAATAAAAGTACCTTCACAGTGGTGTCAAAACTGTTGTTATAAATTTAAAATATGTTGACCATTTCTTGGTTGACACTATGACCTTTTGAAACTTTCGGTAAAATAATTACTTTGTTGCGGTGTAACATTTTTATACTTGGATTTCTACTGCAACAGGTTGAGTTTATTTAAAATAAAAATAAATTAGCTATACACTGGTATAAAACTTGTTACAATATATTACATATTTTAGCTGTACACGTGGCCAACTCCTGACTGGAGGATATTTCTAAGTATCCAATATAGTCACAATTTAATGTTATATGTCTAGATAGGCGTCCTTCCTCTGCAATATTCATAACGATCCCTTTAGCATATCGATCACTGCGTAAACATTTTGTAAGCCAATATTAAATGATACAGTTATTTTTGCTGGTTTATTTACAGCGCAAACTATTGAACTTAATATGCACATATAAATGTAGAGGTAAAAAAACTATGTCAGATTGTTTGTTTAGTTAAAACGCAACTGTTGATATATCCATATACACTATACTTAATAACATTACATTTGGAACAATAGACATGCAAGATAACAGACAAGATGTAAACACATTGCTATGCAGATCCCGTCAAACCATATTGTAACATAATGCAACTTTCGAAACATCCAATCTCGCTGATTGAAAAGTATATGTTAAAAGTGTATCCCTTTATAATTATACACTACTATCGAACAATGACCATAGCTGTTTTATTTGTACGTGTCTTGTGTAAAGGCTACAATTCCCCGATGGAACCGAACATACGAAATCGCTGTCATTTGCCCAATAATTTCATAACACTATGGTTGCTTGCTGTATTATCCTAAATCTAATGCCATGGTTACTCCGGCGTCAATGGCGCCGACTTCACGCTTCGCCGAGAAGAGCGAGGGGCTGCGCTAAGCCACACATTCGTGATCACGACGAGCAACGGCCGATTTCGGTTGCAATAACCCTTTGAAACGACCTCAAAAAGAACTGGCCGATCTTGCTACATGTCTATAAGTTCATTATCGCGCACTTCTGTTAGCCACCAGCCACTCCGCCAAAATAATATCGATTCGTCGCTCATGGTCATCACCGACTGTGCATGATACAATTGGTTCTTTGTTACAGCAGTTTTGTTTTGTTCATTAGCAACGTCTCGCAATCTACACGCGCACACTAAAAACAAATGACTGGCCGATTACATTTTCGAATCGCCCAGACTTGCTGTGTATAGACAACAAAACAAAAACGTCTTACCAAGTCATTAACAAGATTTTTAACAAGATTTAACAAGATTGCCACCTAGAGAATCAACTCTAGATGGCAGGTGGACAAGGAAGCCGTTTGGCTTATCGAGAGTCCAACCTATCTATCTAAGTATACCCTGCCCGTCTTAGGTATATGTCAATTTTATTTTTAAACATATTAACACTTCTAGCACCTACACAATCAGCTGATAATTTGTTCCATTCGTTTACTATTCTTTGGGAAAATGAAAATTTTCTAATATCTAGTCTACACTGCTTCTTTGCTAATGCAACTCCATGTCCTCTAGTCCTTCTCTCTTCCTTGACCGTGAAAAAAATATTTCTGTCAATATTTTCATACCCATTCAATATTTTAAAAACCTCAATCTGATCTCCTCTCAATCTTCTGGTTTCTAGTGTTGTTAGACCACATTCCTTTAGACGCATTTCATAACTAATATTCCTGAGTTTTTGTATCATTTTTGTTGCTCTCCTTTGTACTCTTTCTAGCATATCAATATCCTTCTTGCGATATGGCCTCCATGCTTGTATACAATATTCTAAATGAGGCCTAACTATTGTTTTATAAAGCGGTATTATTAGTTCTTTTTCTTTGTATACTATATTTCGCCTAATTAATCCAAGAATTTGGTTTGCCTTCGCTGCTGCAATTCCACACTGCTCTGATACCTTCATGTCAGCACTAATGGTTAAACCTAAGTCCTTTTCCTTTACAGTAGTATTTAGTACAGTACCACCCATTGTATATTTTGCATTTTCATTCCCATGTCCTGTGTGGAGGCACTTACACTTTCCAAAGTTAAACAGCATTTGCCATTTCTCAGACCATTCTATCAACTTATTTAGATCATCTTGTAAATGCTGTCTATCTGCATCACTTTTTATTTTCCTAAACACTTTTGTGTCGTCCGCAAACTTCAACACCTTGCTTGTTACGTCATCATCCAAATCATTGATATATATTAAGAATAAAATAGGTCCCAATACTGATCCTTGCGGTACTCCACTCAAAACAGATTTCCAATTTGAAACCTCCCCATCAACTACTACTCTTTGTCTTCTATCAATAAGCCATTTTTCTATCCAGTTAATCATACTATTTCCTATGCCATGGGCCTTTAGTTTAAGTAGTAATCTTTGGTGTGGCACTTTGTCAAAGGCTTTTTTAAAATCTAAGTAGATTATATCTACTGGTGATCCCTCATCTACCCACTTTGTGACATCTTCCAAAAAACATAACATATTTGTTAAGCATGACCTCGCTTTTAAAAACCCATGTTGAGATGTGTTTATCAATTTATTTTTAACAAGAAAATCAACCAAGTGATCTTTAATTAGTCTTTCTAATAGTTTACAAATCACCGATGTTAAACTCACTGGTCTATAGTTCTCTGACTTGCTTCTTGATCCTTTTTTAAATAATGGTATGATGTTTGCTTCTTTCCATTCTACCGGAACCACTCCTTCCTCTAATGCCAAATTGAACACTGTTGCAAGTGGTATGCTAATTTGTTCTACAATTTCCAGTAGTAATTTGGGAGGAATCCCATCCACTCCTGGTGATTTATTATCCTTCATATCTCTTATTTTCATAGCTACCATTTTTGGGGTTACAGTTAGTTGTCCTAAATAGTCACACTCTCTCCCTTCGAACTTAGTCTCTAGTACTGGTAATGTACTAATATCTTCCCTGGTAAACACCGAACTAAAGTATTCATTTAGGTTTTCTGCCATTAAGAATCCCTCCGTTATTATGTTTCCATCACTACCTTCTAGTGGCCCGACCTTATCTTGAACTTTCTGTTTACTTCGAACATACGCATAAAAACTCTTGCTGTCATGTTTTATGTTGAAAGCTATTTTTTGTTCATAGCTTCTCTTCGAATTTCTAATTTCAGCTGTAGCTTGATTAAGTGCTTCTTTATAAATGGCATAGTCTTCTTCACTTCCAGTATGTCTATATGTCTTCCACATCATTTGCTTGTACTTGATTTTTCTAATGGCTTCCTTCGATAAGTGTTTCTTCTTTGACCTTTTCCCTTGTTTTTTCAAGGGGACAAATTTGTCAACGACGCAGTCAATTTCCCTCTTTAAGATATTCCAGCATTCTGTTGCTGTCTTATTCTTCAGTGTGTTATTCCAGTCTATCTTCGCTAAATATTCCCTCATGTCCTTATATCTTCCTTTGTGAAAATTTGTCCTGTACCGTATTTTTCTGTTCCGTTCTCCTTTTACTTTGATGATAAAATGTATCTGGTTATGATCACTACATCCCAGTGGCTCACATATATTGACATTATCAACAAATTCCTTCTGTGAGCTCAAAACTATGTCCAACACGTTCTTGTCCCTGGTTGGTTCTAACACATGTTGAAAAAGGAAACTATCTTGTACTAAATTTAAAAACTCTTGATCCTCTCTCCCAGGACTCTGTAGAGATGTCCACTTTATATGCCCATGGTTAAAATCCCCCATAATAATACAGTCCCGTTTACTCACTTCTTTTATAGCGTTGTGCATTTTTTCATTCTCTTCTATGCTTATGTTTGGACTACGATAAACTAACCCAACAGTTAATGTTGAGTTTCCTGTAACTATGTTACACCAGACAGCTTCACATTCTGCTTCTTTTTCTAATTTTATTTCATAAGCCTGGATGGATTCTTTAATATATAAAATAACTCCGCCTCCCCTTCTTCCTAATCTATCTTTCCTAAACATTACATATCCTGTCATTCCTAATTCGGCATCTGATATATCGGGGGTGGCCCAAGATTCAGTTATACCTATTATGTGAGGGTCAATATCTTCTACCATAATGTTTAGTTCATTTCTTTTGTTTACTATGCTCCTTGCATTTAAACAAACACATTTATAACCAAATTTCGTAGGGCTTTCCAGGCTGTTTTTTGCTGATTTCTTTTTGCTGTCTTTAGCTATGCCTCTAGTATTTGGCTTCTCTGTGTATCCCCCCTGCGAAACTAGTTTAAAAAATTGCAACCTGTTCCTCTGTCCATAGATTGTAGCAGGTTCTCGGAGAACACTGCTGCGCCCTTTCCGCTTAGATGGAGGCCATCTCTCACGTACATATCTTCCTTCCCAACAAAGTATCCCCACAAATCTACAAATCCAACTCCTTCTCCTTCACACATCTGCTCCACCAGAGCATTGATTGCCATCCTCTTACAGTTTCTATAGGTTGCTCCCCTTCCTCCGATTACTGGCAAGATTCCTGAGATAATGATCTGTTCAACTCTTGTCTTCTTCAGTTTCCCTACCAACTGTCTGTATCTTTGCACTATTCTAGTTGTCCCCTCCCTGTCTGCATTGTTCGTCCCTACATGTACTAATATCGATCCTCCCTGGCCATGCCCCAACACGTTCTCTACCCTATCTGTCACATGCTCAATCCGAGCGCCCGGAAGACAAACAACAACATCTTCTCCTTTGTTTAACGTCTTGTCCGTCTTTCGCAAAATTGAGTCGCCCATAAAAACCCTTTCTGTTCTCAATGCACCCTCGATCACTGCTTCAGAGTAGCTCCTCCGTTTTGCATCTCCCTGGTTGCTGACTTTCCCCCCTGCCGCTTTCTCTGTTCCTTTCTTTCCTGTCTCTTTTCTTCCTGACATCTTCCTTGTTATTGACTTCCGTTTGGTCATATCTACTCTCAGTTCCTTTCTTCCCTTCGTCTTTCCTCCTGTCGCATCTACTTCTATCATCTCCTGTCCCCTTGTCCCTCCCTCCTTCTCTACTGTCACTTTCTCCACTGTCTCCTTCATGCATGGCATGTTTTCTGTTGTTCTTTCTCCATTTGTTTTCCTTGCTATCATCCTCCCTCCTCTCTCCATCCCCTTCACAAGATCCGTTAGCTTAGCTAGCTCTGCCGTCAGACAGTCCACTTTCCAACACCCTAAACATTGGAAAGTAAACCCTTCCTCCGTTGTCTCTGACCAAGACTTTCCGCACCCCGATAAGGCAAAATCCACCAAGCTGTGGCAGTGATCACACAGCAAGTGCCTCCTTGCCTTCACTTGCCGCTTGGAAGGTGCCATAATACGATTGATCAAATCAACTTAGTTTATACCAACTTAGTCTTTAGAAAGACTGTTTGTTTATTGTGTACAGCAACTGCAGCACACTACGTGTTATAAACAACTTACTACCTATGCTACCATGAACAATAATTTTATTCTGTACTGGTACCGTTCCCTAGCGGATACTTTGGACACTACCTATATAAACAGACTAGGGCTTTCTGCTAAAACACTTGCTTATTTTTAATAACAATGGCACCGAATCAAAGAATTATCCTATGTATGCAGCTGTTTTGCTTACCACTTTATCTGTTATATATCATATCAATTTATCAGATTTGCTAAGTTTTGTTTACAATCTTGTTGAAAGCTAGATTACCCTATTTCACCCACTATAAATAATAGTATGCACAAACTAAGGATTCCTACTAAAAAGCTTGTTTATTTTTAATAACAATGATACCTATTCAGAGTGTTACCTTACACATATAGTTGTTACGCTTATTGCTTTGTCTCTTATATACGATATCAAATAAACAGATTTTGCTCAGTCTTGTTTACAATTTGTCGAAGGCTAGATTACCCTATTATCACCCACGTATACTAATTTGTTCAAAAATACTGTTTACTAACTAAATTTAACTAAAACTGCCACTCAATATATGTCTAGTACACCCTTATGAATAACCTTAGCACAAAAATAATACTTATCAATCAATCAATTAGACCCGCATACATTAGACACAAACCGGTTTCAGCACTTACCGGACTTACAACAAGCCCTGTGTACTGTACGCCGCGGTTAATATACGTTCCCCAGGCATAAATATTTTCCTTTGTGTTTCAGCCCCGGTGATGTGCGCCGCCAAGTGCCAGTACGACTCGTGCAAGAAGATCTGCATGCACTGCGCCATCTGCTACTGCAGCAACTTTGTTTACGGCCAGTGCAAGTGCTGCGACTAAACGCAACTTCGAAAGAAACCGTTATAAAGCATAGCAGGAACGAACATTATAACCAAGGAGCCTATTCTGTATCGCATATCCACTATGAATTGCCCGCTACTTTATATCAACCAGGGAACGAGTCGGAAGTGTTACCATTGTCATCTATGTACGATATATTATGCGAGTTGCTCGAAATAAAGTGATGTCTCTCCAGTTTCTTTTTTGTGTGCATAACAAAATCAGGATTATGATTGAAATGTGTGGTGTATGTGTATAGGTGTCTCTGTGTTTGTATGTGCATCGTCGTTTTGCGTGTTTGTGTGTGTGTGTGTGTGTCTATGTGCGTGAATATCAGAAGAAAATGGCTTGTATCCACATATACACATTTGTGAAATGTGCGTGCCTCCATACAGGACATGGGAATGGAGATATACAATATACACTCGGTGGTATTGTAATAAGTATTACTGTAAAAAACACATGACGTATGGTTAATTATTAGTGCTTATAGGAAAGTCTAATATCAGTACGGAATAGCAACATCGAAGGGAGACTAAATTCTTCGACAAATTAGGTGAAATATAACGAAACAGAATTGGTAATACCGCTGTAAAACAGTAGGCTTGGGATTGCAACACACAACTAGTCAACACCACGACTATTTATTTATGTTCAAGAAACAACATTGAACATATCGACAAGTTAATTTTGACAACATTGAACTCTTCAGCAATCACAAATCCTGCATTGCGAAAACACTTCATATAGTTGAAAACGAATTAGTTATTTAACTAGAGGTGAAAAAACTATGTAAACACGGTTCTACAAAGAACTGCAAAATGAGTGAAAAATTGAAATGACATGCATAAATTATGTGTCATGGTCCTACATATGGTGGTCACTGCCATCACACCACAATTAATGGTTTTTGGTTTTCGAAGAGCGACTTTATCAAATCCAGGCAATTTCGAAGCACCTGCTGATTAATCACCTACTACGAATGTAAGAAGAGAGGCTGACAAAAGACGTGAATGGTACAACTGTGTAACACGACGGAGAGGATCACCAAGTCAAGGTAGATGAGTACGACAGCATGACACGAAACGGGAGGAGGGCTGGGGTGAACCACCAGGAATTTAAGAGAGAAAGATGGTCAAATGTGTCAGCGAGAGAGAAATCACAAGAAAGAAAGAATCTCCCAAGTGTTTATGTTGGTGTATGTGCATGTGTGTGCGCGCGTGATTATATGTGTGTGTGTTTGCGCACGCGCGGGCGTGTGTATGTTCCAAGTTGTAGTCCCGGTTAGCTCTTACGTTTAAAGCTGATGCCGAACACCGGTGAAACGGTGTATGAAATACGTGCATCATTGTGCTTCTTTGTGCATGGACGAATGTCCGAAAAGGTTGCTACTCTCCCTGGACGACATGACGTGATGTCTTTGCGTGCACCAAAGTAGTTCATATCTTTGTTGACGCCATTTTCGAAGAATTATGACAATGTTTTCGTAAATGTTCTCTACGAAAATAGAAGGTGTTTGACTACACGCAGGCACCATAAACTAGACAAGATTAGTGACGACGTCAGTACAAAGAAATCTCTAGAAAGAAAACGCATTGCGGTATACTTCAGACGATCGCCGTAGGTTGAAACCATCAATATGAAATGAAAACACACAACAAGAAAGACGCTATAAAATGGGAGCTGTTTCCTACGCTTGGCCACTCTACAGTCGAGAGAGATCAACAGAGCAGTCGGTCTGAAATCGGTAAGAATGTACTTTATGCTATTGCTTTGATGACTCGTGTTTCGTCGCCTACCGATAGTAGAACTTTGTTCAGTGCCAGCTGTGTCTACTGACCGTGCACGTCCAACTGTATGCTATATACATTGATTGAACTCCATAGTTGAACCTTTCGGAGTAAACCGTTTTTGTATGGCTCATTTGGGAAGACATGGCATTAAACGACCAAAATGAATTATTTCGTGAACATTTTGGGTCAAAGTGAATCTCTGCCGAAACAGCAATAGCTAAGGAAGTACGACATGATTTTGACGTTTACCCGCGTCATCTTGTCAACTTACTTGTAAATGCAAATTAATCGAGTGTGGTTAGATCGACTGAAATATAGCAATCGAGAATACGATTTCAGAGCGACCAATGGTAGTGACTACTTATTATTTCATGTTGAATAGGTCACTTGGCACATCATCAAAATGAAGGTCGTCGTCTTCTTCGCTGCTATTTGCATCTTTGCCCTCGTTGTGCCTCAGGCGTACGCCGAGGAGGAGGAGGAGACCGCTGTCCGCTACGTCAGAGGCGCCAAAGGTGAGGCTAATATATAGTTACACAACGAGAAGCTTCAGAATGACTTGACATCCTTCCTCTACAATATTCATAACGACGTCATCATTACGTAAACATTTCGTAAGCCAATATTAAATGATACAGTTATTTTCGCTTGTTTATTTACAACGCAAACTGTTGAAATTAATATGTCGATGTAAATCTATACTTAGTTTTGTTTGTTTAAATAAAACGCAACTGTTGATATATCTATATACAATGTACTTAATAAAATTACTTTTGGTATAAGAAACATGCAAGATTACAGATACAATGTAAACATATTGCTATGCAGTCTCCTTCAAACCATGTTGTAAGATAATACAACTTTCGAAACACCCAATCTCGCTGATTGAAAAGGATTAGTTAAAAGTTGATCCCTTTATAATGTTACACCACCATCGACGAATGATCATAACTACATCAGTATTAATGTTTTATATGTGCCTGCCTTGTATAAAGACTACAATTCCCAGATGGAACCGAACATACCAAATCGCTGTCATATGCACAATAATTTCATAACGCTATGCTTTCTAGCTGTATTATCCTAAATCCAATGGTTACTCCGGCGTTAAAGACGCCGACGTCACGCTTCGCCGAGAAGAGCGAGGGGCTGCGCTAAGCCACACATTCGTGATCACGACGAGCAACGGCCGATTTCGGTTGGAATAACCCTTTGACACGACCTCAAAAATAACTGGCCGATCTTGCCACATTTCTATAAGTTCACAATCGCGCACTTCTGTTAGCCAGCAGCCACACTCCGCCATAATATTCTTGATTCGTTGGTCATGGTCATCACCGACTGTGCATGATGCAATTAGTTCGTTTTTGCAACAACTGTTTTATTTTGTGGCTGAAAGGCATGCATTAACAACGTCGCGCAATCTACACGCGTACATTAAACAAATCTCTGGCCGATTACATGTTCGAATCGGCCAGACCTGCTGTGTTGGTCTAGGCAACATAAGTTAAACATCCTACCAAATCATTTCACCCGCAAAAATTAGCAACAAACCTGTTTCAGGACAAACCAGACTTACAATAAGCCATGTGTACTGTACACCGCGCTTAATATACGTTCCCCAAGCATAAACATTTTCATTTGTGTTTCAGCCCCGGTGATGTGCGCCGCCAAGTGCCAGTATAAACCGTGCAAGAAGGTATGCATGCACTGCGCCATCTGCTACTGCAGCAACCACGTCTACGGCCAGTGCAAGTGCTGCGACTAAACACAACTTCGAAAGAAACCGATACAAAGACATAGCAGGAACGAACGTCATACCCAAGGAACCTATTCTATATCGCATATCCACTATGGATATGCCGCTACTGTAGATCAACCAGGGAACAAGTCGGAGGTGTTACCGTTGTCATCTATGTACGATATATTATGTAAGTTGCTCGAAATAAAGTGATGTTTCTCCTGTTTCATTATGTGTGCATAACAAAATCATCATTACGACTGAAATGTGTGGTGTATAATGTATGTGTCTCTGTCTGTGTTTGTATGTGCATCGTCGTTTTGCGTGTGTGTGCGTGTGTCTACGAGCGTGAATGGTTACCTCCCAGGGCGACATGTCGTGATGTTTTGTTATTACAATTATTTCGTATATATTTCCGTTCAACGCGTTAGTGGTTTCTGGCATCACAAACTTTACAAAGTTTTGCAACTGCTGCAGGTTTACCATGCAGACACTGGCACGCATGTAAGCATATACGCACGTTACCAACATTCGAACGACTAGGCATACACACATACACACACGTACACGTACACCTTCACGTACATACATAAACAGATGGAGGTGAGAGACGGAGAGAGAAAAAGGAGAGAGAACGAGAGAGGGAGAGAGAGAGAGAGAGAGAGGGAGAGATAGAGACAGAGATATATAGATATACGGCGAGAGACATACACAGAGGGACAGACAGAGAAAGACAGAGACAAAGAGATAAAGATGATAGAGATAGTGAAACAGAGAGAGGTACACAGAAACACACAGAAAGATACAGAGAGAAATAGAGAGAAATAGAGAGATACAGAGAGAGAGAGAGAGAGAGAGAGAGAGAGAGAGAGAGAGAGAGAGAGAGACAGAGAGACAGAGAGACAGAGAGACAGACAGAGAGACAGACAGACAGACAGACAGACAGACAGACAGACAGACAGACAGACAGACAGACAGACAGACAGACAGACAGACAGACAGACAGACAGACAGACAGACAGACAGACAGACATACAGACAGACAGACAGATAGACAGACAGACAGACAGACAGACAGACAGACAGACAGACAGATAGATAGATAGATAGATCGCGGAAACACTTCATATAGTTGAAAACGAATGAGTTATTTAACAAGAGGCACACAAATATGTCAACGCAGTTCAACGCGAAAAAAAGTTATGCACTTCCGGTATTCCTCATAAGACGAGGGCGAAGATGAAAATAGCAGCAAAGAAGACGCCGACCTTCATGTTGATTGTGTTGCTAGTGACCTGTACAACATGACATAATAACTGGTGACTATCAGCCGTAGCTCTGAAATTTCTAAGTACAACAATTCCCCAGCGGGCAAAATGATGTTGTAGCGACGTTGTTTCGACGTCGGTACCGACGTCGATACAACGTCGAAATCAT
>OZ024854.1:35118533-35153533 GCA_964017155.1 Oasisia sp. SBJ-2009
TAATAACAAAACATCACGACATGTCGCCCTGGGAGGTAACCATTCACGCACGTAGACACACGCACAAACACGCAAAACGACGATGCACATACAAACACAGACAGACACACATACACACATACACCACACACTTCAGTCGTAATGACGATTTTGTTATGCACACACAATGAAACAGGAGAAACATCACTTTATTTCGAGCAACTGACATAATATATCGTACATAGATGACAGCGGTAACACCTCCGACTCGTTCCCTGGTTGATTTACAGTAGCGGCATATCCATAGTGGATATGCGATATAGAATAGGTTCCTTGGTTATAATGTTCGTTCCTTCTATGTCTTTGTATCGGTTTCTTTCGAAGTTGTGTTTAGTCGCAGCACTTGCACTGGCCGTAGACGTGGTTGCTGCAGTAGCAGATGGCGCAGTGCATGCATACCTTCTTGCACGGTTTATACTGGCACTTGGCGGCGCACATCACCGGGGCTGAAACACAAATGAAAATGTTTATGCTTGAGGAACGTATATTAAGCGCGGTGTACAGTACACATGGCTTATTGTAAGTCTGGTAAGTCCTGAAACAGGTTTGTTGCTAATTTTTGCGTGTGTAATGATTTGGTAGGATGTTTAACTTATGTTGCCTAGACCAACACAACAGGTCTGGCCGATTCGAAAATGTAATCGGCCAGAGATTTGTTTTAGTGTACGCGTGTAGATTGCGCGACGTTGTTAATGCACGCCTTTTAGCCATAACGTAAAACAGTTGTTGCAAAAACGAACTAATTGCATCATTCACAGTCGGTGATGACCATGACCAACGAATCAAGAATATTATGGCGGAGTGTGGGTGCTGGCTAACAGAAGTGCGCGATTGTGAACTGATAGAAATGTGGCAAGATCGGCCAGTTATTTTTGAGGTCGTGTCAAAGGGTTATTCCAACCGAAATCGGCCGTTGCTCGTCGTGATCACGAATGTGTGGCTTAGCGCAGCCCCTCGCTCTTCTCAGCGAAGCGTGACGTCGGCGTCTTTAACGCCGGAGTAACCATTGGATTTAGGATAATACAGCTAGAAAGCATAGCGTTATGAAATTATTGTGCATATGACAGCGATTTGGTATGTTCGGTTCCATCTGGGAATTGTAGTCTTTACACAAGGCAGGCACATATAAAACATTAATACTGATGTAGTTATGATCATTCTTCGATGGTAGTGTAACATTATAAAGGGACCAACTTTTAACTAATCCTTTTCAATCAGCGAGAATGGGTGTTTCGAAAGTTGTATTACCTTAGAACATGTTTTGAAGGAGACTGCATAGCAATATGTTTACATTGTATCTGTAATCTTGCATGTTTCTTATGCTAAAAGTAATTTTATTAAGTACATTGTATATAGATATATCAACAGTTGCGTTTTATTTAAACAAACAAAACTAAGTATAGATTTACATCGACATATTAATTTCAACAGTTTGCGTTGTAAATAAACAAGCGAAAATAACTATATCATTTAATATTGGCTTACGGAATGTTTACGTAATGATGACGTCGATATGAATATTGGAGAGGAAGGATGTCAAGTCATTCTGAAGCTTCTCGTTATGTAACTATATATTAGCCTCACCTTTGGCGCCTCTGACCTCGCGGACAGCTGCCTCCTCCTCCTCCTCGGCGTACGCCTGAGGCACAACGATGGCAAAGATGCAAATAGCAGCGAAGAAGACGACGACCTTCATTTTGATGATGTGGCAAGTGACCTATTCAACATAAAATAATAACTCGTCACTACCACTGGTCGCTCTGAAATCGTATTCTCGATTGCTATATTTCAGTCGATCTAACCACACTCGATTAATTTGCATTTACAAATAAGTTGACAAGATGACGCGGGTAAACGTCAACATCATGTCGTACTTCCTTAGCTATTGCTGTTTCGGCAGAGATTCACTTTGACCCTAAATGTTCACGAAACAATTCATTTTGGTCGTTTAATGTCATGTCTTCCCAAATGAGCCGTACAAAAACGGTTTACTCTGAAAGGTTCAACTCTGGAGTTCAATCAATGTATATAGCATACAGTTGGACGTGCACGGTCAGTAGACACAGCTGGCACTGAACAAAGTTCTACTTTCGGTAGGCGACGAAATACGAGTCATCAAAGCAATAGCATAAAGTACATTCTTACCGATTTCAGACCGACTGCTCTGTTGATCTCTCTCGACTGTAGAATGGCCAAGCGTAGGAAACAGCTCCCATTTAATAGCGTCTTTCTTATTATGTGTTTTCATTTCATATTGATGGTTTCAACCTACAGCGATCGTCTGAAGTATACCGCAATGCGTTTTCTTTCTAGAGCTTTCTTTGTACATATGTCATCACTAATCTTGTCTAGTGTATGGTGCCTGCGTGTAGTCAAACGCCTTCTATTTTCGTAGAGAACATTTACGAAAAATTGTCATAATTCTTCGAAAATGGTGTCAACAAAGGTATGAACTACTTTGGTGCACGCAAAGACATCACGTCATATCGTCCTGGGAGTGTAGCAAACTTTTCGGACATTTGTCCATGCACAAAGAAGCACAATGATGCACGTATTTCATACACCTTTTCACCGGTGTTCGACATCAGCTTAAAACGTAAGAGCTAACCGGGACTACAACTTGGAACATACACACGCCCGCGCGTGAGCAAACACACACACACACACATACTCACGCGCGCACACACATGCACATACACAAACATAAACACTTTGGAGATTCTTTCTTTCTTATGATTTCTCTGTCGCTGACACATTTGACCATCTTTCTCTCAGAAATTAATGGTGGTTCACACCAGCCCTCCTCCCGTTTCGTGTGATGCTGTCGTACTCATCTACCTTGACTTGGTGTTCCTCTCCGTCGTGTTACACAGTTGTACTATTCACGTCTTTTTGTCAGCCTCTCTTCTTACATTCGTAGTAGGTGATTAATCAGCAGGTGCTTCGAAATTGCCTGGATTTGATAAAGTCGCTCTTCCAAATCCAAAACCATTAATTGTCTTATGGCAGTAACCGCCATATGTAGGACCATGACACATAATTTGTGCATGTGATTTAAATTTTTCACTCTTTTTGCAGTTTTTTTGTAGAACCGTGTTTACACCGTTTTTTCACCTCTAGTTAAATAACTAATTCGTTTTCAACTATATGAAGTGTTTTCGCAATGCAGGATTTGTGAATGCTAAAGAGTTCAATGTTGTCAAAATTAACTTGTCGATATGTTCAATGTTGTTTCTTGAACATCAATAAATAGTCGTGGTGTTGACTAGTTGTGTGTTGCAATGCCAAGCTTACTGTTTTACAGCGGTATTATCAATTCTGTTTCGTTATATTTTACCTAATTTGTCAAAGAATTTAGTCTCCCTTCGATGTTGCTATTCCGCATTGTTATGAGACTTTCATATAAGCACTAATAATTAACCATACGTCATGTGTTTTTTTACAGTAATACTTATTACAATACCACCGAGTGTATATTGTATATCTCCATTCCCATGTCCTGTATGGAGGCACATGCATTTCACAAATGTGTATATGTGGATGCAAGCCATTTTCTTCTGACATTCACGCACATAGACACACACACAAACACGCAAAACGACGATGCATATACAAACACAGACAGAGACACATATACTCATACACCACACATTTCAATCACAATGACGATTTTGTTATGCACACAAAAAAGAAACTGGAGAGACATAACTTTATTTCGAGCAACTCACATAATATATCGTACATAGATGACAATGATAACACCTCCGACTCGTTCTCTGGTTGATATAAAGTAGCGGGCAATACATAGTGGATATGCGATACAGAATAGGCTCCTTGGTTATAATGTTCGTTCCTGCTATGCTTTATAACGGTTTCTTTCGAAGTTGCGTTTAGTCGCAGCACTTGCACTGGCCGTAAACAAAGTTGCTGCAGTAGCAGATGGCGCAGTGCATGCATATCTTCTTGCACGAGTCGTACTGGCACATGGCGGCGCACATCACTGGGGCTGAAACACAAAGGAAAATATTTATGCCTGGGGAACGTATATTAAACGCGGCGTACAGTACACAAAGCTTGTTGTAAGTCCGGTAAGTGCTGAAACCGGTTTGTGTCTAATGTATGCGGGTCTAATGACTTGGTAAGACGTTTTTGTTTTGTTGTCTATACACAGCAAGTCTGGGCGATTCGAAAATGTAATCGGCCAGTCATTTGTTTTTAGTGTGCGCGTGTAGATTGCGAGACGTTGCTAATGAACAAAACCAACTTAAGAAATAAGGTATCTAGACACATGTCTTGACGGTCAGCGGTCACATAAACATTGTTTTTGAAGTGCCACATGTTTCCATTCCATATTAGTATGCATAATTAGTGCCCCCATTATCGTTGTGAGTTATGCCAAAATGTGCTTCATCAGATGGGACCAAAGAAGCACTTGTTCGCGACTGACAGTTATCATCTAAAGCATATAAAAGCCCAGGAGATGTTGATAGGTGGGAATTCAGAGACGACCATTCTGACTAGTCCAGCGACTAGAAAGCTGTACGACTTCAAAATGTTTCTTGCAAATGACGACAATAGTACGGAGTGGTCAATAGGCAGCCTCAGTGCTGGAGAGAAGCTAGAGAGCAGTGCTGATCTAGCCCGTCCGCTATGTGACAAAATATGGCCGAATTGTCCGTTTTATGATACAAGCATGACATTTGGCACATACTTAGATTTCATCATTACAAAATTATGTTGATATAGGGCCATCTCAAATTTCGCCTTTGAAGGATTTGGCGACCATTTTCTAAGATGGCCGCCGTAAACCTTTTTTTTCATGTCTTGACAACTGCTTCAAGTAAATCAGTCGTTTTGGTATTTAATATAGGTCTTCGGGGACCACCATTTCAAATATATTACTTTTGACCTTCTACGACATTCACATCCGCCATTTTTTAAATCGCGGCCGCGAAGACTAATTGTCCTATATCTCTTGACCTACGCCACCTAGAGTAGTAATTTTGTAGTGGGAATATAGGTATGTAGACAACCGATGTCACTGTTGTGAAATATTTAGCATTTGACATTCGTTGACCTTCGTATCCGCCATTTTATTAAATGACGGCCGATAAAACGGATATTTTCCATACCTTTAAAATACTTTAGCCAGAATCGCTACATTTGTGTCAAAATGTAAGTTTTTCAACTTAGCGATTTCCACTGTATTACGTATGACCTTCTCCAACTTCAACATCCGCCATCTTTCAAGATGGCGCTTTTCAACTCCATTCATCGAACGGTGAAGTGAGTTGAAAGCCCGCATGAATTAATAATAATATTATTATTAAGTAAATGTTATTATTACCTAAACCAAATGAGATGGAGAGAGAACACTTTATTTCGACCAAAGCATGTACATCGTATATACTAGTAATGACGCCACAATCACGTTCCATTTATGTTTATATTAGTGAACATGTCACGGAGGACATTTGGTGGTTGTATTCGTTCCTGCTGTGTAGTTGTAACGGTTTCTTTCGAAGTCGTGTTTAGTCGCAGCACTTGCACTGGCCGTAGACGTGGTTGCTGCAGTAGCAGATGGCGCAGTGCATGCAGATCTTCTTGCACGAGTCGTACTGGCACTTGGCGGCGCACATCACCGGGGCTGCAACGGAACATTGCCTTGCCTTTGATACAGTTTCGGTTCATTTTCGGTTCGGGAGAGCATAATAATTTAATAGCAGTTTTACATTAGGGTTTCTCAACCCAACCTTCTTATGGATCTTTACCATGAAAAACAAGCCCCTGTTCGTAGTTCGCGCGCTTGTGCGTTTGGGTGATTTGTTTGTAGTTGATACGCGGATTGATGTAAATTTGTGTATACGAAATATAGGAAATAACTAATATTCATACTAACTAATTTTGTCAATCGCTTAATGACTTGCCGTATGTGTGATGTGTGATATATATATATATATATATATATATATATATATATATATATATATATATACAAAATCATCAACCCCTGAGGGACAAGGAATGAAATGGCAATGTGTTACATCATATATCACAACTTTGCAATATAAACCACATAATCACTCACCCTTGGCCTGAGCGTTTCTGACGTAGCGGAGAGCGGATTCCTCCTCCTCCTCGGCGTACGCCTGAGGCATGGCGAGGGCGAAGATGCAAATAGCAGCGAAGAAAACGGCGACCTTCATTCTGATGATGTGGCAAGTGACCTGTGATAAATAAAGTCATATCGTGAATTCATGCAATAGACTACCATTATCAAACCTTAATCGCATCACCAACGAACACAATTCTCTCCGTCTATTCATAACGCTATAGTTATTTCACTCTAGTTCAACACTTAGGGTTCAAGGTATGCAACTGTCTGTCCCATTCGATATACATTTCACCACTGCAAAATCCAGCCGCCCTCGGCAATAGCTGTAACATCTTATCATTTCTCACGATAATCTACTAATCACAGCATCATTATAATATTTACTGTTACTAAATCAACTTTACTCAAAAGAATTCATTCAGATTTTCAGCAATCCTTTAAGCGAAGATTCAACAAAGCGACACAATTACTTACTTACCGACAACGGACCAACAGCTCTTGTTATCTCTCTCTCGTGTGAAGAGTGGTCGAGTTGTAGAAACAGGTCCCTTTATATACCGTCTTCTGCTGGGTGTGATGCAATCATGAAATCTGCAATTAAATTTTAAGTGCAATTTATGTATTCCAATTTACACAAAACCATCATTAAAATCTCGCTATATCTTTCAGGCAGTATCATGGTTTGTGAAGAAGTAATAATTGAACGTGTCAAGTTTACGTCAGTCGCTTGCGTGTTGACAAAATTATTGCACATTTAGTGGACAGTTACGAAGAAAATACCGTAATTTAGACACACTTTCATGAACAGTGGCCTTGATTACTTATGTGTGCGCAGTGTTATTATATCATTCGTTATGGAGTCTAAGACAGGTAGTGACGTCACTCAGCCACTAACAATAAGTTTCTGTGATATATACTCTTGTTTGTGAAATTGGTTGATGATTTATCGTCGGATGCACTCGCGACTGACGTGAAGCAGTAAAACATGTCATCACTGACCATCATTTTACCACACTGTTAACAACTTGTTACACATTTATGATACGTATCGATTTTGACATCCATCGCGACAACTTAACAGTATATGACTTCTAAACTGTAATACAACATGTTAAATGACTAAATACCCCACAATGGTGTCTTCGTAACATTGCGTGTACTGAAGTAGTTAATACGCTTGTTGATGCAATTTTGCCTGAAGTATGGTATTGTCGTTTACTTTTGTGCGATGAAAACACAAGACGTTTATTGCGACCGTTATTCGTTTGACGCTACCAACCATGATTTCCACTCCACATTTGCTCCAAGCATAACAAAATGTATCGCTGATCTAGCCCGTCCGCTATGTGACAAAATATGGCCGAATTGTCCGTTTTATGATACAAGCATGACATTTGGCACATACTTAGATTTCATCATTACAAAATTATGTTGATATAGGGCCATCTCAAATTTCGCCTTTGAAGGATTTGGCGACCATTTTCTAAGATGGCCGCCGTAAACCTTTTTTTTCATGTCTTGACAACTGCTTCAAGTAAATCAGTCGTTTTGGTATTTAATATAGGTCTTCGGGGACCACCATTTCAAATATATTACTTTTGACCTTCTACGACATTCACATCCGCCATTTTTTAAATCGCGGCCGCGAAGACTAATTGTCCTATATCTCTTGACCTACGCCACCTAGAGTAGTAATTTTGTAGTGGGAATATAGGTATGTAGACAACCGATGTCACTGTTGTGAAATATTTAGCATTTGACATTCGTTGACCTTCGTATCCGCCATTTTATTAAATGACGGCCGATAAAACGGATATTTTCCATACCTTTAAAATACTTTAGCCAGAATCGCTACATTTGTGTCAAAATGTAAGTTTTTCAACTTAGCGATTTCCACTGTATTACGTATGACCTTCTCCAACTTCAACATCCGCCATCTTTCAAGATGGCGCTTTTCAACTCCATTCATCGAACGGTGAAGTGAGTTGAAAGCCCGCATGAATTAATAATAATATTATTATTAAGTAAATGTTATTATTACCTAAACCAAATGAGATGGAGAGAGAACACTTTATTTCGACCAAAGCATGTACATCGTATATACTAGTAATGACGCCACAATCACGTTCCATTTATGTTTATATTAGTGAACATGTCACGGAGGACATTTGGTGGTTGTATTCGTTCCTGCTGTGTAGTTGTAACGGTTTCTTTCGAAGTCGTGTTTAGTCGCAGCACTTGCACTGGCCGTAGACGTGGTTGCTGCAGTAGCAGATGGCGCAGTGCATGCAGATCTTCTTGCACGAGTCGTACTGGCACTTGGCGGCGCACATCACCGGGGCTGCAACGGAACATTGCCTTGCCTTTGATACAGTTTCGGTTCATTTTCGGTTCGGGAGAGCATAATAATTTAATAGCAGTTTTACATTAGGGTTTCTCAACCCAACCTTCTTATGGATCTTTACCATGAAAAACAAGCCCCTGTTCGTAGTTCGCGTGCTTGTGGGTTTGGGTGATTTGTTTGTAGTTGATACGCGGATTGATGTAAATTTGTGTATACGAAATATAGGAAATAACTAATATTCATACTAACTAATTTTGTCAATCGCTTAATGACTTGCCGTATGTGTGATGTGTGATATATATATATATATATATATATATATATATATATATATATATATATATATATATATATACAAAATCATCAACCCCTGAGGGACAAGGAATGAAATGGCAATGTGTTACATCATATATCACAACTTTGCAATATAAACCACATAATCACTCACCCTTGGCCTGAGCGTTTCTGACGTAGCGGAGAGCGGATTCCTCCTCCTCCTCGGCGTACGCCTGAGGCATGGCGAGGGCGAAGATGCAAATAGCAGCGAAGAAAACGGCGACCTTCATTCTGATGATGTGGCAAGTGACCTGTGATAAATAAAGTCATATCGTGAATTCATGCAATAGACTACCATTATCAAACCTTAATCGCATCACCAACGAACACAATTCTCTCCGTCTATTCATAACGCTATAGTTATTTCACTCTAGTTCAACACTTAGGGTTCAAGGTATGCAACTGTCTGTCCCATTCGATATACATTTCACCACTGCAAAATCCAGCCGCCCTCGGCAATAGCTGTAACATCTTATCATTTCTCACGATAATCTACTAATCACAGCATCATTATAATATTTACTGTTACTAAATCAACTTTACTCAAAAGAATTCATTCAGATTTTCAGCAATCCTTTAAGCGAAGATTCAACAAAGCGACACAATTACTTACTTACCGACAACGGACCAACAGCTCTTGTTATCTCTCTCTCGTGTGAAGAGTGGTCGAGTTGTAGAAACAGGTCCCTTTATATACCGTCTTCTGCTGGGTGTGATGCAATCATGAAATCTGCAATTAAATTTTAAGTGCAATTTATGTATTCCAATTTACACAAAACCATCATTAAAATCTCGCTATATCTTTCAGGCAGTATCATGGTTTGTGAAGAAGTAATAATTGAACGTGTCAAGTTTACGTCAGTCGCTTGCGTGTTGACAAAATTATTGCACATTTAGTGGACAGTTACGAAGAAAATACCGTAATTTAGACACACTTTCATGAACAGTGGCCTTGATTACTTATGTGTGCGCAGTGTTATTATATCATTCGTTATGGAGTCTAAGACAGGTAGTGACGTCACTCAGCCACTAACAATAAGTTTCTGTGATATATACTCTTGTTTGTGAAATTGGTTGATGATTTATCGTCGGATGCACTCGCGACTGACGTGAAGCAGTAAAACATGTCATCACTGACCATCATTTTACCACACTGTTAACAACTTGTTACACATTTATGATACGTATCGATTTTGACATCCATCGCGACAACTTAACAGTATATGACTTCTAAACTGTAATACAACATGTTAAATGACTAAATACCCCACAATGGTGTCTTCGTAACATTGCGTGTACTGAAGTAGTTAATACGCTTGTTGATGCAATTTTGCCTGAAGTATGGTATTGTCGTTTACTTTTGTGCGATGAAAACACAAGACGTTTATTGCGACCGTTATTCGTTTGACGCTACCAACCATGATTTCCACTCCACATTTGCTCCAAGCATAACAAAATGTATCGCTGATCTAGCCCGTCCGCTATGTGACAAAATATGGCCGAATTGTCCGTTTTATGATACAAGCATGACATTTGGCACATACTTAGATTTCATCATTACAAAATTATGTTGATATAGGGCCATCTCAAATTTCGCCTTTGAAGGATTTGGCGACCATTTTCTAAGATGGCCGCCGTAAACCTTTTTTTTCATGTCTTGACAACTGCTTCAAGTAAATCAGTCGTTTTGGTATTTAATATAGGTCTTCGGGGACCACCATTTCAAATATATTACTTTTGACCTTCTACGACATTCACATCCGCCATTTTTTAAATCGCGGCCGCGAAGACTAATTGTCCTATATCTCTTGACCTACGCCACCTAGAGTAGTAATTTTGTAGTGGGAATATAGGTATGTAGACAACCGATGTCACTGTTGTGAAATATTTAGCATTTGACATTCGTTGACCTTCGTATCCGCCATTTTATTAAATGACGGCCGATAAAACGGATATTTTCCATACCTTTAAAATACTTTAGCCAGAATCGCTACATTTGTGTCAAAATGTAAGTTTTTCAACTTAGCGATTTCCACTGTATTACGTATGACCTTCTCCAACTTCAACATCCGCCATCTTTCAAGATGGCGCTTTTCAACTCCATTCATCGAACGGTGAAGTGAGTTGAAAGCCCGCATGAATTAATAATAATATTATTATTAAGTAAATGTTATTATTACCTAAACCAAATGAGATGGAGAGAGAACACTTTATTTCGACCAAAGCATGTACATCGTATATACTAGTAATGACGCCACAATCACGTTCCATTTATGTTTATATTAGTGAACATGTCACGGAGGACATTTGGTGGTTGTATTCGTTCCTGCTGTGTAGTTGTAACGGTTTCTTTCGAAGTCGTGTTTAGTCGCAGCACTTGCACTGGCCGTAGACGTGGTTGCTGCAGTAGCAGATGGCGCAGTGCATGCAGATCTTCTTGCACGAGTCGTACTGGCACTTGGCGGCGCACATCACCGGGGCTGCAACGGAACATTGCCTTGCCTTTGATACAGTTTCGGTTCATTTTCGGTTCGGGAGAGCATAATAATTTAATAGCAGTTTTACATTAGGGTTTCTCAACCCAACCTTCTTATGGATCTTTACCATGAAAAACAAGCCCCTGTTCGTAGTTCGCGTGCTTGTGGGTTTGGGTGATTTGTTTGTAGTTGATACGCGGATTGATGTAAATTTGTGTATACGAAATATAGGAAATAACTAATATTCATACTAACTAATTTTGTCAATCGCTTAATGACTTGCCGTATGTGTGATGTGTGATATATATATATATATATATATATATATATATATATATATATATATATATATATATATATACAAAATCATCAACCCCTGAGGGACAAGGAATGAAATGGCAATGTGTTACATCATATATCACAACTTTGCAATATAAACCACATAATCACTCACCCTTGGCCTGAGCGTTTCTGACGTAGCGGAGAGCGGATTCCTCCTCCTCCTCGGCGTACGCCTGAGGCATGGCGAGGGCGAAGATGCAAATAGCAGCGAAGAAAACGGCGACCTTCATTCTGATGATGTGGCAAGTGACCTGTGATAAATAAAGTCATATCGTGAATTCATGCAATAGACTACCATTATCAAACCTTAATCGCATCACCAACGAACACAATTCTCTCCGTCTATTCATAACGCTATAGTTATTTCACTCTAGTTCAACACTTAGGGTTCAAGGTATGCAACTGTCTGTCCCATTCGATATACATTTCACCACTGCAAAATCCAGCCGCCCTCGGCAATAGCTGTAACATCTTATCATTTCTCACGATAATCTACTAATCACAGCATCATTATAATATTTACTGTTACTAAATCAACTTTACTCAAAAGAATTCATTCAGATTTTCAGCAATCCTTTAAGCGAAGATTCAACAAAGCGACACAATTACTTACTTACCGACAACGGACCAACAGCTCTTGTTATCTCTCTCTCGTGTGAAGAGTGGTCGAGTTGTAGAAACAGGTCCCTTTATATACCGTCTTCTGCTGGGTGTGATGCAATCATGAAATCTGCAATTAAATTTTAAGTGCAATTTATGTATTCCAATTTACACAAAACCATCATTAAAATCTCGCTATATCTTTCAGGCAGTATCATGGTTTGTGAAGAAGTAATAATTGAACGTGTCAAGTTTACGTCAGTCGCTTGCGTGTTGACAAAATTATTGCACATTTAGTGGACAGTTACGAAGAAAATACCGTAATTTAGACACACTTTCATGAACAGTGGCCTTGATTACTTATGTGTGCGCAGTGTTATTATATCATTCGTTATGGAGTCTAAGACAGGTAGTGACGTCACTCAGCCACTAACAATAAGTTTCTGTGATATATACTCTTGTTTGTGAAATTGGTTGATGATTTATCGTCGGATGCACTCGCGACTGACGTGAAGCAGTAAAACATGTCATCACTGACCATCATTTTACCACACTGTTAACAACTTGTTACACATTTATGATACGTATCGATTTTGACATCCATCGCGACAACTTAACAGTATATGACTTCTAAACTGTAATACAACATGTTAAATGACTAAATACCCCACAATGGTGTCTTCGTAACATTGCGTGTACTGAAGTAGTTAATACGCTTGTTGATGCAATTTTGCCTGAAGTATGGTATTGTCGTTTACTTTTGTGCGATGAAAACACAAGACGTTTATTGCGACCGTTATTCGTTTGACGCTACCAACCATGATTTCCACTCCACATTTGCTCCAAGCATAACAAAATGTATCGCTGATCTAGCCCGTCCGCTATGTGACAAAATATGGCCGAATTGTCCGTTTTATGATACAAGCATGACATTTGGCACATACTTAGATTTCATCATTACAAAATTATGTTGATATAGGGCCATCTCAAATTTCGCCTTTGAAGGATTTGGCGACCATTTTCTAAGATGGCCGCCGTAAACCTTTTTTTTCATGTCTTGACAACTGCTTCAAGTAAATCAGTCGTTTTGGTATTTAATATAGGTCTTCGGGGACCACCATTTCAAATATATTACTTTTGACCTTCTACGACATTCACATCCGCCATTTTTTAAATCGCGGCCGCGAAGACTAATTGTCCTATATCTCTTGACCTACGCCACCTAGAGTAGTAATTTTGTAGTGGGAATATAGGTATGTAGACAACCGATGTCACTGTTGTGAAATATTTAGCATTTGACATTCGTTGACCTTCGTATCCGCCATTTTATTAAATGACGGCCGATAAAACGGATATTTTCCATACCTTTAAAATACTTTAGCCAGAATCGCTACATTTGTGTCAAAATGTAAGTTTTTCAACTTAGCGATTTCCACTGTATTACGTATGACCTTCTCCAACTTCAACATCCGCCATCTTTCAAGATGGCGCTTTTCAACTCCATTCATCGAACGGTGAAGTGAGTTGAAAGCCCGCATGAATTAATAATAATATTATTATTAAGTAAATGTTATTATTACCTAAACCAAATGAGATGGAGAGAGAACACTTTATTTCGACCAAAGCATGTACATCGTATATACTAGTAATGACGCCACAATCACGTTCCATTTATGTTTATATTAGTGAACATGTCACGGAGGACATTTGGTGGTTGTATTCGTTCCTGCTGTGTAGTTGTAACGGTTTCTTTCGAAGTCGTGTTTAGTCGCAGCACTTGCACTGGCCGTAGACGTGGTTGCTGCAGTAGCAGATGGCGCAGTGCATGCAGATCTTCTTGCACGAGTCGTACTGGCACTTGGCGGCGCACATCACCGGGGCTGCAACGGAACATTGCCTTGCCTTTGATACAGTTTCGGTTCATTTTCGGTTCGGGAGAGCATAATAATTTAATAGCAGTTTTACATTAGGGTTTCTCAACCCAACCTTCTTATGGATCTTTACCATGAAAAACAAGCCCCTGTTCGTAGTTCGCGCGCTTGTGGGTTTGGGTGATTTGTTTGTAGTTGATACGCGGATTGATGTAAATTTGTGTATACGAAATATAGGAAATAACTAATATTCATACTAACTAATTTTGTCAATCGCTTAATGACTTGCCGTATGTGTGATGTGTGATATATATATATATATATATATATATATATATATATATATATATATATATATATATATATATATATATATATATATATATATACAAAATCATCAACCCCTGAGGGACAAGGAATGAAATGGCAATGTGTTACATCATATATCACAACTTTGCAATATAAACCACATAATCACTCACCCTTGGCCTGAGCGTTTCTGACGTAGCGGAGAGCGGATTCCTCCTCCTCCTCGGCGTACGCCTGAGGCATGGCGAGGGCGAAGATGCAAATAGCAGCGAAGAAAACGGCGACCTTCATTCTGATGATGTGGCAAGTGACCTGTGATAAATAAAGTCATATCGTGAATTCATGCAATAGACTACCATTATCAAACCTTAATCGCATCACCAACGAACACAATTCTCTCCGTCTATTCATAACGCTATAGTTATTTCACTCTAGTTCAACACTTAGGGTTCAAGGTATGCAACTGTCTGTCCCATTCGATATACATTTCACCACTGCAAAATCCAGCCGCCCTCGGCAATAGCTGTAACATCTTATCATTTCTCACGATAATCTACTAATCACAGCATCATTATAATATTTACTGTTACTAAATCAACTTTACTCAAAAGAATTCATTCAGATTTTCAGCAATCCTTTAAGCGAAGATTCAACAAAGCGACACAATTACTTACTTACCGACAACGGACCAACAGCTCTTGTTATCTCTCTCTCGTGTGAAGAGTGGTCGAGTTGTAGAAACAGGTCCCTTTATATACCGTCTTCTGCTGGGTGTGATGCAATCATGAAATCTGCAATTAAATTTTAAGTGCAATTTATGTATTCCAATTTACACAAAACCATCATTAAAATCTCGCTATATCTTTCAGGCAGTATCATGGTTTGTGAAGAAGTAATAATTGAACGTGTCAAGTTTACGTCAGTCGCTTGCGTGTTGACAAAATTATTGCACATTTAGTGGACAGTTACGAAGAAAATACCGTAATTTAGACACACTTTCATGAACAGTGGCCTTGATTACTTATGTGTGCGCAGTGTTATTATATCATTCGTTATGGAGTCTAAGACAGGTAGTGACGTCACTCAGCCACTAACAATAAGTTTCTGTGATATATACTCTTGTTTGTGAAATTGGTTGATGATTTATCGTCGGATGCACTCGCGACTGACGTGAAGCAGTAAAACATGTCATCACTGACCATCATTTTACCACACTGTTAACAACTTGTTACACATTTATGATACGTATCGATTTTGACATCCATCGCGACAACTTAACAGTATATGACTTCTAAACTGTAATACAACATGTTAAATGACTAAATACCCCACAATGGTGTCTTCGTAACATGCACGCGCACGCGCACGCGCACGCGCACGCGCACGCGCACGCGCACGAACACGAACACGAACACGAACACGAACACGAACACGAACACGAACACGAACACGAACACGGGTTCAGGGAGAAAGCAAGTACATATAAAGCGTCATGGAAACTGCTTGCGTTGAAATTGAACAAGTGTTTCTTAATTTGTAAAGACCTTGTATATACGTTGACCGACGTCGCGACGTAAATACAACCAATTGTCTACGTCGATCCGACGTCGTGTGCCCGCTGGGTCATTCTCAAACACACTGACACCGAAGAAAGGTATACTTTCGGCAGGCTGCGATGAACGAGTCATGAAAACAATAACATGAAATACTTTCTTACCAACTTCGATCCTACTGCTCTGATTGTCTCTCTCTCTCTCGACTGTGTGGCCAAGTGCGTGTTCGTGTTCGCGTTCGCGTGCGCGTGCGCGTGCGCGTGCGTGTGCGTGTGCGTGTGCGTGTGCGTGTGCGTGTGCGTGTGCGTGTGATGATAATAATAATAATAATAAGCTCAGTGGTGCCTCAAGACTAGAGGATTGTTCAATTTCAATATAGATAAACCGCATACAAATTGTCAACATATAGATAGAAACTCTACGAAGCGGTGTAGATAGAACCCTTGCCGAACACGGGCAATAAGAAGCCCGAAGTTTCTTGCATAAGCTCATTGGCGATCTATTTGCGTTATCAACCCTGGGCATAGTATTCCGTGTACGACCACTCCTTTTATACTCGCGAAAAGTGTCATAAATATTTAATTTGACTTGCCAGGTGTATTGTTTCAACATTTATTAACTACATATTCATGAAAACCTATCAACCTTTCTTCTTATGTCTGAGAATCTATGAGTATGTATAAATATATTACTTTAATAACATTGGTATAAGGCGCATTACAAGTGCACTTTTTAATGATAACACAAGTCTCTCTACTGAATTGTGGTTCAGTCGTATACACATCACTCTTCATATAGTATATTATGCGTTGTCTGATTACGGGTATTTAATAATAATAAAATTGGCTATTTCCAATTACGACGATGACATGATCGAGAATACGATACATTTTGTTATGCTTGGAGCAAATGTGGAGTGGAAATCATGGTTGGTAGCGTCAAACGAATAACGGTCGCAATAAACGTCTTGTGTTTTCATCGCACAAAAGTAAACGACAATACCATACTTCAGGCAAAATTGCATCAACAAGCGTATTAACTACTTCAGTACACGCAATGTTACGAAGACACCATTGTGGGGTATTTAGTCATTTAACATGTTGTATTACAGTTTACAAGTCATATACTGTTAAGTTGTCACGATGGATGTCAAAATCGATACGTATCATAAATGTGTAACAAGTTGTTAACAGTGTGGTAAAATGATGGTCAGTGATGACATGTTTTACTGCTTCACGTCAGTCGCGAGTGCTTCCGACGATAAATCATCAACCAATTTCACAAACAAGAGTATATATCACAGAAACTTATAGTTAGTGGCTGAGTGACGTCACTACCTGTCTTAGACTCCATCAATATTGAAATAATAACACTGCACACACATAAGTAATCAAGGCCACTGTTCATGAAAGTGTGTCTAAATTATGGTATTGTCTTCGTAACTGTCCACTAAATGTGCAATAATGTTGTCAACACGCAAGCGACTGACGTAAACTTGACACGTTCAATTGTTATTTCTTCACAAAGCATGATACTGTCTGAAAGACATAGCGAGGTTTTAATGACCGTTTTGTGTAAATTGGAATACATAAATTGCACTTAAATTTAATTGCAGATTTCATGATTGCATCACACCCAGCAGAAGACGCTATATAAAGGGACCTATTTCTACTACTCGACCACTCTTCACACGAGAGAGAGATAACAAGAGCTGTTGGTCCGTTGTCGGTAAGTAAGTAATTGTGTCGCTTTGTTGAATCTTCGCTTAAAAGATTGCTGAAAATCTGAATGAATTCGTTTGAGTAAAGTTGTCAGTTGTCAAAAGACTTAGTAACAGTAAATATCATAATGATGCTGTGATTAGTAGATTATCGTGAGAAATGATAAGATGTTACAGCTATTGCAGAGGGCGGCTTGATTTTGCAGTGGTGAAAAGTTCTTCTTCTCTTCTTTGCTATCCATCGTGTCCGATGATGACGTCAGTGTAGAGTTTCGTCCGTTACATGCTTTGCTTTTTGGTGAGAGAATAGTCCGATTTGAGATTTATAGCCTCTCCCGCAGTTGACACAGAAGATGATAGGGGCAGAAGCATCAGGAAAGTCATGGCGGAGATTGTGATCATGTTGGTATTTTTGTGGTATCTTTTCTTCAATATGAAAGTATATATCGAAAGTATATCGAATGGGACAAACAGTTTCATAACCTGAACCCTAAATATTGAACTAGAGTGAAATAACTATAGCTTTATGCATATACGGAGTGAATTATTTTCGTTGGTGATGCGATTTAGGTTTGATAATGGTAGTCTATTGCATACATTCACGATATGACTTTATTTATCACAGGCCACTTGCCACGTCATCAGAATGAAGGTTGTCGTCTTCTTCGCTGCTATTTGCATCTTCGCCCTCGCCATGCCTCAGGCGTACGCCGAGGAGGAGGAGGAGACCGCCGCCCGCTACGTCAGAGACGCTCAGGCCAAGGGTGAGTGATTATGTGGTTTCATATTGCAAATTTGTGATATATGATGTAACACATTGCCAATTCATTCCTTATCCCTCAGGGGTTTGTGATTTTGTATTTGTATCACACATACGGCAAGTCATTAAGCGATTGACAAAATTAATTAGTAAGCATATTAGTTATTTCCTATATTTCGTTTACACAAATTTACACTAATCTGCGCATCGAACTTCGAAACAAAGGGCTTGTTTTTCCTGGTAAAGATCCATAAAAAGGTTGGGTTGAGAAACACTAATGTAAAACTGCTATTAATTATGATGCTTTCCCGAACCGAAAATGAACCGAAACTGTATCAAAGGCAAGGCAATGTTCCGTTGCAGCCCCGGTGATGTGCGCCGCCAAGTGCCAGTACGACTCGTGCAAGAGGATCTGCATGCATTGCGCCATCTGCTACTGCAGCAACCAAGTCTACGGCCAGTGCAAGTGCTGCGACTAAACGCGACTTCGAAAGAATCCGATACAAAGATATAGCAGGAACGAACATTATAACCAAGGAACATATTCTGTATCGCATATCCACTATGAATTGCCCGCTACTGTAAACCAACCAGGGAACGAGTAGGAGGTGTTACCGTTGTCATCTATGTACGATATATTATTTCAGTTGTTCGAAATAAAGTGATGTCTCTCCAGATTCGTTTTGTGTGCATAGCAAAATCATCATTGTGATTGAAATGTTTTTGGTGTATGTGTGTATATATAAGTGTGTGTTTGTGTGTGCATCGTTGTTTTGCGTGTTTATCCCTACCAGGACGACATGTCGTGATGTTTTGTTATTACAATTATTTCGTATATATATTTCGTCGATAAAGGTCATTTAATAATTGTACTAACACCATATAAAACCATGATAATGTAATAGGTTAGCAGCAAGGTTTTCAACAGGAAAATACAACACATATGCATAGATGCTAACTGCCTATACAATGATGCTCATGGCTTAGCTAAACAATTATATAATGACAATGTAAAAGTAGCAAAGGTGGGGCAATGTTACACCCCACCAGGTCTCAGAGGCCACACCCCACCCCAGGGCTTCTGACAGACGTAAACGGTACACCGAACCAAACACATGGTACACCACGCAATCGAGTATGACCACGACAGACGTAAACGGTACACCGAACCAAACACATGGTACACCACGCAATCGAGTATGACCACGACAGACGTAAACGGTACACCGAACCAAACACATGGTACACCACGCAATCGAGTATGACCACGACAGACGTAAACGGTACACCGAACCAAACACATGGTACACCATACAATCGAGTATGACCACGACAGACGAAACGGTACACCAAACAAACACATGGTACACCACGCAATCGAGTATGACCACGACAGACGTAAACGGTACACCAAACAAACACATGGTACACCATACAATCGAGTATGACCACGACAGACGAAACGGTACACCAAACAAACACATGGTACACCACGCAATCGAGTATGACCACGACAGACGTAAACGGTACACCAAACAAACACATGGTACACCACGCAATCGAGTATGACCACGACAGACGTAAACGGTACACCAAACAAACACATGGTACACCATACAATCGAGCATGACCACGACAGACGTAAACGGTACACCAAACAAACACATGGTACACCATACAATCGAGTATGACCACGACAGACGAAACGGTACACCAAACAAACACATGGTACACCATACAATCGAGTATGACCACGACAGACGTAAACGGTACACCAAACAAACACATGGTATGCCACACATTCGAGTATGACCACGACAGACGTAAACGGTACACCAAACAAACACATGGTACACCATACAATCGAGTATGACCACGACAGACGTAAACGGTACACCAAACAAACAAATGGTACACCACACAATCGAGTATGACCACGACAGACGTAAACGGTACACCAAACAAACGCCGAAACGGTACATCAAACAATCACGAAAATTATAAAGACCCATAAAATGATAAATGGCATAATGTGAGTACGACAAGATAGAACAAAAGTCAAAACAGTACACCAGACATACATGATAAATCCCGTTACACCATACAAACATGATAGACCCAGCAATCCGCACGAGACAAATCATTAATCCCTATGTCAATAATAACCGCGTTCGGTGACAGGTCCCGGACGACTGACAGTTCGCCGACCCCGGTCCATCGATCTAGGGTAAGACCCCCTGGACCGTGGTAAATGGCGTCGGAAAATGGGTCAGTCAACTCCAAGTCTGCGCCGAAGATGCGAGAAATATCAGTACTAAATACATAACGGTGTAGGCGGCGAACGAAACTGTGAACGATAATGAAAAAGTGCACAAGCGCCGACCATCATCCAGCGAACGAGTGAACTCGGAAGTAACGAGCGAAAATAGGCGACAGGCGAAAACCGAAGATGTGACACTTCACTTCAGAACACAAGATAATCAAGTCGAAAGACGCTTAGGAAGCGGAAAATTTAAGTACAATGCAGGGACAAAGCCTGTTACACACGAAAATAGCGTGACTTGATACTAACCTTGAGTGGAAGGAAGAAAATTAACTTCTGTGTTGGCTCTGTTTACAAAACACTCACTGCAGCTCAGAGATCCAACACAGAAGGATGTAGCTTAAGCTACGGGGTCACCCCTGCAAATTCACCATGCATTGCTTGGCGTAATACGGACCGTTACTCGGCCTCCGGATTACAGTGTTGTCTAACACATATTAATAAACATAACAATTTCACATCACATTGGATAAATACTATTTTGACAGGTTTGTAAAAATATTCATTTCCGTTCAACGCGTTAGTGGTTTCTGGCATCACAAACTTTACAACGTCTTGCAACTGCTGCAGGTTTACCATGCAGGCACTGGCACGCACGATGTAAGCATGTACGCACGTTACCAACACACGAACGACTAGGCATACACACATACACACACGTACACGTAAACGTACACGTAAACGTACATGTAAACGTATACGTACATACAGAGACAGATGGAGGAGAGAGGAGAGAGACGGAGAGAGAGAAAGGAGAGAGAACGAGAGAGGGATAGCTAGATACATAGATATATAGAGATACGGTGAGAGCGAGAGAGACAACAGAGTGGTCCGACAGACACAGAGAGAGAGAGAGAGAAAGAGAGAGAGAGAGAGAGGCAAAGAGAGAGGTAGAGAGAGCGAGAGAGCGATAGAGAGAAACATAGAGAAGGAGATATTGGGAGAGAGAGTGGGAGGGAGAGAGAGAGATGGATAGATAAGAAGATAAGTAGATAGATAGATAGATGGACGAGTCGTACTGGCACTTGGCGGCGCACATCACCGGGGCTGAAACACAAAGGAAAATAGTTATGCCTGGGGAACGTATATTAACCGCGGCGTACAGTACACAAAGCTTGTTGTAAGTCCGTTAAGTGCTGAAACCGGTTTGTGTCTAATGTATGCGGGTCTAATGACTTGGTAAGACGTTTTTGTTTTGTTGTCTATACACAGCAAGTCTGGGGGATTCGAAAATGTAATCGGCCAGTCATTTGTTTTTAGTGTGCGCGTGTAGATTGCGAGACGTTGCTAATGAACAAAACCAACTTAAGAAATCAGGTATCTAGACCCATGTCCTGACGGTCAGCGGTTACAAAAACATTGTTTTTGAAGTGCCACATGTTTCCGTTGCATATTAGTATGCGTAATTAGGGCCCCCATTATCGTTGCGAGATATGCCAAAATGTGCTTCATCAGATGGTACCGAAGAAGCACTTCTTGTTCGCGACTGACAGTTATCATCTAAAGCATATAAAAGCCCAGGAGATGTTGATAGGTGGGAATTCAGAGACGACCATTCTGACTAGTCCACAGACTAGAAAGCTGTACGACTTCAAAATGTTCCTTGCAAATGACGACAGTAGTACGGAGTGAGCAATAGGCAGCCTCAGTGCTGGAGAGAAGCTAGAGAGCAGTGCTGATCTAGCCCATCCGCTATGTGACAAAATATGGCCTAATTGTGCGTTTTATGATACAAGCATGACATTTGGCACATACTTAGATTTCATCATTACAAAATTATTTTGATATAGGGCCATCTCAGATTTCGCCTTTGAAGGATTTGGCGACCATTTTGTAAGATGGCCGCCGTAAACCTGTTTTCTCATGTCTTGACAACTGCTTCAAGTAAATCAGTCGTTTTGGTATTTAATATAGGTTTTCGGGGACCACCATTTCAAATATATTTCTTTTGACCTTCTACGACATTCACATCCGCCATTTTTTTAAATCGCGGCCGCGAAGACTAATTGTCCTATATCTCTTGACCTACGCCACCTAGAGTAGTACTTTTGTAGTGGGAATATAGGTATGTAGACAACCGATGTCACTGTTGTGAAATATTTAGCATTTGACCTTCGTTGACCTTCGTATCCGCCATTTTATGAAATGACGGCCGATAAAACGAATATTTTCCATACCTTTAAAATACTTTAGTCAGAATCGCTACATTTGTGTCAAAATGTAAGTTTTTCAACTTAGCGATTTCCACTGTATTACGTATGACCTTCTCCAACTTCAACATCCGCCATCTTTCAAGATGGCGCTTTTCAACTGCATTCATCGAACGGTGAAGTGAGTTGAAAGCCCGTATGAATTAATAATAATATTATTATTAAGTAAATGTTATTATTAACTAAACCAAATGAGATGGAGAGAGAACACTTTATTTCGACCAAAGCATGTACATCGTATGTAATAGTAATGACGCCACAATCACGTTCCATTTATGTTTACATTAGTGAACATGTCACGGAGGACATTTGGTGGTTGTATTTGTTCCTGCTGTGTAGTTGTAACGGTTTCTTTCGAAGTCGTGTTTAGTCGCAGCACTTGCACTGGCCGTAGACGTGGTTGCTGCAGTAGCAGATGGCGCAATGCATGCAGATCTTCTTGCACGAGTCGTACTGGCACTTGGCGGCGCACATCACCGGGGCTGCAACGGAACATTGCCTTGCCTTTGATACAGTTTCGGTTCATTTTCGGTTCGGGAAAGCATAATAATTTAATAGCAGTTTGACATTAGTGTTTCTCAACCCAACCTTCTTATGGATCTTTACCATGAAAAACAAGCCCCTGTTCGAAGTTCGCGCGCTTGTGCGTTTGGGTGATTTTTTTGTAGTTGATACGCGGATTAATGTAAATTTGTGTATACGAAATATAAGAAATAACTAATATTCATACTAACTAATTTTGTCAATCGCTTAATGACTTGCCGTATGTGTGATGTGTAATATATATATATATATATATATATATATATATATATATATATATATATATATATATATATATATATATATATATATATATATATATATATATACACAAAATCATAAACCCCTGAGGGACAAGGAATGAAATGGCAATGTGTTACATCATATATAACAACTTTGCAATATGAAACCACATAATCACTCACCCTTGGCCTGAGCGTTTCTGACGTAGCGGAGAGCGGACTCCTCCTCCTCCTCGGCGTACGCCTGAGGCATGACGAGGGCGAAGATGCAAATAGCAGCGAAGAAAACGGCGACCTTCATTCTGATGATGTGGCAAGTGATCTGTGATAAATAAAGTAATATCGTGAATTTATGCAATAGACTACCATTATCAAACCTTAATCGCATCACCAACGAACATAATTCTCTCCGTCTATTCATAACGCTATAGTTATTTCACTCTAGTTCAACACTTAGGGTTCAAGGTATGCAACTGTTTGTCCCATTCGATATACATTTCACCAGTGCAAAATCCAGCCGTCCTCGGCAATAGCTGTAACATCTTATCATTTCTCACGATAATCTACTAATCACAGCATCATTATAATATTTACTGTTACTAAATCAACTTTGCTCAAAATAATTCATTCAGATTTTCAGCAATCCTTTAAGCGAAGATTCAACAAAGCGACACAATTACTTACTTACCGACAACGGACCAACAGCTCTTGTTATCTCTCTCTCGTGTGAAGAGTGGTCGAGTTGTAGAAACAGGTCCCTTTATATAGCGTCTTCTGCTGGGTGTGATGCAATCATGAAATCTGCAATTAAATTTAAGTGCAATTTATGTATTCCAATTTACACAAAACCATCATTAAAACCTCGCTACGTCTTTCAGACAGTATCATGCTTTGTGAAGAAGTAACAATTGAACGTGTCAAGTTTACGTCAGTCGCTTGCGTGTTGACAACATTATTGCACATTTAGTGGACAGTTACGAAGAAAATACCGTAATTTAGACACACTTTCATGAACAGTGGCCTTGATTACTTATGTGTGTGCAGTGTTATAATATCATTATTGATGGAGTCTAGGACAGGTAGTGACGTCACTCAGCCACTAACTATAAGTTTCTGTGATATATACTCTTGTTTGTGAAATTGGTTGATGATTTATCGTCGGATGCACTCGCGAGTGACGTGAAGCAGTCAAACATGTCATCACTGACCATCATTTTACCACACTGTTAACAACTTGTTACACATTTATGACACGTATCGATTTTGACATCCATCGTGACAACTTAACAGTATGACGTCATCGTCGTAATTGGGAATAACCAATTTTATTATTATTAAATACCCGTAATCAGACAACACATAATATACTATATGAAGAGTGATATGTATACGACTGAACCACAATTCAGTAGAGAGACTTGTGTTATCATTAAAAAGTGCACTTGTAATGCGCCTTATACCAATGTTATTAAAGTAATATATTTATACATACTCATAGATTCTCAGACCTATGAAGAAAGGTTGATAGGTTTTCATGCATATGTAGTTAATAAATGTTGAAACAATACACCTGGCAAGTCAAATTAAATACATATAACACTTTTCGCGAGTATAACAGGAGTGGTCGTACACGGAATACTATGCCCAGGGTTGATAACGCAAATAGATCGCCAATGAGCTTATGCCAGAAACTTCGGGCTTCTTATTGCCCGTGTTCGGCAAGGGTTCTATCTACACCCCTTCGTAGAGTATCTATCTATATGTTGACAATTTGTATGCGGTTTATCTATATTGAAATTGAACAATCCTCTAGTCTTGAGGCACCACTGAGCTTATTATTATTATTATTATTATTATTATTATTATTATTATTATTATTATTATTATTATTATTATTATTATTATTATTATTATTATTATTATTATTATTATTATTATTATTATTATTATTATTATTATTATTATTATTATTATTATTATTATTATTATTATTATTATTATTATTATTATTATTATTATCATCATCATCATCACACGCACACGCGCACGCGCACGCGCACGCGCACGCGCACGCGCACGCGCATGCGCACGTGTTGTATTACAGTTTAGAAGTCATATACTGTTAAGATGTCACGATAGATGTCAGAATCGATACGTATCATAAATGTGTAACAAGTTGTTAACAGTGTGGTAAAATGATGGTCAGTGATGACATGTTTTACTGCTTCACGTCAGTCGCGAGTGCATCCGACGATAAATCATCAACCAATTTCACAAACAAGAGTATATATCACAGAAACTTATAGTTAGTGGCTGAGTGACGTCACTACCTGTCTTAGACTCCATCAATAATGATATTATAACACTGCGCACACATAAGTAATCAAGGCCTCTGTTCATGAAAGTGTGTCTAAGTTATGGTATTGTCATCGTAACTGTACACTAAACGTGCACTAATTTTGTCAACACGCAAGCGACTGACGTAAACTTGACACGTTCAATTATTACTTCTTCACAAACCATGATACTGCCTGAAAGATATAGCGAGATTTTAATGATGGTTTTGTGTAAATTGGAATACATAAATTGCACTTAAAATTTAATTGCAGATTTCATGATTGCATCACACCCAGCAGAAGACGCTATATAAAGGGACCTGTTTCTACAACTCGACCACTCTTCACACGAGAGAGAGAGAGAGAGATAACAAGAGCTGTTGGTCCGTTGTCGGTAAGTAAGTAATTGTGTCGCTTTGTTGAATCTTCGCTTAAAGGATTGCTGAAAATCTGAATGAATTCTTTTGAGTAAAGTTGATTTAGTAACAGTAAATATTATAATGATCCTGTGATTAGTAGATTATCGTGAGAAATGATAAGATGTTACAGCTATTGCCGAGGGCGGCTGGATTTTGCAGTGGTGAAACGTATATCGAATGGGACAGACAGTTGCATACCTTGAACCCTAAGTGTTGAACTAGAGTGAAATAAGTATAGCGTTATGAATAGACGTAGATAATAATTTTCGTTGGTGATGCGATTTAGGTTTGATAATGGTAGTATATTGCATACATTCACGATATGACTTTATTTATCACAGGTCACTTGCCACATAATCAGAATGAAGGTCGTCGTCTTCTTCGCTGCTATTTGCATCTTCGCCCTCGCCATGCCTCAGGCGTACGCCGAGGAGGAGGAGGAGACCGCCGCCCGCTACGTCAGAGACGCTCAGGCCAAGGGTGAGTGATTATGTGGTTTCATATTGCAAAGTTGTGATATATGATTGTAACACATTGCCAATTCATTCCTTGTCCCTCAGGGGTTTATGATTTTGTATATATATATATATATATATATATATATATATATATATATATATATATATATATATATATATATATCACACATCACACATATGGCAAGTCATTAAGCGATTGACCAAATTAGTTAGTATGCGTATTAGTTATTTCCTATATTTCATATACACAAATTTACATTAATCCGCGCATCAACTAAAAAAAATCACACAAACGCACAAACGCGCGAACATCGCACAAGGGCTTGTTTTTCGTGGTAAAGATCCATAAAAATGTTGGGTTGAGAAACACTAATGTAAAACTGCTAGTAAATTATGATGCTTTCCCGAACCAAAAATTAACCGAAACTGTACCAAAGGCAAGGCAATGTTCCGTTGCAGCCCCGGTGATGTGCGCCGCCAAGTGCCAGTACGACTCGTGCAAGAAGATCTGCATGCACTGCGCCATCTGCTACTGCAGTAGCCAGGTCTACGGCGTCTGCAAGTGCTGCGACTAAACGCAACGTCGAAAGAAACCGTTACAACTACACAGCAGGAAGGAATACAACCACCACATGTCCTCCGTGACATGTTCACTAATATAAACATACATGGAACGTGATTGTGGCGTCATTACTAGTCTATACGATGTACATGCATTGGTCGAAATAAAGTGCTCTCTCTCCATCTCATTTGGTTTAGTTAATAATAACATTTACTTAATAATAATAATATTATTATTAATTAATGCGGGCTTTCAACTCACTTCACCGTTCGATGAATGGAGTTGAAAGGCGCCATCTTGAAAGATGGCGGATGTTGAAGTTGGAGAAAGTCATACGTAATACAATGGAAATCGCTAAGTTGAAAAACTTACATTTTGACACAAATGTAGCGATTCTGACTAAAGTATTTTAAAGGTATGGAAAATATTCGTTTTATTGGCCGTCATTTAATAAAATGGCGGATACGAAGGTCAACGAAGGTCAAATGCTAAATATTTCACAACAGTGACATCGGATGTCTACATACCTATATTCCCACTACAAAATTACTGCTCTAGGTGGCGCAGGTCAAGAGATATAGGATAATTAGTCTTGGCGGCCGCCATTTAACAAAATGGCGGATGTGAATGTCGCAGAAGGTCAAATGTAATATATTTGAAATGGTGGTCCCCGAAAACGTATATTAAATACCAAAACGACTGGTTTACTTGAAGCAATTGTCAAGACATGAGAACACAGGTTTACGGCGGCCATCTTGGAAAATGGTCGGCAAAGCTTTCTAAGGCGAAATCTGAGATAGCCCTATATCAAAATATTTTTGTAATGATGAAATCTAAGTATGTGCCAAATATCATGCTTGTATCATAAAACGCACAATTCGGCCATATTTTGTCACATAGCGGATGGGCTAGATCAGCACTGCTCTCTAGCTTCTCACCAGCACAGAGGCTGCCTATTGACCACTCCGTACTACTGTCGTCATTTGCAAGGAACATTTTGAAGTCGTACAGCTTTCTAGTCGCTGGACTAGTCAGACTGATCGTGAATTCCCACCTATCAACATCTCCTGGGCTTTTATATACTGTAGATGATAACTGTCAGTCGCGAACAAGAAGTGCTTCTTTGCCACCATCTGATGAAGCATATTTTGGCATATCTCACAACGATAATGGTGGCACTAATTATGTATACTAATATGCCACGGAAATATGTGGTCACTTCAAAAACAATGTTTATGTGATCGCTGACCGTCAAGACATGGGTCTAGATATATATATATATATATATATATATATATATATATATATATATATATATATATATATATATATATGTGTGTGTGTGTGTGTGTGTGTGTGTGTGTGTGTGGTGTGTGTGTGTGTGTATGTGTGTGTGTGCATGTGTGTGTATGTGCGTGTTTGTGTGTGTGTGTGTGTGTGTGTGTGTGTGTGTGTGTGTGTGTGTGTGTGTGTGGGTGTGGGTGTGGGTGTGTGTGTGTGTAGTAGGTATATGGCGAACGCACCTGAACACACACAAACATTGTGTTGCCTGTTGTGTGAGAATTGTCTGAATGTCAGTTTTCATGTCCCATGGGTTTCTGGTTTCCCTATAAGTGGAGGTATGTGTATACATGGGATAGTGGAGCTGACGTCTCCTTGACTAATACGCTGGGTGCATCTAGTGGATCCTCTCTTTAATGCTCTTAACAACTATCCAAATTCTACTCTGAAGTTTCATTAATTCCAAATGAAATGGCGCTTATGAAAACTATATTATAAACATAACATACTGTCATATATCAAGTCAACATTGGTATTAACCATATAATAAAAATGAGCATATTTAACTACACATAATGGTCGGAAGGAAAACGTTGATGAACAAACGACCGCATCAGGCGGCAATCGGTTACACATCGTAAAATTAAAAAGAGGAGAATATACCATCTAGAAGTCAGTTGCTAAGCTGCATACTATTTTTTTATCAGAAAGACGAAAAGATGGCAATAATCTTCAAGAAGGAAAAACGAAAACTATCAAACAATACAGACCAGTATTCAAATAAAATTTATGATTACACATTTAATAATTTCTACCCACTTCAACGTTTCAGCCACCACCGGCAGCCTTCTTCAGGAACTGAACTGTCACTGCTCGCTAGATGGCGTGGCGAGCAGACTGTGCAACACGTGATTTAGTCTGTAGCCCCTCGTCTCTGTTCTTACTTGTTACCGTCTTCCTAATCCAGATGGCTTCTTTATCCATCGCGCACACCTGTTCGTCTCTCTATCCACCACTTTCGCTCCCTCCCAGTCTATCACACAGTTGTGTATGGTCTGTTTTTGCCGATTTGTGTTCTAGGTGTGTCTCCGGAGTGACACACACCGACCAATATCTGAACTTTAGTTCACATCACCCGCTACATCGGAAACTGTGCGTCATAAAACACTGCTAGACAGATGCAACAACATTGTCACAGAACCAGAGAACAGAAGGAAAGAAGAGGAGCACATCACCAAGGCTCTACAGGAGTGTGACTACCCTAACTGAACTACGCAGTTAATCAGATACATGAATCAAGGTACTGCTAGGAGTGTTAACATGTTTAAAAATTAAATCAACATACATCTCTGCAGGGCGGGATACACTTAGATAGATAAGTTGGACTTAGATAAGCCAAATGGCTTCCTTGCCCACCTGCCATCTAGAGTAAATTTCTATGTGGCAATTTTGTTAAGTATTGATACTGTCAAGACAATAACATGAATTACCGTATTTAATGCTAAATATGTTTAATTGTGCCGTGATTATTGTAAAGTAGGCCTCTATATTATTGTAACATACCATTTTTCATTATTGTTATATATATATATATATATATATATATATATATATATATATATATATATATATATATATTTAACTTCCAATGACATAGATGACAGGCTTAGTGCCCAAATATGCAGGTCACTGTTTATGCTTATAGTGTTTTTAAAACATGCCTAGAATGGCTAAGCAACTGTATGTTTTATTCAAAATATACTTCTCCACTTACCATTGGCTAACCCACTTTATGTGACATCTTCTGTGTTTTCTGATGTTCAGTGATTACATTAAAATGTGGTTATTACAACTTACCACGACTGCATAATCGAGAACCAGAGACACGTGCAGTGACTTGATCTGACGTCGACTCGAGTTCAATTGCATGAAGGAAACAGTCTTCTGCTTTTAATAAACAAATGCAGGTAATCGTCCATTTGAATTTCTATTAACAAAATCACAGAATGAGGGTAAAATGTGATTAGCACCACAGCCGTGTGCAGTATATTTAACAGGATGTTTGTCTATGCCTTTTCTATCATTTAAGTAATGATAATATATACATAATATAATTATATGTTTGTTACGAATATATTCATGTTGATACGTAGATCGTTGCTGTATATGATGTCAAGGGTAATTATTGCCGTTATTATCGTGTGACCTCAGGTAAGTAACATGCATGGTCGAATTGATGCCAGTGTTTTATGAGATTGGAACCACACAATAGCAAGTGTTTATGCACGACCATGTGTATGTGTTGAGAAAAGAAATTATACAATAAGTTCACATATAAATAATGCGCATGATCATTTAAAAGTCCAAGCGGTGCATTACAAATGCTTTATAAAATAGTTATAATCTAAGAGATGCATTCAAGCATCCGACAATAATTATTCATAAAACAATCCCGCAAACGACTGTGTATATCGCATATAACAAGGTCTCTCTCTGAATCTCGTAATAACAACTTAACGGCACTGCGTTTACCGAATGATTTCGTGCAGTATTCATGCCTCAATTGTGACAGTGTATTCGTAATTGTCCGTTAAACGCGCACGGATTGTGGTTACACGCAACCAACATAAACATGGCACACTCAATGATTACATCGACACAAAGCATGATCCATTCTGAAAACATATTATCGACGTTTCAGTCATTGCGTAGTGTAGTTTGGAACATTTAAATTGCCCTTAAATTTAATTGCAATTTTAATGACACCACGCAGAATATCCTATATAAGGTTAACCAGATAGACCATTGGAACATTTCAGTCGAGAAACAACAGGAACGGTTGGTGCTTAATTTGTAAGAAACTACTTTAGTTTATTGCTTTATTTACTCTTTATTTCAAAGATTTATGAAATTCTGATGAAAGTATTTTTATTTAATTGATATTTAGTCACGCAACTTTTGTAACAGTAACATTTATAGTTATACGGGCGATGGGATTGCATGAGATATCATGAGGTCCACCGGCTTTTATACAGTGCTGCTGGATTTTGCAATGCCGCGATCTATGATAATGATATTGATACTGAAGTGTCTGAACGCGTCAGACTCAGTAAGAAAACAAACTGAAGTGATGCTACATAACTGCAGCGTTTGGCTTTGTTACGCATATTTTCACGATGACAGTAACATGATCTCAAAGAGAGAGAGAGAGAGGGGGGGGGGAGAGGGAGACGGAGAGAGAGAGAACTTTTGTCATCAGTGACGTCATTTCAGACTGCTCAACGGTCGTCTACTTGAAATATAAAACCCACATTATGGCTTTATTTTGCAAGGTAACTTGCCATATCATCAGAATAATGAAGGTCGTCTTCTTCTTCGCTACTATTTGCATCTTCACCCTCGTCATGCCTCTGGCGTACGCCGAGGAAGAGGACGAGGCCGCTGTCCGCGAGGTCAGAGCCGGCAAGGGTGAGTATTTACATCGTTATATTTTTGAGCAAACTGATAACATGTTATTGTAGGAAGTATATGTACATGTTGTTACTACATATACATTATTGTAGCTAATCACGACGCAGTTGGAAGAATATTGCTGAACTGGAACATTAGCAACGGCAACAATAATGCAGTGTGTTTGTACATTGCATAAAACGTTATGTCCACAGTATGATTTTTTACTTTCATCCCCGGTGATGTGCGTGGCCATTTGTCAATACGACACGTGCAAAAAGATCTGCATGCATTGCTGCATAAGCTTCTGCGTCTACCAGCTCTATGCTGTGTGCTTTTGCTGCTAGTAAACGCGACATCGAGAAAACACGTTAAAACGACACAGCTTAAAAAGAACGCAACTACCATGAACCTATTTCCGTAATGTTTATCCTCCGGGATGTGTCAACATTTATAAACACACATAGAACATGATGGTGATGTTATCAATATCATCTCACGATCTATGTCAGTTGTTGAAAATAAAGTGATATTATATAATTACGTCTTCCTATTCATACTAAGCTAGATCCGGTGACCATACATGCAAAGATCATATGACTATGCTGCAAACACGTTTGCTCAAAGAAGCACACTTTCATACGTAGACACACCGATACACATACACTCACGTACTTACATGTTAGCGCAAATGCACACACATACATTCTTAGGAACCTTTCTCACCACATAATGTCACACACAGAGACATATATACATACATACATACATACATTCTTACATACATACATGCATACATACATGCATACATACATGCATACATTCACAGATACATACATACATACATGCATACATGCATACATGCATACATACATACATACATACATACATACATACATACATACATACATACATACATACATACATACATACATACATACATACATACATACATACATACATACATACATACATACATACATATATACATAATAATAATAATAATAGTAACTTCTTTTGCGCCAATATCCTCGAAAATCAAGCTCAGTGGCGCGACAAAACCAGGGGATTAATCAATCTCATAATCGAAAGCAATGCGTGAGTCGTCAACGGATGGATGGAAAAGCTAGGAGGCTAAGGAGGATAGGCAGCATTAAAGAGATAGGTTTCTAGATGTCGGCGGAATGAAACTATATTACCTTGTGATTTAACGCTGGCAGGAAGCGAATTCCACACCGTTGGTGCGGCAACCGAGAAAGCTCGGGTCCCGGCTTTCGTTTTCACCCGAGGGATGTGAAGAGGGTTACTACTGGTTGAGCGTAGCTGTCTGGAATTTCTTGTTGGAGTTAGCATTGAATTTAGATATGCTGGTTGTGTAGATGAGAGTGCTTGATAGGCTATTGTACACATTTTGAAAATGATGCGATAGTGCACAGGTAGCCAATGCAGTGATTTTAGAAGCGGCACTGAGCGAGAAAAACGTGGAGAACGCGTGACTACCCTTGCTAAACAATTTTGGACACGCTGAAGTTTGGCTATGTCCTTGTTTGCGGTATTGTAAAGGAGGGAATTGCAGTAGTCGAGTCTGCTGCTTACTAGAGCTGTGGCGATGGTTTTAGCAACGGAAAGTGATAAAAACCGGCGGATACGGCGAAGATCACGGATATGGTAAAAACAGCAACGGCATGTTTTCGAGATATGTTTTTTGAAATTGAAGTTTTCATCAAACGTTACTCCGAGATTTAAAACTGAGGTGGCTGGTGTGATACTCTGACTCAGAATATGTGTCGGGAAAAAGCCATTGAGTTTTGCCCGCTGCGTTAAGGTACCAATGATGAGAAATTCAGTCTTATCTGCATTTAGTTTTAATTTACTATTTTTCATCCAGAGGGAGACATCTTGGAGACAATCCCTGAGCTGGTTTAGGGAGCGACAAGTATCTGGTGTGGTCAGAGAAACATAGATTTGTGTGTCATCTGCATAAAGGTGATGATCCAGGTTATGACTCTGGATAACTGAGCTTAATGGTGTTGTGTACAGAGTGAAAAGCAACGGACCCAAAACAGAACCCTGGGGGACACCACAAGAGGTGGGCAGCATGTCTGAGAAGCAGTTACCTATTTTAATGGCTTGCCGTCTGTCAGTAAGGTATGAAGTAAACCAGCTCAAGGCTGTGCCAGATATCCCGTACCACGTTGATAAGCGTGTAATGAGAATGTCGTGGTCAATGGTGTCGAAAGCGGCGGATAGGTCAAGCAGGGTCAGTGCAGTAACTTTGCCATTATCAATGTTAAGGTTTATGTCATTGTGTACTTTTAAAAGAGCAGTTTCTGTTGAGTGAAATTGTTTGTACGCAGACTGTGATGCATTGGTTAAACCATTTATGTTGATGTGAGAAGTAAGTCGATTTGCAACAACCTTTTCGAGTATTTTGGAAATGAAGCTAAGGTTAGAAATAGGCCTGTAGCTGTTTAGATCTTCTTTTGACAGAGTTGTCTTCTTAAGAATTGGATTTACATGTGCACATTTAAAGTCTTCAGGGAATAAGCCGGAGCAGAGTGATGCATTTATTATATCTGTTATTGGTTTAATTAAAACGTCAAGGCATGCTTTCAGTAGTATGGTCGGAAGTGGGTCAAGATCACAGGATTTATTTGGGGATGACATGATTATTTTTTTCACTTCAGTA
>OZ024854.1:35156033-35163533 GCA_964017155.1 Oasisia sp. SBJ-2009
TTATAAGACTATAATGTGTACTTACGCACAACTAACGTATTCATTTACGAGAGTGGTGTATCTTGTAAACGACGGGGTGTATCGCAGAAACTACAAGACGTGTTTGCGTGTCTCCCTTAATGGCGTTTTAATACTGCGTGACAGAAGTAGATCACGCATTTGTTCTTGGAATGTTTCCTGAATTGTAATGTTGTCTTCACAACGGTCATTGAACGCAAAGGGTGTTTGTCTGCACGCAAACGAAATAAACTTGACGCGATCATTTATTATTTCGACACAATCTGAAAAATATACCGATGTGTCAATCATAGCATTGTATAAAAGTAAACTTATGCTGCAATTAATTAATTTCAACTTAAGTTAAATAATTGGATCACACAAAGAATGCTGCATAGATTGACATCAACTTTACAGGTTAAGTTTGTACTTCTTCATAAAGCACGATCCAGACTGAAAGAACGATCGAGGTTTCTTTAATTTCAGATTATATTTTAGAATCACACCCCGCAGAGGATATAAAAGGTAAGTGTTTCTGCCTCTCCCACTACCACTCTTCAACCGAGGGAGATAACAAGAACAGTTGATCCGTCGTCGGTATGAAATTACTTTATTTTATCGTTTGTTGGTTTTGGAGTTAAATGATTGCTGACAGACTAATGCAGTTAAGTCGAGTATAGTCACACACCCATACACACTCCCTCCCCAATCTCCCTCACCCCCTACCCTCCCCAATCCTCCTCAACCCCCCCCCACCCACACACACTTCATGAAACTAGTTACGGAAACTGGTTAAATTTATTTCTAAAGGGAGTTTAAGGAATGCCTTTCATCTATCTTTTTCAGGTCGCGATGTAATCCAGACGATTAATATGAAACATTCACAAACTGTCACCGTGTCCCCAATATGAAAGGACTGTAATGCCAGCGTGGTGTCCGATATGTACATGTAAGAGCACCGTTAACATTATTCATACTGTTGTAAAGGCAACTTCAGGTGTTGTCAATGGTCATCCGGGGACAAGGGGGGGGGGGGCGCGGTAACGATGGTTGTGAAGATATGCGCGTGTATCTGGAAATATTTGTTTATGTGTGTGAGCGAGTGTGTATGTGTAGGTGTTTGGATGTGGGAGTGTGTTGGTGTGTGGGTGTGTAAGTGTGTAAGTATGTGAGTGTATATGTGTGTGGGTGTATCGGTATGTGTGTGTAGGTGTATGGGTTTTTGTGTATATATGTAGTACATTTGTGTGTGCGTGTGGTTGTGCGAGTAAGTGTGCGTATGCGTCTGCGTGTGTGAATAGGTGCATGTTTGAGAGATGTGTGTACATGTGTCAGTGACTTAATAAGTGTAGTGCATTGAAGCATGTGTAAACCTTGAAACAAACTATTACGCATACGTAGCAACGAGTAATTCAGAAACAAACGTAAGAGAGAGACCACTTTATTCGAATCACCAAGTATAAAACAATCCTAGCACGTTCCTTGCTGCAACTACAATATATAAGTGATGGAAAGTATCAATGACAGATCATTGATTTCACTGAGTTCCTGTTGTGTCGTTTTGTAGATTTCGTCAGACGTTGCGTTTAGTCGCAGCACTTGCACTGGCCGTAGACGTGGTTGCTGCAGTAGCAGATGGCGCAGTGCATGCAGATCTTCTTGCACGAGTCGTACTGGCACTTGGCGGCGCACATCACCGGGGCTGCAACGGAACGTCATTATTATAATTTCATAAAATCCTTATGGTTTAGGAAATCAAATTTCATAGCATTGCTATATGAAGCAGGCTTAACGTCAGAGTTTCTCAACCCACTCTTTGTTGGCAACTTTCCCATGAAAAACAAGCCCTTGTTCGATGTTCGCGCGCATGTAGGTATGGGTGAGTATTTGTACGCGTTCGCGCGCGCGCGCGCGCGTGTGTGTGTGTGTGTGTGTGTGTGTGTGTGTGTGTGTGCGTGCGTGCGTGCGTGTGAGTATGTATGTGTGTGTGTGTGTGTGTGTGTGTGTGTGTGTGTGTGTGTGTGTGTGTGTGTGAATGTGTGTATATATGTGTATGTGTGCGCGCCCGCGTGTATGTGTCTGTGCTTGTTTCTAGACTCAGTGAGTGTTTATGCATGTATGTATTATACAACTATTTAACACGATTTGCCTTGGTGAAATATGGAAAGGAATAAATTAATGTGCACATTAAGTATTGTGGTATAAATACCAACTCACAAACGCGTTAGTGGTAAGGACAACAAGTGATGCAGAATCATACATCAACGAAAGATAGCGTAACGGAGTCGTTCAGCGTGAAACCACATAATCACTCACCCTTGGCGCTTCTGACGTAGCGGAGAGCGGTCTCCTCCTCCTCCTCGGCGTACGCCTGAGGCATGGCGAGGGCGAAGATGCAAATAGCAGCGAAGAAGACGACGACCTTCATTCTGATGATTGGGCTGTTCAAGAAAAGTTTGCTATTGGACCATCTAATTACGTGTAGCAAATACAGTAAAATTGTCGCTTCATGGCTGTACGTTTACGCATTTCAACTGTGCGTTCTTCATCGTGATACACTCACAATACACACCCGTCGGTAATATTATATTTGCATGACAAATCACTTAACGAAACATGTGACATCAATTTGGATGGTGTACCTATGTTACGACCGTGGGGTTTGTCTAATTTATATTTATAGTTATAAACAAGAATAAATGTTTTCTCTCATTCATAAGCCATTATTGTAATATAGAATACACACTTGTATAAACTAAGCGTTCGTGTGTGTCGATTGCATATCTTAGATACGTCCTACTAGACGGTAGTGAACAAATAAAACCATATAAATACGTCTTATTTTAATTTAACTATTGTAAACACTTCTGAACAGAGGTCTACTTTTGAATATAAATTATATGATAACGTATTTTCTTACCAAGTGCTCCGGTGATCTCTCTCGACTGAAGAGTGGTTAGGTAGTGGAAACTATTGAGTTTATATACCATCCTCTGTGAAGTCACGTGTGCCACTAAACTGAATATGATTAGTCCACGTACCAGCAATGACGTCATTGTGATGCTGTCTTATCACCGCTGTTGGGTTTATTGGCAGTGATATATAGACGACACCTTTGTTTGGTAAGTAAATGGCTATGACATAGGACACTTTTGCACAAACATATTTTTCATTCAAAGGTCATTACGTCGATAGAACACGCTGGGTTGTGACGGCGAGCCATTCGGGTCATCTGGAATGTTATACTGTCACGCAACCAACCTTAATGACAAACTCCCCTATCAAAGATTATTTGTTAATATAAAGCGATTCCACTTATATGGCGTTGTTGTCATCATTATCATCACCCGTAATATTTAGAGTTAGTAATTATGAATTATTCTTGGTGATCAAATATGGAAAGTCATCTCCTTCAACAACAAGATGTTAGCAAACTGATTGTGTGTGTATGTATTGTTCTGTTTTCACTGTTTGTATAACCATTCATTTATTGAACACACGTTTCATGTATCATTGGGAAACCTATGTGCAACATTCCACTGTTTTATTGCGGCATGTTATCAACAAATGGTGTATGTGAATATGCCGATTTTGTCATGGAGTTGCAATCGAACACAATCATTTAGATTAAAATGTAAAATATGACAAGAGAATATAAATGTTGAAGAATATTGAACGTTAGTGAAGCAATTTAAAGAGCTTCGCGCGACATTGGGTCAGGGATCCATATCAGGGTATAATAGTCAGTTATATTTTCGAAAGATAACACTGTTACTTGGCTAATGGTCAAAGGGAAAAGATTGTAAATTGTAACATATGAACATACTATGTGGGCTTTGAAATGTGATGATGTGTAACAGTGTTGCGTCACGTATTCCTGTAACGGCATCATCACATTCTTCTTTTAACTGTGTTATAACTACGCTTAATATAATTCTAAATTTGTATACATTTATTCCTTAACTAGTATGCTCTTTTGTATAACATTTTTCTATATTTGTGCTTATATTTGTACAGCTCACGAGATAAATATTTAATTGCGCGGGCGCGATGTTAGTTCTTTTTGTTATTTATTATTTTATAAACAATACACGGCTGACCCGCTGAGTGTTATGCCGTGCTCATAACACGCGCAGCGGCTGTTTATGCCTATATCTACGTAAACGTACTTGAGAGCGATGACAGTGTTTGTTTTTGTCAAACACTGCTAGAAAAAGGTGTACGTTCGCCACACACACAGATGTCATAAAAACATCACTAGTAAGCACCAACCAACACGAAAGGTTGCAGGTAACAAGCAGGGTGTTTCGTGACACTGACGTATGTACGAATAGTCAATCTAAAATATGTGTGGCTGCTAACCGCGTGAGAGGTCTGTGGTTGCATGCTAGCACACCGCGCTGATCGCCCACGCACTGTCTGCTAGGGTTGTACGGTGGTCCAGGCCATATCATCACACACACATAACAATCAATTTAACTTCAAAGTGTCAACGAAATGAAACTTATGGTACTGAGACTGCTGTAATTAGTACTGATCCTTCGTACGCAAAGATGTCTGCTCACACTGAATTACTTAGCCCACCAGAATCAGTATTGTATTCTTTGAGTACGGTATCGATATCGTTCAAATCGGTTGAAATGTGTTTGTTAATAATTATGTGTGTATGCGTGCGTGCGTGCGTGTGCGTGTTTGTGCGCGTATGCGTGTGCGTGTGCGTGTGAGGGTGTGTGTGTGAGTGCAGGCGCGCGCGTGTGTGCGTGTGTGTGAGTCTGCGTGTGCGTGTATGTGTGTATGTGCGTGTGTGTTGCAACCACGTGTGACCTAGGGGGTGTTGGATTAGGATAAACGAAGAATAGAAGGAAAACTTTAAAATGAACTTAGTGAGGAGCAGTTGAATTGGGAGGATCCTGTGGAGAGAGTGGGAGTAGAACGGCTCGCAAAAAGCACGTGCTCAGAGACTGAATCGAGGAGAAAAATGAAGTGAGGAAGAAACGTGGAAATATTTGGAAATGAATGGCGAACAAAACCAAAAGATAAAGTATTATGTTGATACAGACAATTGTGTTTTATCGTTGAATTAGCCATGCATGTTGCTTACTACATTCAAATGTCCGTTTAACGACACGCCACAATGAGTAATACAGTAGTACTTGACTATGTATCGCTGTCACGAAGACTGTTCAACGCGCTTTAAACTTCACCCTGGCACACCTCTTTAATCTCGACATCTACGGTGCACTGGCGACGTTTCTTTGTGTTGTACCAGTAACGAATCAACTGCGCGGTAGGGTCTCACTGGACTGACGAATGGCCTTGGTTTTGATTATATTCCTTCTGTACTCTGTCTTAGATGTTCCCTCAATTATACATTTGTTGAAATTGATTAGTCCAAACTACGTCAATGACACAACTAACTGTTCAGTACCCACGACACCGTCCTGTTGGTGTCGCGCTTAATCAAGTTGACTGCCATTTTATTACGCCAGTATGGGGTGAGTCCTTTGTCCAAGCGCTGGGGCCACGGCACGCCATTGAGGGGGTGTGCGATGTAACGTGTTGTCACCCGTCATGCAACACGCAAACCTCTCGTCCATGAACATCATATCACTCATCTTCGTCAACCCTCGCTTGCATCTTAATATCACCTGGGGGGAATTCGGAGAAAAACCCGTGTTTTAAATTACGAGATCCCAGCATGTACCAACGACAACGTTTTTGCGATTTAACTCGGGTGCTAATCATGAGCATTTATCCAGCAGCTAAATACTAACAGTATTGTCGTATAGGCTTTTCGGGATTTGACACCGGATACGACTAATTCAGTATTGTGAAGTTTACGAATATGAGTTGGCACTGTATAACTGGACATATCTGAGATCGACATTCGCCTAAGTACAAAGCGAATTCAGCATTTATGTCATTTCGCTAGATAAAACGTTCCGTTTGATGACACGTCTAGACCAGCTAAATTGTGCTGGAATATATCTCCAAACCAAACAAACTGTATTCGAGTCTTCAAACACACTACATAGACTAGAGGAAATGACCAGAAAGGGTTAATAACGTAAACGTATGCGTGTATGGCATAGCGCTTGGTAATTAATTATGTCACTTCGCGTAAGTTATGGTCACACTAACATTAACTATTTGCTACTAGCCAATATCACGCCTTCTGACGGGATTCGGTGGTAGGTGAGTCTTGATCGTCGGCCTAATAGTTGTTAAATGTTACAAAGTCACGGCATCGTTAAATAAACAACATATCTCATTCTCTCAAATGTCGCCTATTGTGTCGCCTTGTGAGATACTGACGTGAGAATAAGTATTCATAAATCTATTGGGTCAAAGTGTACTACGTAGTTTAAGCAATACGAAACATGTCGTAAGGGCCGGGTTTTTCTTTTAGAATTGATCATGCCCGCGTGATTAACGGGACTGGTTCGCTGGGGTCTAGTTTTACACACTCACTACACATTGCATGTTATGTTCCAAACAACTGATATACTCCATAAATGTGAATATATGTATATATATATATATATATATATATATATATATATATATATATATATATATATATATATATATATATATATATATACTCATGAAGTAAGTCCTCTATTCTTTTGAAATTTCCGAATATACCACTATACCACACACACACGCGCACATACGCACATACGCACACACGCACGCACGCACGCACACACACACACATCCACACACACACACACACACACACACACACACACACACACACACACACACACACACACACACACACACATATATATATATATATATATATATATATATATATATATATATATATATATATATATATATATATATATATATATATATATATATATATATATATAGTGGTGTATACGGGATATTGGGATATTTCAAAATAATACGGGGCTGGCTTAGTTCGTGTCGGTGGGGATGAAATAATAATCTTTGAAAGTTTGAAGCCCGAGATGCCGGCCTTCTGGGAGGAAATCTCTAACTTGACATTTAAAATGCACAAGCTCGATGGTAGATACGTATAATACAACTAACGCAAAAAATGTCATCGGTATACATGTGGCGCTCGGTTGAAGTTAAAATATACAATTTATCCGTATTGATCATCCGAAAATAATATCAGATGTTTGACCACTGAGTGTCCCATGGTTGAAAGTATGTATTGATATCAAGAACAGAGAAAACACACTTATAAAAATGTTGTTCCATTGGTGAGTGCCGTTTAACATTTTGTTTTGCATGACCATTCTCCACATCAAATTTTATGTGTGCATATCATAGTGAATACGTTGATATAAAAACCCTAAAAACAAACTAATAAAAACGCTCTTACTTTTGGTGTGCATAGTTTTAAGTATGTGGTTGCGTGAGAACCCTGCCCATCCCATTTTATGCGTGAATGGCACGGTTTGGTGCCATTGCGTGTTCTGTGTCAATTTGTGCACTATTTGACGCACTCATCCTCGAATG
>OZ024854.1:35168533-35191033 GCA_964017155.1 Oasisia sp. SBJ-2009
TTATCTCCAGTTAACTTGAGATGTTGTTCAATCGATCAGGATTATTAGAAGTTCAATACCGACGATCCCGTTCTGCTGGTTTCTTGCTTAATCCTGTAGACTCTCATGCTTAATAATGTCGACTATCATGCTTAATCATGTCGACTATCATGTTATTACGCTTCAGTGGAACGAGTCATTTGTCTACGCGCTTTGGAGGCGCGGATAGTGCAGTGGTTAAAACCACACCCGCGTGACACGCAGATGGTTTAATATCCGGTTAGGGCAGGGCAAGGCAGTATGGAATAGAAAAGAAACAGTGACGACGATATGCATCCTGGCAGTGACCGCCATCAATGCTTGGCGTACAAGGAGTCGTCGATGTATTGTTTCGTCACCCGTTACACTACACTCACAACTAGTAGGTCGTAGGGCTGGTTCTCTATGGACCGCGCCATGTTGTACATGGACGGCGTCCTCACACGGATGCAAGCAATTTTGTTGTTTATTCTTACGAAACAGTAACATATTGTAACGGCGTAACATATTGTAACGGCGTACCTTGAATTTGAATTGAAATGTATTTCAACAACAACAATTACTACTACTACATTATACATACAGATACAATACATATTGTTGAAAAAAGGGTAACAGAAGTACAATACTTATCCTTATAGTTGCTTAATTACATACATAAAGCATCTGAACAGTGCAATAGAAGGTGCAACAACACTATTTGCATGTATAACCATACGACATTTAATCGAAAAAAAGACATTATGACATTTATTGAAGAAAAACCCTTTATAACACTAAACAATCTGAATGTTTAATTTAGTTATCTAATTTATGTTGGCAAAATAGTCTAGGACTCTAACACATAGCTATTCAACAGTCTATCTGTATAACACTTTTTGAAGTGATGAACATTTTTATAACAAATCAGTGAATTATCGAGGGTGTTCCAAAGTTTAACCCCTGTAACAGAAATACACACATTTTTAAAGTTAGTACATACATAGATTTGCTTGAACTTACATTTATATCTGGATGAATATCGTGATTCATGTATTCTGAATAATTTTTGTACATTCATTGGAAATATATAACGATATGCCTTAAACATAATTATAGCAGTTTTTAGTTTTACAAGATCTGGTGAGTTTTGCGAATAAAATAGCTTATGATCATTGAAAAAGGAACATCTTTAGGAGATACACGTTCTGATAGGCTGATAACTGATGACGTCGCGGTTTGTTTACGTCACAATCAACATTTTGCGCCAGACCTGCGTCAAGCTATGCCTTTTGCTAGAAATGTTGATAACGCTTAAAATGAATATATTAATATTTTACATTACCACTGTGACATGGCATGTCCTACAACAAACATGTGTACAGGAATTTATTCTTGTGACATTTGTAAGAATGTTAATGCTGTAGCTTGTCGTTGAAAATGGCGCTAAACTCGTGAGACTTCCAAGTTTAGGCGAGATCGAGATCTAGGAGCGAGATAGAATGCTGTTTAAATCCCACAGTGCACCAGTTCTCTATCTAGTAGCTGTGCTACATGCAAACCTACGCGTTTGTGACACATCCAAAAATCGTTCAAAGATCATCTCTAAAAGGTTCGCAAGTAAATTATTGTATTACATTTAGAAATTGCTGCTCGAACCGACGCAATTTGTTCTTGAATATTTACCGTGGTGCTACGCTTGGACATTATAGAGATTATTGTGTTTACAAAAGTTCTAGCACTGCATGTCACCATTTAACAAAATTATGTACATGCACGATATTTCTCTCTTGTAGACAAATGAAAAGATGCTACTAATAAAATGCTGCTACAAAATGTGACTTCTCTGCCCAAAAACTATACACTGTCGAAATGCATGCTTAGTATATATTTGCAATCAATGCAGAACCTACAGGATCGCTAGGGGCGCTGTTGTGCCACTCGGGCAATGACTCGGGTCGGTGACGTAATCGTTCTTTACGCGCGCGCGTTGTTTATTTCTGTTTTCAGCTCATATCTGAATTCTTTTAGACTTCAATTATTAAAGACACATAGATACAACGAATTAATGCGGCGAAACCCGGTAACGGAACGCTGGCGGTTGACGGCACGAGGTCCGATTTGCCTAACGGCATCTCCTGGTGTATTAGTGCTGTCGATTCCCCACTGCAACAGTCTTGTATCCAGACAACGAAACCTTTTTACGCGTGTCACAAAGCAAAACTATGACAAGCTGAAGGAACTTGACATCTCTCAGGCAACATAGACCCACGGAGAGACCGCTGGAGTTCGAAGACACTGCCTTGGTAATATGCTACCCTTGGGCAACTCGTGGGTACCAGGCAAATCCAAGATGGCTGCCGTGATCCTGATATATTACAACACGTGTTCAAGTTTCTACTAGATCATGGTTGGGATACAAATGTGTTGTCTACCCACAAGCCTTGGCGTATGAGGAATTCAACGGAACCATGTCTAATAATGTCCGATTATGTTAACGTGATTAAATTTCAAAATGGCCGCCATTTTCACCACAAATTAACAAAGTCGAGCATAACTTGATTGATTTATGTTATATAGTCATGATTTTTGTGTCAATTCCAATGTTTTGCCATATCAGAAATTCAACGGAGCCAACTATCAACACGAGCAACCTGATATATGTTAAATTGCAATGAAGATGCACGGCTAATTCGCTCAGAACTGCTGTGTTGAACACCTGGTCATCGCATGTCCTCGATACATATCAACAAGCCCTGAATCTGATAACTGAACGCAAACTATACGTATGCTCTCTTACGGAACTCTGGCTTAAGTTATCGCATATTGCCGTAAAGGCAATGGGGCCATATAATGCCCAATTCAAGTCGTAGACATACATTGCATATAACACAAGCAGTGAGTGGCTGAAATCACCTAATTAATATGATATCCCTTGACCGGAGGTCGATCACTCTCCTCGCGGGCGATTTCATTGGCTGACGTTGAGTTGTTGACAGGGATGTGCCTGGGTATAGAACAGTCGGTTCTGACGTAATCAGCAGCAGCGTCAACTGACGCGAGGTTTGTATTTCGACATCAGTTTTAATTGAAAATGTCTATCCACGTTGATCATCGAAAAATAATAATATAAGTAATTTTCATACAATGAACAATACTTATAAAACGCTCTTACGTTGGTGTGCGATGTTTGTGACGTCTCTGGTATCATATGAATATCACGGCGTAATATCATTGCATGCTTTTTGTTAATATGTGTACCGTTTGACGCAACAATGCTCGTGAATCATGTGTTTCTTATAGTCGCATTCACAGAAGTGCTAAGCAGCAGACATACGCAGACAACAATTAATAATCCTCACCGAGGTGACCTACTAACTCTCCTAATTATGTCATCGGCGGAAATTGCACTACTCAGTTCCAATGAAGTAACCCCCTGTGTTTTCGCAGAGGACGCTCTATAGCTGACGGTCTTTCCAATGTTTGGCCACTAGTCAGTCTAGAGAGACAACACCAGCAAGCAGTTGTCCGTAGTCGGTAAGAAACTACATATTCGGTGAGGTGGTCGCATTACTGTATACTGTGGCAGTTATCATATATATACATTGTCTTTTTCTTGAACAGGTCGTTATTCCAATCATCAGAATGAAGCTCGTCGTCTTCTTCGCTGCCCTTTGCCTCGTTCCCCTCGTCACGGCTCACAGCGCCGCCGGGGTTGCTTTATGCACACGCAGTAAGCATAGTCACGTTACTCTGCGAGAATTATAGAAGTATATGTACAGTGATGTGGTTTTCTAACCATTTGTTTGATATGTAAAAAAGTAAAGGCAGGTTCGTATACAGCGCAGTATTCAGTCCGTCCTCAGGACCGTTCAAGGCGATTTACACTTTACTTCCCTGGCAGACCTGTTCAATCAGACACCATCTCGGTTTCTCTGGCAAGCATCCAGCCATATGCTACAATTAATGCTCGAAGGCTGCTCATACATATACCCACCACTATCTATTGTCAGGTACTCATTTATACAGCTGAGTGAACTGGAGCAATGTAGAGCGAAAAAATCTGCCCAAGGTCTTAACACCGTAGCACAGGATTCAAACCCGGGTTCTCGTAGTCGAGAGTCCGAAGCTCTACAGTTGAGCAATTGCGCTCTAAATGTCTGTGTGGCATGTTACTATGGGTGGGAAGAAAGCCACGAATTTAGTTGCAAGCACCCTAGTCCAGGCTCTGCCATATAGGCCCGTAAACATTTCGAGGTAAACGCAGTTTTTCTTTTTATTTGTATTCTACATACCATGTCTTTCAACAATCCAGGAGGTGCTTTTGGAAACTCCGTGGCATAAGGTCACTGGAGCGTGAAATCCAAAATGACCGCCGCTGACCAGGTTTTCATCTATAACTTTGGATCTAGAAGGGCTAGATAGCCAAACTTGGTATCAATGCCGCCTGTAATTGACATTCCCGACACGCCTGACCTATCCACTTTACGATTTGACGCCATTTTTGATGATAAATCCAACATGGCCGCTCATCCACGACGACTGTCGACTGCAAAAACACAATAAGCCGTAACTCTCGATCGAAATGAGCTAGAAACTGGATTTGTATGTCCGTCTCGATGATTGTGATTATTCCCAATCAAATACGTATTATTTCATTACCTTTCAGGTTGACCATATAGGTCAAAGGTCAAGTTAATGGGTTAAAATCAACATATTAAAGGCATATCTGGTCACAAAACGGGATATAACTGGTATATACATGAGCCAGATATCGTATCTCAGTTGCTACCATCATAGTTCTGCTGAGATAAAGTCAAATTGATGAGACTATGTTAACTTTTAAAGGTTGTAAGCGCTATGTCAAGGACAAAAGGTCGCTCATCCCTTCATGAAGCCCGCAATACTGCGCCGTTGATTTACTTGATGATTTGTATTTGTCTTCCTTATGTGCCCCATGGAGGCTTACGTACATGTGATGGCATTTATCACCATTGCATATGTTCTTTTGATGTGTGGGGGGTTCCCGCCAGCCCGCCCAAACCCTGTGACAGTTTATACCATTGCGAGAAACGTCATAATGTCCGCATGCAGCTGTCTCAGACGGTGATGCCCGATTTCTGAGATGATGGCGTGTTTCACACGGTTGCAGAAATGCTGAGTCAGTCACATTGGTGGTGGACATCTATGGCATGTTTGGAGTGTTTCACTATGCGAAGATTCTACCACGATGCATTGGTTGCTACATCAGAGGTAGTTACCTGGACGATGCCATATTCGAAGCAGAGCTCTTCGTGAAGCGAGTCCTGATTTCAATTCTCACCGGAAGTCACTACTAAAGATCAATGCCAATCATGCTGATGATTTTCAAGGTGACTGATATTTTCAGTTGAGAGGTTGATGATCTAATACACCTGCAGGTGCTTATGGGCAGGAAGAATACCGAAGTAGCACGTTCCACATGTCTTTTCACTCATACAGCCATTGCTTATCAAGTACATCACTTTCCCGATTGAGTATCAAGCTAAGTTTGATATGGCTGCATTCAACATAAACATCAAGAATATGTTCAACCTATTCATGTGTATCACCATTTCAGATCGGGAGAGATGGTGGTGGCCAATACATGTATCCTGCATGTGAATATGTTGCGGTAGTTATTCAGGAGTTCGATGGTGTCAATTGCTAGGGGTCGTTCTACGTTAGGAAAACGTAGTTGTTAGAGGCGGAAGCTTCAGAACCCTATATGTGTGACAGCTTCAACGACGTCGAATTAGATATAAAGTTGGAGCAGTCCATCCAGCGGGCATCAAAGAGCCAGACACTAATGTTCGCAGTTGTAGCGGAGTTTGAGCTGATCTCCCATGAGATCCTGATCATACAGAACAACTGCCGTAAGCTCACAGATGAGCGGATGATGGAGCATCATAAGACCATCATATACCAGGAACTCAGGAGCATCACGGCCGTTATTTTTGCTGCCAACGTCTCCCGTCTTCTTGACTTTGTGCGAGCTGTAGCAAATCCCTTTATTATCAAAGCCTCTGGCGTCAGATTGCATAACTTCGCTACCGAACATTTAATCAATGCTGAAGTAATGGGTGTGTTCGAGAATGGAGACAAGATACAGACGAGAGAGCTGGTTTTGAAGACAAAGAAGCTTGCAGTAACAATACACAGGTGTAACCTGCCGAAGTGTGATACTGTCGGTAATTGACACCAAATCTAATAGAGCATCCTACACCACCACACCTAAACTGTGTGGATCTGCCGAGCGGGACATTGAGATCGCCCGGGTACGTGGAATAACTCTCGCGGAAGTCTTTTCGCATGACGACCACCTCCTCACCAGCCACCTGTTTGATGGCGAGTTTACCTCTGTCACACGTGGCTCAATTGGAGGCATATCTCATCGATGATGTTGGTGTTGGGATTGAATATAATTATAACGTAGTTCTGTAGTGTCTGACGATACACAATAATACAACAACTGGAGACCTATCTCATGAAGGGTTGAAACAGTGACCCTGCCGGAATTTATGCCAATGGTTTGGCAGTACACCAACCAATCATGCTTCGACCATTTCGGTCGAGTTGTAAACAAAGTCCTGTCGGTCGGATAGTTGTATCGTCATCTTGTGAAGCCCTCCAGGTTATTTGTGATAGCTACATTGATTAGTCATGGTGTTAGCAATATAGTCTCAGGACAGCTCTATCCCGGATGAGTCCACAACGCAGATCGAGAAATGTTAGGTATCATTAGAGAGAAAAAGGATCAGTTGCTGCAACTTATTCAGAAAATAGTGGTTGGTCAGTCTTTCTGTAGTATCGATTGTGTTGAGTGTCATGGTAGTAAACCAAGAACAAGTTCCAGCTCCCCTCCATAGTACAGAGTCGACAACCAATAGTGATTTTCCAGAGCCTGCAAAAGTATTGAAAGATGCAGATGAAAGGATCGTGCCTCATGCCATATGGGCAGTCCAACATGGCTGCCAACGTTTAGTCGTTTTGTTAAATGATACAGACACAGGCATGCGCCTACTGCACTTCACCCATACGCTAGTCCGTGATAATCTGAAAAATCTCTAGGTCAAGTTTGGGACAAGTAAGAAGAGAGAGAGAGAGAGAGAGCCTTCCCCTATATCGCGAGTGGGCGAGAATCGCGGCCTTGTTCTGGAGAAGGTTCACGCATTCACTGGAAAATATGTCACCAGCAGAATTGGCACCAAGCATGCATTGCAATCCCAATGTATATCTGACTGAGTTTGTCGATAGAGCAGAGCTACCGGAAACGGTGAACGCGCAAGTGGAAGAGTACCTTTTGCTGGGTTGGGCGGGTGCAAGATGTAAGCCATAGGCAAAGAAGTTTTTATCAATTGCATCTCCAGGTCCACACCAGTGTCTCTGTTCCCAATGCCATAACCAAAATGCCCCCGCATCGAGTATTGTGCGTAGACACATCACTAGAGTATTATATTGTTTTTCACGGGGTTATAGCCAGTGAAGGAAGGCGCCTAGAGATGTGTCAGAGTGGGTGGGAAAGTGACGGAGGCACCCTCAAACCGTTGACACGTCATAGCTCCCTATCTACTAATATGCTATCCATGTGCAAATGTGGTAATGTGCAGTGCCCGTGCAGGAAATTTATGGTGATGTGTGTCATTTATTTCCACAAATCACAAGTTCGAAACTGTCAGAATCGTTGTTAGCTAAAAGTGGGATGGAAAGTTTGTTGTACGTGTATATATGCTAGCTAGATATATAGTACATTACAGGTGCTTAATGTTATAAATTACTTGAAAGGTTACAATAGTTTTTGTTTGTCATGATATGTTAAAATAAACAGTGTGACCGATGTAAGATATCATGACTTGACCATCACTTTCAATTCTTGGTTTTCTATATTAAAAGGAGGCCACGATTTATACATATGTTTAGGCACATTTGACCTTGACAGAGCGTATACAACCTTTAAAAGTTAATATAATCTCATCAATTTGAATTTTATCTCAGCAGAGCTATGGTGATAGCAACTGAGAGGCGACCTCTGGCTCATGTACATACCAGTTATATCCCGTTTTGTGACCAGATGTGCTTTTAATATGTTGATATTTACCCATTAACTTGACCTTTGACCTATATGGTCATGAAATAATATGTATTTGATTGGGTATAATAACAATCATCGAGAGGGACATAAAAATCCAGTTTCTAGCTCATTTCGATCGAGAGTTACGGCTTATTGTGTTTCTGCAGTTGACAGTCGTCGTGGATGAGCGGCCATGTTGGATTTATCATCAAATGTGGCGTCAAATCGTAAAACGGATAGGTTAGGCGTGTCCGGAATGTCAATTTTAGGCGGAATTGATACCAAGTTTGGCTATCTAGCCCTTCTAGATCCAAAGTTATAGATAGAAACTTGGTCAGCGGCGGTCATTTTGGATTTCACGCTCCAGTGACCTTATGCCACGGATTTTCAAAAAGCACCTCCTGGATTGTTGAAAGGCATGGTATGTACAATACAAATCTAAAGAAAAACTGCGTTTACCTCGACATTTTTACGGGCCTCTATGGCAGAGCCAGGACTAACCAGTGGGGCCGTGGCTTACAACGCGCCGTTGTCATCGCCCTCGTTACTGATGAATTACGGCCTGTCTATTTTATTTGTCCGTCTAGATTCTGAGACGTTCCTTTCTGATATACTTAAAAGTCGAATTTTTTCAACAAGATGCATTAATGCTGTTAAATTATGTTTACGACATAAATACATTATTTTATCGTAATATATGAGACGATATGTGTAATTTTATCGTGTGCAATAAATACAAACACAAACATAAACATAGACACAATGCACATACATTGAAACAGACGCAGACCCAGATGCAAACATAAACACACCGGTACATTCCTTGAACTACTGTGTCCACAGTGTTCGGACAAGGCCGTGGCTCTGCTCAACGCACACAAGGTAGAGGTAAGTATGGAGGGAACGCATCAGTCGCAAATGTGGCTAACATGTGCAAATTCTATGATACATATTGTATTTAATATTCTGAACAAACCCAAAGTAGAGATAGGAAGGTGTCATTACAGAACATAACTTCATAATAATAAATGTTCTATGTTCATGACACGTCGACAACGGCTGCCGATCAAACACTATTCTTTACACATACACACACACGTGTAATTTTATTGTGTGCAATAAATACAAACACAAACATAAACATAGACACAATACACATACATTGAAACAGACGCAGAAGCAGATGCAAACATAAACACACCGGTACATTCCTTGAACTACTGTGTCCACAGAGTTCGGACAAGGCCGTGGCTCTGCTCAACGCACACAAGGTAGAGGTAAGTATGGAGGGAACGCATCAGTCGCAAATGTCGCTAACATTGGCAAATTCTATGATACATATTGTATTTAATAGAACAAACCCAAAGTAGAGATAGGAAGGTGTCATTACAGAACATAACTTCATAATAATAAATGTTCTATGTTCCTGACACGTCGACAAAGGCTGGCGATCAAACACTATTCTTTACACATACACACACACACACACACACACACACACACACACACACACACACACACACACACACACACACACACACACACACACGTGTAAAACATAAACATAGACACAATACACATACATTGAAACAGACGCAGACCCAGATGCAAACATAAACACACCGGTACATTCCTTGAACTACTGTGTCCACAGTTTTCGGACAAGGCCGTGGCTCTGCTCAACGCACAAAAGGTAGAGGTAAGTATGGAGGGAACGCGTCAGTCGCAAATGTGGCTAACATGTGCAAATTCTAAGATACATATTGTATTTAATATTCTGAACAAACCCAAAGTAGAGATAGGAAGGTGTCATTACAGAACATAACTTCATAATAATAAATGTTCTATGTTCCTGACACGTCGACAAAGGCTGGCGATCAAACACTATTCTTTACACATACACACACACACACACACACACACACACACACACACACACACACACACACACACACGTGTAAAACATAAACATAGACACAATACACATACATTGAAACAGACGCAGACCCAGATGCAAACATAAACACACCGGTACATTCCTTGAACTACTGTGTCCACAGTTTTCGGACAAGGCCGTGGCTCTGCTCAACGCACAAAAGGTAGAGGTAAGTATGGAGGGAACGCGTCAGTCGCAAATGTGGCTAACATGTGCAAATTCTAAGATACATATTGTATTTAATATTCTGAACAAACCCAAAGTAGAGATAGGAAGGTGTCATTACAGAACATAACTTCATAATAATAGATGTTCTACGTTCATGACACGTCGACAACGGCTGGCGATCAAACACTATTCTTTACACATACACACACGCACACGTGCGCATACACGCACACACGCGCACGCGCACACGCACATATACACACATACACGCACGGACGCACGCACACGCACGCACGCACACACGCACGCACACACACACACACACACACACACACACACACACACACACACACACACACATACAAGCACACATTCAAAGGCACACGCGTACGCGCACGCGCACATACGCACACGTACTCACGCACCCACGCACACACGCACTCATGCACAAACGCACACACACCCTCAAACGTACACCCACGACACGCGCACTTTAGGGAAAAGCATCTGCTTACATGATATGACACTGCTATGTTATGTTGCAGCCCCGGTGATGTGCGCCGCCAAGTGCCAGTACGACTCGTGCAAGAAGATCTGCTTGCACTGCGCCATCTGCTACTGCAGCAACCACGTCTACCGCCAGTGCAAGTGCTGCGACTAAACGCGACAGCAAACAAACTCGTCATAACGATACAGCAGGAACATAGTGAAATCAATGATCGATCATTGATACGCTTTCTTTCCATCACTCATACATTGTAGTTGCAGCAAGGAACGTGATAGGATCGTTTTATACTTCGTGCTAAGAATAAAGTGGTCTCTCTCTCTCTCTCTTACTATTGTTTCCGAATTAGTGATAGTAACAGAGGAGAAATGTTTTATTTAAAACGCTCACACAAGAAGGCTCCGATGAATAGCTACCAACAAGTCAGTCACATGCGCTGCAGCACTGGCACACACGCACGAATATATCGTGCCCCTGACACGCACGAATATATCGTGCCCCTGACACGCACACGCACACCACACGCACACCACACGCACACCACACGCACACGCACACGCACACGCACACGCACACGCACACGCACACGCACACGCACACGCACACGCACACGCACACGCACACGCACACGCACACGCACACGCACACGCACACGCACACGCACACGCACACGCACACGCACACGCACACGCACACGCACACGCACACGCACACGCACACGCACACGCACACGCACACGCACACGCACACGCACACGCACACGCACACGCACACGCACACGCACACGCACACGCACACGCACACGCACACGCACACGCACACGCACACGCACACGCACACGCACACGCACACGCACACGCACACGCACACGCACACGCACACGCACACGCACACGCACACGCACACGCACACGCACACGCACACGCACACGCACACGCACACGCACACGCACACGCACACGCACACGCACACGCACACGCACACGCACACGCACACGCACACGCACACGCACACGCACACGCACACGCACACGCACACGCACACGCACACGCACACGCACACGCACACGCACACGCACACGCACACGCACACGCACACGCACACGCACACGCACACGCACACGCACACGCACACGCACACGCACACGCACACGCACACGCACACGCACACGCACACGCACACGCACACGCACACGCACACGCACACGCACACGCACACGCACACGCACACGCACACGCACACAGGCACACAGGCACACAGGCACACAGGCACACAGGCACACAGGCACACAGGCACACAGGCACACAGGCACACAGGCACACAGGCACACAGGCACACAGGCACACAGGCACACAGGCACACAGGCACACAGGCACACAGGCACACAGGCACACAGGCACACAGGCACACAGGCACACAGGCACACAGGCACACAGGCACACAGGCACACAGGCACACAGGCACACAGGCACACAGGCACACAGGCACACAGGCACACAGGCACACAGGCACACAGGCACACAGGCACACAGGCACACAGGCACACAGGCACACAGGCACACAGGCACACAGGCACACAGGCACACAGGCACACAGGCACACAGGCACACAGGCACACAGGCACACAGGCACACAGGCACACAGGCACACAGGCACACAGGCACACAGGCACACAGGCACACAGGCACACAGGCACACAGGCACACAGGCACACAGGCACACAGGCACACAGGCACACAGGCACACAGGCACACAGGCACACAGGCACACAGGCACACAGGCACACAGGCACACAGGCACACAGGCACACAGGCACACAGGCACACAGGCACACAGGCACACAGGCACACAGGCACACAGGCACACAGGCACACAGGCACACAGGCACACAGGCACACAGGCACACAGGCACACAGGCACACAGGCACACAGGCACACAGGCACACAGGCACACAGGCACACAGGCACACAGGCACAGGCACAGGCACAGAGACACACACACACACACAGAGAGAGAGAGAGAGAGAGAGAGAGAGAGAGAGAGGAGAGAGACAGAGACAGAGAGAGAGAGACAGGGACAGAGACAGAGACAGAGACAGAGACAGGGACAGGGACAGGGACAGGGACAGGGACAGAGACAGTGACAGTGACAGTGACAGTGACAGAGACAGAGACAGAGACAGAGACAGAGACAGAGACAGAGACAGAGACAGAGACAGAGACAGAGACAGAGACAGAGACAGAGACAGAGACAGAGACAGAGACAGAGACAGAGACAGAGACAGAGACAGAGACAGAGACAGAGACAGAGACAGAGACAGAGACAGAGACAGAGACAGAGACAGAGACAGAGACAGAGACAGAGACAGAGACAGAGACAGAGACAGAGACAGAGACAGAGACAGAGACAGAGACAGAGACAGAGACAGAGACAGAGACAGAGACAGAGACAGAGACAGAGACAGAGACAGAGACAGAGACAGAGACAGAGACAGAGACAGAGACAGAGACAGAGACAGAGACAGAGACAGAGACAGAGACAGAGACAGAGACAGAGACAGAGACAGAGACAGAGACAGAGACAGAGACAGAGACAGAGACAGAGACAGAGACAGAGACAGAGACAGAGACAGAGACAGAGACAGAGACAGAGACAGAGACAGAGACAGAGACAGAGACAGAGACAGAGACAGAGACAGAGACAGAGACAGAGACAGAGACAGAGACAGAGACAGAGACAGAGACAGAGACAGAGACAGAGACAGAGACAGAGACAGAGACAGAGACAGAGACAGAGACAGAGACAGAGACAGAGACAGAGACAGAGACAGAGACAGAGACAGAGACAGAGACAGAGACAGAGACAGAGACAGAGACAGAGACAGAGACAGAGACAGAGACAGAGACAGAGACAGAGACAGAGACAGAGACAGAGACAGAGACAGAGACAGAGACAGAGACAGAGACAGAGACAGAGACAGAGACAGAGACAGAGACAGAGACAGAGACAGAGACAGAGACAGAGACAGAGACAGAGACAGAGACAGAGACAGAGACAGAGACAGAGACAGAGACAGAGACAGAGACAGAGACAGAGACAGAGACAGAGACAGAGACAGAGACAGAGACAGAGACAGAGACAGAGACAGAGACAGAGACAGAGACAGAGACAGAGACAGAGACAGAGACAGAGACAGAGACAGAGACAGAGACAGAGACAGAGACAGAGACAGAGACAGAGACAGAGACAGAGACAGAGACAGAGACAGAGACAGAGACAGAGACAGAGACAGAGACAGAGACAGAGACAGAGACAGAGACAGAGACAGAGACAGAGACAGAGACAGAGACAGAGACAGAGACAGAGACAGAGACAGAGACAGAGACAGAGACAGACAGAGACAGGGAGAGGGAGAGGGAGAGGGAGAGGGAGAGGGAGAGGGAGAGGGAGAGGGAGAGGGAGAGGGAGAGGGAGAGGGAGAGGGAGAGGGAGAGGGAGAGGGAGAGGGAGAGGGACAGGTACGGGGACGGGGACGGGGACGGGGACGGGGACGGGGACGGGGACGGGGACGGGGACGGGGACGGGGACGGGGACGGGGAGGGGCAGGGGCAGGGGCAGGGGCAGGGGCAGGGGCAGGGGCAGGGGCAGGGGCAGGGGCAGGGGCAGGGGCAGGGGCAGGGGCAGGGGCAGGGGCAGGGGCAGGGGCAGGGGCAGGGGCAGGGGCAGGGGCAGGGGCAGGGGCAGGGGCAGGGGCAGGGGCAGGGGCAGGGGCAGGGGCAGGGGCAGGGGCAGGGGCAGGGGCAGGGGCAGGGGCAGGGGCAGGGGCAGGGGCAGGGGCAGGGGCAGGGGCAGGGGCAGGGGCAGGGGCAGGGGCAGGGGCAGGGGCAGGGGCAGGGGCAGGGGCAGGGGCAGGGGCAGGGGCAGGGGCAGGGGCAGGGGCAGGGGCAGGGGCAGGGGCAGGGGCAGGGGCAGGGGCAGGGGCAGGGGCAGGGGCAGGGGCAGGGGCAGGGGCAGGGGCAGGGGCAGGGGCAGGGGCAGGGGCAGGGGCAGGGGCAGGGGCAGGGGCAGGGGCAGGGGCAGGGGCAGGGGCAGGGGCAGGGGCAGGGGCAGGGGCAGGGGCAGGGGCAGGGGCAGGGGCAGGGGCAGGGGCAGGGGCAGGGGCAGGGGCAGGGGCAGGGGCAGGGGCAGGGGCAGGGGCAGGGGCAGGGGCAGGGGCAGGGGCAGGGGCAGGGGCAGGGGCAGGGGCAGGGGCAGGGGCAGGGGCAGGGGCAGGGGCAGGGGCAGGGGCAGGGGCAGGGGCAGGGGCAGGGGCAGGGGCAGGGGCAGGGGCAGGGGCAGGGGCAGGGGCAGGGGCAGGGGCAGGGGCAGGGGCAGGGGCAGGGGCAGGGGCAGGGGCAGGGGCAGGGGCAGGGGCAGGGGCAGGGGCAGGGGCAGGGGCAGGGGCAGGGGCAGGGGCAGGGGCAGGGGCAGGGGCAGGGGCAGGGGCAGGGGCAGGGGCAGGGGCAGGGGCAGGGGCAGGGGCAGGGGCAGGGGCAGGGGCAGGGGCAGGGGCAGGGGCAGGGGCAGGGGCAGGGGCAGGGGCAGGGGCAGGGGCAGGGGCAGGGGCAGGGGCAGGGGCAGGGGCAGGGGCAGGGGCAGGGGCAGGGGCAGGGGCAGGGGCAGGGGCAGGGGCAGGGGCAGGGGCAGGGGCAGGGGCAGGGGCAGGGGCAGGGGCAGGGGCAGGGGCAGGGGCAGGGGCAGGGGCAGGGGCAGGGGCAGGGGCAGGGGCAGGGGCAGGGGCAGGGGCAGGGGCAGGGGCAGGGGCAGGGGCAGGGGCAGGGGCAGGGGCAGGGGCAGGGGCAGGGGCAGGGGCAGGGGCAGGGGCAGGGGCAGGGGCAGGGGCAGGGGCAGGGGCAGGGGCAGGGGCAGGGGCAGGGGCAGGGGCAGGGGCAGGGGCAGGGGCAGGGGCAGGGGCAGGGGCAGGGGCAGGGGCAGGGGCAGGGGCAGGGGCAGGGGCAGGGGCAGGGGCAGGGGCAGGGGCAGGGGCAGGGGCAGGGGCAGGGGCAGGGGCAGGGGCAGGGGCAGGGGCAGGGGCAGGGGCAGGGGCAGGGGCAGGGGCAGGGGCAGGGGCAGGGGCAGGGGCAGGGGCAGGGGCAGGGGCAGGGGCAGGGGCAGGGGCAGGGGCAGGGGCAGGGGCAGGGGCAGGGGCAGGGGCAGGGGCAGGGGCAGGGGCAGGGGCAGGGGCAGGGGCAGGGGCAGGGGCAGGGGCAGGGGCAGGGGCAGGGGCAGGGGCAGGGGCAGGGGCAGGGGCAGGGGCAGGGGCAGGGGCAGGGGCAGGGGCAGGGGCAGGGGCAGGGGCAGGGGCAGGGGCAGGGGCAGGGGCAGGGGCAGGGGCAGGGGCAGGGGCAGGGGCAGGGGCAGGGGCAGGGGCAGGGGCAGGGGCAGGGGCAGGGGCAGGGGCAGGGGCAGGGGCAGGGGCAGGGGCAGGGGCAGGGGCAGGGGCAGGGGCAGGGGCAGGGGCAGGGGCAGGGGCAGGGGCAGGGGCAGGGGCAGGGACAGGGACAGGGACAGGGACAGGGACAGGGACAGGGACAGGGACAGGGACAGGGACAGGGACAGGGACAGGGACAGGGACAGGGACAGGGACAGGGACAGGCACAGGGACAGGGACAGGGACAGGGACAGGGACAGGGACAGGGACAGGGACAGGGACAGGGACAGGGACAGGGACAGGGACAGAGACAGAGACAGAGACAGAGACAGAGACAGAGACAGAGACAGAGACAGAGACAGAGACAGAGACAGAGACAGAGACAGAGACAGAGACAGAGACAGAGACAGAGACAGAGACAGAGACAGAGACAGAGACAGAGACAGAGACAGAGACAGAGACAGAGACAGAGACAGAGACAGAGGCTGATAAAGAAGTCCGTTAAAGTTCAATGTGTGTTTGTGTATGTCTCATCGCAATATGATTTCACGCGCCAAAAGACCAATAACGTCTTCGTGGTCTCTCTCATGTGTGATTAAGTTGACTAGTCCAACCAACGTCAAGTCAATGTCACCAACGACAGTGCTCCCTAACGACAGTGCTCCCTACCCGCCGCCCGTCGGGTTGGCATCGTGCTGGCGTGTGGTTTATACGAAGTCTGCATGTGGCCTTTTCGATAAAAGAGTTGACAAAAACAAACAAGGACATCAATCAAATACATATGCGTAGGAGAGACATTATGCAACTTTTGACCGTGTGTCCCGAATGATGTAAAGTGTCACCATGTGTAGTTCTGCTCACACACACACACTCTTTTTTGATTTTTAAATTGATTCATTTGAATAGCTCCGGACAAGTGGCAATATCCTAGCCTAGGTAAACTCTAAAATTATCTCATTTGACACACCGTGTTATTTCACCTCTTTATATATCCACACAAATCTTATGTGTGTATGGCACTTACATTGCAGCCCCGGTGATGTGCGCCGCCAAGTGCCAGTACGACTCGTGCAAGAAGATCTGCATGCACTGCGCCATCTGCTACTGCAGCAACCAAGTCTACGGCGTCTGCAAGTGCTGCGATTAAACGCGACACCGAACGAACCAGATACAACGACACAGCAGGAACTCTTCTTTACCTTCACATATCAACTGTAATTGCATGTACGGACATGCTAGGATTGTAGTCGATGCAATCGGTGTGGGCATGTTGCTCGAATAAAGTGGTCTCTCTCATTTCTCTAGTGGTCGCTTCCGAATTACTCTTAGCAAGGCAGGTTTCGTATCTTGAAGGTACACACATAGCATACAGAACACAAACATATTCACACCAAAGTACCTACACGTTAACCATTTAGCACAAAACTCTTACAACATAATTACACTTCCGAAGCACGCAAAGATGCTGTAATGAAAACAAATATGCGCACGCACGCACGCACGCACACACACACACACACACACACACACACACACACACACACACACACACACACACATTCACCCATATACACGAACGCAAACACGCACACATATATTCGCACGCAGACACACACAACACACACACAAACACAGGTACACACACGACACACACATACACACATACACACATACACACATACACACATACACACATACACACATACACACATACACACATACACACATACACACATACACATATACACACATACATACATACATACATACATACATACATACATACATACATACATACATACATACATACATACATACACTCACACACACTCACACACATACACACACATTGACACTCACACACACACACACACACACACACACACACACACACACACACACACACACACACACACACACACACACACACACACACACACATACACACACACACACACACACACACACACACACACACACACACACACACACACATGTTAAGGCGTCATAATTAGTCACCAATCAACAAAATAACCAAGCTACCTTTTGGGAATATCACGGATTATTAGGGTTTATTCAACGTATACGACAAATAAGATACCCTGAACTATTTTCCCTGTTTATCACTCGCTGGCACTGTTTAATTGGCAATGATGGAGACAACGGTTTCGGCATATGGTTTTGCCACAGTCATAGTCATTACAGTCAAATGATTTTATCCGTTGATAAACAACATATTTTCGGACACCATCGGCTGATACAGGCCGTAATAAAATAATGGAATGTTGCACATACTGAACCCATTTATTCAGCAAATGGTACAAATGGTACAAATAAACAGTGAAAAGCAACATTAGCATAAACACAGTTAGTTTCCTAATATCTTGCTGTTGAAGTAGCTGACTTTCCACATCTGATCAAGAACAGTTAGATGTAACTATTTCGTCTCCATGTTATGGTTTGACTAATGATGATGATGATGATGATAAAAACAAATATAAGATTAATATGAACAAACTGTCGTACACAGGAGGACGTCGCTTCAAATGACGTTGCTTGGCAATATGACATCCCGGGTTGACTGAATGGTATAGCGTCATGCCTTCGCATGATGTCTTGACGCCACTGAATTTCGAATGATGAATCTGTTTCGTTTGATGCTTTTTCTTAGCTCGAAGAAATGTCCTTGCCATAGAATATTATCAACTACAATGCATTAGGAATAATCGTCCCAGCGGTATAAACCATTTTTTACTGCTTCCTCTCACGTCATCGATGGAACATGGACTAATCAAATTCAGTTATGTTGCACGAGTGACTTCCACAGAGGATGGTATATAAACTCAACGTATTCCACCACTTAACCACTTTTCAGTCGCTAGAGATCACGAAGCAGTTGGTAAGAAATTTGTATATTTTTCTTTTACACTTGTATTATTTACAGTACATATTATCTTGTAAACTGTGACATCCTTCTATACACTTACTCGAGATACGTTGTTTGCTCATGGTGACGAGGTTCACTATTCTACCGCGTGTGCACTCGATGTACAAGAAAGGTTTATTTAGTAATACATTTTTATACCGTGTTCCCAAAAAATATGTATGTATGGTAACACACAAAATGTCAAGCATATATTGTGTAATTGTATACATAACTTAAACGAATTCCATATACTATATAATTGATAGGATAACGTATATCGGCCTAAGAGGCATATTGTACGTTAAAATATATGTATGGGTTTATTTGTATACTAGTAATAATTTACAACTATTGATCTTCTTTTAATATTACTAGTAGCACATGTCCAAGAAGTGCGATCAGCGCATAAGAAAGATATTAACTTACAAGTTTTTATTTTATATTATAATAAACGATTATTAAACGAATTAGACAAATGCCACAATGTTAGAGTCAATATTCCTTACAAGTACGTGTCATGTGCATTATTTTACTGGATAGCCACGAAAACAATTGCGACAGAACCCTTTCCAGATATCCGGTGGATGAACGCACCCTAAAAAGAATAAAATATATATGAATGTATGACGCGACGACCTGTCCGTATTTGTGATGCAGGATCAGATAATTATGTGAACATCTACATATAGCATTTATCCTCATTACACACTTTATGAACAGGTCACTAACCCAATCATCAGAATGAAGGTCGCCGTGTTCTTCGCTGCTATTTGCATCTTCGCCCTCGCCATGCCTCAGGCGTACGCCGAGGAGGAGGAGGAGACCGCCGCCCGCTACGTCAGAAACGGCAAGGGTGAGTGATTATGTGGATTCATATTGTAAAGTTGTGATATATGACATTGCCAATTCATTCCTTGTCACTCAAGGTTTTGTGATTTTGTATTTATGTCACACATACGGCAAGTAATTAAGTGTTAAGTGATTGACAAAATGTGTTAATACTTACATTTCTCCGCTCACAGACTGACACAAACTCCCATAAATACACACGAGCATATACCAGCATTCACACTTACCCATATGCGCGCGACCTTCTAACACGGGCTTGTTTTTTTTGGGGAACGATCCGTGACAAGATTGGGTTTATAAACACTAATGTAAAATAGCTTCAAATCAGATGCTATTAAAACGTGACGTTTTCCCAAAACATAAATAAACTGAATCTGTATCAATGACGTTGATATGTTCCGTTGCAGCCCCGGTGATGTGCGCCGCCAAGTGCCAGTACGACTCGTGCAAGAAGATCTGCTTGCACTGCGCCGTCTGCTACTGCAGCAACGAAGTCTACGGCGTGTGCAAGTGCTGCGACTAAACGCGACTTCGAAAGAAACCGATACAAAGACATAGCAGGAACTCAGTGATATCAATGAGCAGACATTGATTCACATACATTCCATCACTCATACATTGTAGTTGCAGCAAGGAACGTGCTAGGATTGTTTTATACTTGGTGATTCGAATAAAGTGGTCTCTCTCTCTCTCTCTCTCTGTCTTACGTTTGTTTCCGAATTTATAATAGTAACAGAAGAGTAATGTTTTATTTAGAACGGTCAAACGGGAAAGCTCCAATGAAATGCTACCAACAAGTCAAAGACACATGCACTGACCCCCTGGCACACACGCAAGCATATGTTCTACCACACACACACACACACACACACACACACACACACACACACACACACACACACACACACACACACACACACACACACACACACACACACACACACACACACACACACACACACACACACACACACACACACTTATATATGTTAAGAGTCAGCGCAATATGTATATGTATATATATATATATATATATATATATATATAATTATGTTTAGAGTCAGCAAAGTCAATGTGAGATCACGCAGAACTTATTTAGTAATATTTACACAGACTGACACCTGTGGGTACTGGGCAGTACAACTGGACACCACCAGCCTTCTAATTCCCATTGTGTGTTAGAGAAGTTTTGGCTCAGACAAGCAAGCCCTTTGCCCAAGCATGGTATCCAAAATTAAATAAGTCTCCTTGGAAATTGTTCAAACATCACTCAGCCTAGCAAGATAGGGCAGCCTGGTGAATAGTAATACTGGTGTTAAAGGGAGAACCCAATTTAACTTGGCTGTCAGTTAGGTCTGTCGTCATTGCCATGAATATGTAAAAAGGGCAGTATGTGGCGATCTGTGCCACAATAACGTTCTTTTGCTACTTTATATCTGCCTACAGTGCGCTCACTTGTCAGTGATTCAACACATTTTTAAGATGGTTTTGTATGCAAGACCAAACCTTTGTTTAACTAGAGAGTGTCTGAATAGTATTATTTTGTGACTTTTCCTAGACAAAACTGCTACGTTTTCTGCGACGTCTTTTACTGTGAATTGGTGTTTTTGCACACACTAATGAATGACTGACGCAGGCAGCGGAAACAAAGAAACAATGACTTTTTCTTAATGTTTTCAAACGTTACCATTATGTTGGGTTACAATATAATGCACACTGGCAACGAGTCATTTATCAAAACGTCATGGATCTGGCTACCACATGTAATCATAACATAAGCATAAGCAAAAACACGCATTCATGCGCTATGCATGTAGCTATGCGCGATATCTAATTGCACACACACACACATGTATTAATACATGCATACATGCATGTACATCATTAGGAGAACATACACACAAAGGGCTATCAGTCGCAAACAATGTGTACATTTTGAGAGAAACTGCACGGGCTGAAAAAGCTGAATCCGCATCCGCCCCACAAGTATACCACTCGGCCTACAGCCAGCCCCGCATATTTTGCCATATCTTGGCTCGCACTGTTCTGGCCCGCAGCAAACAAATGGTCTGGCCCGCACCGCAAATAATACAAATTCCAGCCCGCAGGAGCCCGCGGGCTGCGGGCCGCAACCCGTCCCACACAGGCCCTTTTAGTAAGTATATCTGAAAAAGAAAACACAAATATGTATGCATGGTTTTAAATTGTTTTATTCCGTTGCAGCCCGGGCGATGTGCCATGCCAGCTGGGCGTACAACTCCTGCACGAAGATATGTATGCACTGCTCCATCTGCTACTGCTACAACCATGCCGGTGGTGTCTGCAAGTTGCTGCGAATAAACGCGACACCGAACGAACCAGATACAACGACACAGCAGGAACTCTTCTTCACCTTCACATATCAACTGTAATTGCATGTACGGACGTGCTAGGATTGTAGTCGATGCAATCGGTGTGGGCATGTTGCTCGAATAAAGTGGTCTCTCTCATTTCTGTAGTGACCGCTTCCGAATTAGCACATACACAACATACACAACATACACAACATACACAACATACACAACATACACAACATACACAACATACACAACATACACAACATACACAACATACACAACA
>OZ024854.1:35203533-35223533 GCA_964017155.1 Oasisia sp. SBJ-2009
TGTACGCGCGCATGTTTGTTTTCATTAATGCATGTTTGCGTGCATCTGAAGTGTAATTATGTTGTAATAGTTTTGTGCTACTAGTAATTCGGAAGCGACCACTAGAGAAATGAGAGAGACCACTTTATTCGAGCAACATGCCCACACCGATTGCATCGACTACAATCCTAGCATGTCCGTACATGCAATTACAGTTGATATGTGAAGGTGAAGAAGAGTTCCTGCTGTGTCGTTGTATCTGGTTCGTTCGGTGTCGCGTTTAATCGCAGCACTTGCAGACGCCGTAGACTTGGTTGCTGCAGTAGCAGATGGCACAGTGCATGCAGATCTTCTTGCACGAGTCGTACTGGCACTTGGCGGCGCACATCACCGGGGCTGCAACGGAATGAAACAATGTAAATGCCATACACAAATAATAGTTGTGTTTCCTTTTTTCAGATATATTTACTAACCAAAGGTAGATGTTAGCAACATTATGATAATGTTGTATCGTGTCATTCCACAATGACCCTATCTGGAGAACTTTGGTTTACAAGTCAGTATCCATACCTAGGATGGAGAAATAAAAACAAAAATACGTATAGAAGACCCCAAATAAAATCACTACATTTGGGTTGTCTTAAGTATCTTCCCCCGTGTGATAGATCAGACGATCTTTGTCCATGGGTAATAGTGGATATGTAAAGAGGCGAAAGAACACGGTGTATCAAATGAAATAATGTTACAGTTTTCCTAGGCTAGGGAATTGATATATTGACCCTTGTCCTGAGATATTCAAATGAATCAATTTAAAAATTACAAAAGAACCACGACTGACTGAGCCTTATATTAATATAATGTAGTTCATGATACCGGTATACTAACAATAAATGTTTGAACAGCTGCAGAATATATATATATATATATATATATATATATATATATATATATATATATATATGTGTGTGTGTGTGTGTGTGTGTGTGTGTGTGTGTGTGTGTGTGTGTGTGTGTGTGTGTGTGTGTCTGTGTGTGTGTGTGTGTGTGTGTGTGTGTGTGTGTATGCGTGTATGTGTGTATTGTTTTTGTGTGTGGTTGTGTTTTATCGCCTGAACGTGTTAATTTGGAAGTCTGGACGACAAGTGATGCAGAATCACACATCAACGAAACAAAGCTAAAGGGAGGCGCTCAGCGTGAAACCATATAATCACTCACCCTTGGCGCTTCTGACGTAGCGGGCGGCGGTCTCCTCCTCCTCCTCGGCGTACGCCTGAGGCATGGCGAGGGCGAAGATGCAAATAGCAGCGAAGAAGACGACGACCTTCATTCTGATAATGTGGCAAGTGACCTGTTTGATAAACACAGACATGTGATTGTATAATGTAGGATATCAATGGTTGGTTTGACCTTGCATAGCCAATATTGATTCACCATCGCACCTATGTAGGGCACCTTATCGTTTTTAGTTAAAGTGTGCGTACACAGCATGGTGTCTTTCTTCGAAACAACTCTCAAAATACCAGCTATTAATTGGGAGTAATGTTTATTTGCATAAGTTAACGCCGTAATATTCGTCTGTTAGGTTTCCGTGATAAATAAAGTACCTATTTGTGCAGTACATGTTTTAACTACTCAATCATCGCATATTGTATAACATGATAATTTTGTAATACGTATTCGTAATAAATGTTTTGTTAAATGCTGCTATACATTAAGTAACGATACCGCCTGTGCGATATGTGTGTGTACACACAGGAGAAACACAACTGTGCAGTTGTGCAAACTGATGAGTAAAAGTAGTGCCTTACCAAACTGGACCAACTGCTACGGTGATCTCTCGTGACTGAAGAGTGGCCAAGTAGTGGAATCAGCTCCCTTTATATAGCACCTGATGTCATGGCGTGTCACATATATTCATTAGCCCAATTGACCTCGATGGCTTGATTGCGTTCACATGTGGTTTTTGCACCCGAATCTCTATTGTGTTTGAGGCAACGCACGCGTGGGAAGACAAACAACTCAGACGTCGGTAAGGCGATGTCGCAATCATAACTATTTATTTGCGTCATTAGACGTGATAAACACCGCAGTACATGCGTTGGTATCACGCGATGTCATGATGTCATAGTCTGTCTCTGTCATGCGCGCGCTCCCTCTCTCTTTCTCTCCACCCCTCTCTCTCTCTCCACCCCCCCTCTCTCTCCATCCCCTCTCTCTCTCCACCCCCTCTCTCCACCACCAACCTCTATCTCTTTTCTCTCTCTCCCTCTCTCTCTCTCCCTCTCTCTCTCTCTCTCTCTCTCTCTCTCTATATATATATATATATATTTCTTCTTCTATTCCTCCCTTCCTTCCTCCTTCTCTCATCCATCGCATCCTTTTCTATCTCTATTTTCACTCACTCTCTCCATCCCTTCCTCCTTCCCTCCATACTTCGCCTTCCTCTTTAATTTGTTTTATCCCTCTCCCCCCCCCCTCCCTCCCTCCCTCCCTCAAACAACAACACTTTTTCGGACACCATCACCTGAAAGAGGCCGTAATAAAATTATGGAATTTTGCACATACTGATCCCATTTATTCAGCAAATGGTTAAAATTAACAGTGAACAACAACAATAGCATAAACACAGTTAGTTTTCTAATATCTTGTTGTTGAAGTAGCTGACTTTCCACATCTGATCATTAACAGTCAGATATAATTGTAATTACTTGGTCTCCTTGTTAATGTTTGACCAATGATGACGATGATGATAAATCGACATATAAGATTAATATGAACAAACTGTCGTACACAGGAGGACGTCGGACCAAATGTCGTTGCGTGACAATATGACATCCCGTGTTGTCTGAATGACATAGCGTCATGCCTCTGCATGATGTCTTGCGCAACTGAATTTCGAATGATGAATCTGTTTCTGCGTCTCCACTGACGTCATCGATAGAACGTGGTCTAATCAAATTAAATTTAGTAGCACATGTCACGTCACATATGATGGTATATAAACTCAATATGTTCCACCACTTATTCACTTTTCAGTCAAGAGAGATCACTGAGGCAGTTGGTAAGACATTTTTTTGTATACTTGTATAGTTGTATTATTTCCAGTACATATAATTGTTTAAACTGTGACATACTTACATGAGATTCGCTGTTAGCTCATTTTGACGAGGTTCAATCTTCCACCGCGTTTGCACTCGATGTACAAGAAGGGTTTATTTATTAATAAATAGTTATGGCTTGTTCCAAAATGTGTTGTGCATTGTAACACACACATGTCAGGCATGACATAAACGAATTTCATATACCATATCATTGACAGGATAACGTTTATTGTCTTCAGTGGCATATTGTACGTAGAAATATATGTATGTATGTATTTGTTTACTAGTAATGAATTACAATGATATACATTGTAATTCATTACTAGTATAGTATACATTCATAGTATATATATAATATATATATATATATATATATATATATATATATATATATATATATATATATATATATATATATATATATATAATATATATATATATATGTGCAATCCAAATACGTTCCACGTGTTTCATTTCACTGGATTGCCACGAAAACATTAGCGACAGGATCGTATCCCGGTTTCCCGTGCAGACACAGTAAAAAGTCAAACCTTTATGAAATTATGACGCAACGAGCTGTCCGTTTTTGTGATGCAGGATCAGATAAATCTGTGATAATCTGCATATAACATTTATCCTCATTACACACTTTATGAACAGGTCACTAACCCAATCATCAGAATGAAGGTCGCCGTTTTCTTCGCTGCTATTTGCATCTTCGCCCTCGCCATGCCTCAGGCGTACGCCGAGGAGGAGGAGGAGGGCGCCGCCCGCTACGTCAGAAGCGCCAAGGGTGAGTCATTATGTGGTTTCATATTGTAAAGTTGTGCTATATGATGTATCACATTGTGATATATGATGTACCACATTGTACTATATGCTGTACCACATTGTTAATTCATTTCTTGTCACTCCGGGATGTTTGATTTTATATTTATGTCACACATACGGAAAGTCATAAAGCGATTGACAAAATTAGTTAATGTGTATACTTACATTAATCCGGGCTTAGACTGACAGCAACTCCCACAAATTCATAAGAACATATAAAAGCATTCAGACATACCCAAATGCGCGCGAACTTCGAAAAAGGGCATGTTGTTCTGGGAAAGATCCAGGAAAAGGTTCGGTTGACAAGATAATATAAAGTTGCTTAGTATCAAATACTATTAAAACGTGACGATTTCCCAAACCATAAATGAACTGAAACAGTATCAGTGACGTTGTGATGTTCCGTTGCAGCCCCGGTGATGTGCGCCGCCAAGTGCCAGTACGACTCGTGCAAGAAGATCTGCATGCACTGCGCCATCTGCTACTGCAGCAACCACGTCTACGGCGTGTGCAAGTGCTGCGACTAGACGCGACAGCAAATGAACTCGTCATAACGATACAGCAGGAACATTGTGAAATCAATGATCGGTCATTGATACGCATTTTTTCCATCACTCATACATTGTAGTTGCAGCAAGGAACGTGTTATGATTGTTTTATACTTGGTGTTACGAATAAAGTGGTCTCTCTCTTACAATTGTTTCCGAATTAGTTATCGTAACAGAGGAGTAATGTTTTATTTAGAACGCTCACACCGGAAGGCTCCAATGCATAGCTACCAACAAGTCAAAGACACATGCACTGCAGCACTGGCACACACGCACGAATATGTTCCACCACCCCCCCCCCAACCCCGACACTACACACACACATACACACACACACTCACACACTCACACACACACACGCACGCACGCACGCACGCACGCACGCACGCACACACACACACACACACACCCTGCCAGCACAAAACGAGCTGACAATGTATAATATTGTGCAAAATCATAGACATGCAAGAGTTATGTGGAATAAATTATCATGGTGGGCGTGAGCGTGCGTGCGACATGCGTTCGTGCGGGCAGGCATGCGTGCAAGCGTGCGTGCGTGCGTGTATATGTGCGCATGCTCTTCGGTCACACCGGTATTACTCAGACGTGTACAACTATGAACAACACATAATCCATTGTTTATGTAAGCTATAGATGCACCCTACGAAGTGTATGTGAATGTGTCAAGCGTGACTAAGTGAAAGGGATAAAGGGAACAAGATGTGCAATTAAATACAACAACGATTGGAGTTTCGGTTCTTGACTTGACTCTAGTTAATGAATACAACAGTGAACATCTATACACGACTGAATTACCTATTTAGATTTAGCTAGTCCGAACAATGTGATACCGTGCACCCCGCGGAAATCTATTTTTTTCGGTGTCACTAGATCAGAAAAACTATGTAGAAAACGGTTTGCTATGTTAACAAGTCAGCAGAAGTTTTCGCTGTATCTCAGCCACTATTGCCGGTAAATTGAAAGATTATTTGTTAAAGGCATTAGTTCAAGAAATCGTGAGGTTTTACTAGAAAACGTTAAACGGGGGATCGATGCAAGGTATTGTGAACATAGAAATTCGACTATGTCATTTACAAACTCATTTAATGATATAGGTTAACAGTAAGCCAGATTTATCGTTTCTGAGCTGCCGTGCCTCAACCTCTCATGGGCTACAACATTATCATTGTTAGAACAAAATTCATCATCGCTTTCTCTGAAATTGTCAATTCAAACTCGTCCTCGACTTTCTCCTCCTCCTCTTCTTCACCTTCACGATCACCTGTGTCCAGGAGATCAACCAGTGAATTTGGTAGGACAGGATCGCTGGATCACACCGGTTCCAAAACTACCTCGTTAGTCCATCATCATAGGGATGCGGCTTTTTAGGATGGGTTCGTCAGCTCGCTTTTGCAAGGCAACGCCATGGTTCACACGCTGAACGTGCAGCTGCAAATCAGAGTGACAGCGAGGAAGACGAAGCATGTCGAACTTATATTTGAAAGTTAGTTTAAAATCCTCCCTCACCCTACTGCGCAGGGGTTTAGCAACGACGACGTCCACTGAAGACTCGAAACTCTGTCAGACAGGTGAACTGTTCCAACTGCTTCAGCACGTGAAGCTTGAGGTTCCACTTCTCAACGTTTTGTGAAATCCGGGGTTCTTCTCCAGCTTTCTCAGGGGATCCACCTTACCCTTCCTTTTGAAGGCATCGGTGCAGTCCTCTATAACCCAAGAAGAGTGGTACAGTAATCTTCTCACAGGGAGATCAGAGAGGTTGACTAGTTGTGGATGTTTCCCTGCCTGACGCCGTATCGAGGCATATCGTTAGCTTGATGGCGTGGTCGTTGTAAAAAAAAGATATATGTGTCGAGGGTTCTGACCACTGGGCTCTTGTAACCGAGGGCAGCGGCGTGATAGAGGCACACAAACCCTGTCTCGTATCAGTATCTTCCTGGTTACTGTCTCTTTTTCGTTAATATTGACACTTTAGAATCTGCATAAAATGTCAAAGACACACGTATTTAATATTCAGTTATGGTCTTAACATGAACATTAATCCTGCACACATGAGAATGGACACAATTTGTGCAGTTATGTGCAATATTGGCCGAGATGTAGTGAACACTTTTATTGTAATGGCGGCATGCAGTACTTCGCATAAAAATAACACGTGGGACATCTTGCTAACATAACAAACTGTTTTCTATATATTTGTTTCGAACTAGTGACACCGATTAAAAGTATATTTCCGGAGGGAGTAGTGCACTTTACCCCCTCCTTCAGGTTAGATTAGACTGGATTGATAATAGTTTTAAAGTCTCGTTTGTATGCGCATTTCCGTGAATGGGTTCCTGTGTGGTTGCATGCGTTTGGTATTGAGGATCGTGATATAGTCAGTCTGTGAGTGAACGAGTAAGGGAATAAACATTAGCATCACATCAATAATTTCAAAATATAATTTGCATATACTGATATACTTCATTTCTATATAATTTGACATTGCGTTATTAGTTTTCTTAAAACATATGTCACCTATTCGGCTGTGATTGCATTATAAATGTTAAAACATATGTCACCTACTCGGCTGTGATTGCACTATAAATGTTAAAACATATGTCACCTACTCGGCTGTGATTGCACTATAAATGTTAAAACATATGTGACCTACTCGGCTGTGATTGCACTATAAATGTTAAAACATATGTCACCTACTCGGCTGTGATTGCACTATAAATGTTAAAACATATGTCACCTATTCGGCTGTGATTGCACTATAAATGTTAAAACATATGTCACCTACTCGGCTGTGATTGCACTATAAATGTTAAAACATATGTCACCTACTCGGCTGTGATTGCACTATAAATGTTAAAACATATGTCACCTATTCGGCTGTGATTGCAGTATAAATGTTAAAACATATGTCACCTATTCGGCTGTGATTGCACTATAAATGTTAAAACATATGTCACCTATTCGGCTGTGATTGCACTATAAATGTTAAAACATATGTCACCTACTCGGCTGTGATTGCACTATAAATGTTAAAACATATGTCACCTACTCGGCTGTGATTGCACTATACATGTTAAAACATATGTCACCTACTCGGCTGTGATTGCACTATGCATGTTAAAACATATGTCACCTACTCGGCTGTGATTGCACTATACATGTTAAAACATATGTCACCTACTCGGCTGTGGTTGCAATATAAATGTCATCTGAATGTGCTGAATAATAAATTTTCATTTGCTGACGAAATATTAAACAATGTGTAACAATGCAACCACTGGAAGACTTGGTTTATGCGTCCTTTTTATGTTACACAAACGTTTATTATTCAAGTTATTCGTGCTAATTGTGCAACGTAACAACAAATAAGTATATACTGAGTTGTCACGACGAGCGCATGGGCCAACTGCTGAGTTATAAGATTGTCACTTTTTTTTTTTATTTAAGTCTAAACTCGATTAAATTCGAGTACTTCACATATTTGGTTACGTTGCTGGACCGGAATGATCAAGTGTTTAGAGTGACTGTGCTACATCGGTATATTAATCACCTATCAAAATAGATACGGTAACTCCTCATGATTTCGGGATAGTATTGTATAGGAATGTATAAATATGCCAACTATTTATCTAAATAAGTTTCGATTGCTGCATATTTACTCGAGTCTAAATGAGTGTGTGTGTGTGTGTGTGTGTGTGTGTGTGTGTGTGTTTGTGTGTGTGTGAGTGTGTGTTTGTGTGTATGTGTATGTGTGTGTGTCTGTGTGTGTATGTGTGTGAGTGTCAATGTGTGTGTACGTGTGTATGTGTGTGAGTGTTTGTGAGTGTATGTATGTATGTATGTATGTATGTATGTATGTATGAATGTATGTATGTATGTATGTATGTATGTATGTATGTATGTATGTATGTATGTATGTGTGTATGTGTGTATGTGTGTGTCGTGTGTGTACTTGTGTTTGTGTGTGTGTGTTGTGTGTGTCTGCGTGCGTATATATGTGTGCGTGTGTGCGTTCGTGTATATGGGTGAATGTGTGTGTGTGCGTGCGTGCGTGCGTGCGTGCGTGCGTGCGTGTGTATATATGTGTGTGTGTGTTTGCGTGCGTGCGCATATTTGTTTTCATTACAGCATCTTTGCGTGCTTCGGAAGTGTAGTTATGTTGTAAGAGTTTTGTGCTAAATGGTTAACGTGTACGTAACGTTCTGTATACTATGTGTGTACCTTCAAGAAACAAAACCTGCCTTGCTAAGAGTAATTCGGAAGCGATGACTAGAGAAATGAGAGAGACCACTTTATTCGAGCAACATGCCCACACCGATTGCATCGACTACAATCCTAGCATGTCCGTACATGCAATTACAGTTGATATGTGAAAGAAGAGTTCCTGCTGTTTCGTTGTATCTGGTTCGTTCGGTGTCGCGTTTAGTCGCGGCACTTGCAGACACCGTAGACGTGGTTGGTGCAGTAGCAGATGGCACAGTGCATGCAGATCTTCTTGCACGAGTCGTACTGGCACTTGGCGGCGCACATCACCGGGGCTGCAATGTAAGTGCCATACACACATAAGATTTGTGTTTCCTTTTCCAGATATATTTACTAATGAAAGGTAGATGTTAGCAACATTATGATAATTTGTTTTATGTCATTCCCACAATGGCTTTCTCTGGAGAACTGTGGTTTACAAGTCAGTTTTCATACCTAGGATGGAGAAATAAAAAAAATTGTTACGTATAGAAGTCACGAAATAAAATCACTACCTTTAGGTTGTCTTAAGTATCTTCCCCCGTTTGATAGATCAGACGATCTTTGTCCGTGGGTAATAGTGGATATATAAAGAGGTGAAATAACACGGTGTGTCAAATGAGATAATTTTTGAGTTTACCTAGGCTAGGATATTGCCACTTGTCCGAAGCTATTCAAATGAATCAATTTAAAAATCAAAAAAGAAACACGACTGACTGAGCCTGATATTAATATAATGTCGTTCATGATATCGATATACTAACAATAAATGTTTGAACAGCTGCAGAATATATATATATATATATATATATATATATATATATATATATATATATATATATATATATATATATATATATATATATATATATATATATATATATATATATATATGTATGTGTGTGTGTGTGTGTGTGTGTGTGTGTGTGTGTGTGTGTGTGTGTGTGTGTGTGTGTGTGTGTGTGTGGCTGTATGTGGTTGTGTGTGCATGCGTATACGTGTGTATTATTGGTGTGTGTGGTTGTGTGTTTTATCGCTTGAGCCTGTTAATTTGGACAAGTGATGCAGAATCATACATCAACGAAAGATAGCGTAGTGGAGTCGCTCAGCGTGAAACCGCATAATCACTCACCCTTGGCGTTTCTGACGTAGCGGACAGCGGTCTCCTCCTCCTCCTCGGCGTACGCCTGAGGCATGGCGAGGGCGAAGATGCAAATAGCAGCGAAGAAAACGGCGACCTTCATTCTGATGATGTGGCAAGTGACCTGTTTGAAAAACACAGATATGTGATTGTAAAATGTAGGATATCAATGGTTGGTTTGACCTTGCATAACTAATATTGATTCACCATCGCACCTTTGTAGTGCACCTTATTGTTTTCAGCTAAAGTGTGCGTACACAGCATGTCGTTTTTCTTCGACAAACAAATATCTTGTGTCCAAATGTCTTGTGGCAGTTGGTAGGAAATTTGTTTTTGTAAACTTGTATATTTGTATTAGTTCCAGTACATATAATTGTGTAAACAGTGACATACTTACTTGAGATACGCTGTTTGCTCATTTTGACGAGGTTCAATCTTCTACCGCGTTTGCACTCGATGTACACGAAGGGTTTATTGATTAATAAATAGTTATTCTTTGTTCCAAAATTTGTTTTGCATGGTAACACACACATGTCAGGCATGACCTAAACGAATTTCACACACCATATAATTGATAGGATAACGTATATCGTCTTCAATGGCATATTCATATTGTACGTAGCAATATATGTATGCATGTATTTGTTCATTAATAATGAATTACAATTATATATACATTGTAATTCATTACTAGTATAGTATACTTTCATACTATATATACATTCCAAATACGTTCCACATGTTTCATTTCACTGGATTGCCACGAAAACATTTGCAACAGGATCTTATCCTGATATCCCGTGCACACACAGTAAAAGGTCAACCATTTATGATTGTATGACGCGACAAGCTGTCCGTATTTGTGATGCAGGATCAGATTATTTTCTGACAATCTGCATGTAACATTTATCTTCGTTACACACTTTTTTTAGCAGGTCATTAGCCCAATCATCAGAATGAAGGTCGCCGTGTTCTTCGCTGCTATTTGCATCTTCGCCCTCGCCATGCCCCAGGCGTACGCCGAGGAGGAGGAGGAGACCGCTGTCCGCGAGGTCAGAGACGCCAGGGGTGAGTGATTATGTGGTTTCATATTATAAAGTTGTTCTATATGCTGTACCACATTGTTAATTCATTCCTTGTCACTCGGGTTTTTTTAATTTGATATTTATGTCGTACATACAGAAAGTCATAAAGCGATTGACAAAATTAGTTAATGAGTATACATACATTTATCCGGGCACAGACTGACACAAACTCCTACAAATTCACTCGACCATATAAAAGCATTCACACATACCGAAACAAGCGCGGACTTCGAACAAGGGCACGGTTTTTTCTGGGAAAGATCCACGAAAAGGTTCGGTTGACAAGACTAATGTAAAGTTGCTTAGTATCAAATGCTATTAAAACTTGCCGCTTTCACAAACCATAACTGAACTGAAACTGTATCAATGACGTTGTGATGTTCCGTTGCAGCCCCGGTGATGTGCGCCGCCAAGTGCCAGTACGACTCGTGCAAGAAGATCTGCATGCACTGCGCCATCTGCTACTGCAGCAACCACGTCTACGGCGTATGCAAGTGCTGCGACTAAACGCGACAGCAAACGAACTCGTCATAACGATACAGCAGGAACATATCGGTCACTAATACGCATACTTTCCATCACCCATACATTGTAGTTGCAGCAAGGAACGTGTTAGGATTGTTTTATACATGGTGTTACGAATAAAGTGGTCTCTCTCTTAATATTGTTTCCGAATTAATTATAGTACCAGAGGGGTAATGTTTTTTGAACGCTCCAAAGCAAACGCTCCAACGCATTGCTAGAAACAAGACGAAGTCACAAGCACTGACGCACTGGCACACACTCACGCATATGTTCTACCACCCCCACCCCCCCCCCACACACACACATACACACACGCACGCACACACGTACGCGCGCACACACACACTCACAAACACACACACACACACACACACACACACACACACACACACACACACACACACACACACCCTGCACAACACGAGCTGACAGTATAATGCTCTGCAAAAAAGCATAGACATGCAGAGTTGTGTGGAATATATCATGGTGGACGTGAGCGCAAGTGCAGCAGGTGTTCGTGCGTGCATTCGTACAGGCGTCCGTGCGTGTATGTGTGCGCATGCTCTTCGATCACCCCGTATTACTCCTTCGTATACAACTATGAACAACATTTAATTCATTGTTTATGTAACATACAGATGCACCCTACCAAGTCCATAATGTGTACTTCTTTGAGTATGTATATATATATATATATATATATATATATATATATATATATATATATATATATATATGAGTGATTTCACATGGGCATATATATATATATATATATATATATATATATATATATATATATATATACTCGATAATACTATATATTCTGCTAAGAGAAAGCAAAACCAATGTGAGGAGTTCACTCAGACCTTATTTAGTAATATTTATGCAGATTAACACCGGTGGGTACTGTTAGGTTCCGTGAGGCACTTGCCGGTATTTTAAATGGACTTGATGGGACTTGACCAATCACAGCGGCTGTACTATACGTTGTCGTTACGAAAGTCGGTTGTCGAGTGATTAAACTGGTTTTGACACAATGTGAGTTGTCTCTATATCATATTAATTTTGTTATAAGACGTAACAGGTACTACGCAGTAAAACTGAAACATCCAGCTAATTCCTTTTGCGTGTTAGAGAAATTCTGTCTCAGATATGGAAGGCCTTTGTCCAAACCATGTATCTCAAATTAAATAAGTATCCTTGGGAGTTGTTCAAACATCACTCAGCCTAGCAAGTCAGGACAGCCTGGTTAATGGTAATTAAAAGGCGAACCCAATACAACTTGGCTGTCAGTTAGGTCTGTCGTTATTGCCATGACGTATACAAAAAAGGGTAGTTTGTGGCGATCTGTGCTAAAATAACGTTATTTTGCTATTTTGTAAGTTATATCTGCCAGCAGTGCGCTCATTTGTCAGTGATTCTAAAGATGTTTAAGGTGCTGGTGTATCCAAGACCAAATCTTTGTATTAACTAGACAGTGTCTGAATAACATTATTTTGTGACCTTATTTCCTGTGATTTTTCTAGATAAATATATTAGTTTTTCTGTGACTTCTTTTACTGTGAATTTATGTCTGCACACACACAAATGAAAGACTGAAGCAGGCAGGGCAAAACAACAAAACTATGACATATTTTGAACGTTTTCAACAGTTATCAAAATGTTCGGTTACTATAGAATGCCCACTGGCAACGTGTCATTTACCAATGCGTCAAGTATCTGGATAGCATATGTTATCATAACGTAGTTAAATGCACACACACACGCATGCATGCGCCATGCGGGGTGCGTGCCGAAACACGCCCCGCAGGGCCTAAATGCGTATGGGTATGCGTGTGCGTATGTGGTGTACGTGTGGTGTATGTATGGTGTGTGTGTGGTTTGTATGCGGTGTGTGTTTCTGTATGAATGTGTCAAGCGTGACTGACTAAGTGAACGAAAGACAAAGTATTAGTTTTGTTGAAGATATAACGCGATATGGAGGAACAAGGTGTCCAATTAAATGCATCAACGGTTGGAGTTTCGGTTCTTGTCTTAGAAATCTAGTGAATGAATACAACGATGAACGTCTTTACATGACTGTATTCCCTATTTAGATTTAGCTAATACTAGTCTAGTCGGAAAGATGTGATACCGTGCACCCCGCGGAAATATATTTATTTCGGTGTCACTAGATCAGACAAAATATATCAACAATATATAGTAAGCAAAATGTCCCACGTATCATTTGTATTCAAATTAGTACCACTATTACTGACAACTCATCTGTTCACTAAAAGATCATTATGACGTCATTTCTGAATTAACTATGCGTGTCCTTAGCATGTTATGCAAATTGTAAATGTGCCACAATTACCGAAAATGGGACTTTTCGTTGTATCTCATCGAGAGATTAATTTTTTAAGGCAATCATTTAAGAAATCGTGACGTTTTACGAGTAAACATTAAGCCGAAGATCGTTTATTGATCTAGGTAAACAGCAAGCCAGAATTATCATTTCTGTGCTGCCGTGCCTCTACCTCTTATGGGCTTCAGAATTATAATCATCATGCTGTCTGTCGCGAAGCGACAAAGACTGCTTCCATCGGTTGACTGTTGCTCTCCATTTGTCTCTCTGCTGTGAGAGTGATGTCCATGAGTCGATCTTTATGTCCCCCATCTTCAGGTTTCTCTTGATGGTATTCTTGAATCGGAGACGAGGGCGCCCTCTCTTTCTGTGACCAGAAGACAGTTGAGAGTAGAGAACCTGCTTCGTTAGTCTGTCTGGTGACATCCTCATGAGGTGTCCAGTCCACCGGAGATTCTTTCTGATCAGAAGATCTTCCATAGATGGCAGCCCTGTTCGTTCTACTATTTCCTTGTTTGTCACTTTGTCCATCCAGGTTATCTTCACGATCGAACACAGATGTCGCATCATGAAGGCATGCAGCTTTTTCACCTGTCATCTGTACACTGTCCAGGCCTCAGCTCCGTATAGGAGGGTGGACAGCACGATTGCACGGTATATCTTGCCTTTAACCCGCTTGGACACATGGTGGTTGTTCCAGAGCTCAAGGCATAGTCGGCCGAAAGATGCGCTAGCCTTGGCCATTCTCCTCTGTATCAGAGAAAGCATCCACTATTTTCTGCATCTCTTCAGCAGAGTGTGCAACCAGTGCACTGTCATCTGCGAATAGCAGCTCTCTCATCAGTATCCGAGTAGTCTTGGTCTTTGCTCTGAAGTGTGCGACGTTGAATAGGTCAGCGCTCTGTCTGGACTGTATGTAGACGCCATCCCCCATGTCTCGGAAAGCCTCGTCGAGCATTGCTGATAGGAAGATGGAGAAGAGCGTGGGAGCCAGTACACAACGTTGCTTGACCCCATTTGTGACACTAAACGATTCCGATACTTCCCCTCCAACACTATCATTCACGTGGGACATATTGCGAACGTAACAAACTGTTTTCTATATATTTTATTAGATCTAGAGACACCGATTAAAAGTATATTTCCGGAGGGGGTGCACTGTACCCCCTCATTTCGACTTGACTATACTGGATATATGATAGTTTTAAAATTTCGTTTCTTAGTCCATGGGCCAGAAGCCATTTTTTCATGAATTTGTATCACCAAGATGGACAAAGCCTGATGTGGTTTTTTAGATAGGCGTATATATCTATATGACAAATTGGTGTCATTACCATGCATATCCAGTAGCTTTCTGTATTTACTACCCCTAAAGCTAATATGAAAACTTAAGAATTTCCAACACCAAATGTAGGGGTAAGGGAAACTTAATTTGCTATAACTCTGGCCAAAATAAAGCTATGGCAGTGATCTACCACTCAAATTGTCTGGTTTGCATCACTCTATCGATTGAATTTAACTGATTGCAAGTTGCTTTTGAAAGTAGGTCAGCAAAGGTCAAAAGGTCACGAAATTCGGGTCATGCCTAAAATCAGCAGTCGTCAACATTTCTTTCATCATATTACAGTCTGACCCCACCAAATACACCATTAATCAATGAATGCTCTTGCAGGATATGTTTCTAATAGTTATTGGGCGGTCATGTTCATGTAAGTTTAAAACACACACAGTTTTAGAGAATCTGAAGAGGGGAATTCCATATGAAAATGGTATATTTTATATTGACCGTTTGGAGGAAAGACTCAGTGGTGGGGGCACCTCGCATCGAGTCAATGGAATTGCTATACATCAGAAGGATCTCTACGAGGATGTTGAGCAAAGGGTGCCGCATAGAATGCCACAGACAAAAAAGCGCTCTATCTCAGGAGACAGTCATAGTATTCCCATATACAATGCGGGGAAACGCATGGGACCTAGACCATTAGAAAGAATTGACTCTCCGTTAACAACCTTTGTCCGAGCCACACCAATAAAGAACATAGCCTGGGTTTTGGCGCGCCTGTCCAACGTGCATTGTCAGCGAATCAGCAGCTGGACTGGGTTCAACATCAAACTGAGAAGTGGCATTGACATTCTTGAAGACAACATTACGTACCTCCCGACTGTAAATGCCCCAGCCACTGATTTGGGAACGGTCTATGAAGTCTTGCTCCGGTCACTCAAAATCATGCAGGCCCTCGATTTGAATGCAATTGTGTGCGTCTTTGACCAAGCACGTTATGTCAAGGCCTGTGAGGTAGTATGGAAGAACCCAGATAATGTTCATACCATTGTCCTGAGAATGGGTGTCTTCCATACAATCTGCACTATGCTTGCAGTAATTGGAAAACGGTTTGGAGATGCAGGGCTGCGAGATCTATCAGAAGAATCTGGTGTGATTGCTGATGGGTCGATTGCTGGAGTTCTTGATGGTAAGAAATACAACAGAGCTATTCGGCTACATAAGTTGGTGTATGAGGCCCTCCTGCGCTTAGCTTGGAGTGGGTTCGAAGCGTGGTTGGGGGATGGAGACAAGAACGAGCTGGCTGAAACATTGCTTCATGTGACAGATTTCGCAGTGAATATATCTGGTGAAACTTGGCTCGAGTTCCAGTTGGTACACTGCTGTTCTCATGTACTGCAGCGTTTTCAAGACTACCTGGACTTTCTGAGAACTGAAAATGGTGATCTGTCTACCTTTTAGATGTCATACGTGGATATAGTTGAGATTGTCCACGGCCTTGTCCGTGCATCCAGGGAAGGAGATTTTGAGCATCAACTTATGTGCATCAGAGCTATGATACCATGGTGCTTCGCCTATGCCCGTCTCAACTACGCGCGTTACCTTCCCTACTATTTCGCTACCATGTGCCGCCTGAGTATGGACTATCCAGATGTGTATCAGCACTTCATGCAGGGAGGCATTTCGGTACAGATTGGTTCATCAAACCCCTTTAGCAAGATACCATGTGACCAAACCATCGAATAAACCATCAATAAGAACACCCAAACGGCTGGTGGTACGAAATGTATCAGTTTGAAAAGTGGGGCTGTACAAAAGTACTACCTGAATGCAGAACACAGGAGCCTCTTTCTTAGACAACTGAGGGAAATGGTCGGCCTTGGGGGCTCTCGATTGAATCACCCGGATCTACAACAAAGCAGAATACTGAAGGATGAGGCAGACGTCCAGTCCCTTGTCAACCTAATGGAGTACAGCTGGATAAACCCATTCAGGTTAGATCAAGACAGTCTTGTGAGTCTGGCCACAGCAGCTTTGCCACCAACGGAAATCGCACACGATATGATGAATGCTTCGAAGGTTGGCGAAGAGGCATTCGAGGTATTTAGAACTCGGCGCTTAGAGAACAATACCAGGCGCTCGGATAGAGCATGTGACAGATAGGGTAGAGAACGTGTTGGGGCATGGCCAGGGAGGATCTATATTAGTACATGTAGGGACGAACAATGTAGACAGGGAGGGGACAACTAGTATAGTGCAAAGATACAGCCAGTTGGTGGGGAAACTGAAGAAGACAAGAGTTGAACAGATTATTCTCTCAGGAATCTTGCCAGTAATCGGAGGAAGGGGAGCAACCTATAGAAACTGCAAGAGGATGGCAATCAATGCTCTGGTGGAGCAGATGTGTGAGGAGGAAGGGGTTGCATTCTTGGATTTGTGGGGGCGCTTTGTTGGGAAGGAGGACATGTACGTGAGAGATGGCCTCCATCTAAGCGGAAAGGGCGCAGCAGTTTTCTCTGAGAACCTGCTTCAATCTATGGACAGTGGAACAGGTTGCAATTATTTAAACTAGATTCGCAGGGGGGATTCACAGAGAAGCCAAATACTGGAGGCACAGATAAGGACAGCACAGATAAAACGGCTAAGAACAGTCTGGAAAACTCTACAACATTTGGTTATAAATGTGTGTGTTTAAATGCGAGGAGCATAGTAAACAAAGGAAATGAACTAAACATTATGGTAGAAGATAATGACCCTCACATAATAGGTATAACTGAATCTTGGGCCACCCCCGATATATCAGATGCCGAATTAGGAATGACAGGATATGTCATGTTTAGGAAAGATAGAATAGGGAGAAGGGGAGGTGGCGTTATTTTATATATTATAGAATCCATTCAGGCTTACGAAATAAAATTAGAAAAACAAGCAGAATGTGAAGAAGCTGTGTGGTGTAACATAGTTACAGGAAACTCAACATTAACTGTTGGGTTAGTTTATCGAAGTCCAAACATAAGCACAGATGAGAATGAGAAAATACAAAACGCTATAAAGGAAGTCAGTAAACGGGACTGTATAATTATGGGGGATTTTAACCATGGGCGTATACAGTGGAAATCTCAACAGAGTACTGGGAGTGAAGATCAAAAGTTTTTACATTTAGTACAAGACAGTTTCCTTACTCAACATGTGTTAGAACCAACCAGGGGTGAGAACGTATTGGATATAGTTTTGAGCTCACAGAAGGAATTTATTGATAATGTCAGGATATGTGAGCCACTGGGGTGTAGTGATCACAACCAGATATATTTTATCATTAACGTAAAAGGGGAACAGAATCGTAAAATACGGTACAGGAAAATTGTTCACAAAGGAATATATAAGGACATGAGGAAACATTTAGCAAAGATAGACTGGAATGACACACTGGAGAATAAGACAGCAACAGAATGTTGGAATATCTTAAAGAGGGAAATTGACTGCATTGTCGAACAATTTGTCCCCTTGAAAAAACAGGGGTAACGGTCAAAAAAGAAACACTTATCAAAAGAAGCCATTAGAAAAATCAAATACAAGCAAACGATGTGGAAGACATATAGACATAATGGAAGTGAAGAAGACTATGCCATTTATAAAGAAGCACTTAACCAAGCTACAGCTGAAATTAGAAATATTCAAAGAGAAGCTATGAAAAAAATTAGCTTTTAATATAAAACATGACAGCAAGAGTTGTTATGCGTATGTTCGAAGTAAACAGAAAGTTCAGGATAAGGTAGGACCTCTAGAAGGTAGTGATGGAAACATAATAACAGAGGGATTCTTAATGGCAGAAAACCTAAATGAATACTTTAGTTCGGTGTTCACCAGGGAAGATACTAGTGCATTACCAGTACCAGAGACTAAATTTGAAGGGAGAGAGTCAGACTATTTAGGACAACTAATTGTAACACCAAAAATGGTAGCTAAGAAAATAAGGGATATGAAGGAAAATAAGTCACCTGGAGTGGATGGTATTCCTCCCAAATTACTACTGGAAATTGTAGAACAAATCAGCATACCACTTGCAACAGTGTTCAATTTGTCAATAGAGGAAGGAGTAGTTCCATTAGAATGGAAAGAAGCAAACATCATACCATTATTTAAAAAAGGATCAAGAAGCAAGTCAGAGAACTATAGACCAGTTAGTTTAACATCGGTGGTTTGCAAACTATTAGAAAGACTAATTAAAGATCACTTGGTTGATTTTCTTGTTAAAAATAACTTGATTAACCCATCTCAACATGGGTTTCTAAAAGCGAGGTCATGCTTAACAAATATCTTATGTTTTTTGGAAGATGTCACAAAGTGGGTAGACGAGGGATCACCAGTAGATATAATATACTTAGATTTAGAAAAAGCCTTTGACAAAGTGCCACATCAAAGATTACTACTTAAACTAAAGGCCCATGGCATAGGCAATGGTATGATTAACTGGATAGAAAAATGGCTCATTGATAGAAGACAAAGAGTGGTAGTTGATGGGGAGGTTTCAAACTGGAAATCGGTTTTGAGTGGAGTACCGCAGGGATCGGTATTGAGACCTATTTTGTTCTTAATATATATCAATGATTTGGATGATGATATAACAAGCAAGGTGTTGACGTTTGCGGACGATACAAAAGTGTTTAGAAAAATTGAAAGACAGCAATTACAAGATGATCTAAATAAGTTGAACGAATGGTCTGATAAGTGGCAAATGCTGTTTAATTATGGGAAGTGTAAGTGCCTCCACACAGGACATGGAAATGAAGATGCACACTATACAATGGGTGATACTGTACTAAATACTACCGTAAAGGAAAAGGACTTAGGGTTAACTATTAGTGCTGATATGAAGGTATCAGAACAGTGTGCAATTGCAGC
>OZ024854.1:35228533-35243533 GCA_964017155.1 Oasisia sp. SBJ-2009
ACAATAACATGTCAATATTACTGTTTTTAAATCCTTCTTTTTCTACCACCATAATATTTCCCATATATTCATATTCCTTTTTACATTTTAGTGATTTATTGTACCGATAATTAATAAAGTGTCTTGTTCAAAAATAATAATTATTACATATCTGATGGTGGAAATGTCATTCATGAGTAGAACAAATAGCTTCAGTAATATGTTCTTATGCATAATGGTTGTGTATGTGCTGAATGAAAATTATTATTACGTCGTACTTATTTTACTACTTTAATTATTTATTACTATTAACCATACTTTTATATTCATTTATTATAATTGTAGTTATGTAATTTGTATGTTTATTTATGACTGATAAGTCAGCTTAGTTAATGATATAGAAACATGTATTTTCATTATTTATTTTTAAATAATATTATCTGTGGGTAATTTTCTCTTTATTGTATTTTTAATAGCATTATTTTGTGAAGCGCCACAAACAATTATGGATGTGCCGCTACATAAATAAAATATTATATTATAATTAAAAAAAAAATTTGTTTATTTAATATAGCGCCACATCCAATTTAAACTTGTTCATGGCGTTTTACATACATTAAAATGCTAAACAACAAATACACACCAGAAGAAAAAAAACATAAATATACTAGAAACATATATGAACAATTATAAAAATAAAATATCAATATAAAAATAATAAAACTTATAATTTCCTGCAAATCATAGTGATGATAATAATTAATTATTATATTATTTATAAGTAATTAAACTATTTCGCGCGTGTGAAGTAAAACAATTAAATATTCGCAGTCAGAAACGTGGCGTCTAGCGGTATTTTGTGTAAAGCTTGTAAAAGCGATTTTACGGTACCGCTGGGCGGCCGAACAAGTTGTACTCGAGGTCTGCGCGTTTTTGTGTGTGAATTTTCTTCGTTAGAGGAATGCAAGAGATTTTATTACATAACATAGTGTATGCATATGTATGTAAGATATGTGAGGAGAAGTTTGGCGGCTGTTGGTGGTCGTTTTGATGGTTAGGTCAATCAAATCGGGTCGTCTAGGATCCGCGCTGTGTCTGTGACTGTCCAAACGAATCCACCGAACCACTGTTTCAGTTCTGCTCGATTCATAGGTTAACAAGAAGACATCTTACTGATACTGTCTTTCACTGTACTATTACTATACGCGTTTGAGGAACAGTGTGGCATATTGATGTCGCGATTTCGTTGTAAACCGACGTAAGGCAACTTTTAGCGTACCGCTTGGCTCTCTGTTATGACAGCTGAACCAGCAGACGACTCTCTGACGTATTACTTTTCCAAACTGCTGGGTTGTGATTGGTTGCAAGGTCCAAGATGGGCCGGTTCATGGTGTCGGTGATTTAGCTAGATTTTCCCACTTTAAGACCACTTTCTGAGGTAACCACTAAGGTGAAAAATTGGATTGTAGATGCAAATGATTAGCTAGTGTAAACTCTTTTAGGTGCATAACACTAAACTGTTGCCTTTTTTTTCACTTTAAGTATGTATATTGTAGTTTGTTTCTTTTATTTTTTTTCTGAAAGGACGACAATAATTATAATTATAATTTGTCATTATATTATAGATTAGTCGTGTATTTTAATATGATTAATGTTTACATACTGTCTTAATAACGAATATTTGTGTTTCTATACTCCTGTATTTTATATTTTTATGACGAATACTGCAAAATGAATTTCCCGATCTGGGACAATAATGTGTTATTGTATTGTGTTGTATTGTATGGCTTTGCATCGTATCGTATCGTATCGTATCGTATCGTATCGTATCGTATCGTATCGTATCGTATCGTATCGTATCGTATCGTATCGTATCGTATCGTATCGTATCGTATCGTATCGTATCGTATCGTATCGTATCGTATCGTATCGTATCGTATCGTATCGTATCGTATCGTATCGTATCGTATCGTATCGTAACGTAACGTAACGTAACGTAACGTAACGTATCGTATCGTATCGTATCGTATCGTATCGTATCGTATCGTATCGTATCGTATCGTATCGTATCGTATCGTATCGTATCGTATCGTATCGTATCGTATCGTATCGTATCGTATCGTATCGTATCGTATCGTATCGTATCGTATCGTATCGTATCGTATCGTATCGTATCGTATTGTCAGGAGCTATTCAAACGAATCAATATAAAAATCACAATAGAAGCACGTGTGACGTTAACTACCAAACTAAATTGAATCATCTACCTTTTATTAATATATATGTTATTCAAAATATATCGAATTTATAACTGCATAAATCACACATGTTATATATATATATATATATATATATATATATATATATATATATACATGTATATATATATATATATATATATATATATATATATATATATATATATATATATCATCATGCTGTCGGTCGCGAAGCGACAAAGACTTCTTCCATCACTTGACTCTTGCTCTCCATTTGTCTCTCTGCTGTGAGAGTGATGTCCAGGAGTCGATCTTTATGTCTCTCAGCTTCAGGTTTCTCTTGATGGTATCTTTGAACCGGAGACGAGGGCGCCCTCTCTTTCTGTGACCAGAACACAGTTGGGAGTAGAGAACCTGCTTCGGTAGCCTGTCTGATGACATCCTCATGAGGTGTCCAGTCCACCGGAGATTCTTTCTGATCAGAAGATCTTCCATAGATGGCAGCCCTGTCCGTTCGAGTATTTCCTTGTTTGTCACTTTGTCCATCCAGGTTATCCTCATGATCGAACGCAGATGTCGCATCATGAAGGCGTGCAACTTTTTCACCTGTCGTCTGTACACTGTCCAGGCCTCGGCTCCGTATAGGAGGGTGGACAGCACAATTGCACGGTATATCTTGCCTTTAACCCGCATGGACACATGGTGGTTGTTCCAGAGTCTCTGGCGTAGTCGGCCGAAAGATGCACTAGCCTTGGCCATCCTCCTCTGTATTTCATCGTCAATTCATCCGTCACTTGATATAGTGCTTCCGATGTAGGTGAATTCCATAACAGAGTTCAGCTTGTTTCTATCAACCATGATATCATCCTCTCGGTTTCTTGTAGAGTTGGGTTGGTACAGCACCTCGGTCCTCTTGATGTTAATCTTCAGGCCGAACTTCTTTGACGCATTGGAAAAAGCATCCACTATTTTCTGCATCTCTTCAGCAGAGTGTGCAACCAGTGCACTGTCATCTGCGAATAGCAGCTCCCTCATCAGTATCCGTGTAGTCTTGGTCTTCGCTCTGAAGTGTGCGACGTTGAATAGGTCAGCGCTCTGTCTGGACTGTATGATCCCCCATGTCTCGGAAAGCATTGTCGAGCATTGCTGATAGGAAGATGGAAAAGAGCGTGGGCGCCAGTACACAGCCTTGCTTGATCCCATTTGTGACCCTGAACGATTCCGAGACTTCCCCTCCAACATTAACAGTCGCCATCATTCCGGTATGTAGTGCCTCGATCATTGTTGTGAACTTCTCTGGGCAGCCATACTTCTTCAGTAGCTGCCATAGTCCGGTCCTCCCAACTGTATCGAACGCCTTACAGAAGTCGACAAATACCATGTACAGTGGTCGGTCCTGCTCAATGCACTTTTCTTGTAGTTGTCGGAGACAAAATATCATATCCACGGTGCTCCGATTACCTCTGAAGCACATTGTGTCTCCGGAACTACCTCTGGTGTTAGGTGGATAGATAGTCTGTTGAGGAGGATCCTGGCGAAGATCTTGCCTGCTATGGAAAGAAGAGAGATTCCTCTATAGTTCCCACAGTCTGTTCGATCACCTTTCTTGTAGATGGTTATAATGCTTGCATCCTTCCATGCTTGTGGTACAGAACCCATCTCCCAGGCATTGGTGATTAGTTGGTGCAGTCTGCTGAACAGATTGTCTCCTCCATGCTTCCATACTTCTGCAGGAATTCCATCTCCTCCAGGTGCTTTGCCATCTTTCAGGCCGGCGATTGCTCTAGCCATCTCATCCATAGTTGGAATCTCATCAAGGCTTGTCTTGGTAATGCGCTGTGGGATGTTGTCCAGAGCTTCGTGATCTATGTCGCCAGGGACGTTGAGTAGCTTCTGGAAGTGTTCACTCCATCTTGCCACAACTCTCTTGCTGTCAGAGAAGGTTTCCATTCCGTCTGTTGATTTTAGTTGAACAGGTCCCTTCTTTTTGGGTCCCCACACTTCCTTCAGTCCATTGTAGAAGCCCTTCATGTTGTTACTGTCGGCAGCTCTCTGCAGCTCCACTGCTTTCCTTTCCCACCAGTCCGACTTCAGTGCACGGGTGTGTTTTTGTAGCAGTCTGCAGGTATCTTTGTATGCTGCAGTGGTGGATCTAGTGCTCCTGGTTTGCAACACTCTCTGGTGGGCTTGATCTCTTCTGCTCATAAGAGTCTGTAGCTCCTGGTCGTTGGGGTCGAACCAGTCCTGGTGTTTTCTGTCTGGCTTGCCAAGATATGTCTTGGCTGTGTTGTACACAACCTGCTGCAGAGCTGCCCATTCCTCGTCTGGTGTTGAGTTTTCCTTCTCCTCCCAGTGGGCGAGAGCACTGTCCATCTCCTGCTCAAAACTCTCCCTATGGCTGATGGTACTTAGTTTTGCAGTGTTGAGCTTGGTCGGCTTATTTGTCCTTTGCCTGTTGTGCTTTTGTCGTATTCTGAAAGCCACTTTTGATCTCAGCATCTGGTGATCGGTCCAGCAGTTTGCTCCACGCATGGCTCGGGTGCTGTGGATGTCCATCTTATCCCGACACCTCGTGATGATGAAGTCGATCATATGCCAGTGTTTGAAACGAGGATGCATCCAGGTGGTCTTGCGTTCATCCTTCTGCTTGAACATGGTGTTCGTCACTATCAGTTCGAACTCAGAGCACAGAGCCAGTAGAAGTTCGCCATTGGAGTTGCATTTCCCAATCCCATGTTTGCCCATGACCAAGGGCCACTTGTCATTGTCTCTTCCTATCCTCGCATTGAAGTCTCCTATCAGCAGTAGCTTATCGGTATGAGGGATGCCCCTGAGCACACTTGTGAGCTGGTTGTAGAAGGCCTCCTTATTTTCGTCTGGGTTTGTCATTGTCGGAGTATACACGTTGATAATTGTAGCAAAGTTGTCCTTGCTCAGAGGTAGTCTCATCGTCATGATTCTGTCACTTACTGGCCGTGGCATTTCTGTCAGCTTTGTGATGATATCCGTTTTGATAGCAAAGCCCACTCCGGCCTCCCTTCTTTCTCCTTCGGGTTTGCCACTCCAGAAGAAAGAGTATTCCAAGTCGTCGAGACAACCAGACTCTGAGAACCTTGTTTCACATAGGGCGGCGATGTCGATGTTGTATTTGGCAAGTTCCATTGCTACTAGTGCCGTACGTCTTTCTGGTCGGTTAGCTCCTTCTCGGTCGAGGAGAGTCCTGACGTTCCATTGTCCAATTGTCAGTAGTTGTCTTCTTTGTCTTCTTCTTCCTAGCTGATTTTCCACTGTCGACGGAAGATGAGGTCGAGCAGCGCGGTCCCTGGTAACCCGGGCGACGGCCGATCCGGTATCATGTTTCGTGCAGTTGTACATTTCATGGAAGCTGCTAGCAAAAACGTTTGAAGTACCGCTGGCTTTTGGAAGTTACTAGCGACACTCTCTCGGGGAACAAATAGAGGTCTCACACCGGCAAGAACATGTCAAGACAGGCGCAAACTATTTGTCCCTGCAGTGGCTGGTCGAGAGATGTTGGGAGTTCCATACACCAACCGCCCTTGATGCTGCCACAGTGGCATGGTTTTCTATTTAGGGTTTGCTCCCTTAGCCTTCGGTTCTGACAAGAACCTATACCACAAGGCAGTGGTTTACAACTCTGCATGGCAGGGGTATTGCAATACCTGAGGTACTGCAATACCTGCATACCATATATATATATATACACACATATATATACACACACACACACACATATATATATATATATATATATATATATATATATATATATATATATATATATATAGTTGCCAGGAAAGCGCACTACTTTATATCTAATATACTCACCTCCCTGAGGCATGATGAGGGCGAAGATGCAAATGGCAGCGAAGAAGACGACGACCTTCATTCTGTGCGATACGTGTGTGTAGGCGAAACACAACTATGCACTTGTGCAAGCTGAAGAGTAAAAGTAGCGCCTTATCAAACAGAACCAACTGCTCTGGTGATCTCTCGTGACTGGAGAGTGGCCAAGTGGTGGAATCAGCTCCGTTTACATAGCATCTCGTGTTTGGTCATGTCACATAAATTTAGTAGCCTAACTGCCGTCGATGTTTTGGTTGCGTTCACTTGCGGTTTTTGCAGACGATGCTCTATTATGTTCGAGGCGACACACGCGTGGAAAGACAAAATATATAAGGCGTTGTAGCGGGAGCAAACCATTATTTTAGTCAAAACACGTGATAAACACCGTAGTGCATGCATTGCTATCACGCTATATAATAATGTCATAGTATATGTCTCTCTGTCTCTCTGTCTCTGTCTCTCTGTCTCTCTGTCTCTGTCTCTCTCTCTCTCTCTCTCTCTCTCTCTCTCTCTCTCTCTCTTTAAAATGAGACCGCCATTTATCTTTACACCTTTACCTAATAGTATTCAGGATGTTAGTGGTATTTTTGGAATAACTGAATTATGGCGGTCTCATTTTAAACACCTTTTTAATTGTATTAGGAATATAGACATTCAACAGATCAAATGTGATTCCAAATATACAAATGACATAGTTGTGGAAATTAACGAAGTTGAAAATGCTATTAAATGCCTAGATATAAATAAGACTGATGGTATGGATGGTGTATATGCTGAACACCTTAAACATTATGATAAGCGCATTGTGCCTTTACTTGCTATGTGTATAACTGGGTTTTTTTGTACATGGATTTTTACCTAGATCTTTGTTATCTGTTATATATGTTGTGCTGGTTCCCATTATCAAAGATAAATGTAGCAAGATTAACAGCAAAGACAATTATAGACCTATTGCATTAGCTAGTATTGAGTCAAAAAAATGTGAAAACATATTGTTAGACAGAATGTCAGTTACGCGGTCAACAATGTCCAATCAGTTTGGATTTGAGAAAAAAACATGGGACAGACTTGTGTATTTATGTCTTAAAGGAAGTTATTGACAGGCATAGGAGTCTAAATGGGTCTATGTTTACATGTTTTTAGATGCTTCTAAAGCCTTTGACAGAGTGAAACATTCTATCTTATTTCAAAAGTTGATTAACAGGGGAGTGCCTGGATATATTGTTAGACTGCTTATATATTGGTATTCGAATCAGACTATGTGTATAAGATGGTCAGGCAAATTGGCGGAACATTTTGGTGTTACAAATGGTGTCAGGCAAGGTGGTATACTCTCACCACACCTTTTTAATATATATATATGGATGATTTAATCATAGCTTTAAACAAATGTAACGCAGGGTGTGTAATACGTAGTACAACTATCAACCATCTTATGTATGTTGATGACTTGGTAATTCTGTCCCCATCTGTATCAAGACTGTCTGAACTGATGCAGGTATGTGGACTCTATGGGTTAAATCATGATATCAAGTACAACTCCAAGAAAAGTGCTGTGTTAATATTTAAAAGTAAATAATAAAATTATATGAAAAATGTTGATGTTCCATCATTAAAGATTAATGGTGAAACAATCCAGGAAGTGGATAATGTGAAATATTTGGGTCACTTTATTTCTGATACATTACGTGATGACAAAGATATCTTACGCCAATGCCGACAACTATATGCTAGGGGTAATATGCTACTGCGGAAATTTTACATGTGTACCACTGAAGTGAAGCTGACTTTGCTTAGAACTTTCTGCTCTCCCATGTATACTGCTCAGCTGTGGTGTAATTACACAGTAGCAAGTATACATAGTCGTCATGTGGCTTACAATAATGTGTTTCACTTATTGCTAAATCAGCCTAAATATTGCAGTGCCTCCACCATGTTTGTAGAATACCGTGTACCAGATAGTAAAGCTGTAATTAGAAACCTTGTATATAAATTCATGCGGAGACTTGATGCTCCTATAATAAGTTGGTAACTGCAATTATCAACAGTGATATAAAATGCCAATCCAGGATAAGACGACATTGGATCACAATGTGTTATATACATAATAGTTTTTGATTGAATGTACCATTGTGCAATGTGTTTTGTTCTCTATTTACCTTGTGCAATACTTTTATATTTTTCTAGTCACTTGTATTTTTTAATGTTTATGTGGACATCTGTATGTTCTATGACAATCTGAAATAAAGATATTGAAAACACACACGACCATGCACTGATACAGGGCTCACTCCTATCGTTACTGTATCAGTTCTACTCTACATAAACGACTTAATTAATGCAACCCAATAGTTATATTCCGATGCCAATGACAACGTTACTTAATATAATAATAATTATTATTTGTGATAAACGTTTGACGATGTCAATAATCTTATTACTGATAACTGGACTCAGCTCCTGAGTCAGCAGTGCCACTGACTGAGTCGACTCGAATTTAGCCTTTTTGAACACCTTTTAAAGTATCCTTCAGCGCTGCTGAGCGTACCCTTCTCTGGACATTGTCATGCTTGGCTACTGCCGGGTGGTGCATGCCACTGCTCATATAATGTCTCAGATTATAAAATGTTCAAGATCACATCACATAATGACTAAAAATAAACCTATATGCAACCAATCATGCATGCATATTTTTCTAAAAGTAAATAAACACTTTCAATTTTAGCAGTAAATACATAACATAAGACACTTTAAAACAAATTGGCAATACATTTTTGTGGAATCCTGAAATCTAACCACTTTAATGCATATTGCAGTTTTAAAAATATGCATGCATGATTGGTTGCATATATGTTTATTTTTAGTCATTATGTGATGTGATCTTGAACGTTTTATACAGACGATCTATGTACAATTATTTTGCTTTAAAAGGAATGTTTTAATTTTTTTATCCCAAGAATTCATTGATTTTTTATAACAATCTAGCCACAATTTAGCCACAGCCACGCAAGATAGATTGGATTTGGGATTATTTTAATTTTTACAATAAATTGTTATTGAATGAGGATTGTGTGTCTACTGTGCTTCAATAATGAACTAGGCAACAGTGTTTGCTTAATCAATCCAGTTCAGAGGTAATGGCGGCCACATGAGTTATGCCACAAAGAATTGTACTGGGTCCAGTTATGTTCATATTATACTTAAAGGCCATTATTAAAACAATAAAATGATGTGCTATTTATGGAGGACATCAATATGTTTCACTTACACACAACTGTGACAGGCTTATTCACGAAGTAAATTCAGAATACAAAACAATATCAGTATGGATTCATTTCAACAAAACATCACTGAACATAACTAACATTATCTTTTCACATTTACTCCTGAAGGTAAGACGATGATCATGATGTTATTTTAATAAATGTAACAAATATATAATCATGTTACTTCAGTAATGTCTGTAATTATTTAAACGTAGACAAGAGGAAACTGGTCAGTATAATATAAAGATTGTTAATGTATAAGTCATTATTTTCCTTCCGTGTACGCGTTAAATGCAAATTTAACCCACTTATCACACAACAAATTACACAACTTCGTTATGCCAGACTTGGTGCAACTATTTATTTATCCATCCAATTACTATTAATATTAAGAATAAATAAACAATACATCTTTGTATACGAAGCAATAACTACTATTTTTTATTTACTAAAGATGTAGCAGTAAATCCTAGCACAACTAATCGTAACCAGTGACAGCGCTTTGTTATCCGCTGTCACTGGTCCAATTAGTCCGTGCTATAACGCTCAAACTCCCAAATACACGTGAGCAACAACCATCGTAGCTAGCTATCGCTGTCGCGCGCGCCTCTAGATGCGCGCATGCGCAGAAACGTCAATCGGAACGTTTTTAACGACCGGAAAAATGTAAGCGCGACCATCGTAGGTAGCGCTTACGTTTATCCCCTAGATACGCGCATGCGCAGAAACGTCAATCGGAACGGTTTTAACGATCCGAAAAATGTAAGCGCGACATCGCATTGCCATAGTCGATACGCGATGTCACCAGTCCGTGTATGAGACTCTTACATACAGTGGTGCTAACCGAGTCTCGTATTTTTGCAATTCGCGACAGATGGTAGTAGGCAGAACGACAAACGCTGGCAACTTGTGACGTCATGGTTAGGTTACTGTCAATGGTAAATCCTAGGTCCCGTATAACTGGGGAAGTGTCAACGAGTTGGCCACATATGTTGACGCGGGTTAACGATGTAGGCGTGCGTAGACTTGACGAACGGATGACAATGGCTTGAGATTTGTTGTCATTCATCACGAGTCCATTGTCACAGAGCCATGCTTTCGCATCTTGTACGCAGGCTTCCATACGCGCGAGGGCTTGTGTGTGGTCGGTTGGTGGGAAAGTGATGTAGAGTTGTGTGTCGTCTGCGTATAGGTGATAGTGAATGTTGTGCTTCTGTAGAAGTGTCGTCAGTGGTGCGATGTATGCATTGAATAGCAGTGGTCCAAGGACAGTCCCTTGTGGCACTCCTGTGGTTTTGGTCTCTACTTCCGACACGCCACTCTTTACGCGTACGACACATGTTCGATTACACAGGTAAGATGTCAGCCAGGCCAGGACGTCTCCAGATAGTCCGTATCCAGACAAACGTCGCAGCAGTGTGTTGTGGTTGATGGTGTCGAAGGCCGCACTTAGATCGAGTAGCACGAGGAGCACACTCCGGCGACTGTCAATCGATTGGGCGATGTCGTTGTGTATGCGCACGAGTGCGGTTTCCGCACTATGATGCGCACGATATGCACTTTGATATATGCCGTAGATTCGGTTCTCCTCCATAAAGTGTTGTAACTGTTGTGCAACGAAACGTTCAGTTATCTTCGCCACACATGTGATGTTAGATATTGGCCGGTAATTCGTTAGCACGCTGGCGTCAGATCCGCCCTTCTTCAAAGCTGGTACAACGACAGCGTGTTTCATGGGTGCAGGAAATACGGTTGATGATAGCGAGGCGTTGATGATCCGGGCCAACAAAGGAGAAAGAGCATCGATGTGGTGTTTCACTAATGATGTCGGCTGTGGGTCTAGTTCACACGATTTTGTGGCAGATGCGAGTGCTATTTTTTTCACATCCGAGAGTGACGCAGGTTCAAACACATCGAAACGCGTACTTACAACTCTTGGCATGTCATCGGCTGTCAGCGGAGATCGATTAAGGCACAGCGACTCTATCTTTTCTTTGAAACTTCGCTGGAACCTGGTAGCGAGTGCCGAGTGTGATTCGTCTACCACTTCTGGTAGAGGTCTATTCACCTTTCGGCCAAGGAGTGAATCTGCGATATTATAGATGAGGCGCATGTTACCGCTAGCTTTCGAGATCTCGGATCTATAGTATTCAGAGCGGGCTGTCTTGAGCGATGTCCTGAAGGTATTGCGACGACCTGTGAAAATCTGTCGATGCACAGTTAAGCCTGATTTCCGCCAAAGGCGTTCGGCACGACGGAGGGTTCGCTTTTCCTCGGTCAGGTCATTGGTGTGCCATAGAGTCATAGGTCTAACGGTAATGGTCCGCGACACAAGAGGGGCGTGCGCGTCAACGATGGTGCGTAGGCAGGTATCGTAGCCCGCAAGTAGAGCAACAGGGTCCTCCTCATCAGCGCTGATGTTGAACGATTCCAAGTCCGCTGCGAAACTGCTGTTGTTGATCGCTGAGTATTTTCGGATACGTAACGTGTCGCTTCAGACGGTCTGGTTTTGACTGTAGGAGTTCGCATTCGACGGCATAGTGGTCAGTGATTAGCGACGTGGGCTTGACAGCAGTGAAAATGGGATGCTGTTCTTTCGCTGTAATCACCAGGTCTAGCGTATTGCCCCGCTCGTGAGTCGCGCCTGTGATATGTTGCTCAAAGCCAGCGGTGTCAAGCAGATCGGCCAGGTTCACTGCGTCAGTGCAGGTTGGGTCGCCATATTTCGTGTTGAAATCTCCGCACACAACTGTTTCTGTGGGATGAGTACCAGCGATGAGCAACACCTTAGACACATCGTCTAGGAAACTCCCAAAACATGAGTTCGGTGGCCGGTACATCACGACTACACGCGTTGTGCTGCTGGTGCGGGCGTTTCGTAAGTGACGGAGAGTGTTTCTGATGCGCGGGTGTCGATAGTGACACGGGATGTGAGCTGGAGAATTTTGCGGAACAGAACTCCGATACCCCCACCGCGTCGAGCGCTTCCACGCGGCTGGTGACCGAGCGTGAAGTTGTCTCTGCAAAGTTCAGAAACAGAAGTCGTATCTTCATGGGTTAACCAGGTCTCAGTCAGAGCAACAATGTCAAGTGAACACTCGTCGACATAGTTACGTACGAACAGTGATTTGTTTTGTAGAGATCTGGCATTAATCAAGGCGAATTTACACTTGTCCACGATTACAGCCGAGTCCCGTGATATGGTCGGAACTTGTATTAGGTTGTTGGTGTTGTTACTACGTGTGTGGGGCCGGTCCTTGGGTGGTCGATGTCCGATCACTAAGTATATTGTTCGATGTCTTCGCGCACCTCCTCGACAGCCGCATAGTAACACACAATGTACACATGTTGATAGAAACTTCGAGGGCTGAAAAGCTGACCCCGCATCCGCCCCGCAACTATATCATTCGGCCCGCAGCCCGCCCTGCATATTTTGCCATATTCCGGCCTGCAGCCCGGCCCGCACCGCACTGGTCTGGCCCGTACCAAACAAATGGTCTGGTCCGCATCGCAACAAATACAAATTCTAGCCCGCACGATGCAGGATGCGGGCCAAAACCCGACCCGCACAGGGCCTTAATGCGGGTGGGTATGCTTGTGCATATGTGATGTATGTGAGGTGTATGTATGGTAAATCGATATATTTTGGGATGAAGAAACGCTAGCATAGTATCAGTAACATCAAAATATAATTTGCATATACCAATATACTTAATTTCTATATAACGTGACTTTGCATTATTAGTTTTCTTAAAGACTCACGTCATCTACTCGACTGTGAATTCACTAGAAATATCACCAAATGCGCAAGATTATAAATTGTTAGTTGCTGACGCAATAGTAAACTCTGTGTACCAATGCAACCACTGGAAGATTTGATTTATGCGTCTTTTTAATGTTACACAGACGTTTAAAATTCAAGATATTCGTTTTTATTTTGCAACGTAAGAACAAATAGGTATCTACTGAGTTGTCATGACGAGCGCATGGGCCAACCGCTGAGTAATAAGACTGTCACTACTTTTTTATTTATTTAACTCTAAACGCGATTAAATTCGAGTACTTCAGAGATGTGTGTACGCTGCTGGATTGGAGTGTTCAAGTGTTTAGCGACAACGTGCTACCTCGGTAAATTAATCACCTATCCACATAGATACGCTACCTCCTTATGATTTTGGGATGTATAAGTATGCCAACTATGTATGTAAACGAGTTTCGATTGCCGCCTATTTACTCGCGTCTAACTGAGTGTGTGTGTGTGTGTGTGTGTGTGTGTGTGTGTGTGTGTGTGTGTGCGCGCGCGAGAGAGAGAGTGTGTTTGTTTGTATGTATGTATGTATGTGTGTGTGTGTGTGTGTGTGTGTGTGTGTGTGTGTGTGTGTGTGTGTGTGTGTGTGTGTGTGTGTGTGTGTGTGTGTGTGTGTGTGTGTGTGTGTGTGTGTGTGTGTGTGTGGTGTGTGTGATCTATATGCATGTGTAAGTGTTCGGGTGCGCGCATATATGTTTTCATTACAGCATGTTTGGGTGCATCAGAAGTGTAATTATGTTGTAAGAGTTTTGTACTAAATGGTTAACGTCTAGGTACTTTGGTGTGATTATTTTGGTGTGTTTTATGCTATGTGTGTACCTTCAAGATACGAAACCTGCCTTGCTAAGAGTAATTCGGAAGCGATCACTAGATAAATGAGAGAGACCACTTTATTCGAGCAACATGCCCACACCGATTGCATCGACTACAATCCTAACACGTCCGTACATGCAATTACAGTTGATATGTGAAGGTAAAGAAGAAGAGTTCCTGCTGTGTCGTTGTATCTGGTTCGTTCGGTGTCGCGTTTAATCGCAGCACTTGCAGACGCCGTAGACTTGGTTGCTGCAGTAGCAGATGGCGCAGTGCATGCAGATCTTCTTGCACGAGTCGTACTGGCACTTGGCGGCGCACATCACCGGGGCTGCAATGTAAATGCCACACACACATAAGATCTGTGTTCGCTTTTTCCGATATTGTTTACTAATGAAAGGTAGATGTTAGCAACATTACGATAATGTTGTTTATTTTAATACCACAATGACCGTCTCATGAGAATTGTGTTTTATAAGTCAGTTATCTTGCTTAGGATGGAGACCCTTTATAAAAGGTATTGCAGTCACGAAAGAAAATCCCTACCGTTGGGTTGTCCTATATATCTTCCCCCGATTGGTAGATGAGAGGACATTGGTTCAAGGGTAATAGAGGATATAGACAGCGGTGAAAGAACACGGTGTTTCAAATGAGATAATGTTACAATTATCCTTGACTATGAAATTGATATATATATATATATATATATATATATATATATATATATATATATATATATATATATATATATATATATTCCCATGTCCGGAGCTATTCAAACGAATCTACGTAAAAATCACAATAGAATCATGACTGACGTTAATTACCAAAGATAATTGAATCCTCTGCCTTATATTAATATACATATATCGTTCAAGACATCAAATTAATAACGACAACTGATTGGACAGCTGCAGAAATATATATATATATATATATATATATATATATATATATATATATATATATATATATATACATATATATATATATATATATATATATATATATATATATATACATATACATATATATATATATATGCATATAT
>OZ024854.1:35248533-35256033 GCA_964017155.1 Oasisia sp. SBJ-2009
CGACCGACCGACCGACCGACCGACCGACCGACCGACCGACCGACCGACCGACCGACCGACCGACCGACCGACCGACCGACCGACCGACCGACCGACCGACCGACCGACCGACCGACCGACCGACCGACCGACCGACCGACCGACCGACCGACCGACCGAACGAACGAACGAACGAACGAACGAACGAACGAACGAACGAACGAACGAACGAACGAACGAACGAACGAACGAACGAACGAACGAACGAACGAACGAACGAATGAATGGAAGAACAAACGACCCACAGACCCACCGACCCACTGACCGACCGAATGACCTACCGACCGACATGACTTTTTCCATATGTTCGAGTTAATGTCGAGTTCGTAAGTCATACAGCTATATGCTATATGAGTTAGTATAACACTAATCGCGGTATCATAAGATACCATTCGCTAGTTAAAACGTCAGCGACTTGTTTTATTACACATGTTTTTGTCTGAGATACTAAGGAACCGTTTTCACGCATTGCGTGAGTAGGATTGGTTTAACGAGTTCGCCTTGGCACTAAACGCAGGTTTATAGCTGACTGGTGAGGTCTACGATACTGTCTCGGCGGCTGTCGAGCAATTTAAAACACATTGGGCACTTAGCAATATGATATTAAACAGACGTCGAACTGAGTTACTGAGGGAAAACAAACTATATTTTCGTGAGGGCACCGAACATGTGTTTAGCCGTCGATATTTCGGTAAGGCGGGTGAAGTTGGTGTTTTGTTTGGGTATTGTCAATAAATCCTGCCTCGTCTTATCCCACATGCAGCAGCGATGAAAAAGATAGGCACTGACGAATGCTTAAAGTCGACAAACGATTTCTATATTTCTCTACATCTCTCTACGTACTAATAAATGTACTATGACGTGCATCTCAGACGCGTTATGCAATGGACAGTCGCAAATCTTTCAGAAAGCAAAAAACATCCGCCAGACAGACTGTTGTTGCACTCACAGGTGCTTAACGTAATGAATAATCGACTGAAAAGAAAAACTTAAAAACTTGTTGTGACTTCTTCATGTATATACACACATCAGGTGGCGGGCTTCAAGGTTGGATTCGTGAGCTAGACTCCAGGTGCGAGCTAACATAACCTACCTGCAGTGAACGCCCACAAACAGTTTTTATTTATGTTTCTTACAACAGAGCATAACGTATAATCGCTCGTTATGTGTATGTGAGAAATGAAAAACAGTGAGAAGTAAATGTCGACGTTATGAGGAAACGTCGTAGTGGATTGTTTACTACCGACCAGGAGCCAGTTGTTTGCGTCGGTCTACGGGATTTCGAGTTTTGTTGCTAGTATTCGCTGGTTGCTCCGTGATGGTAGTAGATTGTATTGAGTATTTGCATTTAACGGATCCATTCATTAACTTATCCACTCAACCAGTCACTCACACGTATGGTACGTTCTCTAACTGGCTCGAGTTACATGTCTGACGACTCAGTGACACCCGTGTGCGTCCACTAAGTCACGTGATAATAACGCGCTACTAGAGACTTCAACTAAACAACTCATCCGTCCTTTCGCTTACGTGTTCAATCGTGTATTTACTCACTGTCGTATTATATATATATATATATATATATATATATATATATATATATATATATATATATATATATATATATATACGGGACCTAGGATTTACCATTGACACTAACCTAACCATGACGTCACATGTTGCCAACGTTTGTCGTTCTGCCTACTACCATTTGTCGCGAATTGCAAAAATAAGAGACTCTGTTTAGCACCACTGTATGTAAGAGTCTCATACACGGACTGGTGACATCGCGTATCGACTATGGCAATGCGATACTATTCGGCATCAACGATCGTCACCTGCACCGTCTGGAAATGGTCCAGCGGTCTGCAGCTCGAATTGTTATGCAAATCCGGCGGGGCGACCGGCAGTCCATGACGACAATACTGCGGCAATTACACTGGCTGCCTGTCAGAAAGCGTATCGAATACAAGCTACTGGTACTCGTGCACAGGGCTGTATACGATGGCACGCCAGAGTATCTCGCGGCACTGCTACTCCAGCACGGACCTCGCCGATCGCTGCGCTCTGCAGGCGGGTTACTCCTCGAAGTGCCAAAAGTGAACTTAGAACGTTTCGGCCGGCGTGCATTTGCCTGTACAGGACCCACTCTGTGGAACAAACTCCCTAGGAATATGCGCGACAACGGCAATCTAGCACAATTTAAGAAACAATTAAAAACATTTTTATTTTCTACGTAACAAGTTTTATACAAAGAACATTATATTTTAGCTTAACTATATTTATTTATTTATTTATTTATTTATTTATTTATTTATTTATTTATTTATTTATTTATTTATTTATTTATTTATTTATTTATTTATTTATTTATTTATTTATTTATTTATTTATTTATTTATTTATTTATGTATTTATTTATTTATTTATTTACCTGTTTACATGTATGTACACACCCATGAACATTATATTTTAGCTTAACTGTATTTATTAATTTATTTACCTATTTACATGTATGTACACACCCGTGAACGGGACATACGTCCCGGATTTGATGGTGTCCATTATTTTTTATTATTATACCACTAACTCACTCACTCACCTAGTTAACTTACTCATGCACTCATTCACTTAGCTAGTTGTCTTATTCACTCAATCCATCATTCTATCACTCAATCAGTCACTCAGTCATTCAGATACGCATTCTCCCACCCACTCACTTACTCACTCACTCACTCAATCAATCAATCAGTCGCTCACCCACTCACGTGTTCCCTTGCTGATTCGCTCACTCGCTCACGCTCTCACTCACTCACTCACTCACTCACTCACTCACTCACTCACGTAGCTACCTCACTCATACACTCACTCACTCACTCACTCACACAACTTAGCTCTTAGTCTTAGCCACTGACGACTGAATCACCCAAACATCCAATCAACCACTCTCTCACTTACGCGCTCACTCACTCATTCTCTCATTCACGCACGCACTCACTCACTCACTCACTCACTCACTCACTCACTCACTCACTCACTCACTCACTCACTCACTCACTCACTCACTCATTCACTCACCTAGTCACTCGTTTTCACATGGAAGCTCGGACTCACACTTTAAGTGAGTCCATTAAGATCGCAACTTGTATTTTCACGTAACAACTCCCAAACGCAGCCATATGACTGACTGACTGACTGACTGACTGACTACCGCGCTCACTCATCGCCTCAACCACTCGGCGCCGTTCACAACGGCTTCGGATCGCGATAGTACCGCCACCTAGCGAATACTAGTGATACAACTTAAGACGGAAGCTTGCATTGCATGAAACAAGCAAGTGTCTTCGGTCTGAGAAAATGGCTGACCTCTTCCGGTTACAGTACGGACGAGGTCCTCATATAAAACAATCGCAATTTTCGTATTGCGTGTCCATTCTCATATTATCGTTTGACATCCAAATTTGACTGAGGGAGTCCCTGCCGCGTTCTTTGGTCGAGCCAAGCTAGCCTGCATTACACACAGGCGACATGAGATGGCAGCACGTTCGCGCACCTCCCAATAAATGCGCTGCCAACGTTAGACCCCCGCCTCTAGGGAAGTCTCCGCGATGACTGGTTATTAGGCTATCTAGGAAATAACAAATTACAAACGATGCGCTTTTATCAGATAATCATATGACAAACTTATTCAGCAGTATACTTACATTTAAACAACTCACATACTAAGCTACATAAAACTAAACATTTATCGTTAGTAGCTTGTCTCCCACGTCACCCGCTTAGTCACTAGGTGGCGCATCTAATTTCTCATTTGTTTTCTAATTTAACTTTGAGAATAAATATTTGTTAACATGATTTCGTGATCAAAAATATAATACCATATAAGCATTAATAACAATTATACACGTAAACTTGCGCAATAACCAGAAACAGTGATGTCATCTGACGGCAACAAGCTATGAAACTACGTATTTAGTCCGACTCTGTTCTTGGCGACTATACGAAGCAGAGCGAGAGTCGGTTAAACGAGACAAAGCCCAACGGGTATTAGCATACTCCTCCAAGTGTTTGGTGAATCGGACAGTCTCTGCAGGTGATGTGTTCAGCAGACAACTCACTAACATTGTTAGGAGAGCTTAGATTCGTCATTAGGACAACTCTGCGCTTCCGTGGTTGCGCTAGAGGAGCCACGGACGTTATGTAGATGGCGAACCTAAATTGATATATCCATCACGTGACTTGATGTTAATGTGAATCAATACAAAAATTGATGCTGTTACAGTGCAGATACTAAGAACGGACATTCAAGAGTGTTCGCCATGGCAAGAATTATATTATACATTTTGTTACAGGCGGATTTTTCTAAATTAAAACTGGTTGAGTGTAGTTATGTTACTAATCATGTTGCGCTCAAATTAACAACCTTATTTGAATACACTAATGTATGTTTTAAGACACGTTAACAATCTACAAATTAAACGATAATGGTAACGCAGCCAGAGAGAGAGTGCGGGGAGCCAGACAGGGGCAGACACAATGGGAAGGAGAGGCATAGGGGGAGAGAAAAAGAAAGGGAGACAGAGATAGTGACATTGAGTGATAGAGAGAGTGATATAGACGTGATGAAAAAGTTCCAGGACGTATATTTGCTACATAATTGCGTATACATGTTATGGTCATTTTAACGCATTTGTGGCTGGTATTTGTTTTCATTTCTTTCATCAAAATAATAGTTGCACTGGATTCTTCATACTTCAAAACTTATAAAACGACATCGAGTTCAAGTTTATTGCCAAAAACTGTTGGTGACCGGTGACGGCCATCTTGAATTTTCCCACGAAAAGGTGAACAAAAATGAACACTTTTTTCCAGTTCTCTAAGGTGAATATAAGTGAAAAAACACAATTATTTTAAATCTATATGAAAAAGTCACAGAACGTGCATTTGCTACATAACTCCGTATACTATGACATTATGGCTGCTCGTAGACCGATTGCAGCTAGTGCTGATTCCTGCGTTGATATTATAATGAGTTTCCTGCTGCATTGTTGGAAAGTTGATATTCGCATCGGGATGTGGTTTGCGTTCTGCTTACAACCAACTGTTAGGCGTGTCCCTACCAGCAGGGGTCATTTAGCTCAGGTCTTCGTTACTCGACACACGGTTATGCTAAATACCACAGCTTCACATCACCACCGCAGTGGTAGGTTGTTTATTTCGGACAAATAGTCTATACGTATACATAAAATAAAATACAATTAAAAAGTGAAAATACTTATAAAAAAAGTACAGTAGCTATGGGGTACAAATAAAACAATTAATAAGTGGGTAATAAAAATAACTAGGTCATGATATATAATTGAATAAGTGATTAAAATAATTATAAAATAGGGTAAAAATACAATACGATATTATGTGTACAATAGGGATCTCCAGTACGTGTACATGAAGCTTCTAAAGTGTATGTCAGTAGGAACGTATTTGACAAATAAAGGGTTTTCAGACTGATGAAGACGACGTAAAAGGCTAAATATAGATGAACGAATGCATTCATTAAAAACATTTATATCATTTTGGGCAAACATAAAACTTGCACTACATCTTGATGGTAAGTCAAATTATGAGACTGTTATTGTATGCGACGGTAATGCTTTTCAAGCTAAGAATTTTGAATTTGCACCAAATACTAGAAGTGTGCATTGGACCACAGTATGCAGTGTGTTTCATCTACGCCAACTATTTCCATGTATGCCATGGCAGAAGTTGCAACGTAACAAAGCTGTTTATCATAATATATAAATATTACTATAAAATAAATACTTCCCATGACCTGATCGAATTATCCGGCACATATTGAAGACGTTCTTCGAAAACTTGCGAAGCTCGGCAATTTAACCACGCGGACACCGCGTGTGAATTGTGTAGCAGGTAATTTTCGTCACCCTCACTGGTCTGTCTGAACCAGAGCTGGTGCTTCCGTAGGGCTCGCTTATTTATTCAGGCTGGGAAGTCTGTCAGTTGAAGGTCGAGAGTTTCAAATATCTTCTTTGTGTACGTGTTCTTTTGATTTGCTCTGGTTATTCTGCCATGAGCAGATGTCCATGAGACGAGTAAAGAGACCACTTTCTCTGTGTTCCGACAGTAATGACGAGCTAATTGTTGGCTCGTCATGCGAATCGTATTGTATTTATGAGGTAGTCTACATCCTTGTAAAGATATGTATTTGTCAGTCTATTGTTCGAGTGGGCGTATAGATACGTCCTTGATGTTCTGGTGTAATTCCCGTCAAATCCAGATAACAATGTACCATCTACTGTGGCATTAAATGTTGACAGGTTGAGCAATCTTTGAACGGAAGTCGTTCATCAAACATAAGAATGTTGGAGACAACCGAACAGGCGCATACTTTGTTTGGTGAAGTATAACATAACTGTATTGGCATTTGATTACTAAGGAGTTGGTAATACAGCAGGTAACACGTTAATGCGGTTATCTTTAAGAATGCTTATTTTTCTTGTGCGACTTCAATAACACATCGAGAGCGTGATACTGACAGAAGAAGATACAATTACCAAGAAGTGGGAGCGGTGGTCGTGTGGTAGAGCGCCGGAGTATCAATCAAGGGAACCGTGGTTCAATCCCACCTACCGCAGTTTCGGAACTTAGGCAATTTCGTTCACCCCACATTTGCCTGTGTCTTTCGGAAGAGACACTAAAAGCCGGTGGTCCCTTCTATCTGGTATTTATGCCAGGGGGAGTAAAAGACCCCACACAGGGGGTAAATGTGTCACCTATTTTGGACTTACTAACGTTTGGGAACGACAACTCTTTCGTTAGCCCAAGTTTGGGCAGTTTGGAGGAAACCACCTAACACCTAAGAAGTCACGGAGCTTGTCTGTGCAAGATAAACTCACTGGAGAACAGCACCAATGATGTGCACTGCCGTGAGCAGAGCCACGCAGGAGGCACGGACTGTGGGCAAGGGTCAGTGAACTTGTGGCTCTTTGGAATCCGACAACTATTTCCCAACACGGATAAAAGAAAATGATGGATGGATGAAGCATTAACAACAATGTAGTCTTCATTTAGCCGGTAACCTTTTGTCCGACGCAAACTGAGTTTCGCTGTGTCGTCGGCGGGAGTAGACGTGTGTGGTGTGATCGATCCCAGGCGGCCGTGTGGAAATACGTTTCAATCGGCTGAAAGGTTACCGAGATAAATCATCTCACCGCCAAAAGTCGCGCGGACGGCGGGTAGCAGGATGTAACTCAGCCGCGTTGGCAAGTGACGAACGACAGCGGTTTCGTGGCAGAGTAAGTGTCGGGGACTATATGAGCGCAGTGGCTCAGAGGTACAGCTTCGGACTCTCGGTTAAGAGAACCCAGTTTCGAATGCTGTGCTGTGGTGTTAAACATTGGGCAAGGTTCACTCAACTGTATGAATGAGTACCTGGCTATAGGC
>OZ024854.1:35261033-35306033 GCA_964017155.1 Oasisia sp. SBJ-2009
TCCCTGTCCCTGTCCCTGTCCCTGTCCCTGTCCCTGTCCCTGTCCCTGTCCCTGTCCCTGTCCCTGTCCCTGTCCCTGTCCCTGTCCCTGTCCCTGTCCCTGTCCCTGTCCCTGTCCCTGTCCCTGTCCCTGTCCCTGTCCCTGTCCCTGTCCCTGTCCCTGTCCCTGTCCCTGTCCCTGTCCCTGTCCCTGTCCCTGTCCCTGTCCCTGTCCCTGTCCCTGTCCCTGTCCCTGTCCCTGTCCCTGTCCCTGTCCCTGTCCCTGTCCCTGTCCCTGTCCCTGTCCCTGTCCCAGTCCCAGTCCCAGTCCCTGTCCCAGTCCCTGTCCCAGTCCCAGTCCCAGTCCCTGTCCCTGTCCCTGTCCCTGTCCCTGTCCCTGTCCCTGTCCCTGTCCCTGTCCCTGTCCCTGTCCCTGTCCCTGTCCCTGTCCCTGTCCCTGTCCCTGTCCCTGTCCCTGTCCCTGTCCCTGTCCCTGTCCCTGTCCCTGTCCCTGTCCCTGTCCCTGTCCCTGTCCCTGTCCCTGTCCCTGTCCCTGTCCCTGTCCCTGTCCCTGTCCCTGTCCCTGTCCCTGTCCCTGTCCCTGTCCCTGTCCCTGTCCCTGTCCCTGTCCCTGTCCCTGTCCCTGTCCCTGTCCCTGTCCCTGTCCCTGTCCCTGTCCCTGTCCCTGTCCCTGTCCCTGTCCCTGTCCCTGTCCCTGTCCCTGTCCCTGTCCCTGTCCCTGTCCCTGTCCCTGTCCCTGTCCCTGTCCCTGTCCCTGTCCCTGTCCCTGTCCCTGTCCCTGTCCCTGTCCCTGTCCCTGTCCCTGTCCCTGTCCCTGTCCCTGTCCCTGTCCCTGTCCCTGTCCCTGTCCCTGTCCCTGTCCCTGTCCCTGTCCCTGTCCCTGTCCCTGTCCCTGTCCCTGTCCCAGTCCCTGTCCCAGTCCCAGTCCCTGTCCCTGTCCCTGTCCCTGTCCCTGTCCCTGTCCCTGTCCCTGTCCCTGTCCCTGTCCCTGTCCCTGTCCCTGTCCCTGTCCCTGTCCCTGTCCCTGTCCCTGTCCCTGTCCCTGTCCCTGTCCCTGTCCCTGTCCCTGTCCCTGTCCCTGTCCCTGTCCCTGTCCCTGTCCCTGTCCCTGTCCCTGTCCCTGTCCCTGTCCCTGTCCCTGTCCCTGTCCCTGTCCCTGTCCCTGTCCCTGTCCCTGTCCCTGTCCCTGTCCCTGTCCCTGTCCCTGTCCCTGTCCCTGTCCCTGTCCCTGTCCCTGTCCCTGTCCCTGTCCCTGTCCCTGTCCCTGTCCCTGTCCCTGTCCCTGTCCCTGTCCCTGTCCCTGTCCCTGTCCCTGTCCCTGTCCCTGTCCCTGTCCCTGTCCCTGTCCCTGTCCCTGTCCCTGTCCCTGTCCCTGTCCCTGTCCCTGTCCCTGTCCCTGTCCCTGTCCCTGTCCCTGTCCCTGTCCCTGTCCCTGTCCCTGTCCCTGTCCCTGTCCCTGTCCCTGTCCCTGTCCCTGTCCCTGTCCCTGTCCCTGTCCCTGTCCCTGCCCCTGCCCCTGCCCCTGCCCCTGCCCCTGCCCCTGCCCCTGCCCCTGCCCCTGCCCCTGCCCCTGCCCCTGCCCCTGCCCCTGCCCCTGCCCCTGCCCCTGCCCCTGCCCCTGCCCCTGCCCCTGCCCCTGCCCCTGCCCCTGCCCCTGCCCCTGCCCCTGCCCCTGCCCCTGCCCCTGCCCCTGCCCCTGCCCCTGCCCCTGCCCCTGCCCCTGCCCCTGCCCCTGCCCCTGCCCCTGCCCCTGCCCCTGCCCCTGCCCCTGCCCCTGCCCCTGCCCCTGCCCCTGCCCCTGCCCCTGCCCCTGCCCCTGCCCCTGCCCCTGCCCCTGCCCCTGCCCCTGCCCCTGCCCCTGCCCCTGCCCCTGCCCCTGCCCCTGCCCCTGCCCCTGCCCCTGCCCCTGCCCCTGCCCCTGCCCCTGCCCCTGCCCCTGCCCCTGCCCCTGCCCCTGCCCCTGCCCCTGCCCCTGCCCCTGCCCCTGCCCCTGCCCCTGCCCCTGCCCCTGCCCCTGCCCCTGCCCCTGCCCCTGCCCCTGCCCCTGCCCCTGCCCCTGCCCCTGCCCCTGCCCCTGCCCCTGCCCCTGCCCCTGCCCCTGCCCCTGCCCCTGCCCCTGCCCCTGCCCCTGCCCCTGCCCCTGCCCCTGCCCCTGCCCCTGCCCCTGCCCTGCCCCTGCCCCTGCCCCTGCCCCTGCCCCTGCCCCTGCCCCTGCCCCTGCCCCTGCCCCTGCCCCTGCCCCTGCCCCTGCCCCTGCCCCTGCCCCTGCCCCTGCCCCTGCCCCTGCCCCTGCCCCTGCCCCTGCCCCTGCCCCTGCCCCTGCCCCTGCCCCTGCCCCTGCCCCTGCCCCTGCCCCTGCCCCTGCCCCTGCCCCTGCCCCTGCCCCTGCCCCTGCCCCTGCCCCTGCCCCTGCCCCTGCCCCTGCCCCTGCCCCTGCCCCTGCCCCTGCCCCTGCCCCTGCCCCTGCCCCTGCCCCTGCCCCTGCCCCTGCCCCTGCCCCTGCCCCTGCCCCTGCCCCTGCCCCTGCCCCTGCCCCTGCCCCTGCCCCTGCCCCTGCCCCTGCCCCTGCCCCTGCCCCTGCCCCTGCCCCTGCCCCTGCCCCTGCCCCTGCCCCTGCCCCTGCCCCTGCCCCTGCCCCTGCCCCTGCCCCTGCCCCTGCCCCTGCCCCTGCCCCTGCCCCTGCCCCTGCCCCTGCCCCTGCCCCTGCCCCTGCCCCTGCCCCTGCCCCTGCCCCTGCCCCTGCCCCTGCCCCTGCCCCTGCCCCTGCCCCTGCCCCTGCCCCTGCCCCTGCCCCTGCCACTGCCACTGCCACTGCCACTGCCACTGCCTCTGTCTCTGTGCGAATTTACACGAAATATAGACAGTGGTGGATTTGTGTATGCGTCTTCGTGTATCAAATGCAGCATGGCTGAATTATTCCCATGTAGAGACGTCGATATATTGTTCTGTTGATCAAATTTATAATAGGAAGTAATGCGTAAAGTACTTCGAGCAGTTTTAGGTACTGCACGGTGCTTTATGTAAGAATAAAATGTACTTAAGCCTTTTTAATTGTTAAAGTACGTGATTATAAGTAGAAGATTCGTTGCGAAGCAACACTTTGTTGGAAGAAGAGAAAGGCAAACCAGATCGAAAAAACCGCATCGCATCATGACTCGTGAACTCATGTACAGCTCGTTGAGCAATTCTGACGCCTGGATTATGCGCCGTATAAAGACCTTCTTTTACGAAGTATTTAAGTGTACAGTTATTAGTAGAATATATACGTTGTGAAAAACGTTGAGATGGCAGAAGAGGAACGAATAACAGATCGAGAAGACATCGTGACTCGTTAACACCTATAAAGCGCTTTGAGCAACACATCAAGAAGGCAGAAGAGACCCGAGAAACACATGGCATCATGCATGGCTCGTGAACACTGAGTGGCGATTCGTCATTTGAAACCAGTGACCGTGGCACCAGTACAGACAGACAGGCTAATCAGCGAAGTAGTGGCCTGGTGCCGTGTCATTTACATTACATCGCGACACCCCCCATATATAATCAGGCTGATGAGAGTAGATATATTTATACCCTTTCTGACGTTTCGTAGATTGAGACGTGAGCACTAATCAACGGTATCCAACGTCGTGTTGACTGCAAGGCGTAAGAAGGTCACAAGACATATAGGGTATATCATTGTGATATGTCTGGCTCTCAGCTGCTGGAGCGGGTAGTTATTTATGTGCCAAAGACGAAACTTTGTCTCCGAAATAGAGGCCGGTGGATCATGTCCAGAAACACGGTCACGTAAAACAAGACATAAAAACACCCATACACATGTACCCACGCCTACGATACAACAAACATACGCGCGCGCACACACACACACACACACACACACACACACACACACACACACACACACACACACACACACACACAAACACACACACACACACACACACACACTCACACACACACACACACACACACACACACACACACACACACACACACACACACAATAGTCTTTACTGTAGTATCTGTTACACATGTACCCCAATTGATCTAACGGTATTCCACTAGTTGCAGTAATCTTAGTGGAACTAGTAGAGCGCACTAGCAGCCTCAACTATAACCAAACAATCACCACGTCTACGTAATTACCCTAATACGAATACGAATACGAATACATTTAGTTCACGTAAAACAAACCATATATAGATGATACAGACAAATAAATAGCCTTTAAAAAGTAAATACGATAAACATTTGAGTAAATAAAAGCTAATTAAGGTTCTAAGTTAGATTACACACAACATATTACACATTACACACACACATACACACACACAGACGCATATATATATATATATATATATATATATATATATATCGGGGTGTTTATTGGCATAATTGACGAATGCATGCGATTCTACGAAAGTTGATGTGAATCACGGTGCATACTTGTTTGTTCTTAACTTGGTAAATGACGCGTGCATGTATATGAATACATCCATATATATATATATATATATATATATATATATATATATATATATATACATATATACATATATATATACATATATATATACATGTATATATATATATATATATATATGTACATATATATATATATATGTACGTATGTATGGATGTATATATTGTATTCATATGCATGCACGCGTCACATACCAAGTTAAGAACAAACAAGTATGCACCGTGATTCACATCAACTTTCGTAGAATCGCATGCATTCGTCAATTATGTCAATAAACACCCCGATGTGATACATGTTCACGTAGCTTATAAGATGTTAACAACATCAACATCATCCTCATCCTGTGCAACCGTAGTGTCCCGTGGTTGGGCGATGGCATGCTGCTTCAAAGTCTGCCGAACTTGCTATCCTCTGCCAGATAGTACCCGCCCAGTAGTTTAACCATCACAGTCAGTCTATCTGCTCTCAAAAAAGGGACAGCCTCAAACAAATTGCAACAGTACACATGATGGTGGTTTTAGTTTGCACTCCATATCTACTAGAACGAAGCGCACCTACATTCTCCAAGTAGAAGACTGTCATTTTTAACAATAATGACAATTGGTCAGTGGTCAGTGGTCAGTGGTCAGTGGTCAGTGGTTAGTGGTCAATGGTCAATGGTCAGTGGCCGCTGCAGGCCACATTTTTGCGTATTGGTCCGTAGGGACATGTATTGTCTAAACATATAATTGACAAGGTAGTTTATTGTTTTCTTCGTTAAGAATAGTAGTCATTAATTTCAATTGATTTAATTTTAATTTTATCGTTGATGTTCTTTGTCTGAACACAACATATTTATATTATAAGATCAAACACAAGACACATCTACATTGCGGAATACATTCATTTTAAAGATAATTGCGAATGAATGGATGTTAATCGTAGTTTTACACTGCAGCGTAGGTGAACGATGTGCTTTAATTGTACAACCTATTGTCTATGCATAGTTCATATAAATTATGTGGTGTTATTAAGCAAGATCAATATTTATTCAATTTATTCAATGAGTGTTTCGCTTTGCTGGACTCTCATAAGCTTATCAGGATGAAGTGGACGGACGCAATATATTATCTTATTATTTAGTCATTATCAGTTATAATGCAAATTGCATAATCTGACATATAACCTTAATTAGCTTTTATTTACTCAAATGTAAATTGTATTTACCTTTTACGGCTACTTATTTGCAAGTATCATCTATATATGGTTTGTATTACCTGGCTCTGTGCTCTGAGTTCGAACTGATAGTGACGAACACCATGTTCAAGCAGAAGGATTAACGTAAGACCACCTGGATGCATCCTCGTTCCAGACACTGGCATATGATCGACTTCATCATCACGAGGTGTCGGGATAAGATGGACATCCACAGTACCCGAGCCATGCGTGGAGCAAACTGTTGGACCGGTCACCAGATGCTGAGGTCAAAAGTGGCTTTCAGAATACGACAAAAAAGCACAGCAGGCAAGGAACAAGTAAGCCGACCAAGCTCAACACAACAAAACTAAGTCCCACCAGCCATAGGGAGAGTTTTGAGCAGGAGATGGACAATGCTCTCGCCCAATGGGAGGAGAAGGAAAACTCAACAGCAGACGAGAAATGGGCAGCGCTGCAGCAGGTCGTGTACAACACAGCAAAGACATATCTTGGCAAGCCAGACAGAAAACACCAGGACTGGTTCGACCCAAACGACCAGGAGCTACAAACTCTTATGAGCAGAAGAGACCAAGCCCACCAGAGAGTGTTGCAAACCAGGAGCACTAGATCCACCACTGCAGCATATAAAGACGCCTGCAGACTGCTACAAAAACACACCCGTGCATTGAAGTCAGACTGGTGGGAAAGGAAGGCAGTGGAGCTGCAGAGAGCTGCTGACAGTAACAACATGAAGGGCTTCTACAATGGACTGAAGGAAGTGTGGGGACCCAAAAAGAAGGGACCTGTTCAACTGAAATCAGCAGATGGAATGGAGACCTTTTCTGACAGCAAGAGAGTTGTGGCAAGATGGAGCGAACACTTCCAGAAGCTACTCAACGTCCCTGGAGACATAGATCACGAAGCTTTGGACAACATCCCGCAGCGCATTATCAAGGCAAGCCTAGATGAGATTCCAACTATGGATGAGATGGCTAAAGCAATCGCCGGCCTGAAAGATGGCAAAGCACCTGGAGGAGATGGAATTCCTGCAGAAGTATGGAAGCACGGAGGAGACAATCTGTTCAGCAGACTGCACCAACTAATCACCAATGCCTGGGAGGTGGGTTCTGTACCACAAGCATGGAAGGATGCCAGCATAGTAACCATCTACAAGAAAGGTGATCGAACAGACTGTGGGAACTATAGAGGAATCTCTCTTCTTTCCATAGCAGGCAAGATCTTCGCCATGATCCTACTCAACAGACTATCTACCCACATAACACCAGAGGTAGTTCCAGAGACTCAATGTGGTTTCAGAGGTAACCGGAGCACCGTGGATATGATATTTTGTCTCCGACAACTACAAGAAAAGTGCATTGAGCAGGACCGACCACTGTACATGGTATTTGTTGACTTCAGCAAGGCGTTCGATACAGTTGGGAGGACCGGGCTATGGCAGCTACTGAGGAAGTATGGATGCCCAGAGAAGTTCACAACAATGATCGTGGCACTACATACCGGAATTATGGCGAATGTTAGTGTTGGAGGGGAAGTCTCGGAATCGTTCAGGGTAACAAATGGGGTCAAGCAAGGATGTGTGCTGGCTCCCACGCTGTTCTCCATATTCCTATCAGCAATGCTCGATGATGCTTTCCGAGACATGGGGGATGGCGTCTACATACAGTCCAGACAGAGCGCTGACCTATTCAACGTCGCACACTTCAGAGCGAAGACCAAGACTACTCGGATACTGTTGAGAGAGCTGCTATTCGCAGATGACAGTGCACTGGTTGCACACTCTGCTGAAGAGATGCAGAATATAGTGGATGCTTTCTCCAATGCGTCAAAGAAGTTTGGCCTGAAGATTAACATCAAGAAGACCGAGGTGCTGTACCAACCCAACTCTACAAGAACCGAGAGGAGGATATCATGGTTGATGGAAACAAGTTAAACTCTGTTCTGGAATTCACCTACCTCGGAAGCATTATATCAAGTGATGGATGCATTGACGATGAAATACAGAGGAGGATGGCCAAGGCTAGTGCATCTTTCGGCCGACTACGCCAGAGACTCTGGAACAACCACCATCTGTCCATGCGGGTTAAAGGCATGATATACCGTGCAATCGTGCTGTCCACCCTCCTATACGGAGCCGAGGCCTGGACAATGTACAGACGACAGGTGAAAAAGCTGCATGCCTTCATGATGCGACATCTGCGATCGATCATGAGGATAACCTGGATGGACAAAGTGACAAACAAGGACATACTCGAACGGACAGGGCTGCCATCTATGGAAGATCTTCTAATCAGAAAGAATCTCCGGTGGACTGGACACCTCATGAGGATGTCACCAGACAGGCTACCAAAGCAGGTTCTCTACTCCCAACTGTCTTCTGGTCACAGAAAGAGAGGGCGACCTCGTCTCCGGTTCAAGGATACCATCAAGAGAAACCTGAAGCTGAGAGACATAAAGATCGACTCCTGGACATCACTCTCACAGCAGAGAGATACATGGAGAGCAACAGTCAAGTAATGGAAGCAGTCTTTGTCGCTTCGCGACCGACAGCATGATGATGATGATGATGATTACCTGAACTAAATGTATACATATTCGTATTAGGGTAATCACGTAGACGTGGTGTTTTTTTGGTTATAGTTGAGGCTGGCTGCTAGTGCGCCCTACTAGTTCCACTAAGATTACTGCAACTAAGAATACCGCTAGATCAGTTGGGATACACGTGTAACATATACTATAGTAAAGACTACTGTAGTCTTAGAGGTGACAGCTATTTAGTAAAAAGGTTTAGTTGACACCTCAGCCAACACATGGTAAATGTCAACCTGGCCGAGTTCTGATACTGGCTGGTGAAGCCACATGTATGTTGACGACTCTCATTAAAGCGACATGATCAGTTCGTGGTTTTTTAGTTTTATTGCAAAATCATGTTAATCAGTACAAGTTCTAACTATTGTAGCGTCCTGACCGCCAATAAATGTTTTAACGAAGCAGAACTGACTTCGTAATGTTAAACGTCGAATGTTTATAAGGATCCCGACGCTGTCATTCAAATCGCCGCGTTGTCACTCAAATTCCGGAAGAGCGAGGTCGTAACCCGACGGGGGCGGAGCTACATATGACGCTCGCAATCCATCATGGCGTTCGTGGTAACACAGTTTATCTTGCAAAAATAACGTTGCATGACTAGTTATGCAGGAGGTAAAACGGATACGTTATTAAATAAAAAAGCATTCTACCATAGAGGCATACAATTAAGACTAATTGGAAGTAAAATCACAAAGTGGGATACTAACTTAGATGAATTGTTGTCTTTATTGTTATATTATGTCCATACATGTGGAGTGACACCAACCCCTTGACCTTTACCAACTGGGAGCGGTGCTCCTGGGTGGGTGTGGCCGTTAGTTAATTAGTTGTTATTGGCTATAATTAGTTAATTAGTTGTTATTGGCTATACAAGTGTCTCTAGTCTGTCTTGTCTGAATGACATATATATATATATATATATATATATATATATATATATATATATATATATATATATATATATATATATATATATATATATATATATAATATTATATATATATATATATTTATATATTTATATATATATATATATATATATATATATATATATATATATATATATATATATATATATATATCTGTCATATACCTTATGTCATATGTGTATCTCATGGTTTTGTTTAATTCAGAGTCCTAATACTGGCTGGTGAAGCCACATGTAAAGGCAAGTTCTTATATAGCGCAGTATCCAGTCCTCAGGACCGTTCAAAGCGCTTTACACTTTACTTCCCTGACAAACTTCTTCACTCAGACACCATCTCGGCTTCTCTGGGAAGCATCCAGGTATATGCTACAATTAATGCGCGAAGGCTGCTCGTACACATATCCACCACTGTCTATAGTCAGGTACTCATTTATTCAGCTGAGTGAACTGGAGCAATGTAGAGTGAAAAAACTTCCGCAAGGTTTTAACACTGCAGCCAGGATTCGAACCCGGGTTCTCGTAGTCGAGAGTCCGAAGATCTACCCCTGAGCCACTGCGCTCTACATGAATGTTGAAGACTCTCATTAAAAGACGATTACACCTTTTACAGGTGTTTTGTCGTTGAAGTGATTTGGTCTGCTGATGAGCGAAACTGCGAGACACGTAACACTACCTATCACATGGTATTTGCCCATCGATTGGGGGGCCTATGTTAGTGTCATCCAATTGATGACGACTGATATCAACGTTGTATCAAACTGGGGAAAATAGCATGCTATAAAGCCACTCATGCTAAATGTCGAGGTGTTAGCTGCACGCTTGTGCACGTTTGATCCTCGGCGAGCGAAGAGTAAAACACAATACATCAGAATTACTATCAGCAGGTAATTTACCGGAGCAAATATGCCACTGACCCCCAAATTCCCATCTAAAAGGATGAGCTCATAGTACCCGATGTTGGTCTCTTGCTGTCCTTGTCGTCAGGCGTCAGGTTGGTCTTGGTTACCGCCGTCTTGTCTTCGTCTCTTCTTTCCTCACGTTTCTCATACTACGTTCTCTATCAACAGTCTCCAACTCCTATATTTTGCTGTTGTTCTCCGATCTCCTTCCATTCTTTCTAGATCTCCCTTAATGCAGTCCTTCCCACGCGTTCTCGGGCTTCGTCACCTCCTATTTCCCTCCACTTTCTTGGCATCTGATCTCTTTGCCAATTTTTCATCTCCCAATTTTTCCACATATTATATTAAAATTCTCCAATTATATATATATATATATATATATATATATATATATATATATATATATATATATATATATATATGTATAATTGAAAAATATTAATCAACTAATCAATCAAGCAGTGACGCGACATGCCTGTATATACTAAATCATAACGTGAACCATTGTCAATGAACTGTTTCTTCACGAATGCAAGCGATCTCTACCGATATGTCGAATACCAATATACATTTCGTGAAGACCTCAAGAGACCGAAGTCGTAGTTACATTTCTTTGCATTGTTGACGTTCTACACCATTGCAGCTTAAGCGAAAATCATAATACTTTTCAACAAATACAGTGATATTTATTGCTTCATATGCAGACTTATGATGTCATGCGCAATTCCAAATTAAAACACACTCCAGTGAGTGCAAACTGTCATATAAACATGTACACAACCATACACATATACACATATCAAACACTCATAGGCACATGCATACATATATATGTACATACATGTCTGTATACAACACACTTGCATACATACATACATACATACATACATACATGCAAACATACATACATACATATATAAATACATACGCACATACACACTCACTTATATGCACACACATGCACACACATGCACACACACGCGCACGCACACGCGAGAGCGCACGCACACGCACACGTGCACGCACAACACACGCACATGCACACGCACACGCACACGCATACGCACACACGCATACACACAGGCACACGCACACACACGTACACACACGTACACGCGCACGCGCACGCGCACGCGCCCACGCCCACGCCCACGCCCACGCCCACGCCCACGCCCACGCACACGCACACGCACACGCACACGCACACGCACACGCACACGCACACGCACACGCACACGCACACGCACACGCACACGCACACGCACACGCACACGCACACGCACACGCACACGCACACGCACACGCACACGCACACGCACACGCACACGCACACGCACACGCACACGCACACGCACACGCACACGCACACGCACACGCACACGCACACGCACACGCACACGCACACGCACACGCACACGCACACGCACACGCACACGCACACGCACACGCACACGCACACGCACACGCACACGCACACGCACACGCACACGCACACGCACACGCACACGCACACGCACACGCACACGCACACGCACACGCACACGCACACGCACACGCACACGCACACGCACACGCACACGCACACGCACACGCACACGCACACGCACACGCACACGCACACGCACACGCACACGCACACGCACACGCACACGCACACGCACACGCACACGCACACGCACACGCACACGCACACGCACACGCACACGCACACGCACACGCACACGCACACGCACACGCACACGCACACGCACACGCACACGCACACGCACACGCACACGCACACGCACACGCACACGCACACGCACACGCACACGCACACGCACACGCACACGCACACGCACACGCACACGCACACGCACACGCACACGCACACGCACACGCATCCATATATATGTATATGTATATATATATATATATATATATATATATATATATATATATATATATATGTATATGTATATATATATATATATATATATATATATATATATATATATATATATATATATATATATATATATACATAACATGCTATAATAACTTACAAATTTACGATGTATCACATATCACAACACTTATTCCACTTCGCACGCGTCAGCGCACGGACATGTCAACCTGCACGGTCCCATCACAGCTGGTCGACGTGTGCTCCGACTGCACGGCCGTCAACGACGCGTTCTCCCGATCAGACCCGGTCAGCTCGAGCGGCTCCGGCAGCATCTGCTCCGTCGGGAGCCTCGTGTCCTTCCTCCGGCCACACGGCGTCCGTCGGATGACCTCGGCCACCCTCCGTCGGCACGCCTTCGCGAAACGGGGCCAGAAGATGACGAGAACGACGATATTAAGGGCTTGACGCGTGTATTGTGGGTAGTACAACATCTGCTGCAGAAGAAAGTGTTCCAACGACAGTTGTGTGACGATGTTGCCGATCTGATGTAGCACCTCGTACGACGCGACGATCTCGCCAGGCAGGGTACACACGACGTACGCGCACACCTGCGCCATGGCGCCGGCGGTCTCGTGCAAGTCTCGCGGGTGGATCTCGTCGGCCGGCCGGAAGTCGGCCGTGTGACGTAGACGCCGCCGCCGACGCTGCCGCACGGAGCCGGTCGACGTGGCGCAGAAGAGAACCAAGATGGCGCTGAACGGGAGGAGTTTGTTGACGAACACGTCGACTTTTCCCAGGTCGCTGAGCGCCGACGCGAACTGCTGTAGAGGCGCGCAGATGACCTTCGGGCCGATGACGACGACGCCGATCGTGAGGCACGTGTTGAGGTACACGACGACAGCGACGACGGTGACGACGCCAATAACGACTGACGACACCAGTTTCGTACAGTAGGTGACGGCGGTCCGAGGATGCGCCGCCGAGATGTAGCAATCGACGGCGAGACACACGACGTACCAACGAGCGATGAAGTCCGACGCATCGTGTACGAAAGTCGCCAGTTGACACCAGCCCGCCATGCGGTACAGCGGCACGTTCAGCTCGACCAGCCACAGATAAAACAGCGAACTGAGGAACAACGAATCGGCCACTAGCAGTCCGCACATGTAGCGAACTGCCGATGTCGGTCGGTACCGAGAGGTCAAGATCGTCAGTCCGAAGACGTTGCAGGCTATCCCCAGTAAAGACACGGTCGGGACGTAGTAGATGTGTAGGTATCGCACGGCCAGCTGCACAGCGACGAACCCGCTGTCTCGTGGCAGGCTGAACAGGTCGGTGGCGTTTAGATCGAGACCTTGCCACGTGGAGTTGCCATCGAAGAAGTAGGTCGGCGGATGTGGCGTCATGTTGTCCATGACATTGGTTCCTGATCGAGAACTCGATGTAGTCTAGTAGAAGATCAATATATATCGTCATACATCCCTTTGTAGATAAATCACGGCACCTGCATAGAAATGTCAGGTGTTTTTCATCCTCTTGTAAAAAAGGTCTTTATAATATTAACAATCGCTGGTGAGCGTTAATTGGAATGTGAATTTCCGTTCCATATGTACTGAAACACACGAATGTAGCCATCGCCAGTATCGTGCATAAGACGTTCTCCTCCAATAGCACTACAACAATTACATCATTACCTTACGCGCTTCAAGTTGCATCGCGTGTGGTTGTTCTTACGTTTGCATACGCCAACGAAGCGAAGTAGAATGTTACGGCTAAGCGATTGTCCACATTTGAAGCTGGCACAAAATTGTTGCTGTAAGCGGCTTGTTCCTAGAAAAATCCAGCCTTATCGGAAGGAGCGAACCCGCCGCGCTTTCCAGGAACGTCTGTGATTACCTATCTCCGACCGACATGCGTGCACACAAAACCTTCCACCGCTACTGTATTTATCTCGTGCGACCGTCGTCCAAGTTCTGCTTTCAGGTAATTGTACACAGATTCAATGCAGCCGGTAATCTTCCGAGTATGTGTATGTCCCAATAATAACATCGTTATCGACGATTCATCCAAGATAATAATGTGTGTCACAATCCCGTGCTCGTTGTCTGCGGCGAATAACGGCTCACGCATTGACACTGTACCCAGAAATACACATGGGAATTTTGAAATCACACAAATCAGCGTATGTAACGAGTACCATTATCGTGATGTGATTTAATAAACACATCAGATTTGCACGCACTTTCAACTAACTCTGTCGCATTAACGTCGGCTACTTGCGATAATCCTGCGCATCGAACAACGACAAATGTTGCAATGATCCACAATGTTACTCCAATTGTTGCCCAGAGCTATTGCCCTGCTCCGTCGCGCTGGTAGTATTGCAAAGCACGTGCAACAAACCGCAAACGCGTGCTGTTTCCAGCACGGTCGGTGTCGATAACGATACAGCACTCGGCACCGCGTGTAGCTGCTCACGACGACCCAATCAGCCGAGGCATCCGTCACTGTCGAATCACTGTTGCTCTCGCTGTACACAAACCGCAAGACTGGACAAGCCGGAGGACGATATTTCATGCGTGTGACGAGAAGTGAAAATATGTTCAAGCATCGGACCGGAAGCAAATTGTTGCGACACTGACGTATCCATTACGTCGGAGTAGTAAGCGTGTGTGCGTGCGCCGGCTGGTCGGACGGACGGCACAATTGGTTTATTAAACACTAAACAATGCACGAGGCGCTGTAGCAACGGGAGTCAGCCGCACGCGCCTTGGTGAGCGACCAATGGCAACGTTTTGCGTCGTCGGTCAGACGCGGTGCTCAGTACGACATTGTCGCCTTGGCCCGGCTGATAGCGCGGCGCCGGGAGGAGATCGGCTCGAGACGGGCCCGCGTCGACAGCTAAATGAGCGCCATTAATATCATTATTCTCGATGGCGTGTAACGTCAAAGACTGCTCTGTGTTCGTACTTACGACGCTGTGCTGCCGCTGAGATTTAGTGTGGCAACAAATCGATAAAAGTTTGTTGCGTTTGTTCGCAGTGGTGTATCGCTGGTGTTTCAAGTGATGTATTGACATAGTGCTTTAAAGCGACATGGTCCGTTCGTGGCTTTTTTATTTTTATTGCAATTTCATGATATACGGTATAAAGTATACCTATTATAGCGTAAAGACAGTCAAAATATGTTTTAATTTACCATTTAGGGGTTGGAAATAGACGCAGTAAGGGGCGCTTAACTCTATTTACACATCGACCACGAGATCGTTGTAGGCGTGGCTAATAGCCCAGACACACACGAGACTACATTACATATACACACCCATATGCTCACGCTTCAATCTGTCGGGGTGAATAATAAAAATTATAAAGATTGTAAAGAAATTGTCGCATTTGGGGTAAGTCCACCCCCGGGTAATGTCTTGTTTTATACCTAAACGAACGGTAATACATCAATTTCATTGCTACGATTCGTTTGTAAATTATCACCTTTAATCATAAATTAATTATTCTGGTCAAGCACCTACACTCTTTCACAATCCTCCTCTACGGGGTTGATTTTCCACAAGCACATGTTGTCTGCTTCACGCTAGCATGAACGATCAACGTCGAATGTCTCTAGAATCCTTGTTATGCGAAATACAGGTTATAAATAATTTCAATATACATACAGGAGCTGAGTCTTGGGAATCTTAATAAAACAATCACCACTTTAGAAGAATGGATTGTCTATTTTAGACAAGATAACGTCGGGGTATTGTTCTAATTAGACCCTGACTTGGCCGTCCATGGTAGGAATGAGTAGCTTTCGGTTGACCAATCAGATTAAGTGTTACTAAAGGCGGGAACTCACTGAACCGTCGGCCGGCCGGTAGCCGGCCGGCCGGCCGACGTACGAAAAATGAAATCGGCAGGGCGTTGTGGGAACATCGGGCCGTCGGCTAGTTTGGTCATTTTTGAACTCACAGAACCGGCCGACCGGTCGCCCGTTGTCCGCCCGATGCTGCGATTTATCGAACACACACACACCCGGCGGTCAGTCGTCCGATTTCATAATTTAAGCGCTATTAATTTAAATTCAAATTAGTTTGATTTTTTGTCCATAGACGGATTCAATGTACTCGGCCAGGTGACCTACATCCAAAAGTTCATCATGGCGGACTCAGAGGACGAATTCATGACGATTTTTGTTGCTGCAAGTGCCGCTTTTGTGGAAAACAACCCAAACCATCTGCCGGCCGGGCGTCGGGCGGGCGGGCGTCGGCCGGCCGGCAGTATCAAACATATTTGATACCGCCGGCCGACGTCGTGCGGGCATCGGCTAGACGCACGACGCCCGGCCGATGCCACGATTTTTGGAACTCACATAACCGATGCCCAGCGACGTCCGACGATGACCGGCCGATGCAAAATCGGCCGGCCGGCCGGCCGGGTTAGTGAGTTTCAACCTTAAAGACGTTAGGGATGACAGTTAATGTCTGCTTTTCATATCTGATATCAGATGAACTCTGAAGTCTGAAAGAGGCAGAATTACTCCTGGAGTAGAATCCCACAGCATCCGACACATACTTGCAATTTAAACACATTTTCGACTCATTTTATATTTCACTGAGCGTCTACTCTGGGCTATATAACATTATATTAAACAATCTAATAATCCAATTGTGCTACGTACACCATTACAGTAATATTTATTGCAGATGTGTTTAAACTCATTGTAAAACGTTGTTAGATATTAATATATGTGAAATCAGTAGAAAAACCGGCCTTCTCCAGTTCTGTTTCTGACCGATTTAAAGCACAGATTGCGCAAAAATTGTTTACCTGTCTCTGACACCATCAAGCAGCATTGTTGCAGTTGTTGACACGGCCGTACTTAATTATACACCGGAAGGTCATAATTACTAATTTAATTACAAGCTGTTAGTAACCTATAAGGCTGATCCCTACGCACGGAAACATCTGTCGTAGCTAATGAGGACGTCATCTGCACAGCCGTGGTTGACTCAACAGTCGCATAGTAGCATTTTGTAGCCATTGTTTTGTCTCGATGGTATGACAAACATTTCTTGGAAAAGCAAAAACAAACGCTCACCCATGGCTACCTTTGGAACATAATAATTCCTCCAATTTGTCGAAGTAAAATCGCTTTTATCAATAACAATTCGCTTCCTGTGGTTGCTGACCTTTGGTCCACAGTGAGCGGTGTATTTCAGAACGAGAGAGAGGAGAGAGAGGCGAGGTAGGAGAGAGAGAGGAAAGAGAGGACAGATAGAGGAGATAGAAATGAGAGAGAGACAGGAGAGAGAGGAGACGGAGACAGAAACAGGAAGAAACTGTGAGACACAGGGAGAGAGATACAGAGAGACAGAGAGATAGAGAGACAGACAGAGAGAGACAGAGAGAGACAGAGAGAGACAGAGAGAGACAGAGAGAGAAAGAGAGAGAAAGAGAGAGAGAGACGGAGACAGAGACAGAGACAGAGACAGAGACAGAGACAGAGACAGAGACAGAGACAGAGACAGAGACAGAGACAGAGACAGAGACAGAGACAGAGACAGAGACAGAGACAGAGACAGAGACAGAGACAGAGACAGAGACAGAGACAGAGACAGAGACAGAGACAGAGACAGAGACAGAGACAGAGACAGAGACAGAGACAGAGACAGAGACAGAGACAGAGACAGAGACAGAGACAGAGACAGAGACAGAGACAGAGACAGAGACAGAGACAGAGACAGAGACAGAGACAGAGACAGAGACAGAGACAGAGACAGAGACAGAGACAGAGACAGAGACAGAGACAGAGACAGAGACAGAGACAGAGACAGAGACAGAGACAGAGACAGAGACAGAGACAGAGACAGAGACAGAGAGACAGAGACAGAGACAGAGACAGAGACACAGACACAGACAGAGACAGAGACAGAGACAGAGACAGAGAGAAATAGAGGGCCAGAGACACACGAGCAAAGAGACAAAAAGACAATATTTTCTCTCCAGGTACAACTCGTGTGATCTAGGTTCAAGAAATGCTTGTTTGTAGGACAAGTAGAAATAATTAAGTGGCAATCCATAAATACATATAACATATACTATACCTATTTATTAGACTAGCGATGCCAGTTTTCGGTGTTTGCATAGTCTCACTGCCTTCGACACATTACCTTCCGGACTGTTCTTTTCGCATTTAACAAACTATTTATAATATTAGATCCGTCATAACACCATGACGAACAACTAACAATTAAATGCTCGCGGGCTTCTAGAGTGTTACCTCTTGCAAAGGGTGCAGAATTGTGCAGCTCGCATAATTACGCGTACGAAGAAATACGATCACATTACACCAGTGCTGCAGCGACTACATTGGCTACCAGTTCATCTGAGACCAACCTACAAAGTGCTGCTATTGACCTATTGTGCTCTAAATGGGGTAGCGCCCGACTACCTGAGTGAATTGTTCAACTACAGACACGTAAACAGAACTCTACGATCTGCCTCGCAGCCGCCCCTTTTGTCCATACCGGCCTCACAGACTGTCACCCACGGTGATCACCGTTTCGCCGTCTGCTCGGCAGTTCTATGGAACAATTTGCCGTCTTTGATCAGGACTGCCTCAACAGTAAACAGTTTTAAGACACTTCTAAAAACTCATTTATTTAGGCAAGTTTTTTGTAATTTAACTGTTTGTATTTTAATTGATTATTTTTAAATCAATTAGTGTATTTAAATTGATTTTACTTTATGTATGTATTTTTATTTTATATATATTTTTTTATTCTGTTCCTATTTGTCAAATGCTATCTTCATGCTTTTAGATACTGTATTTTAGGTATTCTTTACACATTTATTTTTAGGTATGTTTGTAAAGCGCCTGAGAGCAATTTTAATTGATCGGGCGCTATATAAGTATTGTATTATTATTATTATTATTATTACCTGTCAGTGTTGTGCAAATATCGATAGATTCATGTTTAACGAGTCACTCGCTTCGTCAGCCATCACGCTACAAAACCTTTGTTCTGCAAGCAGCTGGCAAAGCTAGCAAGATTGTCATGTCAACGACACAGTACACGTGCGAGAAAACACCATAAGGACAACACACGTAACAGTATTCCTTGTGTGCCAAATAGCATCCAAAATAACAGTATTCCTTGAGTGCCAAACGGTAACGTAACACTTTAGTTGTTGTGCTAGCGAAGCTGTTCCTTCAAACAATTTTGGAACCGTTGACAAACATGAGCCGTGTACGTTTGACGAGAGAGCGCAGTGCATAAAGGCCTGCCTAACTAACTGACGCCACGTCGCTTCCACCCGTGGCAGTTCCAGGTTAATTAGCAGCGAACACGTAGACCCAGGACCCAAGTGTCTTTGTAGTGTCAGTCAACAATCTTTCGACACGCGGAAGACCAGGTGCCATCACTCATTGTATTTGCTGATTCCTTGAACACTCCGCTCAAAGGCGCGTTGGTGTGTATAGCTTAGCACATCCGCCTGGCACGCCGGATCAGTGGCAAGACAGGGCAGGTACCGTATGGCATATTTGGTCTCTCAACATTGGGGACTTTCTACTCGACAACCGACGTATTTAGTTAATCTGGTACATTTCCCTGATGTCTCTAGGACCATTAGATCATCCGTTTCCAAACGATGTGCTGTTCATAAAACTAAGCTTAATATAAGCAAGCGTGCGCTCTCTCTCTCTCTCTCTCTCTCTCTCTCTCTCTCTCTCTCTGTCTCTCTCTGAGAGCTGCGCCAACAAGTTGGAATCAACTCCCTATTTTAATACATTTTCTGAAACAAACGCCATCTTTCGTAAAGAAATCAAACCATGTGTGTTTGAAATTGATTTTCAACCATACACTTTCGGCGGTTCCGTGCTCCAATGACGACTCTCGTCTGTCCCCGTTTATGACTACGCCATATGATGTTGTTTGATGCGCCTCTGCGTTTGAATTGTTCATGGATGCAGGCGCTAAAGAAGTCTTACAGTGATATAACCCTCGTGAATTGGGGTATACGTTAAAGCCGGTCCCGTTTCAATTTGTGACGTAAATGAATCACAGAGGATGACACGTACCTAGGCAGTGACCAGTAACTACACTCAGAGCCAACATAGAAACGTCGGCTTTGTGACATTGTTCTGTAAAATAGCTGACAATTTTAATGAGACAAAAAGACCGTAATATTGTAAGGACACTATAATTATACAAACTAATCGCTTATTGGAACGTTGTTGAGTGTTGAAAACAGCAAGAAACTAGAAAGACGCAGCTATACATTATCATAGGTTGGTCAGTCTGAGAGTAAATAAGGGTTATGCCAGTTACCAAAAGATGAGTTAGTACGCCTGGGAGTTTGCCACCAATTATACTAAATGACCTAATGAACGTTCATCTATATTTAGTTTTGTATGTCGTCTTCATCCGAAAACCCTTTATTTGTTAATTACATTGATACTGATATACAGTTTAGAAGTTCGATGTACACATACTGGAGATCCCTATTATATACATAATATTGTATTGTATTGTATTGTTACCCTATTTCTTATTATTTTAATCACATATTCGAGTTTATTTCATGACGTATGTATTTATTTGTTTTTATTACCCACTTATTTATTATTTTACTTGTACCCCATAATTGCTTTAGATGTTTTTAGGTATTTATTTTTTGAATTGTATTATAGTTTATGTAAACGTGTGGACAATGTGTCCGAAATAAACCTACTACTACTGCTATTGTTGATGTGCAAGATTTGTAATGACGGCCGCAACTACAGAAGGTTATATTACTCTAGCTCGCACCTTAGCACCCTCATATCGTCACGGAAGAGCTTATGTCGTATTTCAACGTATGTATTGATGAAATGCTAACGACAGGATCATTGCACGTTATCCTCAGGTATACAAGTAATTGCGTTCTCGTGTAACATACAGCGAGATTCCGGGATCAGGTAGACCATTGAGCGAATGCGGTATGATAACGTCGAATATCTGCATATGTTTGGTGGTCCATTTCGTTTTCACAATAATAATATCGTGTGTATAACTCTCATGTGTCACAGAGAGGGGAATAAACGTCTGTGCGCGGGGCATGCCCTAGATATCTGAGACATTTAAACCCGACTGTTTCGCTCGAATAATTTATAACTCTTTATCTTATATGGTACTATTGCTAGTTCGTTGTAACTGTATGTACATAATATTGGTGATATCACGTGGCAAAAAGTAATTTAGTTCATATGTAGATCATGTAGATAAATTCAACCGATTACGTAATTGCGCTGTTATTTCACAAATTAGATAAATTGAACCGATTACGTAATCCCGCAGTTATTTCACCAATTACCTTTGTAGCCTAACATGTCCAACCATCTGGTAACAAGTTATCTACGATTTTTCCTGTCTGAGATTAACCGACAGTGCTTTCTGGCTGCGCCTCTGAGTTTGGTTTCAAAGGATTTAGGCGCAAAGGAAGTTACTTACTCCCATTATTATTTTTAACTGATGATTCAACTGTTTCGGCTTTCGGGTTATTTCCACATTTTTAATATTAACCCTCATTATTATTGCAAGATACGATGTTGTGTAACGTCTGGAATAAACTTTCTCATTTAACTGCTTATGGGCATTATGTATACTCTTCACACATAACACATATATTTTAAATAAAACAAATTGCTTGCCAGCTAAGCCAGTTGAGTGTTCTACTTCAACATATCTGTTTTGTTTAGGCGAACGTAATATTTGTAGGGGTTGATTTGAAATGTACGCATCAACAACTGAACTCATCTGAACTAACGTTTACAATGTGTCTTTTTCAAGTGCTTCAGAATGCAAGACACCGTGTGAAATTATTTAAATTTGGGCATGAGAGCCGTAATAAAAACAAACCAGAGATCACTTTATTAAATTTGAGGTGATAGCTGATTGTCAGCTAATCGATCACCTGTGGAAATTCAGATATTTTGCATAATGTAGTCTCTCAAACTCAAATATCACTGTATGCTATAACTTCATAATTGTTATGACTCCACCTATAATATCCATAATAGGACATCTTGTTATGATATTACAACATATGTAAACCATTCGTCGCTAATCTGTTGACGATCTACGTAGTTCCTACATCGAACTAACCATGTCGTGATATCACCGTGTACCATATTCTTAACAGGGCAAGGTGTCAGATTGCGGACCTACTGATAGGTTTATTGCTCTGTCGCCAATGCTTTGGTGTAAACACGTTTGTCTGTATCGTATAGTTCATTTAATCCGTCTAATATCCGGCAGTTGTTAATGGCCATGTCGCGTGACGAAAGCCCAGATTGTTTTGTGGTGTCAATTTGGAAACGAAACACAGTCATACGTCACCATTTGATATGTGGCCACATGCAAGGTGCTGTCCTGATCAGGTCCAGAGGCGGACCGAGAGATGTGGGCTGGGGTAGAAAAACCTGTGAATCCGTGGGTTAACGACACTTCAGTATGACACAACATCCGATATCGGAATACACGGGGCGAGGGTTCTGTTGAAATTGTTCACCACCACATCTATACGTAACTGCAGCTATCTATCTTAACACTATAAGTGTCTTGACATTGAAAGGGTAATTTATTTAAATAAAAATATGTTATATACTTCAATGTCATTGTCATTTTGATGTAAAATGTATGACGAATACCAAATGTGTCTTTTACATATTTATAGTTTCTTATTTTCATTTATTAGTTTAATTAATTAATTTATTATTTATATAATTATATTATTATTATTACTTTATTGGTATCGTTGTGACCTATGTATGTATGTATGTATGTATATATGTATGTATGTATGTATATAGTATGACACGAGGCTCCCGACGGAGTAGATGCTGCCGGAGCCGCTGACCGGGTCTGACCGGGAGAACGCGTCGTTGACGGCCGTGCAGTCGGAGCACACGTCGACCAGCTGTGATGGGACCGTGCAGGTTGACATGTCCGTGCGCTGACGCGTGCGAAGTGGAATAAGTGTTGTGATATGTGATACATCGTAAATTTGTAAGTTATTATAGCATGTTATGTAATATATATATATATATATATATATATATATATATATATATATATATATATATATATATATATATATATATATATATATATATATATATATATATATATATATATATGAGTATGTTGGTTGATGATGGTCCAGTGAAAAACATTCATGATATACCACGTGACATTGACGTGACGTGACATCATTAAATAAATCGTATACTATTACTACTGCAGTTTCTTCTTTGTTTCTGCTCCGTTGATGACGTTATCTACGAAAAATGCTGCTGAACATTTTTCCCTTCACAACATTACACCGTCTACGGGGAACGCAAATCTAACCAGGCTAAATTCCAAATATCTAGGGGAGTGCACACGCCTACCGTATCCCCTCGTAGAACCGACCACGAAGTAATTCATCACGGTATCTATGCAATGGCTACTGCTGTCACATGGACGATTACAAAACTGTAGCGGCCACATTCGTCATTGCATCGATTTTCTGTTCTGTTCCTTTACTGTGTCATTTTTTGTTATGTCATCGCCACCGACATGTGCCTTCGGCGTCACGTCAGCGCCAACTGAAACTAGGCGCCTAGGATGAGACGGTCGTTCACCTGACTATGAATAATGATGTTATGCTAAAGTGTTAAACGTGGATGTGACAATATGGCACCCACTATCAAAGTATGTTAATAAGCACGTAGAGCGTCAGGAAGCCAGTAATTGAAACGCTGCGTTTAAACACACATCAAATAACTTGTGTGCATGTGTGTGTGTGTGTGTGTGTGTGTGTGTGTGTGTGGTGTGTGTGTGTGCGTGCGTGCGTGTGCGCGTGTGCGCGTGTGCGCGTTTGCGCGTGTGCGCGTGTGCGCGTGTGCGCGTGTGCGTGTGTGCGTGTGTGCGTGTGTGCGTGTGTGCGTGTGTGCGTGTGTGCGTGTGTGCGTGTGTGCGTGTGTGCGTGTGTGCGTGTGTGCGAGTGTGCGAGTGTGCGAGTTTGCGAGTGTGCGTATGTCTGTGTGTGTGTCTCTGTATGTCTCTGTGTGTGTCTGTGTGTGTGTGTGTGTGTGTGTGTGTGTGTGTGTGTGTGTGTGTGTGTGTATTTGTGTGTGTGTGCGTGTGAGTGTGTGTGTGTGTTTGTTTGTTTGTTTGTTTGTGTGTGTATGTGTCTGTGTGTTTATGTGTGTGACCGTGTGTCTCTGTGTGTGTATGTGATTGTGTGTGTATGTCTCTGTGTGTGTGTCTGTGTGTGTGTCTGTGTGTCTGCGTTTGTTTGTTTTTTGTGCTAATTGAGCAGTTGATATTATATTTGGCAGCATTTCGACACGCTTTCAGATATGATAAGTCAAACCAAACAGCCAGTAATTATTTTATTATCATAGAATATCAAACCTGAAGACATTTCCTGCACTGTGAAGGGCGGGTTGAGGGAACGTATACAATGCCCACAACATACGTGTAATAATGGATTGAAAGATAAAACGAGTTTGCGGGGAAAACGAGGAAAGAAATAATTATCAGTGCTATTGCTATAACACCACCTCGTCCTTCTAAAGGAAACTACATCGGGTATACACAATGCATACACGTACGCCTGCATGCATCTACTATGGTTTTCACTTACGCCTGCATGCATATAGTGGTCTTCAATTTCTACAGAACACAGATAAACAGTGCAAGACGTAATTGCTAATTCCGATAATTTCGTGGAAATCAAATACCACATTAATAACTGTACTATTGTATTCACGCATGCATGTACTATGGTCTTCAATGTTTACAGAACACAGCTCAACAGTGCATGACGTAATTGTTAATTATCCTCCGATAATTTCGTGGAAATCAAATACCACATTAATAACTATACTATGGTTTTCACCCCTGCATGCATGTACTATGGTCTTCAATGTTTACAGAACACAGCTAAACAGTGCATGACGTCATTGCTAATTATCCTACGATAATTTCGTGGAAATCAAATACCACATTAAGAAATACCCAGGTGTTCGTCTTGGTAGATTTGTTTTGTGCAAAGAACCCGAAACGATTCGAGGTAAGCAAAAAACCACAGAGGGACCTTTACACATTGTGACATTTCTGTTTTACGAAACAATGTGGAAATCCACACCGACACTCGATTATCATGCAATTATCTGATTCCGCTGTTGTGGCACTGACCCCGTTACTGGAACACACGTGCGCTTACATGGAAACAATAATTGACGAGTGTCGTTAATCTTTAGAACGCGCCAGTCGTTATATTTGGATATGACTGTAATTTTGCAGCAACGAAGGACACAAAATATAATACCGTGTAGTCAGCGTTCGCTGGAACACGCCCTCTTTCGTGACAAACGTCTGTGAATCGATTTCTGTATGCAAGTTATTCAAATTAATTTCCCATCTGAAAGCGGGCATCACTGTTCTAGTGGAATAACGTTGAAGTGGAACAATCGGTGAAGCTTCGATTTACCCTTAGAGTGGAATGGATACTAGCAATATTCTTTGTTTTTGAATACCATAATTGTTTATGGATCTTGGTGTTAGTCTTGTCTTCGTAGTGGAGCTTTACGGTGGAGTGCAGTGGACGCAAAACTGACCGCGTCCTTTAAACCTAACGTTCGTCTGCCATGGCCTAGCAAGCTGCGAAGATAACATTGAGGTCAATGGGCCGTAGATTTGATGCCAACGTTTTCCTCTTATCGCTAGATTGCTACCCAAGGCTGAAGAGAGTTGCCTTCCCTGTTACTTCAACCGTATCATGGTTTGAACATCTGGCCGTTGGATGTTGTAGAACCCATACGCCCTGGCTGTTAACTTATTCGGGGATGTTCATTCACCCAGCAATGTGGTTTAACATCAGAGTTTTCCTTCGCCTAGACCCACTGCCTGCCAAGGCTAATAAGCTGGGTCTACCCAGGTTTAAATCAGAGTTGTCCTTCTCCTAGATCCCTAGTATGTTAGCCTGGGCTCGCAAGGTGCCAAGTATCCGTAGTGTACCATGTTCAAACTAGAGTATTGTCTGTGTAGAGGCTATGTACCAGCAGGGGAGACTTACGCACTCAGCTCAAATTTCACTGTTTTGATGGAGCTAGCTGGCGGTCGTACCGTAAGCAAGAGTATGCACCGTATGGATTACAACTGCTCAATATACTACGACACTAGACACATCACACAGACCTGTGTCACCACCACACTACACAGACCTGTGTCATCACCACACTGATTAGGGTATATTCCACGTTTATATGTGCAAGCACGTAGCCAACACGATTCTGCAACCAATTCTTCTCGTTCTTGATCCTTGCGGTGTGGAACCCATGTCACTTTCATCCTAGCCTCTACTTCCCTAGTGACTTCATTCCATGTCCCTCCCCTCTCCTCTGCATGGCTCACACATACCTAGCCATTCAGACCAGCCATTCTAAATCTCTTTTCAGACTGTCTTTCCTTTGGAACTTCGACCTCCCACTTCTTCATCTACCACCCTCATCTTCTTTAAGCCGGGAACTCACTGACCCAACGGCCGGCCGATAGCCGGCCGGCCGGCCGACGCCAGAAAAAATAAAATCGGCCGGGCGTCGTGGGAACATCGGGCCGTCGGCCGGTTTGGTCATTTTGGAACTCACAGAACCGGCCGACCGACCGGCCGTTGTCCGCCCGATGCTACGATTTTTCGAACACACACAGCCGGTGGTCAGCCGGCCGATTTCATAATTTAAGCGCTATTAAATAAAATAAAAATTAGTTTGATTTTTTGTCCATAGATGGATTCAATATGCTCGCCCAGGTGACCTACATCCCAAAGTTCATCATGGCGGACTCAGAGGATGAATTAATGCCGATTTGTGTTGCTGCAAGTGCCGCTCTTGTGGCAAACAACCCAAAACATCTGCCGGCCGACGTCGTGCGGGCATCGGGTCGGCGCACGACGCCCGGCCGCACGTTTTGACTCACCACATAGGTTAAGGCTACAGGGCCTTTTTCGACCAATGAGTAACGAGGCTGTGTCAACGTGGGCAGCCCTGTTCACGTGTTCAACCAGCGGGAAATTTCACTTCGTTGGCGGCGACAGAGTTAGATCATTAATCTTTCCCCTATAGTTCTACTGGCGTGTTCTATTTATATCTATGTTGGCGGCAGAAATGTCTGTCAGTTGCAACTGTCCAGATTGTATTACTGCTATCTGGGTTATAGATTGTTTTCTGTATGGTATAGTGCTTATGTATGCACAGCAATTAGTAGCTGTGTCTAGATAACTTTTTATATGTTACTTGAATATGTTTTTTGTTTGTTGAATAAAATAAATTATATTATTAAATTTGTACCAGCTTTATTTTCGTATTACTAATTAATGTATTACTGCTATCTGGGTTATAGATCGTTTTCTGTATGGTATAGTGCTTATGTATGCCCAGCAGTTAGTAGCTGTGTCTAGTTTAATCTTTATGTGTTACTTATATATGTTTTTTTGTTTGTTGAATAAAATAAATTATATAAAATTTGTACCAGCTTTATTTTCGTATTACTAATTAATGTATTACTGCTATCTGGGTTATAGATTGTTTTCTATATGGTACAGTGCTTATGTATGCCCAGCAATTAGTTGCTACGTCTATATTAAACTTTATATGTTACTTGTATATTTGTTGTTGTTTGTTGAATAAAATCAATTACATAAAATTAGTACCAGCTTTATTTTCATATTACTAATTAAGGTATTACTTTCACATTGTTTTTAGTAATTATTTACACACATCATTAATTTGAAATGCAAAAAACTCACGACAGACATGTACATTAAATTTACCAAATGGCACGTACTTTCTCTTCAAAGTAATATAACTATTTCAATCATAATTTTTAGTGTTATTTCAAATAATATTTCTGTTCAGTTCGTTGAGATAAAGTGCGCAGAGAATGATCACACTTTACAGACTGTAAACACGGAATTCGGAGAAAAGAACTACGTCTAGGTTTAGCTAGTTACGTGTACAATGTAAACACAAGCAGAACCACATGGAAACATTGCCACGTGTACCGTGTAAACAGAGGCTACCCACGTCGACACATGCTCGGTACTCATTGGTCAAAAAAGGCCCTATAGCCTTAACCTATGTGGTGAGTCAAAACGTGCCGCCCTGCCGATGCCACGATTTTTGGAACTCACATAACCGATGCCCGGCCGATGCCCCACGACGTCCCGCCATGACCGGCCGATGCAAAATCAGCCGGCCGGCCGGCATAGTGAGTTCCCGCCTTTACACGTAGTCTTTCATCAGCCATGTCCCGCCCATCTCATTCGGCTTCCAACTATTTTCCTCTTTACGTATTCCTATATTTCACAGTGCAAATCACCAGTAGTTGACAAGGCTATTGTGGGTGGTATGATGGATGGACGGAGGGATCAAGAGCATGATACGAGCACGCCTCGGGAGACGGAGAGACGCGGTTGATAATTGTGCGCTTCCGGTACGTTGATGAGACTATCCGGGATGTCAGAGAAGAGTGGCATCTGGCTCACGTACACCGTCCAGCATATCCACACACACACGATCTGATCTAACAAGAGTGTCACTATTGCTCTTATGATTAAAATAAATCTCATGTATTTAAGTTATTACAGCACGGTGCTCGTTGTTTTGGAAGCGACAATGACTTTAAGTTAAGAGGTTATTATAATATAACGCATATTCATCAACGTGTCCAATTGTGATGTTTTCTCAGATGTACTGAAGAAATCCGTTTTGTTTTATTATAGGTGAACTATCATCTTTTGAAGTACAAGCGAAATGTACGAACATTACATTCAACAACCTGTAAATTCAACTTCACTTAATTATCACGTATTTTATTAAGCTGAACTAAGAATAAGCATAGAGTATAGTTATAATACTAGTTAATCAAGAAATAAATCATGTAAACACAAGTTTTGCTTGTGAATCATGTATATATATATATATATATATATATATATATATATATATATATATATATATGTATATATATATATGTATATAAATATATATATACATATATATATATATATATATATATATATATATGTATATATATATATACACATACATATATATATACATATATATATATATATATATATATATATATATATATATATATATATATATATATATATATATATATATATATATATATATATATATATATATATATATATATATATATATATATATATATATATATATGAATAAGGTAAGTTCAATATGTTGTCTAGTGGTGATGTGTGTTGCCTGCTTCCAATTGAATGTATTTGTTGCCAGTAATCGTTCTCCATTCCTGAAATAGCGTGATTGTCAGCTGTTATCGCCGTTAAAAAAGCCGTCGTTGCAATTAATTCCAGGAATGTCTGATGGAAGAGTCTGATGGAATACACGTCCAGGCCAGTGACAAGCCATGCAAAAAGATGTACACGAAATTCTCGCTATGTGTATGCTTGCGCAGTCCGAGCGATATGCGTTCTGGCATCAACCTGCAAGAAAACGGGCAGGTTTAAAAACTTCATCCATAATTCTGCTCGTCTGCATGTTCGGCTGACGCACATCTATAAACGACGGTGATCGGAAAAAACCTTGCTCTGGTGACGCACGAGTAGACCGTCCTGGGGAAAGTGCTGTCTTGCCAGAGTCAATCCGTCTCACCTTTGTCCGTCGTAACACGCCGATACTGTGTCAGTGGCGTTGCACTTCCTGTCCTGTGCATTGTTCAAACATCAACGCTGCCTCCTCACACCGCCAGTGAGTGTATCGGAACAGAAACGTCGTTTCCGTTTCAATCATTCTCCTTACATGCGACCTAGTTTCACCATCCCCGATGTCCACCCACGATATTTCGACAATTTGTATTTGTTGGCATATCTCTTGAAAGGCCCAGTTTGTCATGTAGCGTCACGGTATCTTATCAAAAACGTATTTCCAATGCCAAACGGGGCAATGCCCCTCGAATATTCCACTGATACAATCGTAATGTACGAGGCGTGCTCTTTACGATGTGTTAACTCGTATTCACACTCTACGGCACTACGTCACTCAGTGCGACTAAGTCACTTCCGCTGCGTCAAACCGAAAGCGCAGTGCTGTTAACATGCGTCCGGGAAACAGGCGTTGTGTCTCCTTCTTGCGTCGTACATCTGATTCATCACACCTTCTGTGTCCCGAGGTAAATGTAGACATTGTTTCTCGACAAAAGTCGATAAGAACCGGCCTGGAACAGTAACCCGGCTTACGGTTGGAAATATAAGTGGATTGATTATTTCAAGATGTTCTTCCGTCTTCGACCTCCTTCAGGAATACGCATTTATTGCAAGCTGTGCGCGTCAGAGATCCATCTCACGACCGTGGTTTAATTGGCAATCATACGCTGTCATACGTGTTGTGAATATTGTGTAATAACGTTGTGCTGGAAGCAGTAGCCACAGTTCAGTATGGTTGTCTTCATCTTTCTTTTAAAGGACCGCATCATTTGCTGACCATTCTGTCGTAGTTTTCTTAGAATGAATCGTCTGCTCAGAAATCCACAACACCTTTTTCTCCACTTCCCTGCGTGGGATATTTTACTTCATCTACCACAGACACTACATAAATGGACTAACGGTATATGGCGTCTGCTCAGAGAGACACCTACAACGTATGGTAAACAAAACTGCCCAGGTTTCGACCCAACGGCCGATTCAGTTCCGATCAATCAACCGGCGGCACCAAGACCCCAGCGCCGGGTCTTCCGAACGACAATCCAGCACGCTAACCGCTCCGCCACTGCGCCTTACGTTACCGTCCCAAATAATGGGCTAGTATGACGTAATCGAACGTTTTCAATGTTACGTGATTGTGACGTCACAGTCGTCGATAGTGTTCACGTTTATATGATTGTGACATCACTCTGTCGGTCGTATTTGTGGTTCAGCAGCCGACATCCCAGTACATCCAGGAAAGTGCACGAGTGTGACGAATCCAGGACAAAATCCTCTCCGAAAATAAACCCCTCGGACAAGATCCCTTCCGGACAAAATCCCTCCAGACTAAATCCCCTTATTAAAGTTTCAATTCGGACAACGTATTGTGTAAACACATCGAATCCCCTAAGACAAACCTCTAACCCTAACCCCAACACGTAACCCTAACTCCAAAATCTAATCCTAAACTCAACATCTAACACTAACCCCAACACCTAAGTGAATTAAGGGGATTTTGTCCGAAGGGGATTCTGTCCGGTTACCGAGGGGACACGTCCCGCTAGAAATCCGTGTCAATCTGCCTGGCTGCGATTACTACAAACGTTGCCTCTCATTACAGAAGCCGGCCTCTACTACCATCTACTGTCCCAACTGTTGCAACACGCATTCTCGATCATATCACAAATTTCTGCTTGATGTCCCATAGGTTGTCACATGTACGGCGTTCTTTACGCATCCAAGCAAACGCGACCACGTCATTGAGAAATCAAAGTCTAGAGGTCTATACCAATTTATCTATATAAGGAACATTCATATTTGCGTTTGGGTCAATCGTGACTGAACGTGACATATGTAATGAGAGATAACGGATGCAGTCATCATGTGACAAATAACTAATATATATATATATATATATATATATATATATATATATATATATATATATATATATATATATATATATATATATATATATATATATATATATATATATTAGGTCTTGAGCCTTAGGTATCAGTATAACCATACAATACAATATAAAACAATAACCTTTAACAGTCCAAAAATATGAAATTCTTATGATAGACATTCGCATAGCACAACGATATTAGTATTAACAATGACAAACCCTAATTCAACGTGAAACGAGTAATTGCGCAGCACAACAATTTAATATTTTTTGTAGACTAAAACCAGTCTATGATCTATGTCAGCATATACGCTATAATCTTGTGAGGTGGGCTAGAACGGTGGATGTTATTAAAGGTAAAGGTAAGTTATTATGTAGCGCAGTATAAAATCCTCAGAATTGCTCAAAGCACGTTACACTTTACTCCGTGGCACACCTGTTCTATCGAACACAATCTTGACTTCTCTGGGAAGCATCTAGCAACGCTGCAATTAATTTGCGGACACTATTCTTACACAAATATCCACTGCTGTCTATAGCCCGGCACTCATTCGTACAGCTGAGGGAACTGGAGCAATGTAGAGTGAATAAAATGTGCCCTATTTTTTACTCGGCAGCACAGGATTCGAACCCGGGTCCTCTTTGCCGAGATTCCGACTTTCTAGCCACTGTACCACTGCTTACTAATATTAAGAGGCTCTGGAACTTACAAAATGTCCGAAGCATAATCATCCGTACATTGCCATCAAATAATGTTGCCAAACGTGTTTTCCGAATTAAGTATATGGTTAGGATGTAGGAATACCTAGAAATCCTATACGAGGTCAAGCGCATAATCATGGCGGTGATATCAACGTCCGGTACCATCGGTTACGTAAGTACATGCTTCTCAACGGGTGTGCCGCTACACACTGAAGCTAGCATTATGTATTATTGGGTGTATGAAACAGTGCCTCCGCATTTTAAGACGCTCTGAACCATATAATCATCATTTTGTTATGTAGTATGGCGATACATATATTTAGATATTGATGTTCCGAGATCGAATAAAGCGTGCTGATCTAAGTAACATTGTCATCATTTACGATATCAACTATGGGGTTAGGGTAGTGACCACAGTACTATGTTAAAATGGTAATGAGGTTTTAAAACATATCCCTGATGAAAATGGTAATTTTACCGGCTGTTGCTATCCGTAGAACAAATATTCGAGAATATCAGAACAAATCCTGGTGTTGTTTTCTTACGTCAACCGTATGAAATGCGCACCTATGATATGTCTCCAAACTTTTTGTTTACTACGACATCCGATGTTTCACTACTTTGTCAAACAGAAGGTACATGACAATGGAAGTATCGTGTGCATAATGTATTTAACAATAGTTTGGTGTGCCCAGAATTACGTTTCAGGTTATAAAAAAAAAAAAGTAAAGGTAAATTTTTATATAGCGCAGTATCCTGTCTATAGGACTGCTCAAAGCGCTTTTACACATTACTTCCCCGGCAGACCTGTTCAATCAAATACCATCTCAACTTCTCTGGGAAGCATCCAGCCACATGCTACAATTAATGTGCGAAAGGCTGCGCGTACACATATCCACCACTGTCTATTGGCAGGTACTCATTTATACAGCTGAGTGAACTGGAGCAATGTAGAGTGAAAAAACTTGCCCAAGGTTTTAACACCGCAGCACAGTATTCGAACCCGGGTTCTCTAAGTCGAGAGTCCGGAGGTCTACCCCTGAGCCACTGCGCTCTATCCGCGCGATTAGATGAGAAGCATCACGTGCAGAAACCAAATCGTCAACTTTATATTAGATTATTTAAAATTATTTCTTCTATGTGCGTATTTTTCTTCTATTTATACATTTGTTATCACAACATGAAAACAAGATGACAAGGTATAAGTTGGTCCCTCTTAGCCGCGTGAACATTGAGCAACACTCGAAATATGCCATGAAAGCAAAACAAATGAGATACTCCGCCGTAAGAAACCTACATTCGCGTAGTACGATTGTATGAATGCACGCACGCATGCACGCCCACATTTCATCCCTATAATCGAATAAGACAAATCTACAAATACAGGTGGTGTAATTTGTCGTTACGCGAATCCTGTTTAATCAGACTGTCAACCGATAAACGTAATTGGTCGCCTTAAGTAAGATTACGTAACATACATCGTAAATCAACGTTGACATGCATTGCAAGTGCTACTCGTTTACATTGCCAAACATCTGATCTTGTTTTCTACGCATCTAGAAATGTTTTAAAAACACACATTCCTGTTTGAACTGATGGTAATTTGAAATGTGCGTGTTTCTGGCACATCTGTCACGAAACAACGAGATGTAGTAAAGATTGTTCGCTATCATATCGTATGGCGACGGAACTAACATATGTTGTTGTGATTGAGAACATGAATGTATCGGTTAGACAAGTGCTGAGTTAGATACATTTCGTATATTGTTTGTTATAAACCATCATCATCATCATCATGCTGTCGGTCGCGAAGTGACAAAGACTGCTTCCAACACTTGACTGTTGCTCTCCATTTATCTCTCTGCTGTGAGAGTGATGTCCATGAGTCCATCTTTATGTCTCTCAGCTTCAGGTTTCTCTTGATGGTATCTTTGAACCGGAGACGAGGGCGCCCTCCCTTTCTGTGACCAGAAGACAGTTGGGAGTAGAGAACCTGCTTTGGTAGTCTGTCTGGTGACATCCTCATGAGGTGTCCAGGCATGCAGCTTTTTCATCTGTCGTCTGTACACTGTCCAGGCCTCGGCTCCGTATAGGAGGCTATATCATGCCTTTAACCCGCATGGACACATGGTGGTTGTTCCAGAGTCTCTGGTGTAGTCGGCCGAAAGATGAACTAGCCTTGGCCATCCTCCTCTGTATTTCATCGTCAATGCATCCGCCAATTGATACAGTGTTTCCGAGGTAGGTGAATTACAGAACAGAGTTCAGTTTGTTTCCATCAACCATGATATCCTCCTCTCGGGTTCTTGTAGAGTTGGGTTGGTACAGCACCTCGGTCTTCTTGATGTTAATCTTCAGGCCGAACTTCTTTGACGCATTGGAGAAAGCATCCACTATTTTCTGCATCTCTTCAGCAGAGTGTGCAACCAGTGCACTGTCATGTGCGAATAGCAGCTCTCTCATCAGTATCCGAGTAGTCTTGGTCTTCGCTCTGAAGTGTGCGATGTTGAATAGGTCAGCGCTCTGTGTGGACTGTATGTAGACGCCATCCCCCATGTCTAGGAAAGCATCGTCGAGCATTGCTGATAGGAAGATGGAAAAGAGCGTGGCGGCCAGTACGCAACCTTGCTTGACCCCATTCGTGACCCTGAACGATTACGAGACTTCCCCTCCAACACTAACATTCGCCATCATTCCGGTATGTAGTTCCTCGATCATTATTGTGAACTTCTCTAGGCAGCCATACTTCTTCAGTAGCTGCCATAGTCCAGTCCTCCCAATTGTATCGAACGCCTTACTGAAGTCGACAAATACCATGTACAGTGGTCGGTCCTGCTTAATGCACTTTTCTTGTAGTTGTCTGAGACAAAATATCATATCTATAGTGCTCCGGTTACCTCTGAAGCCACATTGTGTCTCTGGAACTACCTCTGATGTTATGTGGGTAGATAGACTGTTGAGGAGGATCCTGGCGAAGATCTTGCCTGCTATGGAAAGAAGAGAGATTCCTCTGTAGTTCCCACAGTCTGTTCGATCACCTTTCTTGTAGATGGTTATAATGCTGGCATCCTTCAATGCTTGTAGTACAGAACCCATCTCCCAGGCATTGGTGATTAGTTGGTGCAGTATGCTGAACAGATTGTCTCCTCCATGCTTCCATACTTCTGCAGGGATTCCATCTCCTCCAGGTGCTTTGCCATCTTTCAGGCCGGCGATTGCTCTAGCCATCTCATCCATAGTTGGAATCTCATCGAGGCTTGTCTTGGTAATGCGCTGCGGGATGTTGTCCAGAACTTCGTGATCTGTGTCCACAGGGACGTCGAGTAGCTTCTGGAAGTGTTCACTCCATCTTGCCACAACTCTCTTGCTGTCAGAGCAGGTCTCCATTCCATCTGTTGATTTCAGTTGAACAGGTCCCCTCTTCTTGGGTCCCCACACTTCCTTCAGTCCACTGTAGAAGCCCTTCATGTCGTTTCTGTCAGCAGATCTCTGCAGCTCCACTGCCTTCCTTTCCCACCAGTCCGACTTCAGTGCACGGGTGTGTTTTTGTCGCAGTCTGCAGGCATCTTTGTATGCTGCAGTGGTGGATCTAGTGCTCCTGGTTTGCAATACTCTCTGGTGGGCTTGGTCTCTTCTGCTCATAAGAATCTGTATTTCCTGGTCGTTGTGGTCGAACCAGTACTGGTTTTTTCTGTCTGGCTTGCCAAGATATGTCTTGGCTGTGTTGTACACGACCTGCTGCAGAGCTGCTCAATCCTCGTCTGGTGTTGAGTTTTCCTTCTCCTCCCATTGAGCGAGAGCACTGTCCATCTCCTGCTCAAAACTCTCCCTATGGCTGGTGGTACTTAGGTTTGCAGTGTTGAGCTTGGTCGGCTTACTTGTCCCTTGCCTGTTGTGCTTTTGTAGTATTCTGAAAGCCACTTTTGACCTCAGCATCTGGTGATCGGTCCAGCAGTTTGCTCCACGCATGACTCGGGTACTGTGGATGTCCATCTTATCCCGACACCTCGTGATGATGAAGTCGATCATATGCCAGTGTTTCGAACGAGGATGCATCCAGGTGGTCTTGCGTTCATCCTTCTGCTTGAACATGGTGTTCGTCACTGTCAGTTCAAACTCAGAGCACAGAGCCAGTAGAAGCTCACCATTGGAGTTGCATTTCCCAATCCCATGTTTGCCCATAACCAAGGGCCACTTGTCATTGTCTTTTCCTATCCTCGCATTGAAGTCTCATATCAGCAGTAGCTTATCTGTACGAGGGATGCCACTGAGCACACTTGCCAGCTGGTTGTAGAAGACCTCCTTGTTTTCATCTGGGTTTGTCATTGTCGGAGCATACACGCTGATAATTGTAGCGAAGTTGTCCTTGCTCAGAGGTAGTATCATCGTCATGATTCTGTCGCTTACTGGCCGTGGCATTTCTGTCAGCTTTGTGATGATATCCTTTTTGATAGCAAAGCCCACTCCGGCCTCCCTTCTTTCTACTTTGGATTTGCCACTCCAGAAGAAAGAGTATTCCAAATCGTTGAGACTACCAGACTCTGAGAACCTTGTTTCACATAGGGCGGCGATGTCGATGTTGTATTTGGTACGTTCCATTGTGCCGTACTAGTGCCGTACGTCTTTCTGGTCGGTTAGCTCCTTCTCGGTCGAGGAGAGTCCTGACGGTCCATTGTCCAATTGTCAGTAGTTGTCTTCTTTGTCTTCTTCTTCCTAGCTGCTTTTCCACTGTCGACGGAAGATGAGGTCGAGCAGCGCGGTCCTTGGTAACCCGGGCGACGGCCGATCCGGTATGGAGTTTCGTGCAGTTGTACATTTCATGGAAGCTGCTTGCCAAAAGTGTTGAAGTGCCGCTGGCTTTTGCAAGTTACTAGCGACACACTCTCGGGGAACAAATAGAGGTCTCACACCGGCAAGAACATGTCAAGACAGGCGCAAACTATTTGTCCCTGCAGTGGCTGGTCGAGAGATGTTGGGAGTTCCATACACCAACTGCTGCCACGGTGACATGGTTTTCTGTTTAGGGTTTGCTCCATTAGCCTTCGGTTCTGACAAGAACCTATACCACAAGGCAGTGGCTTACAACTCTGCATGACAGGGGCGTCAAACTCCCTGAGGTATTGCAATACCTGAGGTACTGCAATACCTACATACCACACATAGACGACATATACGGCCACACAATACACCTGCATGTCTACGACGTCTTCGTGATCAATGATGCTATAAATGGCAACGTACATATACAAGTGACATTCTGCAACATTGTCTTCACCCGTCGGTTCTATAGAGCATACATAACGAATAATATGATTAGCGTGTTATTGACGCAAACGTCTCAGGTGGTAGTTACAGTTCCTGGAAACAGCATCAACATGTTGATTCATGCTCATGTAAATGGCAAACTAAGTCCCAACGTTTTTGAAAGAGACAACCTGTTTGATATTTACTCCACCAACAACGAAGTACTCTAGGGTGTCCATATTTCTTCAGACAAAAGGGAATGAGGGACAGCATAAATTCATAAATTCAGTCCTGCTCTCGCTTAGTTTGGATTCATATTTAACCATCCAAGATTTAACTTCACCTTTGCAGTCACTGCATGAGTCTCTGATTAGCACACGCAGTCACCCGATAGGTGAGAACAGTAGGATGTATATGTCTGTAGATCATATGATAATCCACAGAGTGTCTCGTTGGTATGCCTTGCAATGGTGCTGTGTACACTGCGAACAACGACGGACTTACAACCGATTCCTGTGGAATACTGTATTTCACAGGGCGTTCTTTAGATGCATCCGTCCCAATACGGACAAGCCTAGTACGGTCCGAGATGTATGAACCGAACCATGCCAGACCCGCGCCGGATGTTCCCAGGTGGTACGCATGGTCTTTAGAAGCATAGCCGCATCGATAGTGTCAAACGCGGAAGATAAATCTCCAGAAGTAGTATTCATGTATAAGTATCTATATGTGTATGTATGTAGGGGAAGTAGGGGCATGTCCGCATACTGAGGCATATCCTCACATTCTATTATTTGCGCATCGCGTAACATCTGGTTAGTGGAATCCTGCTAAGCGGCGTCGTCTAACCCCCAAATCAACCACTTTTGATAGCAGTGAATATGTAAAAAGGTATGACATAAAATGTTATTTTCGTAAACACTTATGTAATTTTACTCATATCCCAGCGAGCACACGACGTCGGACCGACATAGAAAATTGGTTGTATTTACGTCGCGACGTCGGTCAACGTATATACAACGTCTTTACAACGTCGGATTGGCGACGTCGTATTGACGTTGAAACTTGATGTCGTTACGACGTTGATATGACGTCAACAACCAAATCCGACGTCTTTACAACGTCGGATCATCGACGTTGTTTGAACGTCGAAACACGACGTCTTTGATATGATGTCTACAACCAAATCAGACATATGCTGTTATGTGTATTACTTTAACTGTAACACGTGCATATAAATTGTCTTTCATAATTCCAAATTGCATTTTAATGTTTTATGATCTGTGAAATAAAGGATACTTTCATAAGTAGCATTTTCGCGCAATTCAGAATTATTCACGTGTTGGATGCTTGGGGCATGTTCGCACAGGCCTGTGCGGTCATGCCCCACCCGCTGTGCAGACGTATTTCGTGCATCGGTGCTTATAATATGATGTAGTCTACCTAGATACATATTTAGATATTTCAGTTGCTTACCACAAATATTATAGGAAACTTTGATGTGAGATAGTATATGATGAGTATTATATAATTATTTAATATTATCAAACTTATTATATCATTCTTCTTTTCGTCATTGTGTAATAGGCAATATCGTGCTGACGTCACATTTTCCATGTTGTGTATTAAAGAAATAAAGCTTAATTGACCATTGCTCATAGATTAAAATAACCAAGATGACAAATTATGTATAATTTATAATATAGAACTTTGCCCGTATACGTTAGTCCATACCAAGCCATGCTCGCACAGCCGACAAACTGAGTTTTTAATTTGACTTTGCGCTTTGCGAGACTATGCTGTTTTAGTTAGAAGGCTTCAGACAAGCTGGGTTGCAAACTTTGACTTTCCCCGTTACAAAACCATGCTGTTGTTTGCTTTGACTCTCAAGGAGGAATAAACGTGGACGATGATTCAAGGCCACTGTATTTTGTAAACTTTACGTATATATATGAAAACTTGAAACCGTTGATTTGTGTTCTCTTGTGTTTCTTGTAAGGTTTTTTTTTTGAGTAATGCACGTGCCATTAGTGTACACATACCAATACATATTAATATTTGCAGTTAATAGTCAGCTCTGTGAGACCAGCTGTTGTTTCGCCATTCCTGGGGCATAACCACACACAGTGTGCGGCTATGCCCCGTACCTTGGGGCATGTCCGCACAAAGCTACGCCTCTACATTTGACCAAATATTTTAATATCTGATGGGATATGCGATTTCTTAACTAACAAACAACAAAGTAATATGATTGCTCATTCTGAATACTAAATATCACCCTCTTAGCACACACAGTGCATTATCTATAGCTTGTTTCACCTTAAGGGTGCGGACATGCCCCTACTTCCCCTATGTATGTATGTATGTATGTATGTATGTATGTATGTATGTATGTATGTATGTATGTATGTATGTATGTATGTATGTTTGTTTGTATGTATGTATGTATGTATGTATGTATGTATGTATGTATGTATGTATGTTTGTTTGTATGTATGTATGTATGTATGTATGTATGTATGTATGTATGTATATGTAATATCATACATGATTTCAAGCCATACATACACACATACACACATACACACATACACACATACACACATACACACATACACACATACACACATACACACATACACACATACACACATACACACACACACACACACACACACACACACACACACACACACACACATACACACATTCGTCCGTCCGTCCGTCCGTCCGTCCGTCCGTCCGTCCGTCCGTCCGTCCGTCCGTCCGTCCGTCCGTCCGTCCGTCCGTCCGTCCGTCCGTCCGTCCGTCCGTCCGTCCGTCCGTCCGTCCGTCCGTCCGTCCGTCCGTCCGTCCGTCCGTCCGTCCGTCCGTCCGTCCGTCCGTCCGTCCGTCCGTCCGTCCGTCCGTCCGTCCGTCCGTCCGTCCGTCCGTCCGTCCGTCCGTCCGTCCGTCCGTCCGTCCGTCCGTCCGTCCGTCCGTCCGTCCGTCCGTCCGTCCGTCCGTCCGTCCGTCCGTCCGTCCGTCCGTCCGTCCGTCCGTCCGTCCGTCCGTCCGTCCGTCCGTCCGTCCGTCCGTCCGTCCGTCCGTCCGTCCGTCCGTCCGTCCGTCCGTCCGTCCGTCCGTCCGTCCGTCCGTCCGTCCGTCCGTCCGTCCGTCCGTCCGTCCGTCCGTCCGTCCGTCCGTCCGTCCGTCCGCCCGCCCGCCCGCCCGCCCGCCCGCCCGTCCGTCCGTCCGTCCGTCCGTCCGTCCGTCCGTCCGTCCGTCCGTCCGTCCGTCCGTCCGTCCGTCCGTCCGTCCGTCCGTCCGTCCGTCCGTCCGTCCGTCCGTCCGTCCGTCCGTCCGTCCGTCCGTCCGTCCGCCCGCCCGCCCGCCCGCCCGCCCGCCCGCCCGCCCGCCCGTCCGTCCGTCCGTCCGTCCGTCCGTCCGTGCGTGCGTGCGTGCGTGCGTGCGTGCGTGCGTGCGTGCGGGCGTGCGGACGGACGGACGGACGGACGGGCGGACGGACGGACGGACGTGTGTGTGTGTGTGTGTGTGTGTGTGTGTGTGTGTGTGTGTGTGTGTGTGTGTGTGTGTGTGTGTTGTTTGTGTGTATGTGCGTATGTGCGTATGTGCGTATGTGCGTATGTGCGTATGTGCGTATGTGCGTATGTGCGTACGTGCGTACGTGCGTACGTGCGTATGTGCGTACGTGCGTACGTGCGTACGTGCGTACGTGCGTACGTGCGTACGTGCGTATGTGTATGTGTGTATGTATGGCTTGAAATCATGTCTGATATTACATCTCGCTGTACATATTCATTTTTCAACAAAAATAATAATGCATCAGAATTCAATGGATTAATAAACATACATACTATAGTAGGTTGAACAACTTGCTTTTTGCGAGCATGCATTTTTGGCATGCCTTTGTCTTTTCTCCATAGGACGTCGCTGCTTAAACATCGCATAAGAGGCCTGATATATGCATTCAGTGGAAACATGTTTACCGGGATTGCACTTGGATTTAAGCGTGCGTCAGATTGAGAAAAACGTGCGATATTCTGACGGAATATAAGCACCAATCATACTAGACACAAGGGGGTTCTTTGTGGTTTTGTTCCAATCCTGTCCCGTTGAAATATCAAACGAGCGAGCCATTTTGGAAAATAACTGTTAACTAATCTCCATTAATAAATATATACAAAGAAAACATAAAGAGGCTGCGTTTTGTTTCCTTTAAAAATACTGGTTACCTGTAGTGCACTCAGTGTTTCTAAATCTTAACAGAACGCAATGACATTTATCTTCGACCGTTAGGTATTTCGTTAACACATGTTCATTCCCAGAAATAATTCTTGTCGGGGATTCTTTGAAACAGCCGTGCCAATCCGCTTGTTATGCAATCTAAGAAATGGAAGATTTACTGTACCAGTGAATAATCAGCCCCTGGATAGATTTCATTTCCATCTAAAGATTATGTAAATGTCTTCGTGTCGGTACCGCCAGGCAGAAAGGTGCATAAATAGTATTGCTGCCCTGAGTGTAAAACGGTCATCACTTAGGACCGTGGGTACTTTTAAAGTAAGATATATACAGGCAAAATATATAACTGGGTCCAGTGTACTCTTAAATATATTTCGTGAAACAAACGTTTTGGGTTTTTCCATACAAAAACCCAAGGTGGTCACGAACGTTGCTTATCCTAAATTGGAGTCCATGCAGACCCCACTCGTTGATGTTGGCCGAACGGTTGAGCAAGTATGACCGTTTCAAATGTGTAACTTAAACGTGCACCCACGGTCCCCAGTCGTTCTACACTCAGACCACATGTGCCATCTGCACACATCGATCAGGCAATACCGAAAAGCAAACGTTTACCCGAACTTGAAATGACTGACTGTGTGGTGTTCCCACTATGCTATTACATTGGCGCTGCTGGTCGTTAGACATCATTATTTGCCTTCCTCGGTGACCGGAAGTCGACGCAGGCGCACTAATGACAGGGATTAGGACACGGCAATACATTACTTGAGTCTCCTAAACAGGGAAGCTGGATACTATGTCCTGCTTTGTGCCTCATCGTATGAATTATGTAGATTGGAGCAAAAAGAGGACATTAACGACGTCCTGTCGGAGAACGTTTAGTACAATAAAGCATGCGCACAGCGAGAACGCCACCGGAAACAACGGCCTCAATGGCGCAGCTACCGTAGGAGCTGGAGTTGTTTTTTGCATTTGTTCGTTAAGTGCGTTATTTTGTAGTCGCTCGGGTAATGGTACTCGCAAACATAACACATTGACTATAGTAGTATTACGCCTATCCACCATATCAGTACAACATTTGACGGCTGGAATAGTGTATATTGACTCCGAGATTGAATACACTTTTTGCTTCGATGCTGACTTAAGCTTGGTTTCCAAGGATTTTGACACTATATTAGTTACCTTATTATAGTTATATAGTTATTGTTAATATTATCATTATTGTTGTTGTTGTTATTATTATTATTATTATTATTAGTAGTAGTAGTAGTAGTAGTAGTAGTAGCAGTAGCAGCAGCAGCAGCAGCAGCAGCAGCAGCAGCAGCAGCAGCAGCAGCAGTAGCAGTAGCAGTAGCAGTAGCAGTAGCAGTAGCAGTAGCAGTAGCAGTAGCAGTAGCAGTAGCAGTAGCAGTAGCAGTAGCAGTAGCAGTAGCAGTAGCAGTAGCAGTAGCAGTAGCAGTAGCAGTAGCAGTAGCAGTAGCAGTAGCAGTAGCAGTAGCAGTAGCAGTAGCAGTAGCAGTAGCAGTAGCAGTAGCAGTAGCAGTAGCAGTAGCAGTAGCAGTAGCAGTAGCAGTAGCAGTAGCAGTAGCAGTAGCAGTAGCAGTAGCAGTAGCAGTAGCAGTAGTATACACTAATAGCACATACAATACATAATGGTACTATGATATGGTTTATAAGAATACATGTTATTATTTTGTGACCTTTCCCATTTTCTTATTAAGAGGGCATTTGTTTCTAGACAATTATTTCAGCTTGAACATAATAATTATCCAACACAACCCAAATGCGGTGTTGAAAACAAAATCCATGTAATTGATGTTGATAAAATTTAGTTACATGAATGTTTTGAAGTCACATTTATTGAGTTTTTTCATGAAATGAATAACACCATGGGAAGTTTTGATGTATGTTTTCTAAAGGGGTACACATAATAGACAACGGCTTACACGTTTTGTATGTGATGCTTATTCCAAGTAATCGCTACACCTAAATTAAGGGTGCTAATTCGCGAAATTCTAGCGAACGCCCGTATCATGTTGATTTATCTGCAACGTCTGCTCTTCCTGGGTAAGTAATAGTCATTGCGGTGTCATCAATATTCTCTTTGCGTCGCATGGCAAATTACGCTAGAGGCAACAGCATGATACATGGCGAGTGGCTGATTTATGCAATGCCACGTACAAGCCGTATTGACTGTTATATGTTTCTTAATATCGGTCGATGTTAGGTCGTTATCGGAATGCTGTTGGCGTTTTTCCATGTAATGAACAATTGATCCTACTTTGTGACGTATAAATAATATAATGCCAACGCAATAACCTACTTCCATCATTCGTTAGTCTTACACAGGAACGTGTAAATAGTTGGATTATTGCCATTCTGGGAATTTATAATCCAGTTGGGTTTGGGGTAAATGTTATTTGTATAGGATTTTATTAGAAATATTAGTCAATATTGACCTCATCATCTGTATGCTTGTCAAGATGCTAAACGGGGTTATTCGTGGATAATCTACAATCGTAATAGGTGGCACCAGTGTTTTATCCATTTCAAATAATGCAAAGCTGTTGTTTGTATGTAGTTTGTATGTGTCACATCCGCAGTTTCAATATGATTGTCTCTCATTGAATGTTATGTACAGGGATATCTTAACCAACGGTGAAATGATTAAATGGAAACAGCTGAAAATGGTGAATAAAGCTTTGTTACATATGCAACATTAATTGTAGTCAGCATAGCCACATCAAAGTCAAAAAGGGTCCATCCGTTACAATGATAATGATTACGTAAGTAGACAGTTTCTGAAAACAGCGACCGACAGCACTGTATTTTACCATCGAGTGACAACATTGAGTTAGCGTCGTGTGATGATCAGACTGGATGAAGCTACTGTATCGATATCATATGTTGTTAACACGGGTTGAAGCAAATGTAAACTTCAGATTAAGCTGCAGCAACAAACCATGTGTTGGTATGACGCGACTATTATAGCCAATGTGCATTGTTGGATACAGGGGGTATACGGAACTTATCACGATGGTCGAATGAAGGCAAGCGTTTGCAGACAAAACACCACATTCAATGACGTCATTTATTTCCGGTGTAGAAGTAATGAACTGAGCTGGCTTGCAGACATCTACAACATATTGCGAATAACG
>OZ024854.1:35311033-35316033 GCA_964017155.1 Oasisia sp. SBJ-2009
GTATACCCACTAGGTCATTTGATATTTTGTATAACATGCACAGTTTTGCATCTTTTCTAATAACACGGGGTTTATTCTGAACATCTTGTGGCCGAGCTTCTGTTTGTCCTCTGGTTTCTTATGCAATCATTCGGCTGATAAGCGGTGATATTTTCGCTCTTCGTCGTTATCAAGTCGACATAACACGTATGGACTGGGATGCATTAGCCTCAAACGAAATGTGTTTTATTATCTAGAACAAACATTAAACTGCATAATTATGCAACCACCTCGGCAACTCGATCGGCTAGCAATGCACCAGACCGGTAATGCCAAATACCGGGACAAGCTTGAGGAAAATCTCACCACCAACATCTCTTGTAACACCTGGCAGGGTCTGAAGGCTATACGCCCTCTCCAAAGAATATTACCGCTACCGACACTACTCTTCCCGATAAACTGAATGACTTTTACAGCCGCTTTGATAAGCAGAACACAATTCCCCCTTCCTCTGTCACATGGTCTCACTGTGACCAACCTTCCTCCTCCTCCTCCTCCTCCTCCTCCTCCTCCTCCTCCTCCTCACCCCATCCTTTTACAGTTGTCTAATCTGTCATAAAACGCATATTTAAACACTTAAATAGCATAAAATATCTCCTTGTTTACTTAAGCAGTGTGCCGGCCAGCTCTCATGTGTCTTCACAGACATATTCAGTGTGTCTCTTACCCAATGTAAAATGCCCTATTGCTTCAAAAAGTCAACTATCATCCCTGTTCCGAAGAAAACTACAGCCTCTTTGTTTAAACGATTATAGGCCTATTGCTTTGACCTCTGTAGTCATGAAGACACTCGAGTGCTTGGTTCTCCAGTTTCTGAACTCAATGATCCATCCATTACTTGACCAATTTCCGTTTGCATATCGTGAAAATATATCTGTTGACGACGTTGTCTCTCTAGGATTGTGTTATGTTCGTTCTCCAACATCTGGACAGTACAGCTACTTACGCTAGGATCCATTTTGTTTATCATAGCTCTGTTTTTAATACAATCATCCCCTCAAAACTGTTTGAGAAGATACAGAACGTCGGTGTCCCAAAATCCATGTGTCTGTGGATCCTCGATTTTCTATTGAATAGACTGCAGGTTGTGAAAATAGGTGGCAATATATCGCCCTAACTTACTTTGTCTACTGGTACGCCTCAGGGCTGTGTTCTGTCACCAATGCTATTCTCTCTTTTTACATATAATTGCCTATCTTGTCATGTACCCACTTACTAACATTTGCTAATGATGTTACAGTGCTATTGCTTATTACCAACTCTAATGAAGGTGAGTATCGTGACCAGGTGAACAAACGTATCAGTTGGTATAGCGAAAATAATCTCGAGCTCAATGTAAACAAAACGAAGAAAATAGTGTAGGTTTTTGGAGAAAGAAATCTTCTCCCCTCTCGCCTCTTTTGTATCTATGGCAGGACAGATGAAATCGCCCAACATTTCAAGTTTCTTGGTTCTGCAATCTCTAATAATCTTAATTGGGAGCTAAATATAGATACTATTGTCAAAAAGGCGCAGCAGCGGCTGTACATTATAAGAAGGTTGAGATCGTTTGGTTTGGTCATATAGATCATGCCACCTTTTACAGAGTTTCAATCGAGAGTGTCCTGACATTTTTAATCACAGTATGGTTTGTATCTATTACAGTGAAGGAAAACCTCAGATTGAACAGTTGTAAAATTTGCTTCCAGAATATTTGGCAGAGACCTCCCCAGTCTTGCATCATTGTATCAGCAGCGCCTGTTAAGAAGAGCCACTCTCATCTGTCATGATTCATCCCATCCTGTCCATGGCCTATTTGATCCCCTTCCGTCTAGTCGTCGGTTCAGATCCATCAAAACCAAGACCAACATGTTTAGTAGCAGCTTCCCCCTTGCCGTACATCTTGCCGTGTCAAAACAGAAGCGATTTTTCTCCCATCCGCGGTACACACATATTCCAATTTCAATGTGTTTTGTATGTATATTAACATACTTTATGATATATTATGTTATTCCACATTTTACATTTTATGATTTCATATTTATACTACATCATATCAACTATTATTAATCGATGTTTTAAAGAACAACTTTTTATTCGGACCTATTGGATGTGATTATGTTATTTATTTATTTATTTATTTAATTTAAAGTAGTAGTATATTTTATTATAATCGTGTGGTGCATGTCAGCGTATTGTCATGTGAACATATTTGTACGACGACCCAACATTGCAACGCAGGGGCATGTACAGGTGTGACTCTTTGGCCATTGATGGGTTACTTTGGCAATCTGGATCTGATCTGATCTGATCTGATACATTCGTGTTACGTACAAACTCTTGATTTCTTGGCTAGCTCGGACACATCGCTTATTTATTCCCACAGATAAGCATGTCCACCAAGCGTCACTTCGAATACCAAGCACATGCAAGCCAGAAAAATACGACGTCGACAGAAACTGAACTAGCTTCAAACAGATCAGATTGCTTCATCGCTGGTGAATGTGAGAACGTTAGCTGCTAATTGATCTAGGTGGAGCGGTGTGCACCAGATTGCTTCATCGCTGGTCAATATCAGAATGTTAGCTGCTGGTTGATCTAAGTGGAGCGTTGTGGATCAGATTGCTTCATCGCTGGTCAATGTCAGAACGTTAGCTGCTGGTTAATCTAGGTGGAGCGATGTGACACTGTTTGACCCTAGACAAGAAAGTTATTAGCTGTAAGACAAGGATAATGTGTGCGTAACATTACTATTTTACCTAGGTGTTTCTCAAGTCCGGTTTCGTTAGTTTCAATTGATAGTCTACACTAGTAACCCGCTAAAGATGCAGTACGTGCGTCATTGTTCACAATATTTGAATCACTACAAAGATAATGTGTTTCTATCAGAGTTTTAATAATGTATTCTTAAAAAGGGAGACAAATAAATGTATGCAATGTATTGTATAAATATTGTTTTACTTTCCAAGGTGGCTCCTCGATAGCGACTATCATGGTCTTAGAGGAGTCTCCTGACCGTATGTTGTAACTATATTACAAATTATTAGATTATATTACCATGTTTATTGCGATTTTTATATTTTTATTGATTCTGAGTTGTTTTGACATGGACATAGTGTATGTACTTGGTTGAAATACTGGTCGAATAAAAAACATGATTCGTTCATTCATCATTCATTTCAAGCCTTACCAATTTTATTTTAGTCGATACAGGATATTGCTAATGTTACACTTAACAATCCTTTTCCAAGAACAGTTTTCGAGCGGGAATTTATAATAGATGAACACTAGTATCCTAAAGTAATCGAGTTGGCTTTGAAATTAACACGCATACGACGACACGTCTTTTGCGTGATCCAATGACGTCGACACCGCGTGATGTGTAAGAAAGAACGAACCTCTGACCTGTAGCGCGGCGACCTACTATACTAAGCACGTGCCTAGCGCGTGCGGGTGGGTTAATTTTCATTTACTACATCTGAGCTCATCCGCAGATAGTAAATGATATAAGCAGCCTTATCTGCTGCTCCGTGAAGACGCTACACGGGATGCTACTCTCGCTAATAAGCCACCTAGGACGCGCTACACCCAGTAGGGATTCAACGGAAATGCCTGATGCGTCCGCAACGCCTGAATCTTTCGTCGAAACAGGACACTGCAACTGATTTTAAGCTTACCTTGCCTTGTCCATTTGTGTAAAGTAATGTTCACGATACTAGAGAAAATAAACTGACGGCAATGTTGTAATGTTACACCCACAAGCATGTGTGAGAAGCCTGAATTGCCGTCAATGTGTGTAAGAAGCCTGAATCTGTGTCTCCAGATGTGGTGCATTCAAACAATCCTGTAGTCAGCTGCTAGAGGTATTTCGAATGTAAACGGGGATAGCTAACAGTTGCAGTTTCGTTGGTTTGAAATGGCGCTTTATGACAATACACATAGAAGACGTAAGAAACATTTTAGTTAACAGAACAACGGCAATGATGTTGTTACCGTTAACGAAACGTAACCCTATGCCAGAAGGCGACAGGGAGACAACTGCTGCTGGACCCGAACGTAAGGAGAGGGCAATCGTCTTCAGGGCTATTTACAACAAAGACACAAGGCAATCGTTCGACAAGTACTAACATGTGAATGTATGTATGTATGTGTTCGTGTGCGTGTGTGCGTGTGTGCGTGTGTGCGTGTGTGCGTGTGTGCGTGTGTGCGTGTGTGCGTGTGTGCGTGTGTTCGTGTGTTCGTGTGTTCGTGTGTTCGTGTGTTCGTGTGTTCGTGTGTTCGTGTGTTCGTGTGTTCGTGTGTTCGTGTGTTCGTGTGTTCGTGTGTTCGTGTGTTCGTGTGTTCGTGTGTTCGTGTGTTCGTGTGTTCGTGTGTTCGTGTGTTCGTGTGTTCGTGTGTTCGTGTGTTCGTGTGTTCGTGTGTCCGTGTGTCCGTGTGTCCGTGTGTCCGTGTGTCCGTGTGTCCGTGTGTCCGTGTGTTCGTGTGTTCGTGTGTTCGTGTGTTCGTGTGTTCGTGTGTTCGTGTGTTCGTGTGTTCGTGTGCACGTAGTTCGTGTGTTCGTGTGTTCGCGTGATCGCGTGTTCGCGTGTTCGCGTGTTCGCGTGTTCGCGTGTTCGCGTGTTCGCGTGTTCGCGTGTTCGCGTGTTCGCGTGTTCGCGTGTTCGCGTGTTCGCGTGTTCGCGTGTTCGCGTGTTCGCGTGTTCGCGTGTTCGCGTGTTCGCGTGTTCGCGTGTTCGTGTGTGTGTGTGTGTGTGTTCGTGTGTTCGTGTGTTAGTGTGTTCGTGTGTTCGTGTGTTAGTGTGTTCGTGTGTTCGTGTGCTCGTGTGTTCGTGTCTGTGTGTACGTGCTTACGTGCGTGCGTGCGTGCGTGTGGTTATATGTACGTACATATGTGTACGAATACATATACGTACACGCACACGCACACGCACACGCACCAGCACACGCACACGCACACGCACACGCACACGCACACGCACACG
>OZ024854.1:35321033-35328533 GCA_964017155.1 Oasisia sp. SBJ-2009
ATTCTTTAAAATAACCTGGGGTATTAAAATTAGTATACCAAAGTTACTAAAGAAGATATTGACCTCCAGCCTTGTAGGTTTCTGATAGAAGTGCTTCGGCTCTTGCAGCTTTTCCGCTTAATAGGTTAGCTTTCTCGGTTTCCGCCGGTACGTTGTGTCACTTAGAGAGGTGTTTATCGAAACGTTAGGCAGCATGTTGATTACATTATATTTTTTATGTCAGCAGGTTGGGAACGCTACTGAAATGCTCTACGATCTCTTAAGAATGTGTGATTTATCTGTAGCGTACACTGCCCCATCTCCACTAAGCTGCGGTCGTGATCCGGAGGCATAGGGCTCACTATTGATAGTGCTACGGCATCATAGAACTCCTTTATGTAATTTATTTCAGCACATGACTAAATTGCGTCTGTTTTGTGATTTAACCATTATGTCTTCATTTATCTCGGCTTGTGCAGAGCATTCTTGCAGGTGTTAATGTAGATTGCTTCCATGGGAGTAGATCTGTCAGTGATAACGGCTCTGTGAAGACCACGTTTCTCGTTAAGCTGGTGTAGAAAAGCGATCACATGGCGTGAGCGAACTATGTGCAAATTCGCATCTACAGCTTTACTCTAAGTGTATTCACACCTGCTGCTTCGTCGTTACAGGACGTTTGATAGTGAATTGATGAGAGAGATGAATGCGACTTGCGCGTAAATTTGAATTTAGTGGGGGGGGGGGGAGAGATGCAGAATGCCAGCCTTACCCTTTTATTCAGGTGAACCTTGGTCCAGTGGCAAGAATATGGTCAGATGGTTAAATTAGTTATAGATGCATTCGATAACCAGGACGTTTTAATATCTTGTCGTGCTCGCATTTGAATCAAAGTCGGTTTCACCGTTCGCTAGTTTAGCCGGACACATGTTTTACTTGCTGGAGGCAGACACAACCAACTCACCGAGGATAAGTTCGTCAACTAACTTCAAACTTGTTTAACAACACTAGAAACCAGGAGATTGAGAGGAGATCAGATAGAAGTTTTTAAAATATTGAATGGGTATGAAAATATTGACAGAAATATTTTTTTCTCTGTTAAGGAAGAGAGAAGGACTAGAGGACATGGAATTACATTAGCAAAGAAGCAGTGTAGACTAGATATTAGAAAAATTTCATTTTCACAAAGAACAGTAAATGAATGGAACAGATTAGCGGCTGATTGTGTAGGTGCTAGTAGTGTTAATATGTTTAAAAATAAAATTAACATGTACCTAAGAAGGGCTGGGTACATTTAGTTAGATAGGTTGGACTCTCGATAAGCCAAAGGGCTTCCTTGTTCACCTGCCATCTAGAGTTGATTCTCTAGGTGGCAATCTTGTTAAATCTTGTTAAACTGAATTAGATCGCCAGTTGAGGCGATTTGCCGCGGGTTGTAGCCGCCATCGCATGTACGTATCTACTTGGAGCCATAGGCAAGAGCTGAGTGGCTGCGGCACAGTGACGATATTCGCCAGGTGGCGTTACTGTACGATACGTTCCTGCATAGAATCCTTTACCTTTGACAAGACCGTTGTGTTTCGGCAAGATCATTCGATTGTGTTTGTTTTATGCACACAAAAGAACCGTTAACCACCGCTCTGGTAGCATGTTCTTGTACTATCGGTGACAGGAGACCAGGAGATCAGACAGAAACGTTTAAATCATTGATTGGTTGTGAAAATAATTATAGAAATACTTTTTCTTTGTAAGGGAAGACAGAAGGACCAGAGGACATGAAGTTTCATTAACAAAGGAGCCGTGTAGATTAGATATTCTCAACGAACAGTAAAAGAATGGACATGATTAAGTGCTGATTGTATGGGTGCTAGTAGTGTTAATATGTTTACAAATAAAATCTACATTTACCTCAGAAACGCGGGATACACTTAGATACATAGGTTGGACACGCGATAAACCAAAGAGCTTCCTTGTCCACTTGCCATCTAGAGTTAATTATCTAGGTGGCAATCTGGTTAACTTTTGTCTTGTCTTATTACTGGCGACCAAAATGTGCTCATTAGCCTTTTTATTATGATTATTCGTGTCGGTATGATCATCTGTGTGAAGAAGTACAATAGGTTTATTTTTAATAACGCACACCCTTAGTTTTGTGTACTGGTTGTTCGGATGTAATTCTCGGTAGCACATGATACACTATGTTCGAGCATTTGCGTGCGGAAACGAATTATGTGACTACGTCTTACCTAACTCCATCGTCCCAGCCCTCCCCACTGTAACATACTTCCGGTCCCAAAAAAGACACATTCAGCCTAAGCACTTCCCAGATCATGTATCCTCAAATTGTGTACAACTAACAACCAACAACACCAGCTGTTTCATAGTACATACAGCTCACACTGAACTATTTAAGAATTTGTCTTTTTGTGTGTAAAATAAAAACCAATAGTTGACTGGAATCAACGTATCGAGTCACAGGTCCAGGCTGAAACCACAACTGATTTCAGTCGCCTGATCTGCGGCTCAAACACTCAAGAACATGCGCACACACCCCTCCCGTCGTATGTGATAGCCAATATTGGCTCCTTACGACGTACCCCATTCAGATTCAGATTCAGAACTGAAATCTCGGAAAGACGTAACTGACTAATGGTCGACACCTTCGTGGAGCCTTGCTTTCAGAAACCTTTACTGCACAATTGTATGTGTTGATATTGAAATATTTTGTGTGGTGTTAAGCGAGTAGTTTATTCTACTTCTTACATCTGCTTCAACGCAACATTGACATGTTAAATACTGTTTTATTGTTACCAAACGTTGTGTTTGGTTCATGTTCTGCCTCCCGGCAGATACACCTGTATTTGTCCAAATAGGTGGTGCCATCTGCCGGACAGTAATTAATCTTAGCTGATTGCTCTTAGACTAGGCGTCGCCCCGATCGGTGGAAAGTGAGACTGCCGTTTATGTTATTGATCTCTTGTAGGCAACAACTGTGCGCCACACCAACAGGTATTGTAGTCAAGGCATCGTTGGAACTGTGCTGCCGTCTAGTGAATGGTCGGAAGAACGGATCTCTGCGAATAATATCGGTATCACGCATTCGTGGATGCGGTAAGCAAAGACGTTAAGGAAATGTACATTTTGGCAACAATGAATGTTAAGTCTGGCTATGGTGAAATACAAAGTTCACGGAAAAAGAACAAAACACACACCAGCACACACACACGCACACGCGCACGCGCACGCGCACGCGCACGCACACGCACACGCACACGCACTCGCACTCGCACTCGCACTCGCACTCGCACTCGCACTCGCACTCGCACTCGCACTCGCACTCGCACTCGCACTCGCACTCGCACTCGCACTCGCACTCGCACTCGCACTCGCACTCGCACTCGCACTCGCACTCGCACTCGCACTCGCACTCGCACTCGCACTCGCACTCGCACTCGCACTCGCACTCGCACTCGCACTCGCACTCGCACTCGCACTCGCACTCGCACTCGCACTCGCACTCGCACTCGCACTCGCACTCGCACTCGCACTCGCACTCGCACTCGCACTCGCACTCGCACTCGCACTCGCACTCGCACTCGCACTCGCACTCGCACTCGCACTCGCACTCGCACTCGCACTCGCACTCGCACTCGCACTCGCACTCGCACTCGCACTCGCACTCGCACTCGCACTCGCACTCGCACTCGCACTCGCACTCGCACTCGCACTCGCACTCGCACTCGCACTCGCACTCGCACTCGCACTCGCACTCGCACTCGCACTCGCACTCGCACTCGCACTCGCACTCGCACTCGCACTCGCACTCGCACTCGCACTCGCACTCGCACTCGCACTCGCACTCGCACTCGCACTCGCACTCGCACTCGCACTCGCACTCGCACTCGCACTCGCACTCGCACTCGCACTCGCACTCGCACTCGCACTCGCACTCGCACTCGCACTCGCACTCGCACACGCACACGCACACGCACTCGCACACGCACTCGCACTCGCACTCGCACACGCACTCGCACTCGCACTCGCACACGCACACGCACACGCACTCGCACTCGCACTCGCACTCGCACTCGCACGCGCACGCGCACGCGCACGCGCACGCGCACGCGCACGCGCACGCGCACGCGCACGCCCACGCCCACGCCCACGCCCACGCCCACGCCCACGCCCACGCGCACGCGCACGCGCACGCGCACGCGCACGCGCACGCGCACGCGCACGCGCACGCGCACGCCCACGCCCACGCCCACGCGCACGCGCACGCGCACGCGCACGCGCACGCGCACGCGCACGCGCACGCGCACGCGCACGCGCACGCACACGCACACGCACACGCGCACGCACACGCACACGCACACGCACACGCACACGCACACGCACACGCACACGCACACGCACACGCACACGCACACGCACACGCACACGCACACGCACACGCACACGCACACGCACACGCACACGCACACGCACACGCACACGCACACGCACACGCACACGCACACGCACACGCACACGCACACGCACACGCACACGCACACGCACACGCACACGCACACGCACACGCACACGCACACGCACACGCACACGCACACGCACACGCACACGCACACGCACACGCACACGCACACGCACACGCACACGCACACGCACACGCACACGCACACGCACACGCACACGCACACGCACACGCACACGCACACGCACACGCACACGCACACGCACACGCACACGCACACGCACACGCACACGCACACGCACACGCACACGCACACGCACACGCACACGCACACGCACACGCACACGCACACGCACACGCACACGCACACGCACACGCACACGCACACGCACACGCACACGCACACGCACACGCACACGCACACGCACACGCACACGCACACGCACACGCACACGCACACGCACACGCACACGCACACGCACACGCACACGCACACGCACACGCACACGCACACGCACACGCACACGCACACGCACACGCACACGCACACGCACACGCACACGCACACGCACACGCACACGCACACGCACACGCACACGCACACGCACACGCACACGCACACGCACACGCACACGCACACGCACACGCACACGCACACGCATACGCACTCACTCAGGTTTGCTTTAAATATGTAATGCAAATAAATGAGCAAAAAACATCTTTCCTTTGTACCCGCCAAGGAATCAACGTTCTAGTAGTTTCAGGTCATTGTACGCAAGTGTCTCTCTCTTTCCAGCAGCAACTTAGGATCGCTTCCAGTGTTCCAGCATTGATGGCCAACTCTCGTTTTCAGTTTGACACTAAGTTCAAACGCATACTAATGGGGTACCACAATAACTAATCCGACAGAGGGCGCGCTAACGCAACTCTAACTTTGTGCCGTCTTTTATGTATTCTTGACGTGTGTAAAAGGCGGCATCGCTTTGCGGAACATTTGGCGGAACGCTTATTTAAATCATCCTACAATCAGCTGTTGAAATCGCATGACTACGAAGCCTCACGCATAGCTAAATATGGACACAGTCAGAAATGTCCGTCAATATGAAGGCATAATATGTACATTAGGGCCTAATGTACATTTACAGCCGATCTAGCTCGATGCCGGAAAGGATGTTTAAAATCATCTACAGCTCGCCGTATGCATTACACGAGACTGCTACGTCTTCACACATAGTTAAATATTGATATTATATAACATGGCCGTCAAGCATAATGTCTACATTAATGTACATTTGTTCTGTCTATTGACCACACATACGCCATGTTCTTCTGTCTACTGACCACACATATTATCATAGTTTCGATTAGCGTCAGTAGTAGAAAATACGTATGGTTAGTTACGGTCAGGGTTTGGGTTAGGTTGTTGGTGATTACCCAGTGGACCGTCTTCTGAAGATCCCCGTCTACACTTCGTATTCAGTTGATGTTACTAAACGTGTCCGTCACCAAGTTTATTTTTCTGGTTTTAGCAAAAGCATATTAAGAAAGGTATCCGAGCAAAATGGCGGCGTGAATACAAATTCACAGTGTCATATTTAGCTCCCAATAACATTCAATGTTGCCATCGATTAGAGCGCAGTGGTTCATGGGTAGACCTTCGGACACTCGACTGTTCTAATACTGTCAAACCTTGCGAATATATGTTCACTCTACATTGCTCCAGTTCACTCGGCTTATATATGAATGTGTATCTGACTATAGTCGCGAATTGATATTATTCCGAGCAGTCTTCGCGCATTAATCGCAGCATGGCTGGTTGCTTCCCAAAGAAGTTGAGATGGTATCTGGTTGAACAGGTCTGCCAGTGAAGTAAAGTATAAAGCGCTTTGAGCAGTCCAGATGACTGAATACTGCGCTTATAAAAGGTAAGTTCTTATATAGCGCTGTATCCAATCCACATGATTGCTCAAAGCGCTTTACAATAGGCCTATACTCCCTAGTTGACTTGTTCAATCGAACACCATCTCGGCTACTCTGGGAAGCATTCAGCCATGCGGCAGTTAATATGCAAAGACTACTCGTACGCAAATATGCACCACTGTCTATAGTCAGGTACTCATGCATACAGCTGAGTGAACTGGAGCAATGTAGAGTGAATAACTTGCCCAGGACCAGGTGAACATGGCGCGTTACGCAACGGTTATCGCGTGAGAACTGATATAACATGCAATAGTAAACGATTTGCTTACAAAACCGTCTCTTATCTCATCGATACAAACTTTATTGATTGTTCAAAGTAGGTCCAAGTTAAATTTGTCTTGCCCGAAGTTCGCTCCAATCGTGTATAAGTTAATCTATAAACACGCTTTCCCTTCCGCTGGCAGCTATATGTGGAAATGACGTTTTGCGAACAGTTACGTCACTGCCGTGGTAACGCGCTGCTACCCGGCATCCCGCGGTCTTCGCATCAGATCACTGTGGCATCCACATATGCGCTATGACGTGTCGTGGCTGATTCAGTATACTATAACACGATGACGTCCGGTCTAGTTACTGTTATTTGTCATGTGCTCGTTTGTTGTGATACTTTCAAATTTCAACAAAATAACCATCAAATAACCAGCTTGAAATTTGATCAAATTACGCTAATCGCTTGTCCATCGAAGTGATCATGTGCAATAGAGGTATATATTGATTTAGCTTTCTTCCCTGAAGTGGCTCCGTTGGTGAAATATCTAACCACAAAAAGTTTATCCAAATACACACATGGCAATAGTCTCGCTTCACCTACTTGGCTGCGAAATATCGCCGAGAAGATAGTCTGATGACAAAAGTGATTTGCTTATGTAACCCGTATGTAGTGTCACTGCTTGAAGCCGTCAGATGGCATCACTGTTTTGATTAATTAACATTTAAATTAAATTTTCGTGTAAAATCATGATTAATGTTTATTATGTACGTATGCTTTTTATAACGAAACAAAGTTTATAGTTTATATATACTATATAGTACACAAAATACAAAAGTAGAAAATAACGAATTATTTTCCT
>OZ024854.1:35336033-35341033 GCA_964017155.1 Oasisia sp. SBJ-2009
TATTCAACACATCGGAACGATTTGATAACTAACTAGTCTGCACGTATAGTGGTTGCAATGTTATAATGAACTTACAAGGTATTATTCAATTAGTCAGCCTTTTTCTTGACACTATCGCCAAGCCGACGTGTTTACGCTCGCGCTGACGGTGGTCACTGGCAAGGTGTTTTTCGACCCCAGTGTTTCTTTCACGATCGTCCCCAACTGACATCAATTACGATTCGCTCGTTCAATGACGGTACTTGGGTTATACGTTGTTGCATTGCTCTCCTTCCCTTTGTACACAAGTTGCTCCTTGTCAGCAACTCTCACAAACGTTCACTTTCCCAAATTCCTAAATCCCTCCCCATGCGTTCTTCCTGATTAATCTGCTGCCTTCCATTTTCCCTGCAGCTTTTGTGTGTATCCATACAGATAGTTTCCATAGTTTCCCTGCGTCTACTCCTACTCATATCCAGGGGCTTCTCCGCGTGTTCGGCATCTCACTGTCGGCTCCGTTAAGCCGCATAATATTATAATCTCGTCTCTGTCGTCGCTCACTCTCCTTTTGTCCTTTTAGTTTTCCCACGTGTAATCAGGCATCTTAAAAATAGCCACACACGTTTACTAAATTCACGTGCATGTCCAGACGCCTCACAGGACACGTGTTGATTCGCACTCTAATTGCAATGCTCTTCTGACTGACATACGAACAGCGATGATCAGCTGGCGAACTCCCCGTCTTTTCGCGTAGTCATTACAGATAATAGTGGCAAGATCTCAGTGCATCCCCATCGTGTGCACAAACACAGGCCTTTAGCCGACACGCGAGCACAACAGGTTAGTTAGCCACCATAACGGGATCGCGTGCCAATTATTCCGACTTTATTATCGACGATGAATGCGACGTTCCCGGAATGTCGTCTGCGCCTCTCTTTCTGTGTCTTCTTTCTCTACGTCGTTGTCGCGCGCCTCGGTCGCCAGACAATGGAGCGGTCATCGTCCACGTGATGTCTTGTTCGCCAACGTTCGTGCACTTGAGCCACCGGCCAAAGATTGACCACGCAAATGTGGATGATTTGCGTTGCTCTGGCGCAATGTCAAAACGCCAGCACGATCCAGTATAAATTGACCAGGATTGGCTATAAAGCCAAGTTTTATATTAAGAAGATCAGTACTGTTTCGTGGACTTAAAAAAAAGAATCAGTTGATTAACGTTTCCTTTTTCAAAACAATGCCGGGGTGTTTAGGTCCAATTTCGGGGCTACAATTTACGTTTGCGTTTGTTAGTCATATTTGTACATGTTTCATGTCATCAAACCCGTTAGCGGTGCACTATGCCACACATTATAATTACGAAGTATAATTCGTTGATTAATATCTTCATATATTATCGATTAAAAATAATTAATTAATATATATCGTAACAATTACTTAAATACAGCTTTTGCTACGATAAATCGGATACCTCTGCTATATTTGTGTGATTAGGTTGCCTCTCTCTGTGTTTTATGTTACCGATATCTGGTGTACGTGTAATGTCATTATTGTGTGGGTGTTTTAGGTTACCGATATCTGGTGTACGTGTAATGTCATTATTGTGTGGGTGTTTTATGCTACCGATATCTGGTGTACGTGTAATGTCATTATTGTGTGGGTGTTTTAGGTTACCGATATCTCGTGTACGTGTAATGTCATTATTGTGTTTCCAGTACGTGCAATGTCATTAACGGTAGAGTTCTCGCATTTGGTGACATTGGTGTGTGGATCGTCTTTTGGCAAGTTAAGACGCGCAAAGTATTAGTGGAAATGGCAAACTGTGACATATATTAAATGATCCTTAAGCTGCCAGAGATCTTGTCCATTCATAACCACACTCATTTATATATCACCTGAGTGGCGAACCACGGTCTATTCGCAATCGCCATGCATCGCTCCATACCCTGTGAAAAGCGTCACGTGCATTTACAAACACCCTATATGTATTTTTCATTTTTTCTTGTGAAAACAGGAACTGCAAATACGTAATCACCTTTCCTTTCCACAGAGAAGAGATATAATATATATATATATATATATATATATATATATATATATATATATATATATATATATATATATATATCAAAGAGTCGTCCTATATATCTTTATATCGCATATGATAATAGGAAGTATGACTATGAATATATTTCTAATCACTTCAAATACATTTATATTCTGCAATGATGTAATATATTTCGCAGTAGCGCAATCGTGGGAGAATAAAACATCATTATCCTTAATCATCATCTCGTGTAAAACAAAAACCGTGTGTTTAATCATTCTAAATCGATTCAGCTCCTGCGACTACACGTAGTGTTACAGTAAATACAGACAACGTTGGAGTGAACGTGTTATCTTCCGGATTTGTCAAAGCTACCACATGAGTATGTTCATAGCAACATTTCATCAATAAGAATGCTATCTTTCGTACAATTAAAACAACTACTGGCACCCAAAGTCACAGTAATAAACTGGCTGCATGGAACGATGTTAAGGGTAGAATTAAAGTAAAGTTTAGTTTAAATAATGTTGAATCGTATCACAATAGTTGCGTAACGGCTTACCATAACGCATCTTCACAATAATAATAATAATATAATAATAACTTTTATTGCTCTAAATCGTCGGAAGCCAAGCTTAGAGGCGCATCAGAACAAAATATAAGTCAGAGTCAGAAAGCAATATCACAGTTGTCAACAGATACACGTTAGCAATAATTTATACAAATGGTTCACGAGTCCGTCCAGTATGATTCAACACCATGTACTTCGTATGTCAGAGGCAGACATATCAACTTTAGAAAACATTTACTCATCAAACTTAAGTAGCAATCACCGAATCTACATAGTGAAACTGCAATTATAGAGACAGTGGCGCTCTGAACTTATTCACAAGACAAGATGTGTTGATATTGCTGTCAACAAAGGATTCCGAGCAAAGAAAGTGTTCACGGCGGCAATTATTCCGTCGATCGATATTGTCATATGCCAAAGTGGTGACCGGACGATAATGGCAATTAGATGGTTTCACAACACGGGACAAAGTGTTGCTCTGACTAAGTATCCGCAACAATAAAACGGCTTCATTTCATCTATCATTCCTATCTATGATTAAGAATCGATAAAATGAAAGCAGTTTCATTTTATCTACTAGAAGACAGTGCCGTTTTATTGGACAAGGAGCCATAAGAAAATGAATATCGACGGTTAGCAGTTTCACAACCCTGTGACAGATGACTATATAGGCTTCGTCAAAGCGGACATGAAGGCAGTTCAGTGTGTCGATATGAACCGAGTAGCCACATCAAGGCCTTTCAGATGAGACCAGACATTAGACAGATGTCTTCCATCGGTATATATGAAGTGATCACTATCGGCAATCCCCAAACACCTCCTGCCGAATGTGTAATAGTCACACATGATCATTCCAGACCGAAACCCAATCGAAATATTACACATATTGCACGCAAAACACAATCTAGACCAACTGATGACTACTCGATGACACCGTACTCGCAGTGCTGTCGAGTCGAGTCGAGTCACGTGTGTATAACAAAAACGTCATATCAATGACATCGCGAATTGAAACAGCAGTCATAGCAAAACCACAACGGGTAAGGCAATAACGCATTGAGCTTGCGCACAGCGCCAAATGCATTGATTTTGCTGTCATAACATAGTACGCGCGCAGCACCGACAGCGTCGACGACGCCACTCCGTCCGCCATCAGTGACCCAGGTGATCGGTGTCAACGCTAAAGTGTCAATTCCTGCAGGACGCGTTCAAACGTTTGGCGACACGGATGTCTCGCTGAACATAATTGCTGAAACCATTCAAGTGCCGGTCGGACACGACGGTTAGCTTTCTGTTCTGCATGATAAAAGCGATTGATTTATTGGATATATCCAGATGTAATTGTCGCAAATGACATTGCGTGTAATCCTGTTTACGAGCTGTCGCTGTACATGACTACTTGTACGTTTGCAAGAGGATTTCCAACCTTGTCGTCAGGTAGAATAAGTCTCCCGCATGAATGCTGGTCATTCTCAGAAACCTTACTGATGAACACATAATATTAGTATTATGTATTTAAGAGAACAGATGACAATATATATATATATATATATATATATATATATATATATATATATATATATATATATATATATAAATTATGTTCAGACGGAGGAACAATGTCCCTCGTTGTCGTAGGAACCCCGTCACGAACATTGACTTGGAAGGACCATAACGAATTCTCGCATCATGTCCGTGGTTTGAAAAAAAAGCAAGACCACGCAATTTATTCTTAACACGAATACTACTTGGACTGGAGGTCAAGCATTTCGTAAGAATAACCAAAAAATCGCGCCTGTTTCTAGTCAGATAATCAACGATCGTGGCAACGAACACTTCGTATATTACAACCACCGCTGTATTTTCCTGTTGTTGTCGAATGCTAGGGATCGATCGCAAGCGCTTCTAAAACACTTTTCCGTAGGACAAGCCGGCGAACTTGTGGCTCGTAATGTTGCGTGCAAATACTGACGATCTGCGATAGGAAGTTCACATTTCTGACTGATCACCCAGCACTCATTGCGGCTCTGACTACTTCCGCACCTGGCTCTCTGTGACGAAGTTCTGATTGCCTGTGTCAATAAGATTTGGACACGCAATGCACTGCAGGTTCCGTGATCAAGGTATCACATCTTTTTAGCTGAGTGATCAAAGACGGCCAAACTAAATCGATGACAGACGCCTCTGTAATTGAGATCGAATTGCGCAACCTCGTTTCCTGAGCAATATTGAAGATACTTTATTCTGACGATGCTAGTTTGATGCAGTTTCGTCTCTTCTTTCCGAATAATTAACCCCGATCCCAGACAATTGGCTGGAAACCATGTGTGAAATACCAGTTATCCTGCCTGCCCGCCCGCCCGCCCGCCCGCCCGCCCGCCCGCCCGCCCGCCCGCCCGCCCGCCC
>OZ024854.1:35346033-35361033 GCA_964017155.1 Oasisia sp. SBJ-2009
TGTGTGTGTGTGTGTGTGTGTATGTATGTATGTGTGTGTGCATATATATATATATATATATATATATATATATATATATATATATATATATATATATATATATATATATATATATATATATATATATATATACATACATACATACATACGTACGTACGTACATACATACATACATACATACATACATACATACATACATACATACATACATACATACATACATACATACATACATACATACATACATACATACATACATACATACATATTCACTATTCCCACCTGACGATGTCCCCCTACCTCGCCTGCCCCAGGTGCGGGCGACAGTCGGCTGCTCGCCCTGCAGACGGCCGTGCGCGTCCTGCACGTCTACTACCTGCCGTGCGTGACGATCTTCGGTCTGGTGGGCAACCTGCTGGCCGGCGTCGTGCTCGCCCGCCCGGTGCTCGCCGCCCGCTCGCCGAGCCAGTACATGCTCGGCCTATGCGTCGTCAACACCGTGTGTCTGCTGACGATCCTGCACACGTGGATGACGAACTACCTGAACGTGCACTTCTACGGCGTCGGCGGCTGGTGCCAGTTCATCGAGTTCGTGCGCACGCTGTCGGCCTTCCTCTCCGTGTGGTACGCCGTCAGCCTCGGCGTCGACCGGTTCATCGCCGTGTGCTGCGGCCGCGCGTGGCGCCTCGCCGCCTGCACGCCGTTCCGCGCAAAGATCGCGCTCGTGTGCGCCGCCGTCGCCGGCGCCTCCGTCTTCCTGAACATCTGCCTGACCGTGGGCGTGATCCGCATCGCCGGCCGGCCCGTCTGCACGGCGCTGCTCGAGTTCGCCGAGACGCGCGAGCGGCTGGACAAGGGCGACATCGTCGTCAACGCGATGGCGCCGGTCGTCACGCTCATCACGATACATGCCTTCATTATCGCCCACATGGTACACATGCGCTGCCGCGGAGCCGGTACGTCGACGGGTGACGACGGCGCCATTGCTGCCACCGCCTCGAGGCCGGTGATGGAGGACGAGGAGCAAGAACTGCGGTGCTTGCGAGGGGAGACGACGCCCTCCCTCGTCATCACCTTCGTCTTCCTCGTCTTCTTCTCGCCGGAGCTTGTGGCGCGCGTCGCGCAGGCCACCAACAGTATCGCGTCCGGGTTCCACGACACGTCCCTGCGCATGTTCCTCCTACGCAAGGTGTGCGAGAACCTGCGCTGTACGCACTACGCGCTCAACCTGCCCGTCCTGCTGACGTTCCACGCCGGCTTCCAGCGCGAGGTCGGCTCGCTGTGGCGGTTCTTGCAGGAGCGCCTCGTGCGGTACTCGGCGACGCAGGACAAGACGGCCAGGTCGGCCAGCGGCATCGAGGACTCCGACGTCGACACGCTCGTGTAGACCTGGAATACAAACAAGAGTGATACCTTCCACAGCAAAAGAGTGCATTGTCATTGTGACACCACTGTGTGACCTTCCAAAGGAAAAATGTGCGTTGTCATTGTGACGCCACTCTGGGACATTCCACAGCAAAACGAGTGCAATGTCATTGTGACACCACTCTGTGACTTTCCATTGCGTCAACACTCAAACTGAAATCCTGGCCACAAACGAAGCAAGGAAATGGCTGATTTGGTGTGTTACCTGCATGCTGCTAAGACATTACTGTGTAACATTCTGTAAGTATATTTTACTAAGACTTGTCTATAAATATGCATATATATATATATATATATATATATATATATATATATATATATATATATATATATATATAACAAACTATTAAAACTGTATATCTTAACGAAAACACACGAATGCTCAATACTTCAGCTTATGGTTTCACGATCGGCATTTTCTGTAAGTATCATGTTACCAACTGGATATCCTTGTAGTCTGTTGAGGTCCTATACTGAGGATTTCGCTTCTCTTTCAAATCGTTCCTGTGGCTGTTAGACGTAAACTGATCGAGTGAGACATAGCTGACATGGACGATCATGTTTCATGATGAATAAGTATTGTTCAGTGACAACGACGCTGTGCTGCTGCTGCTGCTGCTGCTGCTGCTGCTGCTGCTGCTGCTGTTAGCTGGCTGAAATGTAGTATTTTATTTGTACCAACATAAATTCTTATATTTTTCGCTATATTTACGGTATTATTGTGTTTATTACGTGTACATCTATACATACACAACTGTGCTTCAAACGATAATCCTCTAGCTTCTTTTTCTTGAGTTTAAACAGCAGCACAAGACAATATTTCAGCACTTCTAAAACATGATTATAGTTTATTTTTCATTTCACAATGTTATATCATTTTACATATAATAATTATGTAACTTCAGTAGCTTGTTTGAGAAAGCAAAACTGTGATTTGATGGCCGTGATTTCTTAATATGGAAACCGAAGGCGAAGTAGATTTGGAAGCTATGGTTGTTATGGAAATAAACTTGATGTATATATGAAACAATCGATTTATGTCCGTATAACATCAGTTACAAGTATTGAAACATAGGGGGAATAATTTAGAAGGTGTTATAAATTGTAGCCATCAAAGTTTGTAGCCCAGTATGCAAAGCGCCTTCTAGTAACATGTCAACATACCAACTTATATGTATACACATACACGCGTACACGCGTACATACGGACACACGTACATCCGTAAACCCTGTACATATGTACACACATACACACACACACAGAACACACACATACCCATATTACCCACATACACGCATACACGCATACACGCATACACGCATACACGCATACACGCATACACGCATACACGCATACACGCATACACGCATACACGCATACATACACATACAAACATGCATACGTGCACACATTATACGTGCGCGTAATGCACACATACAGATACATACAGATACTTGGACGTACACGTACGTACTAAAATACGCATTACAGTTACACAAACACACACAAATAATAAAACCTTAACATGTGTACATATTATGGTGACCTTTATTGTGACACATGCATACAGGCACATGCATACACATTATTATTCATATACATGCATACGGACATCGAAATTGTGTGATCTTCCCTTCCAACCTCTTTGTTTCAATTACCATCCTTGATTGTTTAAACACAAAAGAACTCTGTTTAGCATATTATATTTCTATTCTCATCTGCTATATAATCCTCTCATGCATGTGTATGAGTATTATAATTATTATTGTAATAGTTATCATTATTTTGAAAGGCCTTTATGTACTACAAGTCCTGATTTCATTTTGAGAACGCGAATTTGAGTTATCTGAATTGCATCAACTCTATTAGAATTGGAAGCCGTGATTTTGGTCTCGCAGCTGGTTCCTATTGACCTTTCCCGCACTTGTGGGGCGCCCCTTGTTGCGTCAATATGTGACGTAAGCGCGGAGTGTATTCCGGTCACGTGGGTCCAGTTTCGGCCAGGCCCAAATTCGGCAAAATGCATATCTCGCATGCGCGCGCAAGCGCAGTGCCGCTTTTATCTGCTCTGGCGTAGCCTGTGGATATACGTTACGCCCGGGCGGAATTTCCTCAAAACGCGGATGCATTATTTGAAATGTGCGTAATAACAACCATTTTGGAATACTTGACGTATTAGGCATACTAACGGAAACTATATTAGTAACATCGGAGAATCCTGACTCGCTACCATCGCGGTCCCAGATTCAACAGATTCGTGCCGAACCTGATTCTCGATCCACACTGGATCCGATGTACGACGAAGGGTGTCCACACCGCATCGCAGACAAAAGCAACTGCGATCTAAATCCTGAGTGAGTTGCGATTTTCGTGTCCACACCGCAAAGATGTACGTTCTTATCGAGAGGGAACATACACGCCATCCGGTGTGTACCAAAGGAAAACTACAACCATTGTGTGAAGACGTCATTCGATACTCGCACACTGATTGGCTGAAGCGTTTTTCGGAATTCCTCGAGGGGACTTGGTTTTTGCGACTTGCGACGAACCTGTCCACATTACCGTCTAGCGGTGTACGATGCCGCCCACACTATCGTGTAGCGATTTCAAAGATTCAACAGGAGAATTTTCAAAGTATCGCAAGACTTTGACTTACAAGGTTTGCGAGGCCGTCCACACCCGCCCTCCATACGTCAAATGTGAGCAAATATCTCCGGGGTTTACGTCCTGGCGAGGTATGGTGTGGACATGGCTTAATGCTCGGTCCACACTGGATCCGATGTACGACGAAGGGTGTCTACACCGCATCGCAGACAAAAGCAACTGCGATCTACGTCCTGAGTGAATTACGATTTTCGAGTCCACACCGCAAAGATTTACGTTCTCATCGCGAGGGAACATACACACCATCTGGTGTGTACCAAAGGAAAACTACAACAATTGTGACGTCATACGTCAAGACGTCATTCGATACTCGCACGCTGATTGGCTGAAGCGTTTTTTACGTAATTCCTCGAGGCGACTTACGTTTTGCGACTTGCGACGAACCTGTCCACATTACCGACTAGCGATTTCAAAGATTCGACAGGAGAATTTTCAAAATATCGCAAGACTTTGACTGATGAGGTTTGCGATGCCGTCCACACCTGCTCTCCACAGATCGCAAGGCCCGTATACGTCAATGTGAGCAAATATCTTCCGATTTACGTCCTGGCGAGGTATGGTGTGGACAGGGCGTAAGACAACGACAGCGGGTCGAAACAATGACGTAAATCCAAATCAACTTATACGGACGTTTGACGTAAATTACGTAATATAGAACAATGGTAGAAGACATGCGCAGTATTGCAAATAGCATACGTAATATGTCCTTTCTCCCGCTGACGTCGTCTTTGATTTGTCTTTCTTATTGTGATTTGTTGGCGTAAATTGTAAACCTTTCTATAAAATATGTATTTGCCGATCAAATTTGCAAAATCGTATCGTATCACTTTAATAATTTTTTTTTACTAAGATTATTATTATTGTTATTGTTGTTGTTATTATTTTATGAGCACTTCCGCGATGCAGACGCAATGACATGCACACGTCTGTGTCGCTTGTGCCATTCCACAGATGCCGCTTGGATGGACAGTTTGGGGTAAAAGTAGGTTTTACACATAAATAAAATGAATCAGATAATTAAATATAATAAAATAGTATAATTGAAATGTCTCTATTATAAAAAGCATATACAAACTTGTGGAAATACTTGGAATATGAACAAAAACGTGTAAATGTCATTTTAAAATTAAACGTTGGAAGGCCTGTGTCGGCTGGCAAATCCAGGCACCGGAATGTAGGGTCGCTCCCCAAAAAATATGATGAACCACTGCCTTCGTGAGTCCATTGTAACTTCATAAAAGCAGCAGTTGGTGTCTGCAAAATGGACCTTGTGCACTATGACGTCATTATCTGGGGAAGCCCTTCCGGCGCAATGCATTGTGCATTTTGTATTCGTCAAAATGTTGTCGTGCCGCCATTATCCCATGTTAAAAGGCCTGGGTTTTGTGGGTGTCTCGCAAGAACTAGCTGTATAACAAACGGGCTATATGACAACATGAACAAGTGATTAAACCTTCACGGCACATAATCAAAGTGTGTGAATCCGTTATAAATGGGCGTCGCAACTTATTGTGTTACTATTTATGCCATACTGTTTGACAGGCCAAAAATCCGTGTCATTTAAATGTTATCGAAGGGTTGTTTGCGTGGATAAGACGCACGGTTTTCGATTTCGCGATTTAGAATTCATCATTTTATTTTTGTATGTACTTCACGCAAAGCAGCTATTGTATTCTTTTGCTTTTAAGATAATCTACGATAGATAGCTCCTACAGACGTAGCACACAAACCTTATAATTAAGAATGTGTAACTATTTCAGATCTAGGCATATGTGAGTTCTACCATATCTTTACATACTATTATCACCAGGAATCATGGACATTTTAGTAAAATTCGAGGGAGACGTAAAATATGCAAAACTAGACATACCAGAGGTACAAGATAATATTCCAGATAATCTTCATAGGAGTGTGTACTCCAAATCAGAGTCAAATCAGTCCATTGATAAGGTAACTAAGGAAGGTGTCTATTAAAAAATACAAATACGGTTCTCTGTCTATATATGTGTGTTTGAGGACCACTCTCTCCAACAAATGTGCATAAATGGGTTTTCAAAGGGGGCTATTGCTTTTTAATGTTTTACGTATAACTACAGGTTTGGTTACAGAACAATTACGTTACACTTACTGCTATCAGGCCTTTTAACATGGGATAATGGTAGCACGCCAACATTTTTACGAATACAAAATATCCACAATGCATTGCGTAGGGAATTCCATCGCTATAATGCACAATGACCATTGGTATATATATATATATATATATATATATATATATATATATATATATATATATATATATATATATATATATTGGTATGATCCATTTACTCTGCAAAATCAATTTACACCCTGGGGTAGCTGGCGCTAGGGTCACATAGACGTAAGACACACGCTTATACCATATTTTCATTAGTGAATTAAGAACGCCATGTGTTGATATCAGATAGTGACGATATCATGTCATACGCAGCATGATGTCAGGCGTAGAAGTGATGCTGACTTAAGCTAGCGCGTTTGACAGATCGACGTCATACGAAGTCTTTCAACGTCAGAATACCAATGTCGTAAAAGTATATTTTGCGACATCGTGCGGGTTACATGTATAGACTGCGTGACGTGAAACACACAGTGAATGCCGCGTAACATATCGAATATCATATAACACATATCGGATGTTATATAACACTCATCACGTATTGTGTAACGCACATAGGGTGTTATGTAACATATCCGGTCCCATGTAACGCACACACACACACGCACGCATGCACGCGCGCGCGCGCACACACACACACACACACACACACACACACACACAGGGGACCGTGTAACACACGTCGAGTTTTGTAATACAGACATCGGGTGCAATGTTAAAACAAACGGTTGTCGTGTTCACACGACGTTATTAGACGCAATGGTGCAGGTGCCAGTTAACACACATCGCGTGCCGAGTAACACACATCGGCTGTCGAGTAACACACATCGCGTGCCGAATAATAACACACATCGCGTGCCGAGTAACACACATCGCGTGCTGAGTAACATACATCGGGTACCAGCTAACACATATCGCGTGCCGAGTAACATACATCGGGTGCCAGGTAACACATCGGGTGCCGAGTAACACACATCGGGTACCGAGTAATACACATCGCTTGCCAAGTAACACACATCGGGTACCGAGTAATACACATCGGGTACTGAGTAATACACATCGGGTGCCAAGTAACACACATCGGGTACCGAGTAATACACATCGGGTACTGAGTAATACACATCGGGTACCGAGTAACACACATCGGGTACTGAGTAATACACATCGGGTGCCAAGTAACACACATCGGGTACCGAGTAATACACATCGGGTGTCGAGTAACACACATCGGGTGCCGAGTAACACACATCGCTTGCCAACTAACACACATCGCGTGCCGAGTAACACACATCGGGTGCCGAGTAACACACATGGGGTGCCGAGTAACACACATCGGGTGCCAGTTAACACACATCGGGTGCCAAGTAACACACATCGCGTGCCGAATAACACACCTCGGGTGCCGAGTAATACACATCGGGTGTTGTGTTTCTCGCTGACGCCTCATTGGAAACCATCTACCGACGGAAGTGTGAGTCCAAATGGATTACAAGATTTAAAACTATGCCGGCATGAGGTTTAAATATTATAGAGGACTCTTTTGATATTATACCTTTTGTGATTCGTTTCTCCCACCAATGAAGGACAATTGCTAAACGGGCTAAAGCCACATGTAAGATGCTTCAAGCCGCTTATCCCGAAATCTACACGCCGCGGTTTATAACAACGTTCTCCAAGAACATGAGTGTGAACCACATGCTGGTGTCTACCAACTTACAATGAATAATGGACTTCTACGGCGCAATGAGACACTGCGTGGTCCCGAGTGGGGGTGGGGATGAGTGTGGTTGACGGCGTCTTGGTGGCAGCTTCCAGGCTAAGGTTGATGTGGTTGTTATGGGGATTAGATTGCGTGTGGGGTTCGTCGGGCTGCAGCAGTGCTGGTCCGTGCGGGTTCGCACGTGTCTGTCCCTTGTGCAACGGTACTATGACATAATTTCAAGCATACATTAGTGGATTAATATTATTATTATTTATAGGTTTGCCAACTGAAGGAGGATATTGTTAGGTATTAATTATTAATAAACAATAACAGGTGGCTGTGGATGTGTGAGGTGGTTAGCAGTAGCGGCACTGCAAACTGCACCACAGTGTCGTAATTCTCTGCTAAATTTCAATTTTGTTTTACTATATACACAAATACATTTATAAAAAGAAAAAAAGCGTATTAATTGTTCTTATTTTAACAGGACAGAAGGGAGGAACATCAACTTCTATCGTCGATCTTGTCTAAGTGACATTGGTTTAATATAATATATTGACATTGGAGTGTAACGGCTAAATGCTCTCCTACGCGTTTTTGTATACACGCGCTTTCTCGTTCGCGTTTTAGATTGATAGCCATTATTTAGACTGTCCACTTATTGTATATATAATATATATGTTATTCAGTTTTATGTATCTAATAAAAACTCCCTTTTTACAGGTAACACCTTCTGTCCGAAAGGAGTAAACTGATTGATCAGTCATCAAGAGCTTAGAATTCACATTTGCCACCTATATTCCGTTGCCAGTGCATTAGGGTCATCGTTCCTGTTTCAAAAATCCTAAACAGAGGATACATGATCTAAGTACACACGTTTCCCATAAATACTTACTAATGGTGGGGTTTTTGCTCGCAAGGGACATAAGGCCATCGACCAAGGAACGCCACTGTTTTCTGTCCGTGGCCATCCTCTCCATCTCTCTCCTGGTGTATCCCATCTTTTTTGTTTCCCTTTCTGTGTGTCTTTGTCAGGTGTTTCGTGGCCTACCTCATCGCCTCTTCCCTGGAGGGTTCCATGTGATGGCTAGACGGGTGATAGTTTCTGGAGGCTTCCTGAGCTCCAAATTCTCTACAATACACATTTGGTGGCGTCTGGTGTTGTGTAACACTCATTGGATGCTGTGTAACATGCATCGGGGATCGAGTAACACACATCGGATGTCAGGTAACGCATATTGGATGTTTTATAGCACACATCGGTTGACTTGTTTCACACAGCCGTTGCTGCGCAGACAGATTCGAAGATCATCCGAGATACAGGATAGGGCTCGCAGTATGGTCTTCGAGGTGCTGCACACCGTGGCTACAGCCCGACGCTCTTGGTTGACAAAACACAAAAGTAAGTTGGTATATGTTTGACTGATCCAGGCGATTTAAACTTTACTTCCTGGCAGACTTGTTCAGTCGAACACTATCTCGATTTCACTGGGCACCATCCAGTCACGTTGCAATTAATGCGCGACGATTATTCGTACATAAATACCCACCACTGTCTGAGTGTCGCGTATTGGTGGTTTATACACATTGACTCCATCATCAACGTATGTTCTTAATTCTGGCGAAACTATATTTGATGCGAAACCGTATCGATGGATTATACAGTGGAGCAGTTTTGTATGGCGACTCCATAGATGAACGCCTAACCACTTGAAAAGCTCTTCGAAGACGCCTTCGCCTTTCTTGGTGAATCCCGAGAGAAGATAGAGCAAGGACTCTTCCTTTAAGTCCGTCCGTCATGGGTGCAAAACGCGAGAACAAGCATAGCGTACAAGCTGGCGAAATGACTTTAGCTATTTGTCATTTTACATGATATTTTAGTGACTTTTTGAGTGACATTTAGATTTTTTTTAATTTTAACAATTAATTTATCAGTCTTTTTTATTCAGATATATTTTAAATCATGTTTTATTGGTATTTAATTATATCTAATCTGTGAGCTCAGTGATTAACATTGAGTTAGAGATCGCGCGATAGAAGAACTAGTCAGGAAGGGTACGGGAGTTCCTAATATGAATGGAATTGAGTTTCCTAAACACTAAGGTGAATCCGAATTGATCCAGCGATTGGGAATAGCTACAGACATGTGCTATACCATTTTGGAAAGCCCAGAGCAAGCCTCGAATACGCAAAATCGTCGAAAGTCCCTCAACTCGAGTTTTCGATTTTTCAAACTTTCGACTTTCGCTGTGTCAACAAATGGACCGGCTATCCGTGGCGCCCATGGTGGCGGGTTGGCTAGTGTCCTGAAACTCGGGTTCAAGTCGCCAGGTGGCAGCAGAATGTAAAATATATGTTGACTCGATCTCGATGCTCATGAGATCGTTCCCGCAAGATTAGCTGTTTCATTTGTTTTAGCACAAATACAACCATCATGTCGCATTGTAAGAACAAATATCTACAACACGGCTGCTATATAATCTCACGAAAGTTATGCAAAGTGTTTGGAAAAAAACTGGAAAGTGTCGAAAGATTTGTGAAAGGGCGATAGATGCAGGAAGCATCGCTACGATGATAGTATTTCATAATATTATCATTATGACCGCATAGATTTACGTGTTGATGTAATGTTTTGTAGGCTGTCATTGACATTATTTCAGGTAATGCAGCAACTATAGCATGTACAGATGTTGGCTTCGCGGGTAAAGGAATAAAACTAGTGGGTAAATGCTTCAAGGATGAAGCAGGACTGGGGTAATATGAATGGGAGTGGGACTACTACAGGGTAAATACTTCGCAGCTAAGACACGTATGAGACATGAGTTAAAGTAAGGAGACAAGCCCCCTCCCCCCGCCCCCTACCTCCTCCCCCCGCCCACCTCCTTCCGACCGTCCCCAGTCCAGCCGCCGTCCTCTCCCTTCCCCGTTCATTCATATTTCCGGCTGAAATTGCGCCACTGCAGAACGTTCCTCACCACCGACGGTCACATCGCATGTCGAATTTTCCTTTGGAACCCTCCACTCAGTGACAGGTAACAGCGACTTTCGCCAGCTGGCACCGCGAACTATTTATCTCCGAGCTGCTGCAATCAACCGGTTCCTCCATGATTCTTTACTCGACAGGATATCGTGACAAGACATCTCACAGTCACGCCCGATGTCGAATTGAAGCGAGGCTGATTTCAAGGGTTGAGCAAAATTGTAGACTGCAGTGACGCCTACATGATATCTTCCTCACCGCAATTCTCTCACAAGACGCAGTTCAGTACGTCAAAGTTCCCCACACGCATCATCCACTCTGTCCTGGTGTCAAACGTGTGTCGTACTGTTGTACATCTCAATCTCCTCATTATTCGCCGTCTGTGTATCTCTTCCGTTTTGCCGCGGAGTCGAAAAGTGGATTGCTCTACGTTAGAGCGTCACCATCTTTTCGTTTCAGGGAGGGGCGAGTTCGCATAATTTTTATTTGGGGTGGAAAATAGGCAAACATGCGACAAAATCGGGGGGGGGGGGAGGTGGGCATTCAACCACTGGTGACGGCCTGGGCTCAAATTATGATTGTTGGTAGGACGAACACGGAGCCAAGCCTGCCACGACAGCATGCCAGCGCACATTTCAGCCGGAAATATGAATGAACGGGGAAGGGAGAGGACGGCGGCTGGACTGGGGACGGTCGGAAGGAGGTGGGCGGGGGGAGGGGGTAGGGGGCGGGGGGGGGGGCTTGTCTCCTTACTTTAACTCATGTCTCATAAGTGTTTTAGCTGCGATGCATTTACCCTGTAGTAGTCCCACTCCAATTCACATTACCCCAGTCCTGCTTCATCCTTAAAGCATTTACCCACTAGTATTATTATTAATATTACTACTACTACTACTGCTACTGCTACTGCTACCGCTACCGCTGCCGCTGCCGCTGCCGCTGCCGCTGCCGCTGCCGCTGCCGCTGCCGCTGCCGCTGCCGCTGCCGCTGCCGCTGCCGCTGCCGCTGCCGCTGCCGCTGCCGCTGCCGCTGCCGCTGCCGCTGCCGCTGCCGCTGCCGCTGCCGCTGCCGCTGCCGCTGCCGCTGCCGCTGCCGCTGCCGCTGCCGCTGCCGCTGCCGCTGCCGCTGCCGCTGCCGCTGCCGCTGCCGCTGCCGCTGCCGCTGCCGCTGCCGCTGCCGCTGCCGCTGCCGCTGCCGCTGCCGCTGCCGCTGCCGCTGCCGCTGCCGCTGCCGCTGCCGCTGCCGCTGCCGCTGCCGCTACCGCTACCGCTACCGCTACCGCTACCGCTACCACTAGTATTAGTATTAGTATTAGTATTAGTATTAGTATTAGTATTAGTATTAGTATTAGTATTAGTATTAGTATTAGTATTAGTATTAGTATTAGTATTAGTATTAGTATTAGTATTAGTATTAGTATTAGTATTAGTATTAGTATTAGTATTAGTATTAGTATTAGTATTAGTATTAGTATTAGTATTAGTATTAGTATTAGTATTAGTATTAGTATTAGTATTAGTATTAGTATTAGTATTAGTATTAGTATTAGTATTAGTATTAGTATTAGTATTAGTATTAGTATTAGTATTAGTATTAGTATTAGTATTAGTATTAGTATTAGTATTAGTATTAGTATTAGTATTAGTATTAGTATTAGTATTAGTATTAGTATTAGTATTAGTATTAGTATTAGTATTAGTATTAGTATTAGTATTAGTATTAGTATTAGTATTAGTATTAGTATTAGTATTAGTATTAGTATTAGTATTAGTATTAGTATTAGTATTAGTATTAGTATTAGTATTAGTATTAGTATTAGTATTAGTATTAGTATTAGTATTAGTATTAGTATTAGTATTAGTATTAGTATTAGTATTAGTATTAGTATTAGTATTAGTATTATTTAAGTCCACGACCTCTGTCATGAGCGCCCATCCGTCTTGAACGATCGCTCTCCTAGGCACGGATCTGTTATGATTAAAACCTACCTGCCGTGGACGAGTGTTTATCTGCCATCACAGTCGGCCCCGGGGCCGCTCACATCTCAGCAGGCAGCTGAACATCTCCGGGCACTGCGCGGCTTCGACTTGTTCACAAATCAGTTCATCGCATCAATTTGCCAGGCAGAACTGCTTGAAACTGAACAATGCAGCAAAACAACCTGCTTTAAGCAGGCAATGCCTTTTTTAGAAAGTGTTGATTTCAGGTGAACAGCGTTCGAAGAATTTTCATTGGACAGAAATGTAAGTCTGACATTGACAATGACGAACATAGTACACTATTAACTTGTACCCAAATGCCTCTGTATCCTGTCTCATGCATAGTCCTAAATGCAAAATGCTATAATGATCATTAATGTTTTCGTTATAGTAGTGCGATGGCTGTCTGTCTGTCTGTGTATATTATGCACGCATCCGTGTACACGTTCATAATCATGCCGACATGATTTTGTGTGCAACCCGTTATAAACGACCACCTGTCTTAGGCGGCCGCTTTTGCTGGGCTGGAGGGATAGTCGTCCAAGACAAGTTTTACTCTACTAATAATAATATGTTTTTTAAATAGTATTACTATTATATATATATATATATATATATATATATATATATATATATATATATATATATATATATATATATATATATCAAGGTGAAGAATCCAAAACTACTAGTTGTATGGTCCGTAAGACTTGTCACCCAGTACACTAGCCTCTCCTAAAAGAAGACTGCCGTTTGACATTCACGGTTATTGGTCACTCTCAGGCACCGCATTGATTAGATGGGAGATCTCGAAGTAGCATTAGGTCCCGGGGTGGTGTGAGTATGGCCCACAAGTGTGTAGACACGAGGTACCATTAAAGGGACGGATTACATGTAGTCGGTATTAAGAACGCGCGGCGGTGTGTTAATCCAACGGGAATTAGCCAATAATTGTAACACTGGAATGTGTGACGTCACTGCATTGGTCGGCAACTAGAGAATACCACTGGTCACATCCAGCACGCACATAACACCCAGCACGCACATAACACCCAGCACGCACATAACACCCAGCACGCACATAACACTCAGCACGCACATAACTGATGATGATTTGCATTTGGTACTACATGATCTAGTGATTAAAATATTGCCTTACGCAGCACATGGTACTGTGGAGGGCATCATTGGATGTGTGCAACAAATGCTTCAAAATGAGGTTATTGGTATTTGTGATTGAAACAAATAATTCAGATTTTATACGAGAGTCATGGTTACGTTCTTGTAAATGGGATAATTCAAGATATGTAATTATGATTTCAACTGTCCGTGCGTATTGAAAGGCAATATATATATAGCGCAGTATCCGGTCCTCAAAGCGCTTTACACTTCACTTCCCTGACAGACCTGTTCACTCAGACACCATCTTGGTTTCTCTGGGAAGCATCCAGCCATATGCTACAATTAATGCGCGAAGGCTGCTGTGCTCGTACACATATCCACCACTGTCTATAGCCAGGTACTCATTTATACAGTTGAATGAACTGGACCAATGTAGAGTGAAAATACTTGCCCAAAGGTTTAACACCGCCGCACTGAATCCGAACACGGGTCCTCTTAGTCCAGAGTCCGAAGCTCTACTCTTGAGCCACGGCGCTCTACATGTATTCACCGAAGCGTGTGGGTTGTCATTACCATTTAGGACATCATTAATTTTACGAATTAACAAAAGTGAAATGATGTTAACGTGTTAAAATTAGTTTGACACAGATGTAAATTGATGTTGCTGTAGGTCTCACGCACTCTACCGCCTGGGCGTCAGACGTGAGGGTGTAGGACGGCGCTAGAGGCAGACAGTTGCGTTTTCTTCGTAACACGGACGCTAGGATTTGCGACAACCATGAGAGAACACCGTAGTTAAAGTAATGAGACGTTAATGTAATTGTAATTAGCACGCGCGGTGGTGAGTAAACATCCAGCGGGAAAACCTTCACAGCAAAGCATCCGGATATAATGCACACGGTTTCCCGACGTCATTTTGTATACAGGTGAATCGAGCCACTGCTGCGCTGTAGGACCACTCTTGGCCCG
>OZ024854.1:35366033-35371033 GCA_964017155.1 Oasisia sp. SBJ-2009
GTGCGTGTGCGTGTGCGTGTGCGTGTGCGTGTGCGTGTGCGTGTGCGTGTGCGTGTGCGTGTGCGTGTGCGTGTGCGTGTGCGTGTGCGTGTGCGTGTGCGTGTGCGTGTGCGTGTGCGTGTGCGTGTGCGTGTGCGTGTGCGTGTGCGTGTGCGTGTGCGTGTGCGTGTGCGTGTGCGTGTGCGTGTGCGTGTGCGTGTGCGTGTGCGTGTGCGTGTGCGTGTGCGTGTGCGTGTGCGTGTGCGTGTGCGTGTGCGTGTGCGTGTGCGTGTGCGTGTGCGTGTGCGTGTGCGTGTGCGTGTGCGTGTGCGTGTGCGTGTGCGTGTGCGTGTGCGTGTGCGTGTGCGTGTGCGTGTGCGGGTGCGGGTGCGGGTGCGGGTGCGGGTGCGGGTGCGGGTGCGGGTGCGGGTGCGGGTGCGGGTGCGGGTGCGGGTGCGGGTGCGGGTGCGGGTGCGGGTGCGGGTGCGGGTGCGGGTGCGGGTGCGGGTGCGGGTGCGGGTGCGGGTGCGGGTGCGGGTGCGGGTGCGGGTGCGGGTGCGGGTGCGGGTGCGGGTGCGGGTGCGGGTGCGGGTGCGGGTGCGGGTGCGGGTGCGGGTGCGGGTGCGGGTGCGGGTGCGGGTGCGGGTGCGGGTGCGGGTGCGGGTGCGGGTGCGGGTGCGGGTGCGGGTGCGGGTGCGGGTGCGGGTGCGGGTGCGGGTGCGGGTGCGGGTGCGGGTGCGGGTGCGGGTGCGGGTGCGGGTGCGGGTGCGGGTGCGGGTGCGGGTGCGGGTGCGGGTGCGGGTGCGGGTGCGGGTGCGGGTGCGGGTGCGGGTGCGGGTGCGGGTGCGGGTGCGGGTGCGGGTGCGGGTGCGGGTGCGGGTGCGGGTGCGGGTGCGGGTGCGTGTGTGTGATGATGTCACAAGACAGGCAGACTTGGAAACGGCATGATGATGGGTATGCCTAACAATGGGACACTAGGGTGGCACAATGACGATGATGACGATAATAATGATGATAATATTGATAATAATAATGATGATAGTATTGATGATAATAATGATGATAGTAATGATAATATATATATATATACATTGTATATATATATATATATATATATATATATATATATATATATATATATATATATATATACGTGTATATATATATATTATATGTATATATATATACGTGTATATATATATTATATAACATGGGTTGCTTGCGTCATACATGGCAGGCTAACATGGACTGTTTGCGTCATACGTGGCAGGATAACATGGACTGTTTGCGTCATACGTGGCAGGATAACATGGACTGTTTGCGTCATACGTGGCAGGATAACATGGACTGTTTGCGTCATACGTGGCAGGATAACATGGACTGTTTGCGTCATACCATGGACTGTTTGCGTCATACGTGGCAGGATAACATGGACTGTTTGCGTCATACGTGGCAGGATAACATGGACTGTTTGCGTCATACGTGGCAGGATAACATGGACTGTTTCCGTCATACGTGGCAGGATAACATGGACTGTTTGCGTCATACGTGGCAGGATAACATGGACTGTTTGCGTCATACGTGGCAGGATGACATGGACTGTTTGCGTCATACGTGGCAGGATAACATGGACTGTTTGCGTCATACGTGGCAGGATAACATGGACTGTTTGTGTCATACGTGGCAGGATAACATGGACTGTTTGCGTCATACGTGGCAGGATAACATGGACTGTTTGCGTCATACGTGGCAGGATAACATGGACTGTTTGCGTCATACGTGGCAGGATAACATGGACTGTTTGCGTCATCGAGACGTGTGAACGGCAAGTGGAAGGTATCTTACATTTATTTCAATTTCGAACCGGAGAAAATCACCAATCGTAAACCATTTAACCAACTCTATATGCTCTTTCGCAAATGCATCCAACTTATTCGTACTCGTTCAAAAACAACCCATTATCGCACAAAATATGATCCTAACAAAATCAATGGAAATGTGCTATTGATTTTGCAAATTTAATTATCTTAAAAGTGTCGAACACACCCTATCTCTGAGCCGTATACGCAATAATTACACATTCTCTACCTGTCACGGAGCTTTTAAGGCAGGAAACTCATCGGCCTAACAGCAACACGCTATTCGGCGAAACAGATTTATTTTCTACGTTGACCTTTGCAAGGCGGAAACCGCCTAAGAACACTCAATCCCATAAAACACAAAAGTACGTGCTTTTGGGTGATGGATCTTTCGACTGAATCCTAACGTGGCCGCCGGATATTCAGCAGCTTATTTTTTCCCTGCTCATTCCTTTGTGCCGGTTAATGCAACAACGGATGTGCTTTGACTACAGGTTATGGTTAGGGTGATTTTTGTGAAATTACGCTCATTTGCAGGAGACAAGATGTGACGCTACTTAGTCGAATGAAGACTTAAAATAGTACTTTCATTCTAAGCGAGACGTTCTAGAGGTAATAGGCGTCAACGCTAGAGGGAAAATGAAATTGCGCAGGGAGTGAGACGAAAGTCTGGGGACCGTTTCACTAAGATAAAGATCTCCTAAGGAAAACTCATCTTTAAACAAAATTGGTTGTTAAATTAAATACTGTTCTCAAAACATTGCCGTATTACTGATGACAATATTTCCAGAGACAATGTCTCGCTGGCGCTTCGTGGTGTTGACAATTTTCAGGTATTCCAGATCACTATTAAGGATACAATTATTTTATATAAAGTGCAAAATCGGGTTTAGAAACTTTTAACAGCGTTAGTGAAATGGTTCACATGAGTAAATACACCTTTTAATACACCTTATAACACAGTCTCACTTCATGTATGCATAGTAATACAAAGCACGAAACGTAATACAAAATAATCAAACTGTATGTGGAACAATAAAACAAATGAGGTAGGATGTATTGACAACATAAAGACCAAGACACCTATATAAAACACAAAGAGCTATGATGCATTGACAATATTATAAAGACTAAATCACGTATATAAAATACAAACATATAATATGCGTTGAGTTAATATATACATGCCGTAATGTTATGGAATGTAGGCTTATGCGCAGAAAGGTGAAACGAATATGCATAAGGTTTACTTATTGCAATGGCATTATTCAGAAAATCATTATGCCTCTATTAATGCTGCATGATATGTACCACGCATAGATACGTATATAAAAAACGACTGAACTCAGTTTCAATCATATCAGAGCAACGCTGTTTGTTTTGGCTTCATCTTCCCACGTAGTATTTATATTCTATTTTGAATGATTGTACAACCACTTTATTCAATTCTAAATTATTCACATTAACCATTTGGAGCAGAGAAGGAACTTACGAGGGAAGCAGAGGAGGCAACGAGTATGACATACCACCCTGGGATCAAGGTATAGAAGAGGAAAATAATGTAATGGGAATAAACGTAGTCATCGACGCCGTTGGTGGCTCCACGGCTACAAAGAAACACAGTGCGAGCGCTATCTACCAGTAGCACGTTCACAAATATAATCGGCAGAGCATAATTTTGCTGTCACTAACGCGAGCTAATATGCGTGCGTCTGAGCCGAGCTTACGTACGATGAAAGCAGCGGGATTTACGCAAGACGTTTAATCCGCCCCTAGTGAATGCGCGTGCATAATCTTCCCTGCGCAAATGTGTACCGAACATTGGAGAGTAAACGCGCCCTTTCGCACTTAACGACACGTGCTATACGAGTCCCAAATAGCTGCGAATCGCGGTCTATATAATCGTTGTGTACTGCTCGTTTCATATGTTAATTCTGAAATGACCGTTCGTGTTTCTCGGCTCATGTTTACTTCACCTGAAGTGGCGTTCTTTCTCGAAGTAAATAAGAGAATGCGGTTAAAGTCACAATGGCTTCCTGGCTAGGTGAATACCGCGGAAAGAAATCGGCTCATGGCGTGAAGTGGAACGTCAATTTAAGAGTAGGCCAGGCGAGTAGATGAATAGTTTCGAACAATACTAGCGTGAGATACGCTATCAATTAGTAGCGACACCACAGCCGTGAAAGAATACAACACCGTGATCGGATTGCGGTGTATGTCGATTACTGCGATATCGTTCGCTTGAACAAAGCCTCTAAAAATACGCGCAGACAAGATTGAGCACATAAACGTGTGTGGGAAAAAGTGGCCGTGGTTTGGTCTGGGACTAGTTCAGAGCTGATCCGGAGCACCATAGGACAGCAGTCGGAAATGAGGACCCAATCGGTGTTGACATTCTGCACCCGGCTGACAGGTAAGGATGTTCACTGACAACGGAGTTCGGTTGGCACTTTATATGTCAGAGGTCTGAGCCACGTGCAGTTCACGCATCTGCCTGTCAACCATATGTATACTGTGATTTGATTATAAGGTTAATATCGGTCCCGTCCCGCTGCTGGCGTGAAACACAGCAGACAGAGGCGATTAATGACGTTGTTGTGCCCGCAAATCTACATCTTGTATTATACATAATATATCTTGTGTACCTATGTACATACATAATACAACTTCTTCGTGTTCCATATATGTTACTTTCGTCACACACACACTCACGCACACGCACACGCACACGCACACGCACACGCACACGCACACGCACACGCACACGCACACGCACACGCACATACACACACACACACACACACACACAAGCGCGCGCAGATATTCGTGCATACATACATTATGACAGTCAGTCTAAAATTGAGAAGCCTAGATTGCGCACAGGTGCGCTAAATCGTTATTTCATCACCGCACAAGATTTCCCTTCATTTGTTATATTCTAATACCCAGACAGATGTTCAAACCCGAAGTTTCCGTTACGTCCACGATGTAGGTTACATGTGCTAGTAAATTGTGTTTAAACATTGTTACTTTTGCCACGATCTGCCTGTCTAATATCTTGGCCTACAAGCACTGCCTAAAAAGCGGGGGCGGTGTAGCGGATCAATAGCCACACGTGTCTTGTCTGGGCCCATTGTTTACCGTGAACAGCCTAGCCTGTGT
>OZ024854.1:35376033-35383533 GCA_964017155.1 Oasisia sp. SBJ-2009
TAAGTATGTATGTATGTATGTATGTGTGTATGTATGTATTTATTTATGTATGTATGTATGTATGTATGTATGTATGTATGTATGTATGTATGTATGTATGTATGTATGTATGTATGTGTGTATGTATGTATTTATGTATGTATGTATGTATGTATGTATGTATGTATGTATGTATGTATGTATGTATGTATGTATGTATGTATGTATGTATGTATGTATGTATGTATGTATGTATGTATGTATGTATGTATGTATGTATGTATGTATGTATGTATGTATGTATGTATGTATGTATGTATGTATGTATGTATGTATGTATGTATGTATGTATGTATGTATGTATGTATGTATGTATGTATGTATGTATGTATGTATGTATAAGTGCATTGGGTGATGACGACCCAGTGGCAGTGAAAAGTACGATAGACCACGTGACTTGGATACCGTCAGGAAATATAGCTTTTACTTCTATTACTGTCTGGCAACACCCGTCCCCGGCTTTAGCCGAGTTGCAGGAAATCAGTCGCTAGTTTAATCTCGCTTCCGACAAATCACCACCACGTATTCCATGTTTCGTTCTCTCAGTGCTTATCGTACATCTCTCTCCCTGTCTCATCTCCTCCAAACCGTGCAGATCATATCAGTGTTCTGCTTCTGTGTGAATATATTCCGCTTGTGGCACATTTTTGAGAACATCTATTGCGCCGGTTTTCCTAAATATTAGTATCGCCCTCGCGGTACGAAGTCTGTAATGCGCAGAGTCCATTAAAACGATGCTAACCTCGATACGGCCAAGTCTACACACTACTCGTTAATATCGTTCACTCCAACACTGTTTCCAATTGATCATTTTAGTTTTTGCGTCAAGCTCTCCAATCCATCACGCCGTTGTCACGGAGATCTGCTTTGGGACCGAGCCATGTTCGTCGTGGGTAAAACGTTCACATTACAATGCATTTATAACCTGTTTTCTATAATATGCTGTCGTGGCGTTAATATTACTCCTGTCGTACCGTCTCTCATACATTAATCCTCCCGGAATATTACATAATTATGTGATATATCTTGCGGTAAAACGTATCCGTGTACGATTAAATGTTTCAATAGGCACGGCATATATCATGCTACGAATAATAAAGCATTCAGCTGCTCAGACAACTGCGATCGTTATTTATTCACAACGGTCTGTCATAACATTATTGCAGCAAACATCGAGTTAAGAGGATCGTTTTATTGTTGAGTCGCAAAACCAATGAAAAACTCTGATCCGTTTCATAAGTCACATATACCTCTTCACTCATCCTTTGAAATGGCTCCCTGTTGTACAACGTGCTGTAGTGGCGTATATTCCCATGACATTAAAAATATTAATATTTTATGCGCAGTTGTGTCATTCCGCGTACGTAATGGATTGTACAGCTCCTAATATCTGGAACGCATGACTATGGTCGCGCGAGTTGAATCCATTTTACAATAATTTCAGCGTTAAAACGGATATCTGATCTTTCGCTATAGATAAATCATAATTTCTCCGCATTAAAATGCACGCTGAAAACACGAAACCGCCGCTTGCAGATGGCACAGAGTGCAAGTGCATGCAGTAACTCAACTGTCGTCTGACAAGAATACTAAGTACGTACCCCCGGGAGAATAATTAACTGATATAAATCACCTACCACTATAAATCAATGCAGTAGTCTCAGTCGTATGTCCACCCGAGCATTGCTAAACTACATAAGTGTTTAAATGAACGGAATTGTCAATCGATCTATACAGTCCGAAAGCCGCGTGGGAAATACCTTGACTGTTGTGTTCCTCGGTAACCGTTTCTCCTTCGCAAGGGTCAGTCAGTCATAATGTCCGTCCGTCCGTCCGTCCGTCCGTCCGTCCGTCCGTCCGTCCGTCCGTCCGTCCGTCCGTCCGTCCGTCCGTCCGTCCGTCCGTCCGTCCGTCCGTCCGTCCGTCCGTCCGTCCGTCCGTCCGTCCGTCCGTCCGTCCGTCCGTCCGTCCGTCCGTCCGTCCGTCCGTCCGTCCGTCCGTCCGTCCGTCCGTCCGTCCGTCCGTCCGTCCGTCCGTCCGTCCGTCCGTCCGTCCGTCCGTCCGTCCGTCCGTCCGTCCGTCCGTCCGTCCGTCCGTCCGTCCGTCCGTCCGTCCGTCCGTCCGTCCGTCCGTCCGTCCGTCCGTCCGTCCGTCCGTCCGTCCGTCCGTCCGTCCGTCCGTCCGTCCGTCCGTCCGTCCGTCCGTCCGTCCGTCCGTCCGTCCGTCCGTCCGTCCGTCCGTCCGTCCGTCCGTCCGTCCGTCCGTCCGTCCGTCCGTCCGTCCGTCCGTCCGTCCGTCCGTCCGTCCGTCCGTCCGTCCGTCCGTCCGTCCGTCCGTCCGTCCGTCCGTCCGTCCGTCCGTCCGTCCGTCCGTCCGTCCGTCCGTCCGTCCGTCCGTCCGCCCGCCCGCCCGCCCGCCCGCCCGCCCGCCCGCCCGCCCGCCCGCCCGCCCGCCCGCCCGCCCGCCCGCCCGCCCGCCCGCCCGCCCGCCCGCCCGCCCGCCCGCCCGCCCGCCCGCCCGCCCGCCCGCCCGCCCGCCCGCCCGCCCGCCCGCCCGCCCGCCCGCCCGCCCGCCCGCCCGCCCGCCCGCCCGCCCGCCCGCCCGCCCGTCGCTCATTTTAACAGTAAATGCAGTGTTTCGCACACATAATAAGCTGTATCACTTTGAATACATTTTATATCTATTTAGTTTACTTTTTTAATTATTTTTAAATACGCTTAGTCACATACTCACATAAAATATGTGTTAATGTCTTAAATTAGTTAAATTAGTTTTATAGACAAAAATTGTATAGTGTCTTTATTATAATTATATTTACGCTAATGCCTTATGTTTTATGTACCCATTTCAATATATATGATTGCCCAGAGGAAAATAAACTATTATTATTATTATTATCATCATCATCACCATCATCATCATCATCATCATCATCATCATCATCATCATCATCATCATCATCATCATCATTATTATTATTACTATATGTCTCAGTCCCTTATATGCTTGGTTAGTAATAACAAAAACAAATGTTTTAAATTAATTTACAACATTATTCCTACCCTATGTCAAAGCAAATCTATCCTAGCATAAACCTGATTCATACTTACGGCATGACACACTTCACTCAAAGCAAATTGAAAAAAGTCACGTGTTCCAACAAAGTACTGCGTGACCGCATAACACATTTACATTACCCTAATGACCGACCGTCTAGCCATCCCCGCGCGCCCCAATGACACACGGGCCCCACCATAACGAGGACAGCCGTTGTCTGGCTCCACCAATTGACCTTTACGTTGATTGCTCTCCAGTAAATGTCTGGCTGACAAGATTATTGTCTCCGCTCTTGTGGTCGCGTTATTGGCGCCCTTACGTTGCTTCTTGAAAAACAACTTGTTTTCAGAATATTTTTAGATTTTTTTTACATGCGTGGTGGTGGTAATGTGTGGGTGTGTGTGTGTGTGTGTGTGTGTGTGTGTGCGTGCGTGCGTGCGTGCGTGCGTGCGTGCGTGTGTGTGTAATGTAGTTTCGTGTGTGCGTGCGCGCGCGTGTGTCTTATGTAGTATTGTGTGTGTGTGTTTGTGTGTGTGTTTGCGCGTGTGTATGTGTTAATTGTGTGTGCGTTCCTGGTTACTTTATGTATATGTGTATTTGCGTCCGTTTGTGCGCGCGAACGCCCCTACGTACGAGCGTGTGTATAATCATGTATTACAAAGCGATAACATTCGTTTTAAAATTATGTATGCAGTTATTGTTTTGACTTTGTTTGATATCGTAACTGTCTACTTGTACACAGCCGCTGAAATTATCATTGCCTATGTCAAGTGATCATATTGGTTGTCCCCACAAATACTTTCTGAAGTGTATTTAAATTTGTGAATGCTTGCAAGACTATAACCAATATTGATTCTCCGTCTGCAACAACAGCCTTTTGTTGCCTTTGACAATGGTCCTGCCGTCTGAACAAATCAACGTCGTCGTCAACATTGTTCACAACGTCGCGATGGTCTTTCGACTGCAATATCAATGACGTTGCACGTGCTCTTGTCTACTTTTATTCGTCTCCATGCAATATTGACTGTGTTTGAATCGTATCGGCTTGGCAAATGACGGCGAACCTTAGTTCGTGTTCCGTGCAGACCAGAAAGGTGGTATCATATTAACCAGCGTCGTGTGGACAGATAATAATAATAACTTTATTGTCCATTTCATAGAGTGGAAATACGTTTTGCACTTTGGAGGTTGCATCATAAAAACACAATATTTAAGCCACATAGTAATGCATGTATACAGTAAAATGAAGCATGTAAATATGTAAACGGTATAAAACATATATAATATATATATATATATATATATATATATATATATATATATATATATATATATATATATATATATATATATATTGGAATAAATAAATATGCTAAAACAATATGGCAATATTATAATAAGATAAATTAATTTATTAATAAAGATGATAAAACAGCATTGCATTGGCAGCGGTAGAGACTGTGATGGGTCAACGATTTTTGTGTGGCTGATTCAGATACTTGATGGAAGGTAGAATGAAGAATTTAAGGGCTCGCTGGGTTTTTACTGTTCGCATTCTGTACCTCGCGTTCGGTGTGTGTGACACCGTTACATGCCTTCTATTTACGGAGTGTCGTCTTTCTTCCGTCGTCCGTGACAGTAATTGGACCCCACAGTAGAAGCTAATGGGGTCGCACAGCTTGTAATGAACCCAACCCTTTATCGTCTCAGTGTAACCGAACGGGTTCGCCGCTCACGGGCAACGGTTCACCTTGTGTGTGGCTATCATTAGCGTCTCCTGCAATTAAATCGTGTTCGTTAAGGAGCGCTGAAAGAGAGTGAGATGAATGGCGTGCGCCGATGTTGACAGGGAGACCCTCGAGCGTCATCCATACCGGAAATAGTGGAGCAAGCACAACGGTGTCGTTGCCTGCGAACGACAAGCTTCGTTAGCAGCGCGGGCATGGACACGCGAGTACGTGGATGCCGGTGACGGTAACGTCATCCACGTTTTGCTGTCCGGCTCTCCGTGAAGTTGATCCCACCAGCGGGCTCCGTTTCTTGCGCGTTGTTCCGTTCACGTGACCGGTAGAAACCGGGACGCCGCGGGGTAGTTGGGTGTCACCTGTGACGGCAGTCACCTGTGACGTCAGCAGAGATTGTCTTCGTTGTCTGAACGAGCGCACGAGCGTATGCGCACGAGGTTGTGGTCTGCGAGAAAAAAACAAGATATCAATGCCCTAGGTGCTCGGCGTATTGTGTGATGTTCCAGACTTATCTGCCCTTGCACAACATCTCGTAGCATGGCCGAGAGGCGATGCGGTCATCTGACAGTTCTTGTATTTTGGAACGACTGCCAGAGGAGCGCCACAATACCATTGCTGTTGTAGTCCAGACATTTTCATGCACGATATTAAGTAGATTTAGACAAATTATACTATGTTGTCTGATGAATAATTCGTGTGTGTGTGTGTGTGTGTGTGTGTGTGTGTGTGTGTGTGTGTGTGTGTGTGTGTGTGTGTGTGTGTGTGTGTGTGTGTGTGTGTGTGTGTGTGTGTGTGTGTGTGTGTGTGTGTGTGTGTGTGTGTGTGTGTGTGTGTGTGTGTGTGTGTGTGTGTGTGTGTGTGTGTGTGTGTGTGTGTGTGTGTGTGTGTGTGTGTGTGTGTGTGTGTGTGTGTGTGTGTGTGTGTGTGATATGTGTGTGTGTATATAGCGCTACAATACTTACTGACAATTGTTTTACTTTTGTTTTCATCATCACGCACACTGTGCTTCGGCTTGTTGGTAGTATTCGGAAATCTGGGTACGTGTCTCTATGTGACCCCTGTGTATCGCCGCGTTTGACATCACATCCACGTGTTTGCTTGCACACATATACATGTTTACAGAAAGCATTGTATAGCAGAGCGTTGGCTACAACCAAATAAACATTACAGCCAAACTACACAGAATATAATGAAGCTTTGTCTAAAGATAGTGTTTATAATGTAGTTCATTGTGTGGCAAAAAGGCATTATTAACACATCATCCAAACAGAATTATGCTATGTTTACTGTAGCACTATCAGAAACTATGTTTGACAGTTCATGTGTCATAGTCGCCAGATCTGTGTCGATAACACGAGCTATTTGCTTACTTTCAATATTTGCTAATGAACCAATACACTAAATCATACACGAAAGACGATTTTCAGAATGGACATAAACATAATTTTACATAGCATAATTTGCAGTGACCATCTTGGAAAGGGCTTGCTAAAATCGTGCGTGGTAATATAGTTCACCCAATGCACTGCTTGCGTAGTTGAAATCGTCATAATAATTAATATTTTTCACATATCCGTGGGCAGAAAATATGACTGTTGAACCAGTAACTTCCATATTATATGACATATTTTCTTCACGCAGTTTGGTGATGTTTAGCTATAGCTATCAAGTATCAACAAGCGACTGCAATACGTAATCGACGCAGCCTGTCGTTCCTATCAGTCTGTCATTATGTTGGCGACGTTTACTTTCTAGTCGCGGACAATGCGGTGCATATCTGTGGATTAATGGCGTGTTTCATAACGAATATATTGCATTTGTGAAATCTGAAAACAGATCGATCGTGCGGCAATAAATCGTTTGTAATTACATTATGTGTATGTCATTATGCGAAATCTCAAACCGGTGTAATAAATAATACGATCATTGTCATTCCTACTAAGGTAATTTATCCTTCCACGATTTGATAACTTAAGTGTTTACCTAGGTTGGATTATATCGGAATTGTGCAATACGTCCGTTATGGACAGGTAACCGCCCAGCAGAGAGCGCACAATGTCATTCGGACTATCAAGTGTCCAAAGTTGACGTATTTTCTTGCCTTGTGGACAGGGCCCTGTAGGGCTAATTGCAATGTCTATTCGTGGCAAACTGTTTGTATGTGTAATATCTTGTGTACTAATGCACGCGTATGTTTTAATGTCAACAAGCCAAACTGCTGGTTCCATCAACGATTACAAATTCCAGCGATTTCCAGTAACCGGAACGAACAGACACCGTCATTCTTTTATATTATGGTGATTACTCAACTGCTAGTAAACATGACATGGCATAATAAAATAAAATTAATACGGGATCACATGTCAAGCTATTGATATTCTATGATGTTTTAATGCATTAGTCGTGTCGTGTCGTGTCGTGTCGTGTCGTGTCGTGTCGTGTCGTGTCGTGTCGTGTCGTGTCGTGTCGTGTCGTGTCGTGTCGTGTCGTGTCGTGTCGTGTCGTGTCGTGTCGTGTCGTGTCGTGTCGTGTCGTGTCGTGTCGTGTCGTGTCGTGTCGTGTCGTGTCGTGTCGTGTCGTGTCGTGTCGTGTCGTGTCGTGTCGTGTCGTGTCGTGTCGTGTCGTGTCGTGTCGTGTCGTGTCGTGTCGTGTCGTGTCG
>OZ024854.1:35386033-35391033 GCA_964017155.1 Oasisia sp. SBJ-2009
ACTGACACACACACACACACACACACACACACACACACACACACACACACACACACACACACACACACACATAGTGTGCCTCTGTCGCCTCTGTGGTGGCGTTATCCGATCGTCGGAATACGAGCTATTTCGGAAAGTCAAATAAAATCCAAGGACTTTAACCAACACAATTGGTTTGATATCTGGCCTTTTCGTCAACGTGTTTCAGACGTCGTGAGTTCGACGGGGACCCAGCGACTGCGGTCTGCGCCAAGACGTCCCTTCACGGGCGACTGGGACTCATGGCACGCGCTCGCCAACCACGCCCTGCGTGAGGCCATCGTCAACGAACGACGCAAGAACTGGAGTAAGGTGGCTATCCTTTGCTTCTTCTCAGACTGACTGGCTACGCTGAATTCCTCGTCGCGACGTGTAGGTAGATGTGGCCACTCGAAATCTATGTCTGATGCAAAGATTGACCCGTCACACAAGGAAATGTTAAGCACTTTTGGTGTTTCAACTAGTTTGGTTCGTCACACAAGGAAATGTTAAGCACTTTTGGTGTTTCAACTAGTGTCGTCCGCCTAATTAGGAAACGTTACGCATTCTTGATGCTTCAACCACTCAGTAACTGTTAGTAATTGTGACAATAGGGCGAAAGTGATGACAGTGATCGCTTTCTTGAACCGATGACGCTGCTTTTGTTGCTTTTTATGCTGCTTCGGCTGTTGCTGCTGCTGCTGCTGCTGATGCTGCTGCTGCTGCTGCTACTGCTGGTGCTGGTGCTGTTGCTGTTTCTATATTTAAGTGTTGCTGCCGCTACAGCTCAGCGACAAAACGCCAGCATCCATAAATACGGCTGCTTTTAGTGCCGATGGATTGAAATCGAATCGTGTCATTGTCTAGATAACGAGATCTGGTATCTCCATCCAGGCATTACGAGTTAATCAACTGGTTGTTGACCTGCATTCGACTCTGCTTTCCAATCCCACTGTGAACACCCTGTCTCGTAACGAGAGTGAAAGTAATTACAATCGATATGAAATCGCTTTCGTTCTTTTTAACGAAATGACGTCATTTGCTATAACGCGCACAGCTTTCGAAATGAGTGATGGTAAGACTGCAAGCCTTTTTTCCGCGCAGACGATATGACGAATAAACCACGATTTCTACTGACGTATTGAAGTTCAACAAGGTCAACAACTGGACGGAACAATTGTTGTTTAAAATTATGATGCTACCAATAGTATGGCCATTCGGAAAGGAATCGTTTATCTGGAATAATTCTAAAGGACCGCTGCAGTGCCACATTTAAGAGTACGCAGCACTTCCCTTCACTAACATAATTTTCCTGTTGGGAACTTGCATATGTAGTATTCTGTTAACGTGATGCTACTCTGTAGCAATTGGCATATCATTCGGGTAAAAAGAAGAAGATCAAGAACACTCGGCACACGTTGTGGAAACTGAAGGCCAAGCATTAGTGTTTAACTATACACACTGCGATGGCAGGACTGCGTTGCGTCAGCTCTGGATAGAGAAGAATGGAGAACATGATAGAAGGAAGTCGAGACTGTTGATAGCGAACTTAGTGAGAGAAAAATTAGGAAAGAAAAGACAAAGAAAAGACGACAGTAACTATGGCCATTGTCATCCCTGAAGACAGCGACGACAAGAGGAGAACAACATGCATTACTAAGAGGGCAAACGTCTTCCGGGAGATTCATTATCGCAGACTATGGTCGCCTAAACAACTTTGTTCGTGTTTGTTTTCACAAGGACAAAACACTACACAAGTACTGTCAACAAGAACATACAATGGCATCCCCAACAGGTTCACATCAGTGGATCCATTTTAGCAATCGTATCGGAAGGTTTGCTAGGCACGCCCGGACCTTGTGGAGTAGGCAATGAAATGGCAGATCTTGTATACATAAGCTCATGTCGAAGAAGAGCTACAATTGTACATAATGCTCTCACAGCCACGAGCAGGTGGTCTTATTGTGAAACTGTCCATCGCATGGCTGGTTGACCTCATTAGTACACATTACGTTCGCCGGCTCAGTCGATTTGTTCGTTCACACCTCGGCGGATGTTGACTGGCATTACGCGCAGATCGATGTGAATAGTCAATAACATTATTGCAGCTACTCAATCGGAGGGCGATTACTATAGTTAATCTGCCATCGTGAAGCTTATCCTAGCGATGTTTCCCAGATGCCGAGGAATGGGGCTTATTAACGTCGATTAATTAACACCACGATAATGTACCACCATTCGCGGTGCAGTTTCCAGAGAATGTCTGTGGTTGGATTGGCCCAGATCCTGTGTGCGTGGATTGCACGGATGCACTGATAGAGAACTGGGGACAGGGACCACGGTATTGTTTCACTGACGTTCTAACAGTAATGCTCCTAACGGACGTAGTAAGTTCGAATGGGTTACTGAGAGCTTGGTCTGTGTTCTACAGTGGTTTGCCTTCAGGGTCAGCTGGTGACGATCGCAATGGGGATGTTTTATGCCAGCAACCCTGAAATAGACGAAATGCACAACGAAACATTTGACAAACAATATAACATCCTGTGTATATACTGCATTTCACGCTTTGTAATCCGCCTTATTCGAATATGCATATTTTTCTGCGCTTTCGAGATGCGGAGATGTGACGTCATCGTAATCGAAATACGCTTAATATAAGTGTCCATGTTTTCAGAACACGTCTTCATGATTGGCTTTTGGGTTGCAATGTGCGTCAGAATTAGTTATATTGTGCGATATTCCGATGTAATACAAAATGAAGTCACCATAGAGGAAAAACACTTATCTTACGGTTTCACACAATCCAATTTTGTTGACAAATCAAGCCAGTTATACCGAAAAGGAGAAGCTCAGTGAAAGTGCCGAAACCATTGCACATCCTTGGCTCAATTTTGTCAACAAGATTTTGACTCGTTATTTCGTTTCACCGACATTATACACATACAACTCAGTAGCCAGTTACACGTCGTCGTCGGTTTCAGGTCGTTGCCAATTACGAACAACTACTGCACATGCTCCATCCTTCGAATCTTCCGCCGGACGTCGAGTCGCCGCCATGTACGACGATGCTGGTGAGTAGGCACTCAGATTTGATAGGAGTTCTTCTAGACCAAGATCTAGTTATTTCCAGCATTCGACAGGGTATTAGTAACTGACTAGTATTTATATATATATATATATATATATATATATATATATATATATATATATATATATATATATATATATATATATATATATATATATATATATATATATATATATATATATATATTGTGGTTATAACGTTACGATTTCATGAGGTCTCATTGAACTAGTCAGTCTTTTTTAGAACATTTACGCCAAGCCGATCTTTCTATGCTGACACTGAGGGTGCTCACAGCTAGACTGTTTGTCGTCCTCAGTGGTTCTTTTACGTCCCAAATTGAGACGGGACAGACATTAACATGATTCGCGAGGGATACACTCGCGAATTTTTAGAGCGCAATGGCTCAGGGGTAGAGCTTCGGACTCTCGACTACGAGAACCCGGGTTCGAATCCTGTGCTGCGGTGTTAAAACATTGGGCAAGTTTTTTCACTCTACATTGCTCCAGTTCACTCAGCTATATAAATGAGTACCTGGCTGTAGACAGTGGTGGATATGTGTACGAGCAGCCTTCGCGAATTAATTGTAGAATTTGGCTGGATGCTTACCAGAGAAGCCGAGATGATGTCTGAGTGAACAGGTCCGTCAGGGAAGTAAAGTGTAAAGTGTAAAGCGCCTTGAACGGTCCTGAGGACTGGATACTGCGCTATATAATAACTTGCCTTTTTATATACACAGTCCCTGGTGTTGAGAGCCAGGTGTTTACACCAAATATATCGTGACTGGCGTGACCGGCTATTGAACCGGAGGAAGTGCTAGATCGATGTGGATCATTATCACTGCAGCATACATCCTCGTAATTATGATTTGGTGTGAATTATGTATAATGTCGCACCGATTAGTTCATTGTGACGTAAACATTTGTGTCCTGAGCTGGTCTTACTACCGGTGGCCTGCCCGTCCCGAAGCATATATATTCATTTGTCAGTTGCATCCTAAATAACGCCCTGACGTGCGATGAAACCAGGAGCGAGTGCTTCAGTCAACGAACAGACCGCTTCGGGAAACCGCGGGATGGAAATGCAATGAAGATGAATTCCATCACAATTCCTGGTGGACGACGACCATTTGTCAACTCGCGCCGCTCTCTGGCCTTGCGTCGTTTATAGAACTGAGTGGACACTGACAGTGACAGCTAAGATAGATGTCGCCCGCCGGTCGACGTGGTGGCACGACGCCATGCAAGTCCTGGTGACATTTTCGACGCCATATTATTGTCACTGCGCTTCAAACATCGATGTGGAAATTCAGTATAGAAATGAGTGTGCCTGTGATGCTAATGGAAGATTAAGACACCGTGTCTTCTTTCAACACGGGTTTAGCTCCTCAACTTGATCCTTGGACCAGTTCAGTAATGTTATTAGGAGCCCTTACGCCCGATTTTTGAATTCTAAAATATATTTTGCTCCTTAAAGTGATCCTGAATACCTGAAAACTGTAAACACCATGAAGCGTCAGAGGGATATTTTCGTTGATGCATGGAAATCGTGTGAAATGCGGATTACGTACCGTAGCCAGATTAAAGCGCTTTAACAATTTCCTCTTTTGTTTTTTCTTCACAGGCTTTTCCCTTTCATGTAGGGTCGCCGGTATGGCTTTTGATTTTCGTGATCCATGTCGCTCTGTTTATCGCCCCGACTGCGCTGAGACCCACGTGTTCGTGGCTCGTTTACAGACGTCTGTCCACTAGTTTGTTATCGTCCGTTCTTTCCTTGTCCTGTAAGTCTGTCATCAGTACTGTTTTCGCTGTCTTCTCTTCGTCCCTTCTCACAGTATGGCAATGCCATTTCAGTGGTTACTTTGTAATCTTTTGTTTGTGTTACTCCGATTCTTACC
>OZ024854.1:35396033-35453533 GCA_964017155.1 Oasisia sp. SBJ-2009
TAATGTAATAAAATCGCCCGTTAATGTAATAAACTGGCTAACCGATAATGTAATCATTTTTGCCTGACAACGTAATAAACTCCTCTTGCCTGATAATGTAATAACTTTCGCCCGATAATGTAATAACGTACATATTAGTCGTTTTCGTGGATTTCATGTGGATTTCTTGCACTTAGTCCATTTTTTCTGTCGCCTATTTCGCAATACTGCCACGTTTAGGAGTTTTGGAAACGGATCTGCCAAGGGTACAGGTGACTAGTCCTGACATAACCAGCGGCAGCGTCCTTGGGGCACGAGGCTACAGAAATTTGGTTTGGTTCGAGTTCCCACGTTATGCTTGCTGTGGAGACGACCTCACCTAGACGTTGTACGGTATAAATCAACGAATTACAATATTTAGCCAGTATCTCACGTCGATAATCAATGTGTCTAATGCAACAATGTTGTGTGATGTATTCGCAGAACCTCGTCCTATTCCTGGATTTAATATAGCTGATGTATAGCATCTTAATTTCCTGTCACGGATATTGCCATGTCAGCAACTAGTGCATTGCACTGTGTCTTCACAGAACGTGTTCACACAGTGAGCTCACCACGGAAGAAGTCTCGTTTAACCTCTCGCACGTCTGCGCGACTTCGGCGAGAACATAGGCTGGTGAAACGTACTTAATGCTGATGTAAGACCACAATAAGGTGCTCTTCCGCCATTACCCGTGCGACCAAAGAGTACCCTATAAGAACAGCATTATGCAGGTTGTCTGAATTTCTGTGAGCACATATGTAGTGTGGAGTGAGTAGAAAAGATGGTTCTGTGCAGAGCTGTCAAATTATGACACTTGTCAGTCGGTGCATTTATGCGTCTTAATACAGTTGTCATTTTGCTTGGTGATGTAATCAGGGACAATCCGTGGTTGAACAAGTCTGCCAGGGAAGTAAATTGTAAACCGCTTTGTGTAATGCTGAGGGCTGGATACTGCGCTATATAAGAACTTACCTTTTTGAGTATTGGTTTCCAAAAGAAATGCGAGTTACTTACAGAGTGGTTAAATGGTTCTAAAGACGTCGAGTTGTCTCCAGGTGACAGCAGGAAGTGAAAGGTACAGCGCTGTAAACAGTCCCAAGAACCGGGTACCACGCTAGCTGTAAAAGAAATTACGTGTTTACATCTCCTATACCTCAACTTGATTGTAGTGGTTCACAGAACGCCGCGTCGCTCGTGGCCACTCCAACTCGTGTGTCACGGACATTAGCTCATTACTTTAGTGTGACAGGCTGCCACTCCAACACGTGTACCATGACATCACTATATTCTTTGAGAGAACGGCCGTGTGGATAGTTGCTTTTCTAACTCTTCTATCATGACTTTATTGTATTCGTTGACAAAACGGCTGCGTGGCAGACTGCCACTCCAACACTTGTATCACGACCTTTTTTCGTAAACAGAACGGCTGCGTGGCAGACTGCCACTCCAACTCTTGTATCGTCACCTTATTTTATTCGTTGACAGAACGGCTGGGTGGAAGATGCCACTCCAGCTACTGTATCATGACCTTATTTATATTCGTTGACAGAACGGCTGCGTGGCAGGCTGCCACTCCAACTCTTGTATCATGACTTACTTGTATTCGTTGACAGAACGGCTGCGTGGCAGACTGCCACTCCAATTCTTGTATCATGACTGTATTGTATTCGTTGACAGAACGGCTGCGTGGCAGGCTGCCACTCCAACTCTTGCCTCATGACTCCACTCTATGCGCGACGTGCACTGGCCCATACGCAAACTGGTAAGTTCATTTCTCAACAAAATAATGCTTACCAATTGTAAAGAACAGACGTTGGCAAAAGACTGCGCTGGTTTGGACCTATGTGTCTATTCTACGAGGTATTATGATGCACAAATAATAAACCAATATATGAATATATATTAAACAGTCTAGAAGCTGGAAATTGATATGTTCTATACAACTTCTAGAGCTTGTTTCTAATTCCAAGCGTGGACTCGAACCCTGATAGTAACCATTAAGCAAAACAGGAGTCAAATCAGAAACTTGCGGACATCTAATATGCTGTCTCCCACATTACCCTCAAGTCTTCAAGAATGTACTGGCAAAAAAGTTATATTTTATTATTATGCAGTTTGTGACGTCATCGTGTGCTAACGTAATGAATACGTTAATGAAATAAATATGACAAATAGGTAAACACAATTAAATGTCCGTTAAATGTTACTGTCCGCATAAATAAGTTAATAAACTAAATATTACAACTAGATCAATACAATTAATCGTACATTACGTGTCACTGTCCGGCAGTTTGTTACGTCACTGTGGACTAAAATCATAAGTTAATAAAATAAATATAATAAATAGATAAATTAATTAATTTTAAATAAAATGTCAATGTGCGGTAGTGTGTTACGTCAATGTGGGCTAAAAGGATAAGTTAATTAAATAAATATAATAAATAGATAAATTAATTAATTGTAAATAAAAGGTCACTGTCCTATGGGACTGTGGGCTTAACAATAAATACGTTAATAAAGTACTAAATAGATCAATACTGTTGCTTGTGCATTATGTGGCACTGCCCCGCAGTTTCTTACGTCACTGTGGACTACAATAATAAATTAATTAATAAAATAACATGACATAGCTTAATAAACTTGCCTAATCGTGCTATGTCACAAGTATTTAAATGGAACACTAATCGTAACTGTGAACGCTAGCGAGCGGTACACGCGTTCCATTTACAAACCCGGGCAGGAAATCAAACCAGCGCGCTGTGGATTACGGTGTATTTAGAGTTACCGCGAAGCCGCAGAATCTGCAAAAAGGGTTCCATAAACTTCAATTTTGCAAATAACAAAGCAGAACAGTACGCCATTCGTCAATTGGTCTTCTCGGAAATATGTCGTCGATGACGTAAACAGGAAACCAAACAAAACGTCAATGATTGGCAAACCTTCTCTCGCGTTCCTCGAACGCCGACTTAAAAACGCACAGGACGTGAAACCAGAATAAAACAGGGAAAAGAAACGAGATTAGAAAGCAGGCGCATAATCGTTGGACTCGCTAAATGCCAAGGGCGAGTCCTCGTTTCACACCACGTATATGACGGAGCAAGAACTGGTCTGATTTCAATGTAGATCTACGTAATTATTGTCTCCAAAATGACGCGTTCTTTAACATTTGATGTGACACGTATACGTTTTGTATTTAAAGAAAACCGCGACAAATCATCTAAGCACTGTGTTTGATGCCAGTGCCAGATGACCTCAACATCGACACCAGTCCCCCAACAGAAGCGGAAGTTAGAAATGCCATCAAAGCTATGAAGAGTGGAAAAGCCCCAGGCGTAGACTCCATTCATGCTGAAATGTTGAAGGCCGACCTCAATACAGCTACAAGAGTCCTGACTAACTTGTTCGACACCATTTGGGACAAAGAGACTATCCCAAGTGATTGGGGCAAAGGACTCATTATAAAGATCCCTAAGAAAGGCAACCTCCAAGTCTGTGACAACTGGATAGGAATCACACTCTTGTCCATCCCCAGCAAAGTATTCTGTAGAATCCTTTTTGGAAGGATCGAGACAGCTATTGACAAGAAGCTGAGGCAAGAACAAGCGGGATTCCGGAAGAGAAGAGGGTGCACTGATCAGATCTTTGCATTGAGAAACATCATAGAGCAGACTCTAGAATGGAGCTGCCCACTGTATATCAACTTCATTGATTTCAAAAAGGCTTTTGACAGTATCCATGACAGTATGACACTCTGTGGAAGATCCTAAGATCCTATGGAGTACCTCTAAAGATTGTTTCACTTATAGAGATGTTCTACAACCACTTTGAATGCAGTGTCATCCTCAGTAATACATCCTCTGAATGGTTCCCAGTGAAATCAGGTGTTAGACAGGGATGTATCCTCTCGCCCATTCTCTTCTTGGTCGTCATCGACTGGGCTATGCGGAAAACTACATCAGATAAACCCAGGGGTATCCAGTGGACTCTCTTTTCCCAGTTAGAAGACCTCGACTTTGCTGATGACCTTGCATTTCTATCAGTAAAGCTTGACCATCTGCAGGAAAAAACTGATAGATTAGAGAGATATGCAAAGCAAACTGGGCTTACCATCAATACATCCAAGACACAAGTGATGAGCATCAACACCACACCAACCGCACCTGTTACCGTAAATGGTGAACCACTTGAATTTGTACAAGACTTTACTTACCTGGGTAGTCTCATCAGCAAAGACAATGGAGGCCAAAAAGACATCAAGGCAAGACTCGGTTGGAAGTCCAACAAATACACCACCAAAACAAAGATAAGACTTGACAACAATAACGTGAAGTCCATCCTACTGTATGGCTCAGAGTGCTGGCGAGTGGTTAAAGGGGACATGGCAAAGATCAATGCGTTCCGCAATGGATGTCTGAGAAAGATCTGCCGAATATTCTGGCCAAACAAGATTTCCAACGTGGACCTCTACAAGAAGACGGGCTGCAACAGTGCTGTCCTGGAAATCAGACGCCGATGGCTGAGATGGCTAGGACACGTCCTGCGAATGCCCGGAGATAGCATCCCCAAAGTGGCACTGAGATGGACACCACCTGGAAAAAGGAAGCGAGGACGGCCAAAGATGACATGGCGACAAACAGTGATGGCCGAGCTGAGAGAGATGGGGCTATCGGGGGGTGAGGCTCAGGCCTCAGCCAAGGACAGAACCTTGTGGCGAAAGATTGTTGTGGCCTTATGTCCCACTGGGGACGAAGAGGAAAAGTAAGTAAGTAAGTAACTGCGTTTGATGGAGAATGTTAGATTTTAACTAACTGTTAAAACGCAGAGCCACGTCAAAGAGCTGTTGTTAAAATCATATCTTTCAAAACAGGAGTTGTTGCTTCAGGTAGATAGTCTTCGTATTGCTGTTGTTGTTATTGTTGTTGTTGTTGTTATAATTACAACGCATTTCATTACTTTCGGGGTTTTTGTTGTAGTTGGAAAGCTTTCATTCACAACTGTTACAATCGAGAATAAGCATAATATATTTTTTCCCACTTTGGGAAATATAAGTATTTATTTGTCCTAACAATCTTTGCTCGCTTAAAAACGAGTATGAGAACAATTATTTCGTTTAGTGTTGGCGAATAAATAATATATTTTGGCGTACTTGTTACGTCTTTGTTAGGTTATAAATGAGTAAGAGCAAAACAGATTTGTTTTAACTTTGACAAAACAATTGTATTTACTTGTCTGGCTAGCTTTGTTCCGTCTAACCACATCAGCTAGGTAAACGGAAAGGTAGATATTGTTCTGAAATACGTTAGACATTAAAGGTGGTCTGTTTGCAGGTGACACGAGTCGAGCCGTGGCCGACGCCGAACATTGCGTCCTACTTGACAGCAGAAATCCGGTTAGTTATTTATTGGATTACGGCGTGCGTGTTTTTTTCTGATTTATACAACCTGACGTACGCAGCCCCGTGCGCGATGTGCCAATAGGGCTACGCGGAGTATGCTCTGACTAGAAAGGCGGCCGCTTATTGCAACATATAACAATTTTCTGTCTGATTCTGAAATTGGGTCATGTATTGGTATGTCACATTTGAACGCAATACTCCTGGGTCGCTGTGACTATACTCCCAAAAATGAACCCGAATCTCGTATTTTGCATCTATCTTGGTCCACTTATAAGCACATATATTGTATTTTGCCGGGGGAGTTTGAAAGATACATGTCTTCTGTGATACATAATATTGACGTACTACAATACGTAATATTGAGAATTCTTTTGTTTTTGTGGGAATACTACACGCTGTCTTGCAAGATAATCCTTGACAAAGCCGCTAGCAGGCGTTGCGGTATATCACATCTCGACCGAAGTGCACAACACGTCTGTTCTATCACATGATTGTCTACACGTTGTACCTAGCCGGGCAACGGGCCCTGAGTATCGGCTATGTATTCTGTGACACATGACAGACGGACGGACGGACGGACGGACGGACGGACGGACGGACGGACGGACGGACGGGCGGGCGGGCGGGCGGGCGGGCGGGCGGGCGGGCGGGCGGGCGGGCGGGCGGGCGGGCGGGCGGACGGACGGACGGACGGACGGACGGACGGACGGACGGACGGACGGACGGACGGACGGACGGACGGACGGACGGACGGACGGACGGACGGACGGACGGACGGACGGACGGACGGACGGACGGACGGACGGACGGACGGACGGACGGACGGACGGACGGACGGACGGACGGACGGACGGACGGACGGACGGACGGACGGACGGACGGACGGACGGACGGACGGACGGACGGACGGACGGACGGACGGACGGACGGACGGACGGACGGACGGACGGACGGACGGACGGACGGACGGACGGACGGACGGACGGACGGACGGACGGACGGACGGACGGACGGACGGACGGACGGACGGACGGACGGACGGACGGACGGACGGACGGACGGACGGACGGACGGACGGACGGACGGACGGACGGACGGACGGACGGACGGACGGACGGACGGACGGACGGACGGACGGACGGACGGACGGACGGACGGACGGACGGACGGACGGACACACACGTGCACGTGGACATGCAAATGGACATGGACATGCACACGCACACGCACACGCACACGCCCACGAACACGAACACGAACACGAACACGAACACGAACACGAACACGAACACGAACACGAACACGAACACGAACACGAACACGAACACGAACACGAACACGAACACGAACACGAACACGAACACGAACACGAACTCTCAAGCGCACGCGCACGCGCACGCGCACGTACACGCATACGCACACTCACACGCACGCACACACACAGTTTGTAAAGGTTGTGTTGTGGACGTTATGATTATTATGAACATTTGGGACAACTATAAAGACTGTTTCACTAATGTACCTTTGCAATGCGTAGGATGTGTACTGCATCCGGGCACTTCTTCCCCCCACATCGCACAGCAAGAATGAGTCGCGACAGGTGAGAAACACGTGGTGTGCGTGAGAACAAGTTCACGAAACTACTCAACTCCTAAGAAAAATCAATCAAGCCATGATTGGTAATTTTAATGGAAAATGTTCACAATGCCTTAAACTGTTGCGGTATTACACAGGACACCATTTCCATGACACACCTGCGAAAATGGCGCATCCTACATGAATGAATGCCTGGCTATTGACAGATGTGGCTTGTCGTGTATGAAATAATTTGAGGTTTCGCCCATTAATTCCAGCGTGGCTGAATACACCCCAGATACATCGAGATAGTGTTAGACTGAACAGATCCACCAGTGCCTAGAGTACACACACACGCTTTTAAGCAGTCCTAAAACAAATTTACTCGCATTTACAACAGAAGACAATTACCAAACCAAATACGCAAGCAAGACCGTTGCTTCCGTTACCGTCGTCCGTTGCTCTGACGTTCCGTTGATGTTGCTACAGCGACGCTCCGCCTACAATGACGCCAAGACGGCTCTACGCTACCGGCGAGACCATGTGTGTGCACTGATCTTGTGCGGGAACCTCGCCAAGACGCAAGTAAGTATCTAGCTTCGATCACCCAGACTCCGCGAGGTGGCAGCACGTTTTAGAACGTCACATCCGCCTGGGAGAGTAATGCTCTGCCGGTGTCACCACCAGGGGGGCATTGACCCGGGATAGGGCAGAGACGCTGATTGGCTCTCAGGCCAACTGTGAAATGAAAATGAAATAAAGATATACTCTTATGAGATAATACTATAATACTGAAAATATTCAACATTAATCTTTTATTCACACAAAAATAACGCCATTTTGAATGTCTCGCATCGTCTCGCATGTCCCTTGAAAGAGAATGCAGATGTGTGTGTTTACTGTGCAGGCACGTTCAGTCCAAACGTTGGTGTCAAAACGCGCAATTCGAGTTGACTGAACTGGGCTAGCCACGAGGCCCATTTAGGTGGAGTAGTCTTACGGTGACTGTCTTGTCATATAATTGGTCGTCGATGCGGAGGTTTCTGTTCTCAAGCTCAACGTATTGACACTAGACACGGGGGAAGTGTTCGTGTGAATGAGTGCCCACTCTAGCGACAATTAACGTGCTCATTAGTCGCAGTAGGTCTACTATAGTATCTCAGTTGAATGCGCGTCGGATAGATTACCTTCGTCACAAAACGGCAGCACAGCATTGGTTCCGTTGCGCAATTCGTGCTCGAACTACGTATCACGAGGCACGCTAATCGAAACTGTATGGGGCACTTACGTCAATTGGCTGTCACAAATAACGTGCAGCATTGTGCATGGGTGTGTGCTGGATTCATCGTCGCCACGTATCACGTGAAAAAATAAGTCGCTACAGAGGTACCACCAATCGAGTGACACATAGTTGTATATTCTTGCGCATTTATGACACTGTATATATCAAAACAGGACTGGGTGGTTGGTAATGTATTGGCAGTTAATACTTATGTGTCATTTATAAATCCTGCGTAAGGAGTTTGTTTGAAATTATTGTATTTGGTTGAATGTGGTTGGTATAAATACATTATTTAAATAACCAATATGCATTGAACACAGAAAGAAAACAAGGAGGAAAACGGAAACGATGTTCGTGGACCGTGGGACATTACAAACAAATATCACAAGAAGGTAAACTGTCCCTGTATTTGTAGTGGAAATGGTAGTTTGATATTTCAGTATAGTTTAGTTGCTTGGTGACATTAATAGTAGTAGAAGAAGAATTTGTTTTTATTTGACCATTATGTCAAAACAATACACACATACACGTTATCCATGTCATACATAAATAATCAGAACAATACAAACATAAACAATTATAGCAAACATGGAAATAATGCGTATAATTAACAATTACAACCTGGGGTCAGGAGACTCCTCTAAGACCAGGCTAGTCGCTATCGAGGAGCCACCTTTCAGAAAATTTAACGTACAGAATAATTTCTTCATCTAGAACAAATTCTTCCAGAAACAAACCAAAAAAATTATCACCAAACAAACATAATATGAAAATGCATGTGCGCAGCTGACAAGATTATTGTATTTCAAGTAAAAAGGCTCTGTTTTTAAATATAAATACTGAATGAAGTTTTTAGGTGGTTTTAGATTCTTAATTTTGCATACAAACATAGCAGTTTTGTCTAGTGCATGTTACTTCATAACTTTGTAAGAAATACAGTTTTACATAATTTACAAATCCCTGATTACTATGTGACATAAGTTTTTCTTTCGCTATTTCAGGAAGGTTATTTAATAATAGTGGCAAATTATGTCTGAGACATTTCTTTGCAAAATCATGTTTAATTTGATAAGTGTATATTTTATTTTTTTCTCTTGTGTCATGACCATGTACCTCATATTTAAACACAAACCTCCAATTTTATAAATAGCAAGGTAGGTCATTGTGTAGATATTTATAGTAAAATTTTAATTGTTGTAATTTAAGGATGTCATCTACTTTTAATAAGCTAAGTTGTTTGTACAGTGGCTCAGTGTGGGAAATGTAGCTACTTAAAGTAATAATTCTCAGGGCTTTTTTTTGTAACTTTATTATTCTATTTGATTCAAAGCCCCATGCCATGATGCAGTAATTAATGTGTGGCATTATAAATGAATTATATAATATTTTTTTAATATCTAGGGGTAAAATATGTTTCAATTTGTTTAAGATTCAAATTTTCTTAGAACACGCATTTGATATTTGTTCAGCGTGCTTTTTCCAGTTAAAATTTGTATCTATAATTAAACCCAAGAAATTAAATTCCTTAACTTGATCAATATTTATATTGTCTATCTTCAGATTTAATATCTGTATATTTTTCTTTTTCTTTTGAAATATCATAAATTTGGATTTTAGTACATTTAGTGATAATTTATTAATCTTGAGCCAATCATTTATCTTAATAAGTTCTTCGTTAATTAAAAATTCTAAATTTCGGTCATGCGTGTTATCACTGAACACATTTAGTGTACTTGACAAAGTTGTGTCGTCTGCATAAATGAGAAAGTTAAACATTTTACTTGCTTGTGCAAAATCATTTATGTATATGATGAATAATAGTGGTCCTAAAATTGAACCTTGTGGTACACCTGTTGTTATTGATAACATATTTGATTTGATATTGTCAATTTCCGTGTATTGTTTACGATTTTCTAGGTAGCTGCTGAATAAGTTGAGATTTGTTCCATGTACACCATAATATTTCAGCTTATCAATTAAAATTATATGATCAATGGTATCAAAAGCCTTGGAGAGATCTAAATATATATTAATTGGTATTTCATCTTTATCCAGTTGTGTTATTATTCTATCTATTAATTCTAATGCCGCATATTCTGTTGAATGTTTTGGTCTGAAACCGTATTGATGATCAAACAAAAGCCTAGAGTCTCTTAAATAAGATGATAATTGTTCAAAAATAATTTTTTCAAGTATTTTTGAAATAGCTGGTAGAAGTGATATGGGCGTATAATTACTGAAAACTGTTTTCTCACCTTTTTTATAGACAGGAATTACCTTTGCAATTTTCAGTTTATCAGGGAATATTCCTGTTGTTAATACTTGATTTATTAATAATGTTAAAGATTTGGTTAGTGCTGGTTCAAGAATTTTTAGTAATTTAGTGGAGAGACCATCATATCCACAGCTACTTTTTTTAGGTAAATTGATTATTGTCCTCTTTATAATATCTTCTTCAACGTAGCTAAATGTGAAATTTCTTTCTACTATTTTATTTAGATAATATGTATGTTCACGAGTGCCTTGATATTTTATATTACTTGCCAGATTACTACCTATATTAGTAAAAAAATCATTAAATTTGTTTACAATTTCTGATTGTTCTGTCACAATAGAATGAGTCTTTAAAATATTTGGGAAATGATTTGTTAGTTTTATTTCTAGAAAGGATTTCATTTATAGTTTTCCAAGTGTTTTTTATATCAAATTTATAATTATGAAAACATTTATCATAGTAGATTTGTTTTGCTTTACGAAAACTTGTTTTTAAAATGCTATTGTACGTTTTTAAATTGACCAATAATATGGCATATTCGGAAGATTCAGGATTAGTGAGTTTTATTTGTTTGTAAAGTTTATCTCTATATCTTATTGAGGTTAGCAGTCCTTGAGTTATCCATGTAGACTTCTTATGCTTGTATTTGTTAAATTTCACTAATTTGTAGTAGTAGTAGTAGTAGTAGTAGTAGTAGTAGTAGTAGTAGTAGTAGTAGTAGTAGTAGTAGTAGTATTAGTAGTAGTCGTCGTCGTCGTCGTCGTCGTAGTCGTCGTCGTCGTCGTCGTCGTCGTCGTCGCCGCCGCCGCCGCCGCCGCCGTCGTCGCCGCCGCTGCTGCTGCTGCTGTTGCTTTTGCTGTTGCTGCTGTTGCTGTTGCTACTCTTGTTGCTATTGTTGTCGGTGTTGTTGCTATTGTTACTGTTGCTTCTGCTCCCCATTGCCGCGGGTGGGGTGGGTGTTGGTATTAGCATCAATACTATATTTCCATCACGACATGTGTGCCACCGACAGGCCGTCGACCTGAACGCAGACTGTCGGCCCTTCCTCGACGTCCAGTCCTTCCGCCATCGCGACATATTAGCCTTCTACAACAGGTAAGGCACACATCAATGCAGAAGCGCGTCGAATGGCATTACTCTTGATAAGGGGTTATACTACGAACCAGCCATTTTCTTTATTTTGGTTATAAAAAAATGTACTTCGTAGTATATTGTTGAAAATGAAGGAAATTGAAGAATCTTTAATTCCACTGATCCAATAGTTTCACATATCGCTAGATCGAGAAGACACGGGCTGGACCTATTGGTATGTTCAGGATGTTCGGATCCATCTGAGTTCTAACTCCCAACACACAGACTTGATGAGTAGTGGTAACTGTCCAATGGTGGCGCCTTATTTCCCAAGACAAATACAGTTCGTGGCACTTTACTTCGCTATCTTCACATCAATCTACTATGAGGTATTTAGATCTGTCAAAAAATCAATTCCGATCACTCATTCCTTGCTGGAATGTTGTCCTAGTCAGACAGAATAAATCAGTCTGTTCAAAGTAATCAGTCGATTTCATCTAAATGGCGGACGTCCCCCTTACACTCTCAAATCCCATTGGACAAATGAAACAGACATCACGAGTGCACGACGGGCCGCGGGTTCGTGTCGTTTTGATGCCAGGAACCAGCAGAACAAAACGGAAGTGTTGCTAATGCCCGCCGCAGCAGACGCAATTGTGTTGGCCCACGCTGTATCCCAAAGCAACTAGTACTTCAAACACACCACTTTTTTCCAAAGGAATACTGGACAATTCTCCGTCTTTCGTACCGCGAGCACAACGGTCGCTCCCACCACGACTAACCTGCGTGCGTAACCTGCCACATTAGATGAGGCCGTGTCATGTTGACGTGTCCGCCAACACAATATCATGACTAAAGTACATAACATCACAAATTACTATTGTTGATATGCAACATGTCGGCCTCTCCCACCTCCATACCTGATTCCTTCCCTCCCTCTGTCCATTCCTACTTCCCATCCCTCCCTTCTTCCCTCTCTGCTTCCCATCTGCCTGCCCGTGCCCGTGCCCGTGCCCGTGCCCGTGCCCGTGCCCGTGCCCGTGCCCGTGCCCGTGCCCGTGCCCGTGCCCGTGCCCCTGCCCCTGCCCCTGCCCCTGCCCCTGCCCCTGCCCCTGCCCCTGCCCCTGCCCCTGCCCCTGCCCCTGTCCACTGTAATTGTCTCCGTTGTCTGTGCCAGGTTCCTGAGCTCCCTCGTCGTGCCACACACCGTGTCCACGATCCTACTGCGGCAGAGGAAGACACAACGTCGGGCGCAGTCGGCACCACCAGGTAACCCACACCCGTCAGTCACAGTCCACACACAACCAGCGACAGTCTCCGTTCGATACACAAGTTGACGTATATTCACACCAGTCTCTCTCTCTCTCTCTCTCTCTCTCTCTCTCTCTCTCTCTCTCTCTCTCTCTCTCTATTTATATCAGCACAAGATAATATTCTCTCTCCACACGACAATGTATCGACAATACGATGAAATAGCTGCGTAGGGAATACTACTTTCGGTCTATGCTTGTAGCATGGGCGTGCCTATTGTTTCATAACGTCAGCCGGTGTACGACAGCGGGGCAATTCGGTTTATTTGAAGGTTGTATGTGTAGCTGTGCCCCCAGCTTGAACAAAATGCTCCTGTGCAGACAAACAGAGAAGTGCACAAACAAACAGACAAGCAAGCAAACAGAAAAGTAGACAAACAGTCACACGAACGGAAGGCAAACAAACTAACAAATTGACACAATACCCACTCTCTATACTGAACTCGGAATAAAGAGTTTTGTGAGCGACAAATTGTGAGTTATGTGGGGAAACGATGCAAAGACCAATACAGCCCTGTTGCATTAACCCACACACGTGGGGGTCTTCGTTCGCCACTGTTGGCACGGCTCTCGTTAAGTAAGTAATTTGTGAGGATAATTATGAAATTCATTACCGCTTTTTAGGAACCATATCAACCAATAAAGGGTAAGATGAAAAATACAACACAATTATTGTCGAACGTTAAAATGGCAATGGTACAAATCTTTAAAATACCCTATATAGTAATGACCATGATGACCATGATGATGACCATGATGATGACGATGATGACGATGATGATGATTATGATGATAATTATGATGACGATGATGATGATGACGACGATTATTATGTACTGTTTCTGCGATATAAATAGTATCATTTCTCATAATGTTTCCGCCATTTACTACTATTCTATAACTTACTTGTATAGTAGTAATACTAATTTGCATTCTTTGGCGATCACGTCCTTGAAAATCGAGCTGCTTATGACAGAGTTGGTGCGGCAACCGAGACAGCTCAAGTCCAGGAATTGTCCTAAGTCTGCCAACAAACAGGAGACTAGGACAAGCTGGCAGTTGCTATCTGGACTGTCTTAATAGAATTAACATGGACTGTAGGAATGCAGGTTGTTTGTATGAAAGGGCTAGGTAGGAAATTATACAAACTTACGCGAATTTAGGCAAAGTTTGCGGATACCACGAACAAATTGATATTAATCTGAATATTATGCAACTGCAAGAATCCTTCCGTTAAACATGTCATCGTTGTATAACCAAGATCTTACTGCTGACGCTAGTTGGTATAATGTGTCATGCAGGCTCGTTACGAGTCGCACAGCGGTCAGAAGCGAGTGACCAGTGCGACAGTACGAGTGGACATACCGATCACTCGTCTGAGTCTGGACACGATCGGTGGACAGTGGTCAAACGTCGCCTTGACTACTCAGAGGCGGTGCGGGCACAGCTCACTTGGCTGAAGTCGGCGGACGATTACTTTGGTGAGTGTTAAGGTGCAGTAGAGGCGCCATCTGATGCACAGTTTGGTATCTATGAACAGTAGTGGCGCCATCTGTCGCATAGTTTAACACTACCAGTTAATAGCCGTTCGTTTTCCCTTAAATAAAACAAGATTGAAACCTAAAACGATACCCCCCGCAATACAAGCCGTGACATCAATCAATAGTTTGATGGTTGCCTTACAGCGGCGCTGCAACGTCGCCACTTTCCCGCCAGTCGACATGTCGTTTCCGCGGAGTCCGCCAGGAGGACACGGGCGAAGGTTGCGTCTAGTAACGTGAAGGTATGTGAACATCTTGTTATTCTTTGCGACACGTGACCTTATAGATGACACGTGTCAGTGATGCCACGTAATATACACCTTCTATATTTTACGACAAAAATGTGAAGATCTTCCACTTTTTGGTCGTTTGTTCAAACCATCCCTTATGTACCGTGTTCTATGTGATCCATCCTGCATTCTTGATTTTTTATTTATGCTTATTTGCATATACACTGACTTAACATTATTGATATCAGTGTCAAATTGTTGTTAACAATAGAGTAATAAAAATAAGCTACACAAGTGAAAAGGTTTTATATAGTCGTATCCATGTTGGTCCGTGCTTCTCTTTGGCCGACGTAATCTTGAAAATATCTCAACCAACAAACTATAGCAATATACCCACATTAACAAGACATCTTTAACTTATGATTTGTTGTAACGAAAAAAATCATGTTGTCCCTAATTGCGAAGTGGCTGCGTTACACGTAAAGTGCTGTTCGACTGCAATACATCCAGTGGACTTATTGGTCGCGTAGTACGGTGTTATTTTGTTACTCTACGGTTCTGTAAAATTCCTTGTTAATGTTTACTCTTACCTGGTAGTACACTGTCTAAACTGAACTGAAGCAAACTGATGCAAACTGGCCTGGCCTGGCCTGGCCTGGCCTGGCCTGGCCTGGCCTGCACTGCACTGCACTGCACTGCACTACACTACACTGCACTGCACTGCACTGCACTGCACTCAACTGCACTGCATTCAACTGCACTGCATTGCACTTTTAACTGGACAGGACTTCACTGGATTTAACTGGTCATAACTGGATGTAATTGGACTTAACTGTAACCACCTAGTTCGTAGCGTATGTTTCACTTGTAGGTGTTTCTGCCGGTCCGTCCGGGCGGGGCGGCTCGGATGTATTGCAAGTACGTATTCGGTAGAGTTCGGGTAAATAAGTATGCTACCTTCAAAAACTACACTGATGTTATTGAAAAATGTATATTAAATGTAAGATTATTGAACGTGAGCACTGCTCAAAAGTAAGTGAATTTCTTACAAAACTAACAAAATAGTGGAGCCACGAGCACTATATTCCATACTGTGTGATCGATTCTTATCAATATAATTGATGTATCGGTTATTGTGATTTAAGTCGTGATTAAGTAATTGAAGTATCAAACATACAATTACAGTTACAGTTACAGTTACAACTACAACTACAACTACAACTACAACTACAACTACAACTACAACTACAACTACAACTACAACTGCATTGCATTGCATTGCATTGCATTGCATTGCATTGCATTGCATTGCATTGCATTGCATTGCATTGCATTGCATTGCATTGCATTGCATTGCATTGCATTGCATTGCATTGCATTGCATTGCATTGCATTGCATTGCATTGCATTGCATTGCATTGCATTGCATTGCATTGCATTGCATTGCATTACATTACATTGCATTACAAATTCTACGCGACTATACTCGTATATCAACATCGTGTTTTACAACACTGGCAAAGGCAAGGCATAATTGTGATTGTGACGTAAGCAAATCGCGATGTACTTTGTTATTACGTAACAATTACCCGCGCTGTCGTGTGTTCACGTAGACCTTGGTTGGGAGACAAGCTGCCCGTGGACGCGAGCAGGCGCCGATCACCTCTGACACCTCGCCGCGGGATGCACCGATATCAACCGACCGGGATATGGCGGTAGAACCACGCTCAACCACACCTCACACACCGACGCCGACGCCGATCTGCCGGGTTATGGCTCAACGCTCAACCGACGCTCACACATCTAGGATATCTGCGGTGCTATTAACTTAGCACGTATCACCCGTACCCTTACACGAGTTCGCGAAGACACTTGACACGGATAAGAATGGTTGTAGTAGTAATTACTTCATGTTGTGACAGACTGCATGAGATGAGTGTTTATTCATGTTGTATGTTTTATCACAGACGATTCACGCGTTGAATTTTCGATCATAAATTATTGTTAACTTGAATAAAATACCGTTTTGCTTACATACTTCACCAGTTATACTGACGTCTACATACCAAAAATGGAATAACAGTTGGCTACATACAGTGGTGGATATTATGTGTACGAAACATTTCCGCGCATTAATTGCAGCGTGTTTTAATGCTTCCCAGAGGAGTCGAGATGTTTTACGATTGATCACGTATCCCGTGCATAAAGTGTAAAGTTATTTGAGCAATCCCAGTAACTTTATATTTCATTATATAAGTATTATTTTTTTAACAAGATTGACACAGTCCTCCAAACGTACTTTTAGTGACGTCTTATCTTGACATTGAACGCTAGATACTGCTCAGAGCCTTTACAATTGTGTGCGTTTAAACTGCTTTTTACGGCGTTTTTATGATATTCGACGATGTAATTATATATATATATATATATATATATATATATATATATATATATATATATATATATATATATATATATATATATATATATACATATATATATATATATATATATATATATATATATATATATATATATATATATATATATATATATCTAAAACATAAACACTGATTAAAACAAGTCCAAAAAAAGCACAGATTACGACTCGGTGTATATCGAGGTTGGCAATGACACTTACCTGCCGCGGGACTGATCGGAGTGCTGAACATCACCGGGTGAGTGGTCCTGCCATCTGGTGTCGCCTGCAGGAACACCTGGGTGGTGGTCGTGGGGGGGGACACCAGGTACTGGCCCCCAGGAGTGGCCGGTGCACGAATGTCACCCCAGCCCCCTGGGGACCAGCCCCCTGCTGGAGGACTTGCCCGGGAGCAGGGGTCGCTCCCTGGGCTGTGGGAATCATGAATCCACCAGGCGCCTGAACGAACACAGGTTGTTGATTCGGTGGGAATTGTTGTCGATTCTGTGGGAATTGTTGTTGATTCAGCTGGTATTGTTGTTGATTCGGTTGGAATAAATCACCACCAGGTGGCGCAGTGGTGCTCTGAGCTGCAAACAGCGCGAGAAAAGAACACGTAAGTTCTCGTTGTCTCCTCCCTTCGGCATATGTCTATATATTAGTTTGATGTATCTATTGATTTATTTATTTTATTCATCGTCGTTAATTCTATATAATATTTAATTAACAGTTTTAATATGAATAATTTAACGTTTCTACATTTTTGTTTATCTGAAAGTTAATTTTACAGTTGTATTTATTATTATTAATATTAATTTTAACACATAATAAATAGCTTTATATTTTATTGTACAGCGCTTTGAGCATATTTGGATAATGCGCTTTGTAAATAATAAATATTATTATTATTATTATTATATGTTGTTGTTACAATGTTATGATCCTATGAAGTCTCATTGAACTAATCAGTCTTTTTCACAACATTTACACCAAGCCGACCTTTCTATGTTGGCACTGAGGGTGGTCACTGCAAGGGTACTTGTCGTCCTCGGTGGTTCTTTTATGTCCCAAATTGAGACAGGACTGACATTAACATGATTATCAGATTCACGATGGATACGCAGTCCCCAATGTTGAGAGCCAGGTTTTAACAGCAAATATGCCATGCCTGTGCAGCTGTGCTAAAAACTACATGCCCTGCACCTCTCAGTCAAAACTACTTTGCAGGTCCTCTTTTACAAAGCTACAACTGTCGTACATTCCATTCTCACAATTATCAAAACCTTCAGGCAACCTACTGCACCCACCTGTAATTTCAACATAACGTCAACTTTTTGAAATCCAATTATATCATGAAAATATGATAATGACAATAATATGAACATCTTTATAGGGCCATATTCAGCCAAAATTACTCAAAGGCGCTTTGTAGGTTTAATCATTAAAAAAACAAATCACAAATACTAATAGATTAAGATCATTAAAATCGTCATAGACACTAAAACATAAAACTGCAGTATTTTTTTAAACTACAGGTGTACGCAAAATGTATACAAATTTATATATTTATAAAGCAGTATCAAGAAATACCCCCTACCTCCATTAGGCAAGAGTCCATATTGGGCCCCAGCTGTTGTGACTTGAGGCATGGTTTGGTCATACCCGGGGCCGGCCATAAGTCCTGGCTGGTCAAACCCGAGTTGACCGGCATCAGTCTTGTCCACCCCGTAGTGCTGGTCAGCCGGGGGAGGGGCGACTACCTGACCGCCAGCCCCATAGAAAGAAGGCACTGGTCTCCCGGAGGTAGAACTGGGCGGGGGCGGATGGCTGGGCTGGTCCAGGTAGGGAGGGGCCCCCTGAAGGAAAGAACGCAGGTAAGAACAGGTAAGTTCTGCACTCAGCAGGGTGGTCTAGACACACTCCGCAGGTTGGTCTAGTCACACTCAACAGGGCGGTCTAGACGCACTCAGTAGGGTGGTCTAGACGCACTCAGCAGGGTGGTCTAGACGCACTCAGCGGGGTGGTCTAGACACACTCAGCAGGGTGGTCTAAACACACTCAGCAGGGTGGTCTAGACACACTCAGCAGGGTGGTCTAGACACACTCAGCAGGGCGGTCTAGACGCACTCAGCAGGGTGGTCTAGACGCACTCAGCAGGGTGGTCTAGACGCACTCAGCAGGGTGGTCTAGACACACTCAACAGGGTGGTCTAGACGCACTCAGCAGGGTGGTCTAGACACACTCAGCAGGGTGGTCTAGACGCACTCAGCAGGGTGGTCTAGACACACTCAGCAAGGTGGTCTAGACGTACTCAGCAGGGTGGTCTAGACACACTCAGCAGGGTGGTCTAGACGCACTCAGCAGGGTGGTCTAGACGCACTCAGCAGGGTGGTCTAGACACACTCAGCAGGGTGGTCTAGACACACTCAGCAGGGTGGTCTAGACACACTCAGCAGGGTGGTCTAGACACACTCAACAGGGTGGTCTAGACACACTCAGCATGGTGGTCTAGACACACTCAGCAGGGTGGTCTAGTTACACTCAGCAGGGTGGTCTAGTCATTAGCTGGTCTGTCTACAGGTAGATTGTGTTTACAATGGTATGATCTCATGAGGTCTCACTAATCAGCCTTTTTCAGAACATTTACGAAAAGGAATACGGGAACCTTGTGACAATACCTGAACCTTGTTACAATTTGGGAATCTTGTGATGATATGAAAATCTTGTGACGATATGGGAACCTTGTTACAAAATGGGAACCTTGTGACAATATGAGAACCTTGTGGCATATGGGAACCTTGTGACATATGGGAACCTTGTGACGATATGGGAACCTTGTTACAATATGGGAATCTTGTGACATATGGGAACCTTGTGACAATATGGGAACCTTGTGACATATGGGAACCTTGTGATAATATGGGAACCTTGTGACATTGATATGTTGCTGTCTCAGGATGAAATATACTGCAGAGAGGTTAACGCAGTGTGTAACACAATGATACATGTATTTACATAAAATAAACAATTTACATAAAATAGTATGTACATAATTATATAAAATATAAAATTTCCAAGTCTTCCTTCAAGTCTTTAAGTGTTACTGTTATACTGCTTAAAAGTGATATTTCACTATCCGGCAGTTGTGGTTAAAATAAAAGTTTCGTGTAAATTTAGGATTAATAAAAATTAACTTAGGCTTAATTATGGCTACGGTTACTTTAGGGTCAGCATAAAACCGAAATTTGTGAAGGTCGTTTATTTAACGTCGCCTGCGATAATTTACCGATGTAGATCGCGTACGAGTTTGGCGCGAGTCTGTTTTCTTAATTTTATTCTTCACAGGAATGAACATTATTTTATTTGTAAACTAGTATGTGTATATGTACATAGGATATGTGAGGATATGCTTGGCGGCTATAAATAAGACGTTGTTTTCATGGTTAGGTCAGAAAACCAAAAGATCGATGCGTTGTAGCCACGGCCACGGGATGACGCCGTGTCCCGGCAAGACATCCCGATACCGTTCAGTCTTCAGTATTCTAATCATATTTGAAGCCACTGAATATTCATATTCGATTCGATTCTTTTTCGAAATTTCTAGGATATTCGATTCGAATGAAATTACAGATTCGTCCGTTCCGCATTTCATCTTTCGCCAAATTGCCGATAACGTGCATTTTTCGTTTCGCCAAACTGTAAAAAAATAGTGTATGGCGAAAGCCTAGCGCGAACCCAGTAATTACTGGTCCCCCAATTAAGCAGCCCTTAGAGATGCCCAGTAACACAATACAGATGCCTTGTGCATCCTTGGCTATTAGAAAGTCATGATAAGGAAGATAACAAATCCTGCATGGGTAAAGTAACACCTTAAAGAGTATATAATTCTGCTCCGCTTTTACCCACCTTAAATGTCACGGTGCTGGTTCACGTCCGCGCGGACAGCCAGTCGCTGCCACGTCCCACGAACGTCGCCCGGTACAAAATTACGCAACATGTACGGGAGTGTCAGCGACCGATGTCGCTTCGATCAGCGCAGCAACTTGTATCTTGCCGCATCTATTCACGCCTCGAAGTGCTGACCCAGGGAATATCATCGGGCAACCGGAACGTGTTTATAAAGTGTGTGTGTGTGTGTGTGTGTGTGTGTGTGTGTGTGTGTGTGTGTGTGTGTGTGTGTGTGTGTGTGTGTGTGTGTGTGTGTGTGTGTGTGTGTGTGTGTGTGTGTGTGTGTGTGTGTGTGTGTGTGTGTGTGTGTGTGTGTGTGTGTGTGTGTGTGTGTGTGTGTGTGTGTGTGTGTGTGTGTTGAGGTCAGCTTAGAATTTAGAATATGTTGAGGACTGCAGTAATGATATTAAGAAGTCAAGGGGTAAGTAAGGCCCATATCCCAGTGTTGCAATGTTGTACGCGTTTAATGAACTGTATCAACAAAGTAATGTTTGCCATTTATGAAATGTATTGACAATTATGTTTCAGTAAATTTGAATTTTTTTCCAAGAGAGGGGAATTGTTTTTGTGTAAATAACATGTGAACGTTCACAGCAGAGAGGTTAGAGAATAAATATGAAACTATATAGTAATATGTTACGGTTGATCTAATTTCTTAGTTGCTCTGTAACATATAAATAAGAAAAATCCATATAAATGAAACCATGACCATACATTCTGAAATCCCTACCACCTTTATATAAAACCGACATTTGTATAATTCTTACCTCACTACGCCCACTCATTCTTCTAGCCATACATTTATTTTTGGGATCTAGATTGCCTTGGGAATGGAACATAGCAACAGGAGCTCATGTTTATTAAGTAATCGTTTTTATGGGTTCAACACACATTAATGTTGTACTTTTACACAAAAACCTATATTACTAGTCACTACTCAACCCCTGGTACATACACATATTGTGCACAGATAGGCATTAGCATTCTGCATTTGTTAACATAAATTGATATTAAGGATAAAATAGCAGAAGTTCACGAAGTTTTCAGAAGTGCCCAATTTCTAAAATCGATTGATTGATGGTGACCTTGGATTAATGCAAACTACACCAGTTCGCAACTCTACGACAGGAATAATCGTAACGGGGAGATGCAGGGCTTTCTAATTATGTAAAATTTAAGTGTGTGTGGGGGTGGTGTAAAAATCGATCTGTTAGAGAGATCTGCCACTCCCCTAATATATTAGTTACACATATGTAAAGCTGGACCAGGAAAGAAATAACCACTAACTCTTGCACTTCTATATATCTGATAATTTAGTTAACAAGACATTTGCCACAGTGGCAACAACCGATGGACAAACAAACAAACTTATCCTCATGACATGTATAGTTTGTTGTAAAAGTTCACATCATATAAACTAATAAAATGTATGCCATGAGAACACGCAATATTTGTATATAACAATAACATGTAGGTAGGTGCATACTATACAATGAAGCAAGATGGACGGAAATTGAAACAAATAATGGTTACCTTAACATTTAAAATAAAATTACTACATATGACTGATCATAACAATTGTGTTACAAAAAATCAAAACAACATCACAATTATAAAAGCATGCAAGTTATAATGTATACAGTGTACCAAGCTTTATCATAAACTTACAACGTATACAAAGCATATAATAAACTAAGCAATAAATAATAAACTAGTGAATGAAAAAGTGATACCATCATAAAGATGGTAGTCGTTCATACATTTTACCACATTAAAGAGTCAGAAATTAAAATGTATACTAAAATACTGCTGCACTGATCCTGATGATAAATAAGTTGAGCTTCTATAAAACAGTTTGTCTCGCATGCACAGTTATGTAAAATATAAAATAAAAATAAAAATGATGTGGAAGTATACAATACTATAAGTGGAAGTATGCAACACTATCAGTGGAAGTATAGAATACTGTCAGTGGAAGTATATATAATACTATCAGTATACAATACTATCAGTGGAAATACACAATACTACATTCAATGTATTCTGTTCGTGCTACACAGCTTTGGTTGAGGGTCAGAGTTCCATTTGTAGACTCACTTTTGAATATTCAAAGAAACAGTAGGTCCATTACAAAAGATCACAGTACAGACCCTCAGTCTCAATGGCCCCTCCCATGCCTTGTGCTACAGACACAGACACAAGACCCTTGTGTTACAGACACCCATGTGTTACAGACACACTTGTGTTACAGACACACTTGTGTTACAGACACACTTGTGTTACAGACACACTTATGTTACAGACACACTTGTGTTACAGACACACTTGTGTTACAGACACACTTGTGTTACAGACACACTTGTGTTACAGACACACTTGTGTTACAGACACACTTGTAATAAATAAATAAACTGAGATAAATAATTAAGTAAGCTAAGATAAATAAATAATAAATATGCTAAGAGAAATAAATAAAATTAGGGTGTAAAAATACAGTTTCAAACAGAACAATTTAAAACCAGTCAATGCTATGAAATATAAACCAGTGCCATCAAGGCATTTAATACAAACGAAATAGATAAGTTTTGAGTTGTTTCAGGAAAGTTGCCAATGCTCCAGTTGACCACTTCACATATGTCTCTACCCATAAGTTGCACCATTGTGTCAGTGACATCTCTGAGACGTTGACAGAACTAGTCACCTTCAGCTGGTATTGTTGTTCTTCAAAGTAGTTAGTGTTTCCCTTTGCCGTTGCGTCCTGTGGCACTGGGGTGTTGGCGCCACTCCGGATCTGAAACAGAACTCACCAGTCATTGATCGGTTCATGTTGTAAGTTCACAAAGACATTCCATTAACATGTTTCACTCTCAAGGTTTCACTCTCAGTGATTCACTCCCGAGGTTCTGACTTAGTGGCCATTGTGACAATGGATGACTGACCACTTGAGTGGACATAGTGACCACAACAACAATCTTATATGATTCAAAAGAAATATATCTCAGCCAGGTCCAACAGTTGGGATCTGAACAGGAAACGAGATCCCCATGAACCTTGCCACAGAAAACATATAGTGTTCACTTAATAAAACCAAGTAATGTTTAGCAATGGTGGTAGCTTCTGGTATTTCTTCCATCAAGCGATTATTAATATTATTATTTTAACAAGGAGAATAAACCAAGTTTTCAATAAAATATAAAATTTAAATTTCGATGACATTTTTCTTCATCGCTGGGAAATGATCATTTAAAGCGACATGGTCCATTTGTGGCTTTTTATTTTTATTGCAAAATCATGTTGTACAGTATAAATTATACCTATTATAGCATAAAGACAGTCAAAATATGTTTTCATGTATCATTTAGGAGTTGAAAATAGACGCAGTAAGGGGTGCTTAACTCTGTTTACACATCGACCACGAGGCGTTTTCGAAACTAATGTAGGCGAGGCTAAGAGACCAGGAAATGCATGATCACGTGATGCAGTATCACATGAACATAAGTTGACGCCAATAACGCCACACCCAGCCAGGTGCACCACGAACGGACCATGGCGCTTTAAAAGTGCTACAAATCTGAAGAAAAAGACAGAAACACAAGCGTGACGAAGCGTGACGAGGCGTGACGACACGTGCACACATGCGAGAGAGTTACCACGACGAGGGTTTGTTTGAGCACGCTCAGATGCTCCTGCAGGTTGTCCTTCTGGTCGTGGAGCTGCTCCAGCTCCGTGGCCATCTTGATGCGGGATCGCTCCAGCTCCAGCATCCCCTCCGTCACCTACTGGGCACACGAGCGATAGGGTGACTCACAGATAGGGTGAGAGTGAGATAGGGTGAGAGTGAGATCAGGTGAGAGCGAGATAGGGTGTGAGTGAGATAAGGTGTGAGTGAAATAGGGTGTGAGTGAAATAGGGTGACAGTGAGATAGGGTGTGAGTGAGATAGGGTGAAAGTGAGATAGGGTGTGAGTGAAATAGGGTGACAATGAGATAGGGTGAGAGCGAGATAGGGTGAAAGTGAGATAGGGTGTGAGTGAAATAGGGTGACAATGAGATGGGTGTGAGTGAGATAGGGTGAGAGCGAGATAGGGTGAGAGCGAGATAGGGTGAGAGCGAGATAGGGTGAGAGCGAGATAGGGTGAGAGTGAGATAGGGTGAGAGCGAGATAGGGTGAGAGCGAGATAGGGTGAGAGCGAGATAGGGTGAGAGGGAGATAGGGTGAGAGGGAGATAGGGTGAGAGCGAGATAGGGTGTGAGTGAGATAGGGTGAGAGTGAGATAGGGTGAGAGCAAGATAGGGTGAGAGAGAGATAGGGTGAGATAGGGTGTGAGTGAGATAGGGTGTGAGTGAGATAGGGTGTGAGTTAGATAGGGGATGAGTGAGATAGGGTGTGAGTGAGATAGGGTGAGAGTGAGATAGGGTGAGAGCGAGATAGGGTGTGAGTGAAATAGGGTGTGTGTGAGATAGGGTGTGAGTGAGATAGGGTGAGAGTGAGATAGGGTGTGAGTGAAATAGGGTGTGAGTGACATAGGGTGTCAATGAAATATGGTGTGAGTGAGATAGGGTGTCCGGGGATAGAGGGTGACAGGATAATAGGATGTCTGGGCAATAGGGTGACAGGCTGATGGGGTGTCTGGTAATAGGGTGACATGTTGATATGGTGTCTGGGCTATATCCCAATGTAAAATCCCCCATTGCTTCAAAAAGTCACCTATTATCCCTGTTCCCAAATATTCTACCGCCTTTTGTTTAAATGCTTGGTCCTCCAGTTTCAGAATTCAATTATCGATCAATTGCTTGACTGATTTCGGTTTGCATATCGTGAAAATAGATCTGTCAACACCAGTGATGACAACAACACACGAGATAACAGCAGTGATGACAACAACACAAGAGATAACAGCAGTGATGACAACTACACAAGAGATAACAGCAGTGATGACAACAACGTAAGAGACAACAGCAGTGATGACAACAACGTAAGAGACAACAGCAGTGATGACAACAACGTAAGAGACAACAGCAGTGATGACAGCAACGTAAAAGATAACAGCAGTGATGACAACAACGTAAGAGACAACAGCAGTGATGACAACAACGTAAGAGATAACAGCAGTGATGACAACAACATAAGAGATAACAGCAGTGATGACAACAACGTAAGAGATAACAGCAGTGATGACAACAACGTAAGAGACAACAGCAGTGATGACAACAACGTAAGCGACAACAGCAGTGACGACAACAAAGTAAGAGACAACAACAGTGATGACAACAACGTAAAAGACAACAGCAGTGATGACAACAAAGTAAGAGACAACAGCAGTGATGACAACAAAGTAAGAGACAACAACAGTGATGACAACAACGTAAAAGACAACAGCAGTGATGACAACAAAGTAAGAGACAACAGCAGTGATGACAACAACGTAAAAGACAACAGCAGTGATGACAACAACGTAAGAGACAACAACAGTGATGACAACAACGTAAAAGACAACAGCAGTGATGACAACAACGTAAGAGACAACAGCAGTGACAGAGAACAGAATGAGAAGTGTGAGCCGCGGACCAGGCAGATCAAGAGTGTCATTCACTGTTTTGATATCGTCCTTGAGTTCTCGCAGTGTGTCCTCCAGTTCATGTTCCCGGCTGGACAGTTCCTCCTGGGATTGCAGCTGGAGGGAAGAGACGGATGGGATCAGGGGACAACAGGGACAGACAGGTATATCGGGTCATTTGGTGGGCCACAACCAGCTGGGCCAGGAGCAGACAGGGACAGGAGTGTTGTCAAAAGTACATAAATGTGTTTTGTACATTCATGTATGTGTGTGTGTGTGTGTGTGTGTGTGTGTGTGCGTGCGTGCGTGCGTGCGTGCGTGCGTGCGTGCGTGCGTGCGTGCGTGTGTGTGTGTGGTGTGTGCGAATGTGTGTGTGGCACCGCTCTACCCACTGGCTTGGCGTAGGAATAAGACGTAACATACCCGCCGCACAATTTCCAAGTGTTCCGCTCTCAGATAGTTGAGTTCGTCCCCGAGCCGATTGGCTCGGCTGTAGTGCGCGTGGGCGATGCCTTCAAGGTCGGCAATCTCAGCAGCCGACTTCTCTCTAATCTGACGAACCTCCTGGTGAGTAAACAATGAATTACAAAGGTGGACCATTCAGCAGTGATTATTATAAAGTAATCTAATAATTGCCTACCGCGTAAAAGACCCGCAGTTAAATTGGTTCACGGTGTCACAAGGCAGCACTGTAAAAGGAATTATTTTTCATTTCATTCTTTATCAAAAGAAACATAACATCAAACATTGTATATTCTCACCTGTAAATCTTGCGCGTTTGTTTATATTTAAATACTAAAGGAGAATTTGTATGAACCGTATCAGATATCATTTTGTAAGTTGCTTATTAGTTTTCTACAGTTGACCAGCTACATGATAAATTCAGACAGCTCCTAATAATAACTCATTATACGAAAAAGCTGGGTACAAACTTGTCTCTATACTACACTATCAACAAACACGTTTAGAAAACATATCTCAGTCTCACCTGGTCTCCATACTACACTATCTACAAACATGTTTAGAAGACATGTCTCTGTCTCAGTCTCACCTGGTCTCTATACTACACTATCTACAAACATGTTTAGAAGACATGTCTCAGTCTCAGTCTCACCTGGTCTCTATACTACACTATCTACAAACGTGTTTAGAAGACATGTATCAGTCTCAATCTCACCTGGTCTCTATACTACACTATCTACAAACATGTTTAGAAGACATGTCTCTCTCTCTCAGTCTCACCTGGTCTCTATACTACACTATCTACAAACATGTTTAGAAGACATGTCTCTGTCTCAGTGTCAGTCTCACCTGGTCTCTGTCCTCCAGGTTGTGTCTGAGACTCGTCACTTCATCCTCCAGTTGCTGTATCCTCAGAGCCCGCTCAGACGACTCCTGGACACAACATCAAGTATCACAGACAGCAGGGGCAGACTGGCAGAAGCAGTGTGACACCGATACCATTAGTATCATGGCGTCATGATGCGACGAGTATCATGGCGTCATGCTGCCACGAGTATCATGACATCATGCTGCCATGAGTATCATGACATCATGCTGCCATGAGTATCATGGCATCATGATGGCATGAGTATCACGACATCATGATGCCATGAGTATCACGACGTCATGATGCCATGAGTATCACGACGTCATGATGCCATGAGTATCACGACGTCATGATGCCGTGAGTATCATGACATCATGATGCCGTGAGTATCATGTCGTCATGACGCCATGAGTATCATGACATCATGATGCCGTGAGTATCATGACGTCATGACGCCGTATCATGACGTCATGACGCCGTGAGTATCATGACGTCATGATGCCATGAGTATCATGACATCACGACGCCATGAGTATCATGACATCATGCACAGTGTTTTTTAACCGTAGGTAAATTCTGTGATAGAAAATATAGTTTTCAACGAAATGAAAATTACTGTAAAATTAAGATTGTAAGCTTTCAGCTGAATGTGTATTTTGTTACTAAGCAGTCAACGTTTTGTTACCATGGAGACCTGAACTAATGTCTATGGTTACTAAGCAGTCAACGTTTCGTTGAACATTAGCAAATAAGTTATTTATTACTTTTAAATTAAATTTATATGCATAATTTATTACAAATATATAATAAATATTATCATGGAATAATAAAAACAAATATTTACCATATCATTAGCTCTTATTGTATTGAAAATTGGATTTATTCACTACTTTTCTTAATAAATATTGATAATTAATAATAATTAATTAATATTGACACTTTATACCAAATATTGCTCCGGTAATACACCAAAGTACCCTATTATTGCCCACATACAGTTTAGGCAGTCAATTGTGATTCATTAGTCCATAGAAAGCAGATAACACTTAGTGATATAATTGAGGCCTACCTTGATCTTTGGACGGCAATCTTGGGGTGTTCTTATGAAATTAGGCAAAAATGGCAAAAACAGAGGCAAAACAACACTCAAAACAGGATATAAACTTAGGCGCATCCAATAGGTGGCAGCACGTCCTTTGCCAAGTTGATTTTAATGCTGCCACAGTAAAATCCAATGGTCCCATGACTTTTTACCGGCACTGTATATATATATATATATATATATATATATATATATATATATATATATATATATACATATATATATATATATATATATATATATATATATATATATATATATATATATATATATATATATATATATATATATATATATATATATATATATATATATATATATATATATATATATATATATAATACACATGGTTATATCAGCGTTCGGCGTGTTTGTAAACACGTTCTGGTTGCCCGATGATATTCCCTGGGTCAGCACTTCGAGGTGTGAATAGATGCGGCAAGAGACAAGTTGTTGCGCTGATCGAAGCGACATCGGTCGCTGGCGCTCCAGTACATGTTGCGTAATTTTTGACCGGGCGACGGTCGTGGGGCGTGGCAGAGACTGGCTGTCCGAGCACGTTTGGCTGTCTGTCGAACGACCATGGGATGTGCCGATTATGTTGCGCCTAGCAGGGTCAAACTCGAAAGAAGCGCATTTAACGTGTTCTAAGCTGATACAGTTCTAAATAATGGTTTAATTTGAAAGAAATGATCTAACTAATAACATTGAAAGTCTTCGAAAAGGCATCGATTGACGGCTTGTCTATCCGGCTAGATTACCCGGACGTGAATCAGCACCATGACATTTAAGGTGGGTAAAGGCGGCGCAGATCTACATACTCTTTAACTTTAAGGTGTATACCCAGCCAATACACTGCTAAGGCTCCACTTGGCTCTATGCTCTTTAATTAATTGCAGAATATTTGTTTGACGAATAGAGATTATATTTTAGTTCTAATATATACAATGTTAACACTTCCGTCAGCAAATGTGTTTAACAGTGATTCTCTTTTCAAAGCTTCGGGTTTACTGTTCCAAAGAAATGGATGTGCCAATTTTTTTAATTTGTTCCACCTTGTTTTGTACTGAGGTAAGACTCCCTACGTACCAACCTGACCTCCCCCCCCCTGGGACCCCCACCCACTCCAGTGTTCCCATAGTCATTTCTCTTGGGATTATAGCCTAGGTCTTCTCCAGGTATATGTATCTAATTGCCATATCCTTCTGTCCGTCCAATTTCTTCTCTATTACCTATCTCTGGACAAACATCCCATCCGTTGTTCCTCTTCCTTGTCTAAACTCTAGCTGTTCTTCGACGATTTCCCCTTACACTATTGCTTTTATTCTGCCATCCAGAATTCGTTCCAGCAACCTCAACATATTGCTTAGCAACGTAATGCCTCAATTGTTTTCCCGGGTCATGCACATCTCCCTTTCTTTTCTATATTCGGACAATTAACCCGTTCTGAACTTCCTGTGAACTTCCCGTCTCTCTTGCAGGTGTTGAGCAATTGTTTTGTCGATCATCTTCCAACTCGCTCAGCCACCGCCACCATATATACTCAATGCCTGTTTGTCTTTCGAAATAGGCCTACACGATAAACCGTAAGAATGGCCCGGGCTGTGACAAGTTTCATAAAGCTTACATTACCTCCTACCACTGTGTGTGTGTGTGTGTGTGTGTGTGTGTGTGTGTGTGTGTGTGTGCGTGCGTGCGTTTGCGTGCGCGCGTGTGCATGTATGGGTGGGCGGGGATGAGTGTGGGTGTGAGTGAGTGTGTGTGTGTGAGTGTGTGTGAGTGTGTGTGTGTGCGTGTGTGCGTGTGTGCGTGTGTGCGTGTGTGCGTGTGTGCGTGTCTGTGTGTGTGTGTGTGTGTGTGTGTGTGTGTGTGTGTGTGAGTGTGTGTGTGTGGGTGGGTGTGAGTGGGTATGTGTGTGTGTGTGGGTGTGAGTGTGTGTGTGTGTGCGTGCGTGTGTGCGCGTGTGCGTACGTGGGTGGGCGGGGATGAGTGTGAGTGTGCGCGCGTGTGCGTGTGTGTACGGGGGGGGGGGGGGGGCGTGTGCGTGTGTGTACGGGGGGGGGGGGCGTGTGGCGTGTGTGTGCGTGTACGTGTGTGTCGTATCTACATTCATTGCTTACTCCTATTAGAAAACCTATGCAGCATCGATCATCTGGTTCTGTTTTACATTTTACCCCAACAGTAAATACAAATATTCGGAGTAGGTGTTTTTTTCTGTGACTGTATTACTCGTTGGAATAGAGGTCTATGCTTCCTTCGATCAAGTGCTAGATCAGACGCAGGCTGAGTTATTATGCGATTCTTAAATATTTTAAATATCTTGCTTTTACATTTTTTTAATTAGTAATGGTTTATGAAAAATATATATATATAAAATCAGATTACTTTACTAAAACGTTACGTTGCGGTTTGTGTACGTGACAATCAATTGCTACACGTGACCTTCGTCAAGCATAACCATTGCCAATAGTATTTATAATGGTAACGTATGGGCGGCATCATATATGCTATATCAAACTGATCCCATTTTGTGTGGAAACACCGGTGATATGCAAAAGGTTACGTGACGTGAGTATGTTAGTGTACGCTGCGCACGCGTTTGATGATAATATACTATATTTTTGCTCTAAAATCAATAAGAAACTTTATATTATCGGTAATGTCTATGATAATATAAAGTCTTCTTCGGAAGGAGGGTGCAGATTAATACAAAAAAGAAATGTGACGATGACAACATTATATCCCCACAACACAATCTCTTACACATATAAGCACGCTCTTTTTTCTCCCGTTAATCTCTCCCTCAGCCTCCCCTCTCTCCCTCTCCTTCCTTTATCCTTTCTTCCCTCCCTCTACCCCCTCACTACATCATCAGAATAATGTTTGTTAGTGCTAATATCACCCATCTATATAATCCCTTATATAGAATACCATTATAAAGAAGTGTATTGGTGATTTGGCGCAGCAGCACCTCGACTGTGGATTGAATTACCTGTGAACATTCGTGCATCCGGGACATTGTGTATGTTTAGAAAGTGTTTAATTAAAGGCATATATTTTTATTAGAGATTTCAATTAATTCAAATTGTTTTGAAATGACGGACAATGCTTTAGAATTTCATTTTAGTGCCATACACGTTTTAATCAGTGTTTATATTTTAGATTAATTTATAGATTTATACACACACACACACACATATATAAATAAATAAATATATATATATATATATATATATATATATATATATACGCACACAGTTTTAGTAAAGGTTTTAATTTTATATTAATTTATATAATTTACATACCTAGTTTTAGTAGTATTCATCTTATAAAAAAACATTGTTTAATTTATTTTAAATGAATTTATATAATTTACATACAAAGGTTTAGTAGTACTTCTTAAAACCAAAAAATGAAAATGATTTATATTAATTTATATAATTTACATTTCTATTTATTAATATACATTTAGTATATTTCTTGTGCAGAGCAACGATCCGCCATGCGGGAATTAGCGCTATATAAAAAACTGTATTAGTATTATTATTTAAACCGTTCAGTGTCCATTTTTAGCAAATATATGAAAGAAATGAACAAATGAGTAGCGCTGCAATCCGTTTTCGTTCTGATGCACAATGTGTCAGAGTGAACAAGTTTGTGAGGTTTTTTTTTCTTTGTCTGTCTCTCTTCTGATTTACATCTCCCCATCACTTCCTTTTAAAAATACTCAACATTTTCTCCCTTCCTCCCTGATTGGCGGCCCCTCGCCGTCTCTCTCTCCCACTCCCTCACTTTCTTTATCCTCTACTATTTCCCTTCCCACTGTCCCTCTACACCCCTCTTCCTCCATACTTTCATCAACCAATCCTTTTCACCCCTCCCGTCATTCTAATTAAACCGCAATTCGGTACGGTCATGGGTATTTGCACTTTCGACAAGAACAGCGAAGCTACTTGTGCCATTCAAGGCAAACTTGATTTGCCCGTGTGTAATACCTGTCTTGTTTCATTGTCAGTTTAACAATGCTTCACTGCCGTGGACATTCTTAGACTGACATGCGGCCTCCGACAATGGTATGTTCTTGGTCCCGCGCAAGAACGCACTAATTGACTGTCGCGTTGAACATGACAGTTGCTACAAACAAATGACTTAAGCGTTCGATCGAAAGCATGGATTTGTCGAATTTTAAGTGCAGTTTTAGTGGTAATGCAGTTCTCACGGTTTTCAGTACAAGACCAACTTCACGTGTTTACGGATGGTTCGTTTAGGGTCGGGTGCAGCGGATCGTATGATATTCAGCAAACGATACACATTTGACGCTCTATGTGGTTTGACAGTTGGTCTCGAATGAGGTGCACATGTTGCAGTTTGGGGAGTCATCAGACATTGGGATATACAATTAGACGCCAAAAAGAGAGCCACGACTGCTACAGACAATTGCTTTAAGGTAGGCTATGTGTGTAATGTTGTTTTAGAACGGCAACTGTTGGTAGTACATTACATTAGTTGCCATGTGGTACATGCAGTGTCGACATTCTGTATCGCTAACATGCATAGTCAAACCAGCAAGGCATTACGGAAGACAAACATTATCATCATTATGCATAACTGTTAGCATCGTTCTACTGTGAATATAATTACACAGATAATACATTTCTCATTAATCAAAACATTACTTGGCAACATAGTTTATATGTAATGAATGGATCCACTTGCTGATTTGCGTCGATGTAAATCGTAGGTAAGCATTGTATTTATTTATCAAAGAAAATAACTAATAATGTTTTAATCCACCTGTGTTTATTATTTTAAATTATGAATTCTCGTATATCAAGGCGAGTTATATTATTCACTGTTGGGTGTACTGCATTGTGTATCTGCGTTTAAAAATAATGCCTTATTTAATTTTATGAAGGAGGAAATGTCGGCGACGCCATATTGTTGCCCAACTTCCGCTATAGAACCATGAATCTGGTTAAGTCTACATTAATAATTATAGTTATGCATGTTAACATGTTTTATGTATGATATGATATAGCATGACATATAAGCGAAGTTGTAATGTAATGCTACAAAATAAATAACGTCAGATATATCAGCTTACGTGTTTTACAAGTTGACACCACAATTTCACCAGCTAAGGCTCGGCATGGGTTTATAAGCAAACAAAATGGCTACCTACTGCAACTGAGTGTTCCGACCGCACGTGGCGGAAGGGGTTACCAGTGACGCTCATCCTATGGAGGTCACAACCGGTGCGGCGAACCGGGGTTTGGGCCAGGTAATTTCCCTCCCATAGGAACACTTCCGGCGGAAGTCGGTCAGTTGTGAGGGAGTAAGGATTGTGACCAACCGTGCCAGGGAACGTTATGAGGAGCAACCGATGAGGTACCCCTGGCCGAACTAGTTACATTAGATTGTACTACAGGCTATATACCCAGTGTCTCCCACTTCCTCATTCCCTCTCTTTTGTTTTTCAAAGTTTTTTTCTTGTAGGAAACAGTTATACTCGCAACAGCACATTGACTTATTTTAAGGTATATTATAAATGTTTTAACAGCTTTAATCGTACACAACTCAGCCTCACGGTAAGCTTTAGTTAATTTGTTGTACGTACGTAAATATTATTGAAAGATATAAAAATGCTTGAACTCTCTTACATTTCAAATGTGGAACGTCCACGCCTAAGTATACGTCGCCTTGTATGTAACTACAAGGGGACGTACCTAATTATATGTTGGAATTATATTATGTTGAATTAAAAAATATTTATTTTAATATCTGTTGATATATTTCATGATTTGTTTCATTCTATAGTAATAATTATTATATTTTTCGTATATCGCGCTTATCCAAATAACTGTTTTGGCTGGAATTATAATTGTAAAAGAATTAATACCATGAATAAAATCATCAATATTTTATTGATAGTAAATTTTTAAGATACAATCATTTCTACTATGCAAAATAAACTACATTGTCTTTAGTCATCAATAAGTAAATAAATATAACTATGGTATATTAATAATAGTACATTGAATATATGAATATGTAACTGCGATCATTCATTGTTAAGATACCTTTAAAAATTAGTTTGCATAAGTTTACACAGGTATAATATTACCTAGAATAACCTTTTCTTTGAGATATTCATTATTATTATTAATATTGTTTCTTAATAATTAAGAAACACAGTTAATACAAATACCCAGTCAGTATAATCGTGTACATTACCAACCTTTCATACGTGTACATAACACCTGCATCAACAAAACAACTATTAAATACACATAACAAAAATGTCGAACATACTTTGAACTTGCATAGTTTTCTTTTTATTATATATAATGTAGGATTATACATACATTATTCATTATTACACACAAACACACACACACACACACACACACACACACACACACACACACACACACACACACCACACGGACACACACACCCCACACAGACAGACACACAGACACACACACACACACACACACACACACACACACACACACACACACACACACACACACACACACACACACACACACACACACACACACACACACGCGCGCGCGCACACACGCACACACACGCCCGCACACACACACACGCCCGCACACCTAGCGAGTATTTTATTGAAGATAACGAACTAGAGGACATTTTGGATAGTGTTAGACGATGCTACATGTTCTGGTTTAATAATCATAACTCATGCTTGTAGGAAACAGTTATACTCGTTTTGTCATTTTTTTTTGCAAAAACAATCTTTGAAATTATGTGTTGGGCAGCTATAATGACGTGATATGAAGAGTTCAAAACCACAACTAGCAGGCTTGTCCATAAAAATGAGTTGATGCATGCTTTTACAGATCGTGTACTAATTATTATGTATTCCTGTCAGTTCATGTACCTGTATATTAATTTTCTAATAATACAGTTGTGACATAATACAGTTGTGACTGATTGCAGTCAGAATACTGTGTTTTAATGCAAAAGCACTGCTAAATGTTTCTCTAAACCAATTTTTTTTCACTTGTACAGTTTAGGGTAATGTCGGTTCAGTGTTGTGTGTGGTAGGTTCATACCCTGCTGGTGTTCTTTATGCAAACACTACATGTTGTGTGCACACACATTGATTCCATTTCATCAGTTCAGGTGGTTTTGTGATATCTTAGAAATGTATTAACTGTAGTCAAACTTATAATGTGTGTGTGTGTGTGTGTGTGTGTGTGTGTGTGTGTGTGTGTGTGTGTGTGTGTGATTGTGTCGGTGTGTGGGTGTGTGGGTGTGTGGGTGTGTGGGTGTGTGGGTGGGTGTGTGGGTGTGTGGGTGTGGTGTGTGGTGTGTGGTGTGTGGTGTGTGGTGTGTGGTGTGTGTGTGAGAGTGAGTGAGTGAGTGAGTGTGTGTGTGTGTGTGTGTGTGTGTGTGTGTGTGTGTGTGTGTGTGTGTGTGTGTGTGTGTGTTTGTGTAAGCAGGAATATGAACTTCGCCTTGATAAATGTTGCCAAACAAAGAGGGATTAATATACGTCAGAGTTCTGCCAAGTCATCAAGTTAAATACAACAATCATAACTCTTGTAGAGATCAGCTTAGAATATGTTGAGGACTGCAGTAATGATATTAAGAAGTCAAGGGGTAAGTAAGGCCCATATCCCAGTGTTGCAATGTTGTACGCGTTTAATGAACTATATCAACAAAGTAATGTTTGCCATTTATGAAATGTTTTGACAATTATGTTTCAGTAAATTTGAATCTTTTTTCCAAGGGAGTGGAATTGCTTTTGTGTAAATAACATGTGAACGTTCACAGCAGAGAGGTTAGAGAATAAATATAAAACTATATAGTAATATGTTACGGTTGATCTAATTTCTTAGTTGCTCTGTTACATATAAATAAGAAAAATCCATATAAATGAAACCATGACCATACATTCTGAAATCCCTTCCACATTTATATAAAACCGACATTTGTATAATTCTTACTTCACTACGCCCACTCATTCTTCTAGCCATACATTTATTTTTGGGATCTAGATTGCCTTGGGAATGGAACATAGCAACAGGAGGTCATGTTTATTAAGTAATCGTTTTTATGGGTTCAACACACATTAATGTTGTACTTTTACACAAAAACCTATATTACTAGTCACTACTCAACCCCTGGCACATACACATATTGTGCACAGATAGGCATTAGCATTCTGCATTTGTTAACATAAATTGATATTAAGGATAAAATATCAGAAGTTCAAGAAGTTTTCAGAAGTGCCCAATTTCTAAAATCGATTGATTGATGGTGACCTTGGATTAATGCAAACTACACCAGTTCGCTTTTCAACTCTACGACAGGAATAATCATAACGGGGAGATGCAGGGCTTTCTAATTATGTAAAATTTAAGTGTGTGTGTGGATGGTGTAAAAATCGATCTGTTAGAGAGATCTGCCACTCCCCTAATATATCAGTTACATATATGTAATGCTGGACTAGGAAAGAAATAACCACTAACTCTTGCACTTCTATATATCTGATAATTTATTTAACAAGACATTTGCCACAGTGGCAACAACCGATGGATAAACAAATAAACTTATCCTCATGACATGTATAGTTTGTTGTAAAAGTTCACATCATGTAAACTAATAAAATGTATGCCATGAGAACACGCAATATTTGTATATAACAATAACATGTAGGTAGGTGCATACTATACAATGAAGCAAGATGGACCGAAATTGAAACAAATAATGTTTACCTTAACATTTAAAATAAAATTACTACATATGACTGATCATAACAATTGTGTTACAAGAAATCAAAACAACATCACAATTATAAAAGCATGCAAGTTATAATGTATACAGTGTACCAAGCTTTATCATAAACTTACGACGTATACAAAGCATATAATAAACTAAACAATAAATAATAAACTAGTGAATGAAAAAGTGATACCATCATAAAGATGGTAGTCGTTCATACATTTTACCACATTAAAGAGTCAGAAATTAAAATGTATACTAAAATACTGCTGCACTGATCCTGATGATAAATAAGTTGAGCTTCTATAAAACAGTTTGTCTCGCATGCACAGTTATGTAAAATATAAAATATAAATAAAAATTATGTGGAAGTATACAATACTATAAGTGGAAGTATGCAACACTATCAGTGGAAGTATAGAATACTGTCAGCGGAAGTATATATAATACTATCAGTATACAATACTATCAGTGGAAATACACAATACTACATTCAATGTATTCTGTTGGTGCTACACAGCTTTGGTTGAGGGTCAGAGTTCCATTTGTAGACTCACTTTTGAATATTCAAAGAAACAGTAGGTCCATTACAAAAGATCACAGTACAGACCCTCAGTCTCAATGGCCCCTCCCCGGCACATACCTCTGGAATTATGCAATTTTTTTCAGAATAAATTCATAATCAAAACTTGTAATTTACATCAGTTTGCATAGACCAGTGGCACTTCTTGGCAACATATTGGTCATAATGTATCAGGTACAGACACGAAAACTAACTAGTTTTAAGCTATTTCATTTACATGTAATTCATATGATTAATACGGCATTCGGCCGATGTTCTTAAATTTACCCGATGCGATTCAGCCCTTCTGCTGAAACTGTAAACTTGGTGAGAGATGCCATCTACTTCCGTCCACATGACCAACTTGGTTGTCGATTCACGACGATGGACCCTTTTCAGCAATGTTTGATGCACTCCCGGCTGAGTGCAGCCTCCGACTGCTGTGACGATTCGGTGAGTATGCTCGCTTTGGATATGCCCCCTCACTTGGATATGCCCCCTCACTTGGATACGCCCCCTCACTGGTCAGTCTGTCTGTGTCCTGTTGACCACAGAAGGGTAGTGAATCAGACAAGAGGTCATCATGGCATCAGTTTGGAATGCTATGCCAACTATTTTCACTTCTAAAACTTTACTTTGATCTTCTAAGGCATCTGTAAAGATGCTTATTTAATTTACGGAAGCATTTTTGCTGTAATTTATTAAATATTTAGTTTTAATTAATTAATTAATTTCTAAGTGTTATAACTGAATGAACTGCTTTTATGTATTTATTTTGCACTATAATTTGTTATTATAAACGAATGTCATTAAATTATGTATTTATATAGTTACATGTTTTCTTATTTCGTATTATATTTTATGTTAAGTACTAAATTGCTGTGGATATGGAACTATACAAAATAAATATTATTATTTCACATCACAAATCGTGTTTCTAGTTCATAGTGTATGAACGGATTAAAGTGGCTTCCTTGATTAAATCCAATTTTTTTGGTGTCCAAATAAAAATATGTAATCTAAATAAATTTATTTAATATATGTCAGTGATTTAATGCTCTAAAGTCTTCCGGGTTTTTGAGAGAATAAGAAAGCCAACAACAGGAAATAGGACAATCACATCGTGATGCAAGAATATTTGAATTGAATATTCTGCAGCAATTAAATAAGTAAGCAGTTTTTCAATTGATTTTATCAAAGCCACACTTTAAAATCACAGACACAATCTTGCATGTGGTAATGAATACTTTGTAGATTTGGTTTCTGTAAAAATAACTGAACACGAGATGAAAGCAAGATAGATTACAATCGAGTCCACCTTTGCACCATTGCACTATTACGCCCCAGAATACCATGCTAAGATGTCATCACAAGCTGTCAGCTTGTCAGCACAACAAGCTGTCAGCATCACTCCCTTACCTGCATATCAAACTCTCCCGCCGGAGTCGGAGTTCGGGAGCGGTTCAACAGGACATCACTAGATGGCGTAGTAGGTCGATGTGAATCACTTTGGCACAGAACCTGTCGAGAAACAATGTCATATAGCAACAACTGTGTCGATTATGAACACAGGTTGTCTAGCTGTTGAAATACCAGACATTTGTCTCTCATATGTCAGCGTAAAGCAAATGTAACTTCAAGTCTTCAAGTATTTACTGCTAAAACGTGATGTTTCACTATACTGCAGTTGTAACGTGACTGTGTGCTAAAGTAGTAAGTTAATAAAATAAATATGACAAATAGACAAATACAATTAACTGTATATTTTAAGTGTACATTAAAACGATGAGTAAATTAATAAAATAAATATAATAAATAGATACAAATTATTTGTACATTGAATTTCACGGTCATGCAATGTAAAGGATACCACACTGTGAGCTAAAATAATACGTTAATAAAATATTAGAATAAATAGATCAATAAAAGTATTAGTACATTAAATAAAAAAACAGGTAGTCCATGAATGATTAACACTAAAACAACCTACTACAATGTCAATGTCTGAATGACTGGGATGGCGTTAACAATTTTGCATTAAAAACAATTACCAAGAAGACACTCAAATACACAGCCACCCCAAATAATGCCCCATGAAACATTAAATGAAAACAATTGGCCCAATGATTTGAGAGCATAGAGAAAAATAACACCCAACGTGGCATAACTGACGAGGAAACTATCTTTGTGGGACGGAACAAGGGAAAGGATGTATAAAGCACTGAAGGTCAAGTGAAGGTCACCTGTTCAAGGTTATTCAGCTTCCGTTGCAGCTGCTGGATGCTGTCATGTGACACCTGTCTCCGACTCTCCATCACCTCAGCGTGACGACTCATCTTCTGCTCAAGCTCAAGCTGTAACAAACACGTTACAGTGTTACAGATGTAACACCGTTACATGCACTCCTGTGTGTGTTAAAGACATAATCATGTTACAGACACACTTGTGTTACAGACACACTTTTGTTACAGACACACTTGTGTTACAGACACACTTGTGTTACAGACACACTTGTGTTAAAAGACACACTTGTGTTACATACACACTTGTGTCACAGACACACTTGTGTTAAAAGACACACTTGTGTTACAGACATACTTGTGTTAAAAGACACACTTGTGTCACAGACACACTTGTGTTAAAAGACACACTTGTGTTACAGACATACTTGTGTTAAAAGACACACTTGTGCTACAGACACACTTGTGTTAAAAGACACGCATGTCGTACAGATACACTTGTGTTAAAAACAAACTTGTGTTACAGACACATGTGTGTTAAAAGACAGGCTTGTGTTACAGACACACTTGTGTTAAAATACACACTTGTGTTACAGACACACTTGTGTTACAGATACACTTGTGTTACAGATACCCTTGTGTTACAGATACACTTGGGTTACGCATGTAAGTGTTACATATAAACTGGTGTTAGACATTATAGACATGTTACAAACATGTTTTTCACACAGACATGTTTGTACACTGATACACGTGAACAATCATTGCCAAGTAATGCAGACAATCTCACAGGTTGTTTTGACACCTCTTGTGATAATAATAATAATTATGTTTGTTAACATAGCACTTTTTAAGTAATTAAATGCCAACCAAATCAAAGCGCTTCACATTAACATGATGTGTTGACTAATAATCTAAAATATAAATGAATTAAATACATAAGCTAAAATCAAATAAATAAACTAAGATAAATAATTAAGTAAGTTAAGATAACAAAATAAATAATAAATATGTTAAGATAAGTAAATAAAATAAATAAAATAGGGTGTAAAAATACAGTTTCAAACAGAACAATTAAAAACCAGTCAATGCTATGAAATATAAACCAGTGCCATCAAGGCATTTAATACAAACGAAATAGATAAGTTTTGAGTTGTTTCAGGAAAGTTGCCAATGTTCCAGTTGACCACTTCACATATGTCTCTACACAAAGGTTCCACCATTGTGTCAGTGACATCTCTGAGACGTTGACAGAACTAGTCACCTTCAGCTGGTATTGTTGTTCTTCAAAGTAGTTAGTGTTTCCCTTTGCCGTTGCGTCCTGTGGCACTGGGGTGTTGACGCCACTCCGGATCTGAAACAGAACACACCAATCATTGATCGGTTCGTGTTGTAAGTTCACAAAAACATTCCATTAACATGTTTCACTCTCAAGATTTCACTCTCAGTGATTCACTCCCGAAGTTCTGACTTAGTGGCCATTGTGACAATGGATGACTGGCCGCTTGAGCGGACAGTGACCACAACAACAATCTTATAATTTAACAGAAATATATCTCAGCCAGGTCCAACAGTTGGGATCTGAACAGAAAACGAGATCCCCATGAACCTTGCCACAGAAACCATATAGTGTTCACTTAATAAAACAAGTAATGTTTAGCAATAGTGGTAGCTTCTAGTATGTCTTGCATCAAGCCTTTATTAATATTATTATTTTAACAAGGAGAATAAACCACGTTTTCAATAAAATATAAAATATAAATTTCGATGACATTTTTCTTCATCGCTGGGAAATGATCGTTTAAAAGTGCGACAAATCTGAAGAAAAAGACAGAAACACAAGCGTGACGAAGCGTGACGACACGTGCATGCATGCGAGCGAGTTACCACGACGAGGGTGTGTTTGAGCACGCTCAGATGCTCCTGCAGGTTCTCCTTCTGGTCGTGGAGCTGCTCCAGCTCCGTGGCCGTCTCGATGCGGGATCGCTCCAGCTCCAGCATCACCTCTGTCACCTCCTGGGCACACGGGCGATAGGGTGACTCACAGATAGGGTGAGAGTGAGATAGGGTGTGGGTGAGATAGGGTGAGTGAGATAGGGTGAGAGTGAGATAGGGTGAGTGAAATAGGATGAGAGTGAGATAGGGTGTGAGTGAGATAGGATGAGTGAGATAGGGTGTCCAGGCAATAGGGTGTCCAGGCAATAGGGTGTCTGGAGGAATAGGGTGACAAGCTGATAGGATGTCTTGACAATAGAGTGACAGGCTGATGGGGTGCCTGGCAAAAGGGTGACATGGTGATAGGGTGTCTGGGCTATTTGCCAATGTAAAATCCCCCATTGCTTCAAAAAGTCAACTATCATTCCTGTTTCAAAAATTCTACAGTCTCTTGTTGAAATGCTTGGTTCTCCAGTTTTTAATTCAATTATCGACCCATTGCTTGACCGATTTCGGTTTGCATATCGTGAAAATAGATCTGTCAATGATGCTGTCTGACAACAGCAGTGATGACAACAAAGTAAGAGATAACAGCAGTGATGACAACAACGTAAGAGACAACAGCAGTGATGACAACAACGTAAGAGACAACAGCAGTGATGACAACAACGTAAGAGACAACAGCAGTGATGACAACAACTTGAGAGACAACAGCAGTGATGACAACAACGTAAAAGACAACAGCAGTGATGACAACAACTTGAGAGACAACAGCAGTGATGACAACAACGTAAGAGACAACAGCAGTGATGACAACAACTTGAGAGACAACAGTAGTGATGACAACAACTTGAGAGACAACAGCAGTGATGACAACAACTTGAGAGACAACAGCAGTGATGACAACAACTTGAGAGACAACAGCAGTGATGACAACAACTTAAGAGACAACAGCAGTGATGACAACAACTTGAGAGACAACAGCAGTGATGGCAACAACTTGAGAGACAACAGCAGTGATGACAACAACTTGAGAGACAACGGCAGTGATGACAACAACGTAAGAGACAACAGCAGTGATGACAACAACTTGAGAGACAACAGCAGTGATGCCAACAACTTGAGAGACAACAGCAGTGATGACAACAACTTGAGAGACAACAGCAGTGATGACAACAACTTGAGAGACAACAGCAGTGATGACAACAACTTGAGAGACAACAGCAGTGATGACAACAACTTGAGAGACAACAGCAGTGATGACAACAAAGTAAGAGACAACAGCAGTGATGACAACAACGTAAAAGACAACAGCAGTGATGACAACAACTTGAGAGACAACAGCAGTGACGACAACAAAGTAAGAGACAACAGCAGTGATGACAACAACGTAAAAGACAACAGCAGTGATGACAACAAAGTAAGAGACAACAGCAGTGATGGCAACAACGCAAGAGACAACAGCAGTGATGACAACAACGTAAGAGACAACAACAGTGATGACAACAACGTAAAAGACAACAGCAGTGATGACAACAACGTAAGAGACAACAGCAGTGACAGAGAACAGAATGAGAAGTGTGAGCCGCGGACCAGGCAGATCAACAGTGTCACTCACTGTTTTGATATCGGCCTTGAGTTCTCGCAGTGTGTCCTCCAATTTATGTTCCCGGCTGGACAGTTCCTCCTGGGATTGCAGCTGGAGGGAAGAGACGGATGGGATCAGGGGACAACAGGGACAGACAGGGACATCGGGTCATTTGGTGGGCCACAACCAGCTGGGCCAGGAGCAGACAGGGACAGGAGTGTTGTCAAAAGTACATAAATGTGTTTTGTACATTCATGTATGTGTGTGTGTGTGTGTGTGTGTGTGTGTGTGTGTGTGTGTGGGTGTGTGTGTGTGTGTGGTGTGTGTGTGGTGTGTGTGGTGTGTGTGGTGTGTGTGGTGTGTGTGGTGTGTGTGCGTGCGTGCATGTATGTGTGTGTGTGTGTCTGTCTTGTGTGGTGTGTGTATGTGTGTGTGTGTCTGTGCGTGTGTATGTGTGTGTGTGTGTGTGGAGTGCGTGTGTTGTGTGTGTGTGTGTGTGTGTGTGTGTGTGTGTGTCTGTGTGTGTATGAGTGTGTGTGTGTGGCACCACTCTACCCACCGGCACCACTCTACCCATTGGCACCACTCTACCCATTGGCACCACTCTTCCCACTGGCACCGCTCTACCCACTGGCACCGCTCTATCCACTGGCACCGCTCTATGCACCGGCACCGCTCTACCCACCGGCACCGCTCTACCCACCGGCACCGCTCTACCCACCGGCACCACTCTACCCACCGGCACTGCTCCACCCAGCGGCACCGCTCTACCCACCAGCACCACTCTACCCACCGGCACCACTCTACCCACCGGAACCGCTCTACCCACCGGCACCACTCTACCCACCGGCACCACTCTACCCACCGGCACTGCTCCACCCAGTGGCACCGCTCTACCCACCGGCACCACTCTACCCACTGGCACCACTCTACCCACGGGCTCCGCTCTACCCACCGGCATCGCTCTACCCACCTGCATCGCTCTACCCACTGGCACCGTTCTACCCACTGGCACCGCTCTACCTACTGGCACCGCTCTACCCAATGGCACCGCTCTGCCCACTGACACCGCTCTACCCACTGACACCGCTCTGCCCACCAGCACCACTCTACCCACTGGCACCGTACTACCCACTGGCACCGCTCTACCTACTGGCACCGCTCTACCCACTGGCACCGCTCTGCCCACTGGCACCGCTCTGCCCACTGGCACCGCTCTACCCACCAGCACCGTACTACCCACTGGCACCGCTCTACCCACCGGCACCGCTCTGCCCACCGGCATCGCTCTGCCCACCGGCACTGCACTGCCCACTGGCACTGCACTGCCCACCGGCACCGCACTACCCACTGGCACCGCTCTGCCCACCGGCACTGCACTGCCCACCGGCACCGCACTACCCACTGGCACCGCACTACCCACTGGCACCGCACTACCCACTGGCACCGCTCTGCCCACCGGCACCGCACTACCCACTGGCACCGCACTACCCACCAGCACCGCTCTACCCACTGACACCACTCTCTCCCCACCGGCACTGCTCCACCCAGCGGCACCGCTCTACCCACCAGCACCACTCTACCCACCGGCACCGCTCTACCCACCAGCACCACTCTACCCACCGGCACCACTCTACCCACCGGCACCGCTCTACCCGCTGGCTTGGTGTAGGAATAAGACGTAACATACCCGCCGCACTATTTCCAAGTGTTCTGCTCTCAGATAGTTGAGTTCGTCTCCGAGCCGATTGGCTCTGCTGTAGTGCACCTGGGCGATGCCTTCAAGGTCTGCAATCTCAGCAGCCGACTTCTCTCTAATCTGACGAACCTCCTGGTGAGTAAACAATGAATTACAAAGGTGGACCATTCAGCAGTGATTATTATAAAGTAATCTAATAATTGCCTAGCGCGTAAAAGACCCGCAGTTAAATTGGTTCACGGTGTTACGAGGCAGCACTGTAAAAGGAATTATTTTTCATTTCATTCTTTATCAAAAGAAACATAACTTAAAACATTGTATAATCTCACCTGTAAATCTTGCGCGTTTGTTTATATTTAAATACTAAAGGAGAATTTGTGTGAGCCGTCTCAGATATCATTTTGTAAGTTGCTCATTAGTTTTCTACAGTTGACCAGCTACACGACAAATTCAGACAGCTTCTAATAATCATTTATTATATGAAAAAGCTGGGTACAAACTTGTCTCTATACTACACTATCTACAAATGTGTTTACAAGACATGTCTCAGTGTCAGTCTCACCTGGTCTCTATACCACACTATCTACAAACGTGTTTAGAAGACATGTCTCAGTCTCAGTCTCACCTGGTCTCTATACCACACTATCTACAAACGTGTTTAGAAGACATGTCTCAGTCTCAGTCTCACCTGGTCTCTATACTACACTATCTACAAACGTGTTTAGAAGACATGTCTCAGTCTCAGTCTCACCTGGTCTCTATACTACACTATCTACAAACGTGTTTAGAAGACATGTCTCAGTCTCAGTCGCACCTGGTCTCTATACTACACTATCTACAAACGTGTTTAGAAGACATGACTCAGTCTCACCTGGTCTCTATACTACACTATCTACAAACGTGTTTAGAAGACATGTCTCAGTCTCAGTCGCACCTGGTCTCTATACTACACTATCTACAAACGTGTTTAGAAGACATGTCTCAGTCTCACCTGGTCTCTATACTACACTATCTACAAACGTGTTTAGAAGACATGACTCAGTCTCACCTGGTCTCTATACTACACTATCTACAAACGTGTTTAGAAGACATGTCTCAGTCTCACCTGGTCTCTATACTACACTATCTACAACCGTGTTTAGAAGACATGTCTCAGTGTCAGTCTCACCTGGTCTCTATACTACACTATCTACAAACGTGTTTAGAAGACATGTCTCAGTCTCACCTGGTCTCTATACTACACTATCTACAAACGTGTTTAGAAGACATGACTCAGTGTCAGTCTCACCTGGTCTCTATACTACACTATCTACAAACGTGTTTAGAAGACATGACTCAGTCTCAGTCTCACCTGGTCTCTATACTACACTATCTACAAACGTGTTTAGAAGATATGTCTCAGTCTCAGTCTCAGTCGCACCTGGTCTCTATACTACACTATCTACAAACGTGTTTAGAAGACATGTCTCAGTGTCAGTCTCACCTGGTCTCTATACTACACTATCTACAAACGTGTTTAGAAGACATGTCTCAGTCTCAGTCTCACCTGGTCTCTATACTACACTATCTACAAACGTGTTTAGAAGACATGACTCAGTGTCAGTCTCACCTGGTCTCTATATTAGACTATCTACAAACGTGTTTAGAAGACATGACTCAGTCTCAGTCTCACCTGGTCTCTATACTACACTATCTACAAACGTGTTTAGAAGACATGTCTCAGTCTCAGTCGCACCTGGTCTCTATACTACACTATCTACAAACGTGTTTAGAAGACATGTCTCAGTCTCAGTCGCACCTGGTCTCTATACTACACTATCTACAAATGTGTTTATCACCTGGTCTCTATACTACACTATCTACAAACGTGTTTAGAAGACATGGCTCTGTCTCAGTGTCAGTCTCACCTGGTCTCTGTCCTCCAGGTTGTGTCTGAGACTTGTCACTTCATCCTCCAGTTGCTGTATCCTCAGAGCCCTGTCAGACGACTCCTGGACACACAACATTACGTGTTTCACAGACAGCAGGGGCAGACTGGCAGGACCAGTGTGACACCGACACCATGAGTATCATGACGTCATGATGCCATGAGTATCATGGTGTCATGCAGAGCCGTAATGTAACGAAGTACTTTTACTTCGTTACTTTACTTAAGTAGAAAAGTTTACTTTTCTTGGGTAACGAAGTACATTTTTTTGGAAGTACTTTTACTTGTAACGAAGTACAAAATATGTGTACTTTATCTAAATGTAGTGAAGTACTCATAATTTCTTTGTTAAATTTGCAAATGTCCTAAAAGCACCTGTCGGAAGCAAGGTAATGTCTGCAGTTAGCATAGATTTATTTACAAACATCAGCCAGAACTTACAACAAAGAGATATGTTAAGTGTCCTGGACTGGCCAGATCAGTTGTACAAACGATTTGCTTTGTCACCTGATGAAGCCAGTGAGATAATTGCAATCTGGGGTCTGGCACTGGTGCTGCTGAGCCTGAAGTGAGTGTTACAAGACTTTCTGACTGGGCCTCTAAGACAACAATGCCCATGTTGTATTTTATTTATTTTTATTTGTAAAAGGAAGACCACAATTACAATTTAACTTTAATTTTAAAATTATATTATAGAATTTATCTTGTATTTTATTATGATTGATGTTCAGTTACTGTTTTAATAATGAATTTATTAGCATTTTTTTTATTTCTCTACTCTGTATTTTATATTTTTATGACGACGAACGCTGCAAAATGAATTTCTCGGTTCGGGACAATAAAGTTTTATTGTATTGTATTGTATTGAATGGCATTGGCCCTGAGATTATTTAAAGCCTTGCATTGAGTAGACATGAAAAACAGCTGCCTTACTTGTCTTCTTGTGTCTTGCACATTGTTGACACAGTTGATTAGCTTTAGATGTTCACTGTGGACTGCACATGCTATATATATCGAAGGCTTCCCGTTATCGCCAACCGCAAACCTGCCGGTCTTGTGGAACCACATCTTTATAATTTCTATTTATTTTTAATATAGATCAGTGTTTGTAACTGTTTAATTTAACTGTTTTTTTATAAATGTTACAATTAGTAATTATTACAAATGAAGACATATTTCAAAAGACACGTTATTATAAGTATTCATCTAGACCGAATGCCTCCTTCAAGTAACACAGGATAAAATTAATCATGCATCCATCTATAACCCACTATGATAAGAACGTTTTAAGAAAGATGTAACACACCTATGACAACGTGAATTACTTCTAGTTCAACTTATGAATACGATGGTTGATGTGGGCCTATTATTAATAAAGCATGGTGTATATACAGCTTGTAGGCCTAGCTGGTGTACGCAGTATTGTCTGCATCATTATAGTTCTTAGTATTAAATATGATATTTTATGCATAGTGTGTACATACTAAATTATAATTGTGAATGTTTTGTTTTATTCACAACAGTGAGAATTAGTTTCAGGGGAAAAGTACTTTTGTGTTTACTTCAAGTACATATTTTTACTTTTTACTTGTACTTCAAGTACATTATTTTAGAAGTACTTTTACCTTTACTTGAGTAGCTTTTTCTAGGGTTACTTTTACTTTTACTCAAGTACAAAATTAATGTACTTGTTACAGCTCTGGTGTCATGTGACACTGATGTCATGAGTATCATGGCGTCATGTGACACTGATGTCATGAGTACCATGGCATCATGATGCCATGAGTATCAATGCGTCATGTGACACAGATGCCATGAGTATCATGGCGTCATGTGACACTGATTACATGAGTATCATGGTGTCATGTGACACTGATGACATGAGTATCATGGCATCATGTGACACTGACGCCATGAGTATCATGGCGTCAGGTAACACTAATGTCATGAATATCATGGTGTCGTGTGACACTGACACCACCAGTATCATGGCGTTATGTGACACCAACATCATGAGTATCATGGCATCACGCACAGTGTTTCTTAACCCATGGTAAATTCTGTGTTAGCAAATGTAGTTTTCTTAATAAATTAAAATTACTTTGGCACATACTGTGTGAAGCTGATTGATCAAAATGTTGTGTTTCACATCCTTGTTTCAAAAGTAAGTTAATTTCTTACAAAACAACCAAATGTTGGATCCTTGAACAATTTGTTCCACAAATAAAATGTAATTTAAGATATTCCTGTCAAACAAAATATACACCCAAAATTGTCCTCAGTGTTGCTTTATATTTTAGTAAAATTGTATTCTTGAGTTGTATAGTTGCCCATAATAAGTGTATATCACATTGTAGCTAAGTATAGGACATATTCGCATTAATACGCTTTCCTAATGCATTAGAAACAGCGTCCATGTTACATTGTGAAATCAAGTTACTCTGACTCTTACTGTCAGCTTTCAGCTGAATGTGTATTTGGTTACTAAGCAGCCAACGTTTTGTTACCATGGATACCTAAACTAATGTATTTAGTTACCAAGCAGTCAACGCATGGAGACCTGAACTAATGTCTATGGTTACTAAGCAGTCAACATTTCGTTACCATGGAGACCTGAACTAATGTATGTGGTTACTAAGCAGCCAATGTTTCATTATCATGGAAACCTATGTTCGTAAACTGGTGAGTTCCTCGCATGACCTTGACAAGGCTGTCATTAATTCATCCTTCTCAGCATCCCTCTTGGCAATCTCTCGCGCTGAGAACACAACAGACAAACACGTCTTTACAAGACTGTCAGTAAATAACGCAAAGTGACGATAAATGGATGAACAACCAGTCAATCTCATTGCCCCCCCCCCCCCCGCACTTCCCTCCCATTAACAATTACATGGTCTAGTGACTGGAGTCTAACTGAAAAAAGAGGAAACACCTCGATATCATAAACGCAGAATGTCTGATATTCATAAATAATAAATTTTAGATATGCACCTAACCGAGAGTTGATTATGAATTTAAATGTAATCACATTAAACTGTTGTATAACGTTAATGACTTAAATTAAATTAATTGCATTACTGAAGTTAATAAATAAACAAGTGAATTGAATTGAACCCGCGCCTTGTGTTAACCCACCAAGATTCTGGATTTTCTCGTCAAGTCCAACAAAGTTCTCCTGAGTCTTCTGTTGTCTCTCAGCCTCCATCTGAAACACACCAGTGATGCACAGGTCATGTGACAGGTGGTAACACTCCACACAGTGTTACTATATTGAAATAATAGCCCCAATAAAAGCAAGCAAATAGAGCAAAATCACATATAACTTATAGAATACATAATTATCATGAGTTTGTGTGTGTGTGTGTGTGTGTGTGTGTGTGTGTGTGTGTGTGTGTGTGTGTGTGTGTGTGTGTGTGTGTGTGTGTGTGTGTGTCTATGGTGTGTGTCTATGGTGTGTGCGTGTGGTGTGTGTGCGTGTATGTGTGCATGAGTGTGTGTCTGTGTATGCATGCATGCATGCACACATGTGTGTATGTGCATGGCATCAATTACGTAAACTACCCACTGCAGTGATAAAACGTGTTTGCAGGCTCTAATCACCACCTGTCTTTGTACAAGCGTGGGATATGAGTGAGTGGTTTCCCTAGCCACCAGGGGGACACAGAGAGAGGAGTGGGGACCAGTGTCCACGCCACTAGACAGACAGGAGCCAGGGCCAGGAGAAGACAGACAGGTTCAAAGTTCACTCTTGGCACTTCAACGAGTAATTAGAATTGCACAATCTAATTTAAAACCTCGTCATGAATGAATCTTTCCAACTGATTCATCAGACTGGACAGGTCAGTGAGGACACTTGAGGAACATCTGCACACACACGCACGCACGCACGCACGCACGCACGCACGCACGCACTCACACTCACTCACTCACACACACACTCACTCACTCACTCACTCACTCACACACACACACACACACACTCACTCACTCACTCACTCTCACTCACTCACTCACTCACTCACACACACACATCACACACACACACACACTCACTCACTCACTCACTCACTCACACACACACACACACACACACACACCAGTTGAGATTTACTTTACGACCTGAAAAAAACTAAAAACAGACAAGTGGCACCTATTTTCAAGCCACGACTGACACCTTTTTTGCTCTTTACTTCATTCTTTTACCCGTCGACCACCAGTCCACCCATATTTCTACCCGTCCACAACAGGTTTTACCCATCCAAATGACGGGTGAACGGGTCTCTGCATAAAGCTATGATATCAGCGTGTGTTGGTAGCACAAGGAATACGTGTGTATTAAAATCCAACGAATGTGGATGAATAAAGCGATTAACAACATATAAGCTGAACAGAAACAAGTACACATGAAGTTAATTCAATGTGTATTTAAATATAATAATTTGGTAAACAATGTTGATGTGTTATAAAGAAAGTGTACATCTAAATGTGTCAACTAAGACGTACTGAAGTATGCTGCAGCTTGTGAAGACAGAAACAGGTTGTGAAAGACGGCATTCAAGGTGCATTCAAGGCAGGAGGGATCATTGCCACAGATCATTTTCAAAACATAAATTCTATGTTTGTTGACAACGGAATCACAAGACCAGTTTCAAAGCAGTGCTAAAATCATTGAACAAAGTGAACAAACTTTGTTGTTAGGCCAAATAGCTTGCGTGTTGATATTTTTATGCTGTTATATATATAGACCCACTCCACTTTTACCATTGTTCGCCAATACATGACTGTACCCAGTTAAAAATAGGTGTTTGTCCAATTGTTTCACCAAAGTCAAATGACTTAGTTGATCAAATTACCCAGCTCACCATTAATCTGAAATGCAATAGGTTTAAAGATGAAATTTAAGAGGGATCTTTAATTATGGCATGTATCCATGCTCTTATGTGCTTCCTTGTTACACTCGATGAAAACAAACACAAATATCTGCTTTGAAAATGATTAATGATTGGAGACAATGTGAATTACTATCGCCACTAGGGGGTGCTAAAGATTGTGGTAGATGACACGGCAGGCATGCACAGGATTAGTACGGACAAGCTACCTTCGCACGTTCAACATTGTCAGTAGCATAACGCAATTCACCCTCTTTCGCAGCAAGTTCTCTGGATACTTGACAAAAGCTGGAGTTAACTGTCATTAACATCTGAAAGAAGTTGGTTCGCGTCACAAAAATTAATGACTGAATCAACATCATTATCTAAACCAACCACATGACCTAGCAACCAGATCCATGAAAAAAGGGCACCAGAAACGTGCAGCTATGAGACATTCTGCTGTATATTTTGACAACAATTTTGGCATTATAAAAACGTATATTTTACAGAAATATCTGTACGATAGTTTCAAATGTTTATCATGCAAGACTAAATTTTTTTTTTAATGACACAAAATAAATGTTGTAACAAAAAGTTAATGTTAGGAATCAGAAATGAAGTATTCCCAGAAAAAAGTTTGTATTAGTTATGAGTGAAATTAGTACTAAATGTATAGTATGCATTAGTAGTTAAACATATATTAGTGATTAGACATAATAATTGTTATTAGTAACAAATATTAGTGATGAAACAAATTGATAAAAACGTGCAGGTTTGTTTTTTGTATGGTCAGACAACGTCTTTTCCTCCTTACATCTGGTAAGTAGCTAAAGGCCAATAGTTTGCCAACATTTCGCCTTCAACCCATTTAAAAAAAAAAAATTAATAGTCACCAACACCAGCACAGAAACGTATGCATAATTGTATTGTGTTTTAATGCAAAAAATCCACTTTTGACAGTCAATTAAATTATTTTCTGGTAGAACAATTAATTAAGCTAATGAAAATGAACTGACGAGACATTGCTAAGATAGATTTAGTAACATTGTTAGAGTTGAGACGAACACAGCTGAATTGGTGCAAAGACGAATTAGTTGCTGTCAATATCTTATGATGTGTCAAGAGCATCTCATTGCTGGAGTCGACTTACCTGCTCCAGTAGCTCCACTTGGCTCTCAGCTGCCTGTAGACTAGAGTGGAGCTCCTCCAGCTCACCAGTGTGCTCTGAAATGTTTCGCCACAAAAACTCACGAGTCTGTTTGGAAATATTCGGGCTGAAATATGTTACAAACTGTCAAAGTGACATGTCTATAATAACAATCACATCTGTAGCAAAATATATAAAATAATACACTGTATGTATATTATGCACCAATTTGCAGATTACAATATAAAAATAATACAGTGCATAGCTACTAATATTCAATAATAATGATGGATCTCACTTAATTATTTTTACAATATCAGTGACAATACTTGTATATGTCACCTACACTTAGTTTTAGTGACAATATCTCACATGCACTTTGTTTTACACTATCAGTGAAGATATCTCACCTCCAATTTGTTTTACAATATCAGTGAAGATATCTCATCTCCAAGTGTTTCACGATATCAGTGAAGATATCTCACATACATTTAGTTTTACAATATCAGTGAAGATATCTCACATACATTTAGTTTTACGATATCGGAGAATATATATCACATACATTTAGTTTCACAATATCAGTGAAGATATCTCACATACATTTAGTTTTACAATATCAGTGAAGGTATCTCACAAAATAATTATAGTTTTTTATATAGCGCTAATTCCCGCAAGGCGGATCGATGCGCTGCACAAGAGATGTACTAAATGTATATTAATAAATAGTAATATAAATTATATAAATTAATATAAATCATATTACTTTTTGGTTTTAAGATGCACTAGTAAACCTTTGTATGTAAATTATATAAATAAATTAAAAATAAATTATACACTGTTTTTAAGATGTATAGTACTAAAACTTGGTATGTAAATTATATAAATTAATCTGAAATTAAAACCTTTACTAAAACTCTGTATGTAAATTTATATACAGGTGTGTATATAGATTTATATATATAGATTTAGATATATAGGTTTAGATATATATATATATATAGATTTATATATATATATATATATATATATATATAAATTAATCTAAAACATAAACACTGATTAAAACGTGTATGACATTAAAAATAAATTCTTAAGCAATGCACATACATTTAGTGTTACAATATCAGTGAAGGTGTCTCACCGTGTACACTGGCCCTGACTGTGGTCAGGTCCCTATCCACAGCCCCCTTCCTGTCCCTCCCCTCATCCAGGGCAGCCTCAATCTGCCGCAGCTCTCCGTCCAGACGCTCCAGCTTTAACCTTCTGCTCTTCACTCTCTCCTCAATCTGCTGCTCCGTTCTGCAACCACAGAAGAAAAGGGTTAAGAGATGTGGTTAAAATTGATCAGTATGTTCAAGTTGACTGAATCATCTCAATTTGAAGTTTCACAGTAAGTGTTAATATGACTGAGATCAGCCTCGCATGCCGGGGAGATCACCATCGCATGCCGGGGAGATCAGCCTCGCATGCCGGGGAGATCAGCCTCGCATGCCGGGGAGATCAGCTTCGCATGCCAGGGAGATCACCCTCGCATGCCGGGGAGATCAGCCTCGCATGCCGGGGAGATCAGCCTCGCATGCCGGGGAGATCACCCTCACATGCCAGGGAGATCACCATCGCATTCCGGGGAGATCACCATCGCATGCCAGGGAGATCACCCTCGCCTCACCTTACTCGACTAAGAACAGCGAGTTATTTTTGTGCGTTGGCTTTCCCTTCCGCCCGACTGTCACTGGCCTACATCTGTTAGTTTGTCATGACAATTGAGTCAAACAAATTATTTATTGACCACAATTAAATTCAAGACTTTTCAAGACTACTTTATAAAATTCAACGATTTCAAGGCCTTGAATTTGGTCCAATCAAATTCAAGCCTTTTCAAGACTTTCAAGGCCCCGTATGGGCCCTGCTGAAGTCACAAGACATCACCTTTTCAGTTGGTGGACCTGACTGTGCAGACCTCGGTGGGTCTCATCCAGCTGAACCTTCTCTCGCTTCAGTTTCGCAACAGCCGTCTCAGCTGTCGTTCTCTCGGCTTCAAGCTCCACCAACTTGGCTCTAGCCTGCTCCACTTGTCGCTTCAGATGCTCCAGTTCTGTCGTCAACTCCTGGACATCGCTCGTGTCACCCTGCAGCTCGCTGTCATCCTGTCGTGAAACACAACAACGTTTGGTCTGTATGTGATTGTTTTCCTCGTGTGTTCTCAGTGAAATGCTCCAATTACTGCTCCACTTACTGTTCCACTTACTACTCCACTTACTACTCCACTTACTGTTCCACTTACTGCTCCACTTACTGCTCCACTTACTGCTCCAATTACTGCTCCACTTACTGCTCCACGTACTGCTTCACTTACTGCTCCACTTACTGTTCCACTTACTGCTTCACTTACTGCTCCACTTACTGTTCCACTTACTGCTCCACTTACTGATCCAATTACTGCTCCACTTACTGCTCCACTTACTGTTCCACTTACTGCTCCACTTACTGCTCCACTTACTGCTCCACTTACTGCTCCACTTACTGCTCCACTTACTGCTCCAGTTACTGCTCCACTTACTTCTCCAGTTACTGCTCCACTTACTGCTCCAATTACTGCTCCACTTACTGCTCCACTTATTTCTCCAGTTACTGCTCCACTTACTCCTCCACAAGAGCAATATTTTAAAATGAATCTCTCTATTTCTCGTCTACTCGTTAAATATTTTTAATATAAGAATAAACATTTTTATAATACATAGCCTGCAGAAATATATTTAGTTAACCTGAGAAAGCATTCTCAGTTTTAATATTCCGACCATACAAAGTTCACGCTGTAAACCAAATTTTAAACATGGTTTATTGCAGAATAAACGCATGTATGCATGCAGAGCCATGCACACAGGACTACCTACACATATATAACATAATTTTGTAGACTATTTTAATGTAAAACAAATTAAACAATGCAGTACCAACTCACAAACTTTACGTACATTTATTAACAACATTTTGACATTACTTCTAACACTAACATTAGTCATGGTAAAAACCAATTCAAACATTAGAGGTTACCATAAAAAGTGCAAATACGTCTTCTTGCACTGCACCATGGGATTGTTCTAGACATCAGTACCATGCTTGATAAGCATGTTCACTTCAATGTTACTTTCTATTAATGCTTTCAACCAAACATTGATATAAAATGCATCAAACTTAGCATAAATGACTGGTCAGTGATATATAGATGACCACTCACCCAGCTAAGATCCTGCTCTTTCAGTTTCCTTTTTGTCTTCAAATCGGTCAGTTTGTCTTCGACCACCTGAAGAACACAGAAGGAGATATCAACACAACAGTGGTGAGCGGTGGTTGCGTGGTAGAGCGCCGGACTGTCAATCGAGGGGACGGTGGTTCAATCCCCCCTACTGACGTTTAAAAACTTAGGCAATTTTGTTCACCCCACATTTGCCTGTGTCTTTCGGAAGAGACACTAAAAGTCGGTGGTCCCTTCTAACTGGTCCATGCCAGGGGAAGTAAAAGATCCCACACAGGGGGTAAATAAATGTGTAACCTGTAGTGGATTCACTAATTCTACAGAAGGACAACTCAAAAAAACCAATGCCAATAATGGTCAGCAAGTTGACCGGTGGCCATTAATGGAAGAAGAAGAAGAAGAATATAAGATGTCTACACTTTTTATTATGTACTAATATTAAAAATTGA
>OZ024854.1:35458533-35461033 GCA_964017155.1 Oasisia sp. SBJ-2009
ACCTCCCTCTCCTTCCCTCCCACCTTCCTCTCCTTCCTTCCCACCTCCCTCTCCTTCCCTCCCACCTCCCTCTCTTTCCCTCCCACCTCCCTCTCCTTCCCTCCCACCTCCCTCTCCTTCACTCCCACCTGCCTCTCCTTCCCTCCCACCTCCCTCTCCTTCCCTCCCACCTCCCTCTCCTTCCCTCCCACCTCCCTCTCCTTCCTTCCCACCTTCCTCTCCTTCCCTCCCACTCCTTCCCTCTCCTTCCCTCCCACCTCCCTCTCCTTCCCTCCCACCTCCCTCTCCTTCCCTCCCACCTCCCTCTCCTTCCCTCCCACTCCTTCCCTCTCCTTCCCTCCCACGTCCCTCTCCTTCCCTCCCACCTCCCTCTCCTTCCCTCCCACCTCCCTCTCCATCCCACCTCCCTCTCCTTCCCTCCCACCTCCCTCTCCTTCCCTCCCACCTCCCTCTCCTTCCCTCCCACCACCCTCTCCTTCCCTCCCACCTCCCTCTCCTTCCCTCCCACCTCCCTCTCCTTCCTTCCCACCTTCCTCTCCTTCCTTCCCACCTTCCTCTCCTTCCCTCCCACCTTCCTCTCCTTCTCTCCCACCTTCCTCTCCTTCCCTCCCACCTCCCTCTCCTTCCCTCCCACCTCCCTCTCCTTCCCTCCCACCTCCCTCTCCTTCCCTCCCACCTTCCTCTCCTTCCCTCCCACCTCCCTCTCCTTCCCTCCCACCTCCCTCTCCTTCCCTCCCACCTCCCTCTCCTTCCCTCCCACCTCCCTCTCCTTCCTTCCCACCTCCCTCTCCTTCCCTCCCACCTTCCTCTCCTTCCCTCCCACCTCCCTCTCCTTCCCTCCCACCTCCCTCTCCTTCCCTCCCACCTCCCTCTCCTTCCCTCCCACCTCCCTCTCCTTCCCTCCCACCTCCCTCTCCTTCCCTCCCACCTCCCTCTCCTTCCCTCCCACCTCCCTCTCCTTCCCTCCCACCTCCCTCTCTTTCCCTCCCACCTCCCTCTCCAACCCACCTCCTTCTCTGTGGCCGTGTCTTCGTGTTGCTCCTCCTCAGCTCCTTGAGTTCCCTGGCTGCGTCCTCCCTCTTCCCCAGTAAGTCCCTCTCCACCTCCCTCATGTGGTGGAGCTGAGACTTCTGCCGTCCCACAGCCAGGTCAAGGGCTTCCAACTCAGCCCGGCGGTCCTACAACACACGGTCCATGGTCTCACTGGAGGGTGACTTAGAGACCCAGAGAACAGTCACTGGTCTCACTGGAGGGTGACTTAGAGACCCAGAGAACAGTCACTGGTCTCACTGGAGGGTGACTTAGAGACCCAGAGAACAGTCACAGGTCTCACTGGAGGGTGACTTAGAGACCCAGAGAACAGTCACTGGTCTCACTGGAGGGTGCTTAGAGACCCAGAGAACAGTCACTGGTCTCACTGGAGGGTGACTTAGAGACCCAGAGAACAGTCACCGGTCTCACTGGAGGGTGACTTAGAGACCCAGAGAAGAGTCACTGGTCTCACTGGAGGGTGACTTAGAGACCCAGAGAACAGTCACCGGTCTCACTGGAGGGTGACGTAGAGACCCAGAGAACAGTCACCGGTCTCACTGGAGGGTGACTTAGTGACCCAGAGAACAGTCACCGGTCTCACTGGAGGGTGACTTAGAGACCCAGAGAAGAGTCATTGGTCTCACTGGAGGGTGACTTAGAGACCCAGAGAACAGTCACTGGTCTCACTGGAGGGTGACTTAGAGACCCAGAGAACAGTCACCGGTCTCACTGGAGGGTGACGTAGAGACCCAGAGAACAGTCACCGGTCTCACTGGAGGGTGACTTAGTGACCCAGAGAACAGTCACAGGTCTCACTGGAGGGTGACTTAGAGACCCAGAGAGCAATCAATGGTCTCTCTGGAGGGTGACATAGAGACCCAGACAACAGTCACTGGTCTCACTGGAGGGTGACTTAGAGACCCAGAGAAGAGTCATTGGTCTCACTGGAGGGTGACTTAGAGACCCAGAGAACAGTCACTGGTCTCACTGGAGGGTGACTTAGAGACCCAGAGAAGAGTCATTGGTCTCACTGGAGGGTGACTTAGAGACCCAGAGAACAGTGACCAGTCTCACTGGAGGGTGACTTAGACACCCAGAGAACAGTCACTGGTCTCACTGGAGGGTGACTTAGAGACCCAGAGAGCAATCACTGGTCTCACTGGAGGGTGACTTAGAGACCCAGAGAACAGTCACTGGTCTCACTGGAGGGTGACTTAGAGACCCAGAGAGCAATCACTGGTCTCACTGGAGGGTGACTTAGAGACACAGAGAACAGTCACTGGTCTCACTGGAGGGTGACTTAGAGCATTTTGCTGTAATTTATTCATTTTTTTTGTCGCAATTAATTAATTGAACTTCTTTTATATCTCTATTTTACATTATAATTTATTATTTTAACTTTTAAACTAACAACATTAATTTATGTATTTATATTGTTTAATTTGTCTTATGTTCCTGTATGTGTCTA
>OZ024854.1:35468533-35483533 GCA_964017155.1 Oasisia sp. SBJ-2009
AATGTCCAACGAACAGGCGAACGAAAGCGATTTCGCCGTGCTTCCGGCAAATAAACGTAGACTTAACTGACAGCATTCAACACGACATTTTTAGAAGTACGTCAACAGCCCGCTCGCGCGCGCTGTTGACGGAAATGTATAACACGAAATAAACCGACAATTTGAAAATCAATAAATGCAGAAATTTTTGCAAAAATACTACGACCTAGCCTAGATTGCAGACAACAGATGTGGTTTTGTTAGCGACCGACCGCGCACATTGATACATGCATTCCCATGTGCGGGCCGTCCATCATACGATAGCATTCCGAAGACGTAATATGAAATTGTAATCGCACACACGACGCGACGAAACTGCACCGACGATCACAACGAAACCGCGTTGTGTTATGGCAGTATCACATGACCCGCGTTAAACACGCGTGGACAGTAGTGTTGAATCGCGCCCATAGCTATCCCATTCCCAGTCACCTCCGCGTAAACAAGGGTCCCACGTTTAAATCTGATGTTCTACCTCTCCGGATACCAAAGGGACTACGACAACCTAAATACGCAATCAATGAAAATGCTCTCTTTGCATCGCACTCTCTCAACCAGCCCCGTTACACATGTTCCTCGATGATGTCAGTTTTCAAAACGCAACACCGACGGCTTCACCGACGAACCACCGAATGAAACACGCTCGAGCAGTTGCGATATTAATTTTCTCGGAAGGAAGAACGAGTTCGGAAGAGACCTGGCGCCTGCGACCACCGCTCCGGTTCACGCGTGATCGCCCACAGCGCTACGATCGCGTTGCCGAGCGATCGATCGATCGATTCTCGCACCTGCCCGCTGCCGTGATTTGCCACGAGAGCGCGTCGACGTCTAATCGCTCGTCGTCTTTTCAGGGCGGTTCGTCTTTGTTCGGCGGCGCGGTCTCGCAGAAAGGGAACTGCGCCATCTTGTCACCTTGCAGGTGGACATCGCGACAAATTAGAGACGATGCGTTGTTGGCTTTGATAAACGCATCTGTGTAGTTGGCCGCGAGTCCGACACACGACTACTGGTCGAATAAGGGGTGTGTAAATGCCACCCGAGAGAGGCGGCATGACGAAGCGGGACGGATCAAACGAGAATCAAAATGCAATAAACAAATGGGGACCGTTTCACTAAGATAAAGGGCTCTTAAGAAAAACTCGTCTTTAAATAAAATCGTTTTTTTAATTAAACGTTTCTTAAGCAAATATAATTTGCCATATTACTGACGACACTATTTCCTTGGCACACCAGCACCGATGTCCTGCTGGAACTTCGTGGAGTTGACAGCTTTTAGTCACGATCACTGTTACGGATCAACATTTTTAATCGCAAGATCGGGTTTAAGAGCTCTTAAGACCGTTAGTGAAAAGGTCTCCTGGTTAGTCTTTTGATTGGCTAATAACACTTGGACGCTAAATAGTCAAGTCGTATACAGAACTCTGAAGCCAACCGTGGACACGAGAGCATCATCGCGACAACACACATTACAAACCAGTCATACGTGCCTCTGGTGTATAGAAATGTACAGCAGCTTACTAGCAAAAACAACCCAGTTGAAATGCCGAAAAATTGGCAGTCGAATTCCAGATGTTTTAGCACGATTAAGCTGACCAGCGAATGACGGGGACGGCTCAATACCGCTGACCCGCCCACCACGGCGCAGCCAGGCCGAGAATCCAATTCAGATGAACATTCTGACAGCCAGATGTTACAACGACACGTCAGATATGCGCTGGTTTTGCCAGAAATCTGTCAGAAATGCTCCAGTTTTGCCAGAAATCTGTCAGAAATGTTCCGTTTTTTTACAGACAGACACCAATGGTCTTAACTGCGTTTTGGTCATCTTGGGTACACATGGAATCAGAAAGTCGTTCATGTAAACGCCCAGCCATCGCGACAGTATCCGACACCAAGGCTCATATTTTCGCTGTTCCACTAACTTACTTATGTTGATAACTTCTTTCCATATGACCATCCATCGGCGTAAAACAGCAACACGATGTACAATGCGATTAACTATTTCCTAGACGTAGGCGTACGTATTAAAACGAGCTCGCTGTTCAACAGTTATGTGACGACAACATCGAGTTGTTGCTACGTAATTACAATTAAAATATGTACACCGTCACACAAGGGAATCTACGTTTCTGCACGCATGCGTTGAAACAATGCTACCGTTCACTTCCGGTCTCGGTGACGCACGTGCACTACGGTTAGCTGCCAGTGCCCATGCGCGGCGAGTGACTAGTAAGTAGAGTATGGTCGGCGGCGAGGCGTTCCAATACCGACACTGTGGCAACTGTGGCACCTTCGACTCTTTGGCAGTAGAAGTTGTTATGTTACACAACTAAGGAATGTATCGTCGATGTTAAGTGTGAATGAATGGCTGAATGATTGAGTGAATGCATGGATGAGTGAGTGAGTGAGTGGGTGGGTGGGTGTGTGAGTGAGTGAGTGAGTGAGTGAGTGAGTGAGTGAGTGAGTGAGTGAGTGAGTGAGTGAGTGAGTGAGTGAGTGAGTGAGTGAGTGAGTGAGTGAGTGAGTGAGTGAGTGAGTGAGTGAGTGAGTGAGTGAGTGAGTGAGTGAGTGAGTGAGTGAGTGAGTGAGTGAGTGAGTGAGTCTTCGTTTGTTTGTTTATTTGTTTATTTGTTTGTTTTTTGTTTGTTTATGTGCTTGTTTTTTTTGTTTTTTTTTTGTTTGCTTGTGTGCTTGTGTGCTTGTGTGCTTGTGTGCTTGTGTGCTTGTGTGCTTGTGTGCTTGTGTGCTTGTGTGCTTGTGTGCTTGTTTGCTTGTTTGCTTGTATGTTTGTATGTTTGTATGTTTTGTATGTTTTCTTGTTTTTCGCGCACGCGACTTTGTGCCATGTTGCTACAGGACTAGGAAACGAGACGTGGCCGTTTCGAATGTGTTGACAATAAGAAATACGCTAAGTTCTACAACTGGCACCTTTCACTGACACGCCAGGATACCGCGGCACGGACACCACACGTACAGTTTAACTACAACCGACACTGGTGCATGTACGCACGGATTTTACATAAACACAATAAGAACCTGCATACGGACACTACTGCATTAGCATAGTCTCGTGTCGACCCTACAACTATTCCCACGTGACCACAGCGCATTTTCTTTCACCTACACCATCAGATACATTTACCTGACCATTCTCATTGAACTTGAACAAATACAAACGTTTCTCACACCGTCTGGCAACACGATAAGTACAGGTGTGTAGTAGTTATACCTTTGTCACTGACCCTTCTTTGCCCTACGTGTCCACCATCTGGTCAATCGACGGGCCCCAGAAACCCAGTTCTCTCGCGCTGGTAGGAACCAAACGGTCTGGTAAGAACCGTACGTTTGACACACGCGGCACGTTACATACAATCTCCGGCACTGTCCAATCCGAGCTGGTGAAGTTCTTCCCTTTTCTTCCGCGACTACAACATCACGGTGGTTCGGACAAGAAACATCGCACGTCGTGCCTACCAGTTCCACGAATGCGGACCATTCCAGAATCCACACCCTTTGCGCTCGCTCGCGGGACAGAACAGCCCCGTGTGCCAAGACCGGGTCCGTCTCATAAATGCGAGAAGGTGCCGTCGGAGATGTCGTGGAACAGCGAGTCGGTGTCCTTGTGCCAGGGCGAGGCGAGCAGCGACTTGCGCTCGGCCTCGTCGTCCCAGTAGATGACGGGGATCCCGGAGCGTCCTCCCCCGCCGGCGCCGATGCCGACGATGCAGTCGGTGAGACACGGGTCGTTGACGTCGCTCAAGTCGCCGCCGACACAGTCGCTGTAGACGTCGCAGCGCAGCTTGTCGTAGAGCGGCGGAAGTGACGTCTTGGCGAGGCGCTCGTGCACCGACGTGTACAGGTCGTCGGGCGCCGCGTTCGGCAGGACGACGACGTTACGGGACGGCTGGAGGGAGCGCGCGTAGCTGCTGTAGGACGGAGGCGGACGCGGAGACGGGGACGGGGATTGCGATGGAGGTATCGTCGTCGTCATCGTCGTGGCGCGGTGGTTCTGGAATATCTGCTGGATGCCGGGCAGCTTCGTGCGCTCGCTGTAGTCGGGGCCGCGCAGCAGGAAGCTCTGGATGGTCGGACACTGCTGCGCGATCGACGTCGCGTTCGCCGACGTCGTCGTCGGCGGAGTCGCGAACGACGAGAACGACGGCAGCAACGATTGGTCGGCGTCGGCGGTCGCCAAGTGACCGTTCATGCGCGCCGGCGACACGGTGACGTCACCGTAGCCGTTCGTCAGACGCACCTCGCCGCCGCCGCCGCCGCCGCCGCCGCCGCCAGGGTTCGGCGCGATCGTCACGTGCGCCGTCACCTCGCCGTTGTGGCCGATCATCGCGTGCGCCGTGACGCGCTTCTCGGCGCAGTACGCCTGCGCGACGACGCGACTGCTGCACACGGACGCGTGCGCCGACACGGACATGTGACCCGGCTGGCCGCGCGACGTCTGGCCGCCGTCGGGCGGTGCGACGCCGTCGTCGTCGCTCGCGCGCGTCGGCGACGCCGTCGCGCCCGGCATGCAGCAAGCGCACGCGGCGGCGTCGGCGCGGCTGCCGCTTCCGGCGGCGAGCGCGTCGCACTGGATGCGGTGCTGGTGGCCCCAGAGGTTCTCGCGCGTCTTGAACGTCTTGCCGCAGCCGCAGCGGAACGGCCGCTCCGTCGAGTGGATGCGCTCGTGCAGGCGCACCGCCGACGAGTCCTTGAAGCGCTTGCCGCAGATGCTGCAGCCGCACGGGTACTCGTCCGTGTGCCGGTACAGGTGGTGCTTCTTCAGGTGCACCTTCAGCTTGAAGCCGACGTCGCACGCGTCGCAGCGATACGGCCGCGTCTCGCTATGCTTCAGCAGGTGGCGCTCGTAGGCCGTCGCCGTCGAGAACTGCTTCACGCAGCGCTCGCACGAGAACCGCGACTGCCTCGTCGGCGTCGGCGCCGGCGCCATCGGCTTCGTGTCCGGCTCGTGTTCCGTCGTCGTCGTCACCGTCTGCAGGAAGGCGCACGCCTGCTGCAGCTCGGTCGTCGCCGGCTCCTTCTTCACGATCAGGTAGGCGGCCGGCTTGCCCGACGGCGGCGCCTGCGGCGACATCGTCGCCGGCACGGCGACCAGCAGCGGCAGTCGGGGGCGCTGCACCGGCGCCGCCGCCTTGTCCGACAGGTCCCTCGGTGGGTCCGCCTTCACGTACGCCTCGGTCTTCACGCACGACCCGTACACCGCCAACTGCGGCTTCTGCTGCTGTTGTTGCTGCTGCGCCTGCTTCTGTTGCTGCTCTTGCAGTTGCTGGCGTATCCGCTGGACGTGCTCGTCGAGGGCGACGCCGCAGGTCTTGCTGCGGTTCTCGTGGTGCCAGAGACACTCGCTCGTCTTGAAGGCCTTGCCGCAGCGCCGACACACGTACGGACGCACGTCCGAGTGGATGCGCTCGTGCGCCCGCACGGCCGTCGAGTCCTTGAAGCGCTTGCCGCACACGCGACATTCCTCCCGCAGTTCAGTGCTGTGCTTGAACAGCTGGTGCTTCTTCAGGTGGTACCTGCGGCACACGACAGAGGGCGTATACTATATAGGGTACGTCGGTGAGTGGCGGCGTCATTTGTGCACATGTGTATGCAAGCATAAAGTCACGTGTATGTGTGTAATTGTAATTGTGTATTGTTTCAAGCATGCACGCATACATACATACATACATACATACATACATACATACATACATACTTACATTGCATACATACATACATACATACTTACATACTTACATATACGTATATGCTTGTACACAAACATGCACATGCACTTGCTAAAATACGTGTATATATATATATATATATATATATATATACATATATATACACACACATTATATATATATATATATATATATATATATATATATATTATATATATATATATATATATATATATATATATATATATATATATATATATATATATATAGTCGGGTCACAAACACACACCGCATAGCAAACATTGACATCTTCGGCTCGTAATTGTGCATGGCAGAATTATCATATTTGGCTATTTTTCATAACAACGAACTTGCATCGTAATTGAATTAAAAAATAATAAACTGTATAAGGACAGTGACTTTCGATTTGCCGAAATGTCTGTTTTGTAGTTTAGTCATAGGATGCAGAGTCCAGGAAACGAAATAGCGATCTCAGCACTGGAACACACTAGTGTATGCTCTATACGCATACTTTCTGCACTTTCCAGTCAACATACAATAGTTTTCACAAGTAAACCACATGGTGACACAATTTTATCATTCGATTTTACCCTGGTTTCTCTCAAGCGTACATAGACCGTAAATTGACGTCATTGATCTGACGACCAGATCTGCTGAATCTTAAACAATTCGCCAACTTTGTAATGTTAGCGCGATGTAGACTTAATATTGAGTTTTGGGTATTGTTTTTGCGGGCCTTCCTCATTACACAGAAAACATAATATTCACACATGTGCGGCATCTAGTGTGTAACAATGGAACTACAGCTGTGGGATAGTTTACTTGTGCGCATGCGTCGCGAATAATGTGTATAAACATATGTTGTAAGCTAAAACTTCAGTCAGAAGTCCGGATCAATGCGGACCACAGTCAAGAAAGTCGTATGACTAACTGTTGTAAAGAAAGAAAACATAATACATCGGAAAACCGTGCAACTGTGTTGTATGGTACCTCGGTGTTCGCACGACAAAGAAATCGTTTAAAGGGCTACACCAGTCAGTGAGAGGTTCGCAGTATTAACTTACATATGTATAATATATTGGTTGTACTTAGCAATTGTGCACAAATATCGTTAATAAACAATTAGCTATAGTTTAATGGTAGCAAAAACGTGGTATCTTAGATACAGGGCGCTGCCATCTTGAGACTTATGCTCTAGTGACATTAGCCAAATCGTTTACGTCACAGGGTCATTGTTGAAAAAGGCAAGGATTGGCGGCATCGTCACTAATAACTGTGATAATGACGTAAGCAATCCGCGACGTACTGGATACATCAAATACCACTGGACATACAAAAGATGTTCGAATATGCATGCGCCAGTGACGTAAGCGGTTTACGACACTGACGCATAAGTCTCAAGATGCCAGCGCCCTGCATCTAACATGGAGTATTTTTGGTACAACTACACTATAATTAATTGTTTATTAACGATCTTTGGCAACAATTACTATGCATAGCCAATATATTATACACATGTAGGTAAATGCTGTGAATGTCTCACTGACTGGAGTATTAAAGTCAAGGCTCCAGTTACCCACCTTTCCTTGAAGCCGATGCTACAAATGCTGCACACGAATGGCCGCTCGTCGGAGTGCGTGCGCATGTGGTTCTTGAAGTTCGAGTTCTGCGCGAACGTCTTCCGGCAGATCTTACACGTCCACGACGTGTTCGCGCCGCCGCCACCGCCACCGGCGCCGCCGCCGCCACCGGCGCCGGTGCCGGTGCCGCCGCCTGGCGAGCGTACGCGCGGCGACGACTGCGACGACTCGGACGAGTCCGGCTGTCGGTAGACGTCGGACATGAGGTTCTCGGCCGGGTTGACGACCTCGTGTAGTGCCCGGTGCATCGTCAGGTACTTGTCGCTCGTGAACTCCTTCGCGCACGTCGGACACACGAACGCCGCCGGCTCCGTCGTCCGCTTTCCGGTCCGCGACCGTTTCGCCGCCGATGACGTCGACGATGACGTCGGCGGCGGCGGCGGCGGCGGCGCGCGAGGAGTCGGCGCCACCACCGCCACTCCGGGGTCTCGGGGCGCCGCCGCCGTCGTTTCCCTCGCGCCCCAATTGCGCTCGTCCTCCTCCTCCTCATCGTCCGACTTCCGGTTCGCTTTACGCTTCTTACTCATCGGTCCGTCGTCGGTGTCGGCGGCGTCGAGCGACTGCGACGAGTCCTCGAGCATCGCCTTCCACGCCGGCACCTTTCCGCGCAGGCGACTGCTCTTGCGCACGGCGCTCGCGTCGTCGCCGTCCGGCGAATGTTCACCGCGAACATCCCCTATTATCGCCCGCTTTTCCTCCGCGGCGGCGGCGGCGGGCGCGGCGGTGCCGTTTACCGTCGGCGCCACGGCCACGTTATTTACGTTGACGCCGTCGCACGAGCTGACGGCGACGCCGCCCGAGATCACCTCGGTGACGGCCTTCTTGAGGTCCGTGACGTGCTGCAGCCGCACGAACGGCTGCTGCTTGACGTCGTGCACGCTCATGTGCATCGTGAGCGTGTTGTGCGTGCCGAACGTCTTGCCGCACACGCTACACTTGATCGATGCGCAGCTCGAGTGCGCCACGTCCATGTGGCGCGCGTATGGCGCCTTCTGTCTAAAGCGCCGCCCGCACTGGCACGTGAAACCCGGCTCGGGCGCGGGCGCTGGGGGCGCCACCGTCGTCGGCGTTGCAACTGCGGCGGCCATCATGCTTTCCATTCTTGTCATGCGTGCGCGCGTCGAGGGCGGTCGTCATTAGTCGTCGCTCGTCGGCGTCCGGTCGTGTGACGTCGCGGCGCATCGTTGTAACGGGTTCGACGCGACAGCGGTCGGCGGGCGTATTACAACGGTCATCTGGAAGTAGACAGTGCATCCGTGTTTATATGCGCGCACGCAGTGTGGTTTGTTTTACTCGAAAACACAGTGTAAAACAACGAAATCTCGCTAAGCCAACGCACTGCGACCTGGTGAAATTATTATTAACACTTATCAATTCAAATGTTATTGTAGCTCTTTCATGCAAATAAATCCTAGGCAAATAACGAGAGAATAACTTTGCACAATTTCATATATTCCGTGATGTTTCTTTTACCCGTGAATAAAACAGAGCAGTTGAAAATGTGCATGTAGAAACTCAACACGTGTGCACATTATTGACAAACCGTCTTATACCATGATCAACATGAACGTCTTACGACGTATGTTATAATTCGTATTCAGAACGATATACGAAGTATTTTATTTGTTCTTAAACACTGATCAGCCCTAATTAGCAGTATTATTGTCAGGCAACACACACACACAGCCGACAATAACATCTCGAACGAGTCATTCGTGTAGTAACAGTCTCTTTGCCCTCGGCTAGCCACGCGAAGTGACATGCGGCACTCTCTCACTCCTACCGCGCTAGTGCGTTTGTTCCCCGCAGCGGGTTCAACGTCGCACGGGCGACGGACAGACAGAGGCGACGGAGAGTGCATGGAACCTCGCAACCTCGCCAAACGGTGTTGATGGCAGAGTGATACTATTCTCGTTTGATATCCTTCGTCATAATTATTGGATCATGTTTCGCCTTTTCTTTTATTGCGATTAGTTGTGAAATCATTACTTGTCGTTGTAGCGGGTTTGTTTTTATCTAAATAAACCACACAATGCTCAATATAGTGATTGCCAATGCAACGCGTGTCTAATAAATAATTAAGCGATAGATAACAATAAACCACTTGAAACATGCAAAGCATAATTTATATCGAGTTACATACTATGCAAAGTGTAGGAAATGTCTTCAAGATCTCCGACCTCGATGATGGCAATGATAAAACGAAATGCCTGGAATCATTGTTTCGGTTATCCAGTTTTGTTCGTTCGTTCATTTGTTCGGTTTACACAAAATAACGTTCTATCATATCTAAGTAGGTAAACTTACAATTCATAAACTGACTTGTTAAATAACGCCAATTTCTAAACCTACCTATAGAGAAAAACGCTGATAACACTAAAACAACCAACCTCACACAGGTTGTTAAACATTTACCAAAGTCGACCAGTGGCGCCCCGAGCGGCCACGAGGTCGTACGTAGACTTAAACACGGGCGTGCAATGGCGCGGCGCAGGCAGGACTCATGCTGGCGGATTATTTCACGGACATCGCACTAATGAGTTGACGCGCATCACGCACCGGCCCACCTGAAGCGGGCGCATTGGTCATCGATGTCCGGCCGAGCCTACTAGTTGTGTAGCCGTCGGCGTTGACACGAAGACAACGCGTCCGGGCGTATAGGTCAATCGTGCGCTTTTCCACCAATCAGGACCGGCAGAGCGCGCTTTGTCCGGTCCTGCTGTTTCGGGTGACGTCAGCGTTGGCTATGCATAGATTATACTGTCCAGTTTCTATCTGTATATTATTCCTGGTGTGCATCCATGTCCATAGTAAGCCGCTACAAATTTTGGCTCGCTAGTTGTCTTCAGCATTTGTCAAATGTCAATAATGACTAAAAACCTTTGTAATTTACATATCATGGACACAAAAACAAAAGGCGATAACGAGCGTTCCCCATTAACTAAGTCCCGCAGAAGAAAGTCGTTGGAAGGTGACCATTGGACATCCGCTGCAAGTCATCACAGATGTTTGTGTTTGAGAATATTGTTCAGTCCACGGACTGAGCAATAATGTGACCATGACATGCTGCCATATAAATATATACATCGAGACTGTCGTATCACATCCAGACCACACACGCACACACGCACACACGTACACACGCACACACGCACACACCACACACACCACACACACCACACACACCACACACACCACACACACCACACACACCACACACACCACACACACCACACACACCACACACACCACACACACCACACACACCACACACACCACACACACCACACACACCACACACACCACACGCACACCACACACACCACACACACCACACACACCACACACACCACACACACCACACACACCACACACACCACACACACCACACACACCACACACACCACACACACCACACACACCACACACACCACACACACGCACGCACGCACGCACGCACGCACGCACGCACACACGCACACACGCACACACGCACACACGCACACACGCACACACGCACACACGCACACACGCACACACGCACACACGCACACACGCACACACCACACACCACACACCACACACCACACACCACACACCACACACACCACACACCACACACCCACACCCACACCCACACCCACACACACACACACACACACACACACACACACACACACACACAGCCTCGACCATCTGGTCGGATCCACGCTTGACGTGCAAACACGCGAGACCGCAGCACCAGGCACTGAAGACGTCATACGTCATTCCTATACTCACACACTAAATTTGAAATTAATAGACCACTGCCTGTAATCGTGCACCGAACCGCCTCTACATTCATTTTACTTCCCAGCGCGTAGGACGTGTATAAATCGTTAACGGCGCCGGTAAGAGAACTTTGCCCAATCCCTACGCCGACCCCGGCATATTTAAATTGCCGCTATCCGATCCGGAGTGCGCCAATGTACGTCGGTAATCAATTATAAACGTACATTGCAAAGTCTTAGCATCGAAACGTAACACGCGTATAACGAGAGGCGGACGCAATGAATAGCCAACTCTCGTTGCGTCGTCGCCGAATAAATTGCTTCGTTCGCCGAGCGCCGTGTGTATTACACGACAATCACGATCTCAGAAAATCGCGATCGGAAACAAAACCCCTAACGAGAACGACGCACGCAAACGCATCGCGTGTGAGTGCGTGAACGTGCATGTTTGCAGGCACTTGTCGGGTGTGGGTGTTGTGTAGACTTTGTTAAAACGATAGTGGTTCGGTCTCGTCCATTATTCGGTTGTGTGAATAATGGACGATATCGAACCGCCGTCTTTTTAACGGCCGCCGTGTTTAAACGTGGGCAATCTCGTTTATACTATGTTGCCTATATGTATTTCGGAAGAGAGGCTATCAGGGACGTCTTACATGTATACTATATATTATATATATATATATATATATATATATATATATATATATATATATAGTGTGTGTGTGTGTATATATATACACACACAACACACACACACACACACGTGTGTGTGTGTGTGGTGTGTGGTGTGTGGTGTGTGGTGTGTGGTGTGTGGTGTGTGGTGTGTGTGTGTGTGTGTGTGTGTGTGTGTGTGTGTGGTGTGTGGTGTGTGGTGTGTGGTGTGTGGTGTGTGGTGTGTGGTGTGTGGTGTGTGGTGTGGTGTGGTGTGGTGTGGTGTGTGTGTGTGTGTGTGTGTGTGTGTGTGTGTGTGTGTGTGTGTGTGTGTGTGTGTGTGTGTGTGTGTGTGTGTGTGTGTGTGTGTGTGTGTGTGTCTGTGTGTTATATCATCCAACGGCTTGCTCTGCGTATCGATATCGTAACGAAATACTCCTGGTGTCGACATTCCAAAATAAAAGACGAAATTCACGAACAAACCACGTGGTTAGCTTCCACTTCCGATCGACCGTCGGCGATTTTTCTAAACAGCCCACCACGTGATAGATACCCCACTTGTTGAACGCTGATCGATTAGCGCGACGTCGAAGAAATCGCCACCCGACACACGAGCCACGACAACGGCGAAAGACGACACCGTCGGCAACAGATACGACGTTATTAAAGCCGCCCGGGGATGTAATTTCCGTAGTCATGTGGTCATTTGACCCTCGGTGAAACGACGACACGCTCAGTTCCGGTTCCGATGCGCCGAGCACGTCTTCGGCGCGTGTAACGGACTCCTGTGGCGTCGAAGTCGACGTCGGTATTTGATCTTACGACGAGTGGTTCGTATTCCGGTTCGGTATATTAACGCGAGGGACAACGTTGAACGCGCGAGTCTGACCGCGTATGCACGCGTAATTGCGAATTTAATTTTGGGCGTTTAATTCGAGGAGCGGATGTGGATCCAGGACAGCGTCATAATAACGTATTAATAATGTCATAGTTGCGAATTTATTTTGAGTACCATTTCCATCCAGGACAAGGTCGTAATAACGTATTGAAAATGTCAATATTATCTTACTGAATCCCACGACACGTTGCACACGTCTTCTTACGGAACCTAACACGGAACAGGCAGAGTTTTACTGCGCGCAATGACACTTCCTGTCTATTATCGCCCAAGGACACGCAATGAAGCGCCGAGTCATTACCGATCACAGGAAGTCCGTAAAACATCGGGGATTGCCTCCGTTACACTCCCTATTATCGCCTAAAGACGCGCAACGCAGTGCCGAATGACAACCGGTCGCAAGGTCCGTAAAACATCGGGGGTCGCCTCGGTTGTCCGAAATCGTGACCTGATTAAGGCACCGGTCCAGTCGTTAGGCGTAGATCATCGTAAAAAGCAACGTTTCATTAGCGGAGAATGCCGCCTACGGTGACAGATCACGGTCGGCGTCGTAAAGAAGGGCGCCCGGCACTCGCTCTGTCTTCATCTACCAGGCAGGCGGCCGGGCAGCATCTGTCGAGCGACGATCAATCTTACTTTCGGCGACACGATAATCACTATTACTCTTCACACAGCGAAAAGCAATGTTTAAAATGTTTATCGTCGGGGTTTTTTCGTTGCATGTTTTTTGGAAAGGAGTCCTATTGACGTTTGTGACTTGTCAATCTGTGGCCAATTGCAAGGGAATTAGTTTCACAATCGGATCACGCCGACTTAGCTCGTCTGTGTCACTGGCAAGGATGTGTGGTTTTGCGTAACATAACTAGTTGTACTATATTGAACTGTATCGCCTAGACTCATGTATACAGTCTTTCAACGTGTTTATGGTAACGTTTTCCATGTAGAAGACATTCGCGCTACGGACCAGCGATCTCTGAAAAATGTTATAAGACACCTAGTTACAACATTGCTTCATACAAATTAAATACAACATGTTATCCAATGTATTTAACATAATAATACGGCGTGGTTGAGCAGTCGATTACAGTACACCGAGATGCAGTCGTGTGTGGTGCTTGGTTCCAGTGCAATAAGTTTAATTGACCTGTCGTCTTCGACAAAAGCCCCGCCAATCACGCACTGCATAGATCGACGCGTCGCATCTGTTCGTAGTGAAGCAAATCTTCACTCACGATGATTGCGTGACGCTGCCGGGTCAGGTACAGCGCCCTTGGTTGACGCGGTCACAGAAGGCAACGGCCTCTGCTCTCTCTTTCTCGCTCGCTCTCGCTCTCGCTCTCGCTCTCGCTCTCGCTCTCGCTCTCGCTCTCGCTCTCGCTCTCGCTCTCGCTCTCGCTCTCGCTCTCGCTCTCGCTCTCGCTCTCGCTCTCGCTCTCGCTCTCGCTCTCGCTCTCGCTCTCGCTCTCGCTCTCTCGCTCTCTCGCTCTCTCTCTCGCTCTCTCGCTCTCTCGCTCTCTCGCTCTCTCGCTCTCTCGCTCTCTCTCTCTCTCTCTCTCTCTCGCTTTCTCGCTTTCTCTCTCCCTTCCTCTCCCCCCCTCTCTCCCCCTCCCTCTCTCTCTCATTCCTTCTCTCTCTCCCCAAATCTCTCTTTCACCCTCTCCCTCTCTCTCTCTCTCTCTCTCTCTCTCTTCCTCCCTTGCCCTCTATCTATCTCTGTCTGTCAACATGTCAGTCTGTCTGTCTGCCTCTCGTTCTCTTTTTCTATCTCTATTCCTTTCTCTCTCTCTTTCTCGCGCGCTCTCCTCTTTCCTTCCGCGAATCAGTACTTCATTCCGAACACCGCACTATTCGGCCAATGACCCTTCCTAGAAACAGTATACGGTGTAACGACCGAAACACAGGACGATAACCCTTAGTGCAATCGATATCCGGGGTTTTCTCAAAAGCATCTTCTGCAGTATGTTGACATTTTAGTCATTATATAAATACTTGGCCTACTCTCATTTATTGATGCGCAACACTCGTTTGACAAGCACTATGCCTAATAAAACTGTCATCCGATGCGACACGCTTTATATTTCAAGCCGAAAAGGAAGCCGTTGCCTTATCGCGTGTCCAACACTTTCGATCACGACCAATCCGACCTGTCAGACTTCCGCCAGTTCGTTCGGATAGTGTTAATCATAACGCCGTGAGTATTTCCACCCACAGTCGGTAAATACGATTACGATCACGCTCCTTCCGATGGTTGCTGTCAAGGCACGGTCACGCAACTTTTCACGCAACTTGTCACGCGC
>OZ024854.1:35491033-35496033 GCA_964017155.1 Oasisia sp. SBJ-2009
GCGCTCGCGCGTGTGTACCTATATGTGTACGTGCGTGGTCCGTGTTGTATGTTTGCAACACCTCTCGAGATATACACGATGCCATTTCGGTTTTTTTTTAAATAGCACGGACAAAAAACATGTCGAGACAAAAATGTATTCCACATGCGTTTCATCATACTATTTTCGCCATAACTCGGGACACGTACGCGCTATCGCACTAACTCCTCCTCACTTATTCAACAGTTAATAACTCGACGTCGGCGACTTGGCGACTCGGTCGTGTGTTTTAAGTCAAGATTACACAATGAATTGCCGCTCGTTACTGCGTGAACCCAGAGTTGTCTGAAGTCGGACATTTATCACTCGTACATAAAAACTATCCCATCCGTGGCTGACTCGAGTCAAGCTGTCCATACATAAAGAGTTGACGTCATTGCATTTTCCCGCCAATTTTCAAAGGCGACGCAAGACAGACAGACAAACAGACGTCTTCGTGCACGACATTTCCAACAGCTGACTAACTCGTAGATCATCTTTGCCGCGGTCGGAAAAGGGAGCGGCTGCTAATTAACGCGATTCGACAGCACTGTCGTATTGCGTGGTTGGATCCGAGAATAGGTTGGGCTTCATTAAAAGGTCGGGTTACGTTGAGACCCGCACATTATAGACACGTCCCGGGACAAAGTCCAAATGTGTATTTGCTCGGTGGGGGGTTTAATAAAACACCACGAGACGAATGTATTGCTATATATGGCGCGATACGTCCAGTGCATAGATGTTGAACACGTGCCACTGCAAGTTCTCTTGGAACCTTCCAACGATTGCTCTCGTTTTCTCTCCTTCCTTTGCACCGCGCGAGGTACATCTCCTACATTGTTGTTGGCGTTGACGCTGCCCTCCAATGCCAACTACCTACACCCCTCCTCTAACTTTGCCTAACCCCTATTCAAACAGTCTTCCCGTTACGACATTCTCAATTTTCCTACAGCAAAGCAGTTTTCATCGCTATAATCACCCCCCCCCCCCCCAAGTCACCACGACCATCCCTTCACACAATCCAACCATTTCCGTTTTTACAAAAACCGTGCCACATCACTTGTTACAGCCTCAAAAGACGGCGACATATAGCGCCGTAACAAACTAATGACGTCGACGAAAGTCGTCAGTTTCTGACTGGCCGAAATTGCTCTCTCCAACCGGAGGGACCTCACGGATGGCTACGGTCAATACCTGCGTCCGGTAACTGCGCACAACCTCTCGAGGTCGCCCAGTGCTGGTCTCGTGGCACCTGCGTCCAGCGGCGAATCTCTCGGTCACTATTGATTTCTTGTCGTGTGTGACTCACGTCAAATACCTACATATCCTGTATTTACATTAATACGACGACGTCGACGTTTATTAGAGCCCGTCTACGCGGCCGTGTAGATAGCCGACCACGACCGGAAGTACCCAACGCGCCATCACACCGCGGCCATGACTGACTGACTGATGGACGGGACCATCACGGGACGCCGTAAATAATGGCCTGACGAGCATTTTATCAATGGAATTGTAAAGGTTTACTTATATACAGCAAATGTGGGGAAAAAGCGTCAAAAGTGCGACTGTTCTTTTTTATGTTGCATGTGATGGTGATAACGAATTAAGACCATGTTGTAAACATGTTTCAGGTTTATCCAAGGACATTTCGCTGTACTCAATCGCGTTCTCGTTTTGTTCTACATTTCTGTTGCAATTCGCCTTTGCTACGCGCGTAACGTTTAGTTAAAATATCATATTGACTTCCGATTTTGATAGTCACACTTGCGTTAATTCTTAACGGTTAAATCATAAACAATAAACACAATGTTGATATATGTTATCTCAGTATCCCCTATCATCAACGGCAGCGTGTCTCGCTAATGTCTTTTCAATTGAAAGACTTCAACAAAATGCAAAACATTTTGGACAAATCGCAATCGGATTTAGTGGAACTTTGCTGTATCGCCGGACCATTACTGTCAACACGGAGATCAATGTCGTGAACATAGTGATAAATTTTTATCTATTAATCCGCTCCTTCCGTTGACAAAGCTATAGCGGCATGACTGCTTAGCCTGTTGTATGAGGTAAGCATATTTCTCATTTGGAATATGCCAGTAGGCAAATACGCAAAAGAAAGCAACATCGCAAATCCGGTATGACGTAAGTCCTACGTAACACATGGGACGGTTGACGCGTCGGTTAAGGTAATTATTATAAGACTTTTCAGTTTATATGAACAATGTGCACTAATTGGTTTGTGTCAGGCTAGCGTGACGTTGGTTAATTTTTATTATGTTCAGTAAATGTCTAGGGACACTACAACGTTTATTGTGGAGCGGGTCTGACTCGGCGCCGTCGCTGTTACATGTGTAATACACATACGAGATATACCTCAGTGTGACTGCAAATATTTGCTTGGGAGAAAACGTGCCGTAAATGTCACTCTGACCATGCCATGTGCCGGCCATTGGTCATCCAGTCAACCAGTCAATGGTACTCTATTTAACGACCACCCGATACAATAAAGACATTCCAAGTACGTCGCGCGATTTCGCCTATTAAAGACAAAGTCTACCATTCTACATAGACCCGACTGTAGCGGTCGCGAGACAGCGATACGGTTCACGAACTCGGTATATCAACTTTCGCGCCAAAACGAGCGATATCTCAACCGACTCGCAAACGCCATTCACACGCTAGTAGGCTATGGCTCTGTTCCATATACAATGCCAGATTGCAATCGGTATATTGTGATATTTGCAGTGCGCAAGTATAGGTCATCAACCTAAATCATGCGTTCTTATTCTTATCGTACATTGATTGCCTCTATAGAATCGAACCACATTCTCTCGTATCTTATGGTGTTTGCAGTTATTTGTTTTCTATTATCTACAACGACGGACCGACCAAAATTTAGTGCAAGGCAATTCTGATTTCTAACATGCACGATTATGTTTGGAACGAAAATAATATCATTATAATGTGAATGTCTACACGCGTGCACAAACGGCTGTACCTATGTTGTGGTTGTCGGCTATGACGAGTCATATTATAACCACGTACAAGTAAACAACATCGGCACAATTACGTGACTGTAAGAGCGAGTTAATGAGATACGTCTAGTTCCCGGACGCCAACGTTGCAGTGCGACGGAATAAAAACGTTACGAAAACGTGAGTGAGATATGACTACAAATGACCACACTTCGGTCGGCGGCTGTCACAGTGTCCGCTGTTGCTCATCAACTTCGTACGTTCGTGTATTCCCAAAATTGTTGGAAATGAATGCTCTCATATTCGTTTGATCGATGCCCTGTTCATTGCGTCCCTCTTCACAACCTCTGTCACCTCCATGTCTCTCTTCACTACGGTACCATGTCCACTGTGTCCTCCTCTACAATCTCTGTCACCTCCATGTCTCTCTTCACTACGGTACCCTGTCCACTGTGTCCTCTTCTACAACCTCTGTCACCTCCATGTCTCTCTTCACTACGGTACCCTGTCCACTGTGTCCTCCTCTACAATCTCTGTCACCTCCATGTCTCTCTTCACTATGACACCCTGTCCACTGTGTCCTCCTCTACAACCTGTGTCACCTCGATGTCTCTCTTCACTACGGTACCCTGTCCACTGTGTCCTCCTCTACAACCTCTGTCACCTCCATGTCTCTCTTCACTACGGTACCCTGTCCACTGTGTCCTCCTCTACAACCTCTGTCACCTCCATGTCTCTCCTCACTACAGTACCCTGTCCACTGTGTCCTCCTCCACAACCTGTCACCTCCATGTCTCTCTTCACTACGGTACCCTGTCCACTGTGTCCTCCTCTACAACCTCTCTCACCTCCATGTCTCTCTTCACTACGGTACCCTGTCCATTGTGTCCTCCTCCACAACCTCTGTCACCTCCATGTCTCTCTTCACTACGGTACCCTGTCCACTGTGTCCTCCTCTACAACCTCTGTCACCTCGATGTCTCTCTTCACTACGGTACCCTGTCCACTCTGTCCTCCTCTACAACCTCTGTCACCTCCATGTCTCTCTTCACTACGGTACCCTGTCCACTGTGTCCTCCTCCACAACCTCTGTCACCTCCACGTCTCTCCTCACCATGACATCCTGTCTATTGCATCCTCATCCACAACCTCTGTCACCTTCTCTAAGTCCTTATTATTTCACATCCTCTGTGCTTTTCTCGGCCAAACTATCGTCCTGTTTCCACAAAACATGCGCACTCTACAAGTGTCTGCTCTTTGTCAGATCGCTTGTCCAGCCCGATAATATATAATGAAATACCATATCAGAGCATCGCTGGTTCTGTTTGCGGCAACCCGTGTGCCCAATACCTACACTGTTGACATACAACTGTACTTATCATTATCAATACGAAATCGATCATACCGCGGGTGTTACCCTCCTGCATGCACGCAATCAACGCCTCACAATCCGACAACCCTTGTTCAACATGTTCCCTGGCGTCTCTTTATGAACCCCTCCAACGTCAAAAGTCCCTTACCTTCATTGTGACTTCGTCCAAACCGACAGTTCGCACAGACCTCCTGAACGCGCACACCTTCACCTGCTCAGCGAAGCGAGCAACTGATCAAAACACTGCGCTTGCTACTATGAATCAGATTTATGTGGGTCTCGGTTGGCCAGCCGGCTATTAATGGACACCGGCGGAATTTCCTTCTTTTCACGGTCTTAGTCATCGTCAGGTGAGACGGCGAACGACGGCTCGCAGCCCCGGGTGACGTATCCGCCGATCTATGCTGTCTGGCGGCGTGTTTGTTTGCTTAAACGACACCTCAGTCGCGGATTACCGACCAGCGATGCGCAATGCGGGTAATCGCGACATGTGTGTGTCACCAACAGCCGATGTTTTCCGTCTGGTTTTCTTGTGGTGTGGCAAGCCAATAGGTGTACTTGCGAACAGAAAGTGTTGTTGGGGCCGCGCGTGAATGGTGATTTGGCAGTACTGTTATTCACCGGGTACG
>OZ024854.1:35501033-35506033 GCA_964017155.1 Oasisia sp. SBJ-2009
CAACCCGTCACGCTTGGCCGCTGAACCGGAACGCGAGGTCACGGTTCTCTCTATGGGACACACTGAAGAGGCAGGCTCGGCCCATCTCATTGACAGAGTAGGGCAATTACGAGGCGTCGCGTGCGTGCAGGGTTTCCGATGGTAACACGGGCATGGAAACGAGCGGGATCACGAAGGGGTGACGGGGGGGGGGGGGGGGGGAGAGGGGGGTGGAAGTTAGGGGTGGGGAAAGGGGGCGTGGATATGCGTCGGTATGGTGTGTAGCGAGCATGGGGGACTCGTTTGACATTGTAAGCGTACCCTCGTTGTACTTGGACCGGTCGTTCAGTTACTACGGGGTAGAAAATGGATCGCTACGTAAAAAGTACTTTTTCCATTGAGTGAGTTTGAGACGGTTCATTTCAGTACGCCCGTAACAATAAACAAACGAACACACACGCACGCCTGAACCAGATTTGGCCTTCCGAATTATCTCGTGTTAAATATCTAGACACCAGTAAATCTTAATATGTATTTTTGAATCATTAAACTCATTATCAATTCAATTTTTCACAAGAGTGTCTACACACAAGCTCGTTGTGTATGGACCGGAGATTCATTTACCACGTGGTCCTGTAGAAGCTCACACCGACATATACATGAATGCGATACTTTATTAGTATCAAGCACCACCAGTCCAGGCGTAGCCTCCCGACACAGTTGCTCAATGGCACTGTTAGAATATCCCACCAGCGTCACTATCATTGATCGATTCGCTGGTATTTCATTACCTCGAGTCAATCCATCACGGTGTGTTGCCCTAAACTATTTTTCCGCTGGTTGCACCGACATAATGTAGAGAACGGACGCAGGTGAACGCCTTGCTGGGGCGAACTCCCCGTCGTACGCGCCAATGTGTTCGTTCTTGTCTTCCGTTCAGCCTTATTAGTCCGCAGATTGGTGCATTGTTTGCATTTCCACACATCTGACGAACAATTAAACAATGTAATCCTCGTTCACTGGTAAAGAATCTACAATAGAACGCTCTCATACAATTTTATGAAATAATTAGATATAACTTAGCCATTTTTGCCAAATACACCTTTTATTAGTCGATAATTTAACACAGTTAAATGTCCGAAATCCGAAGCTAGCCTACCAGTTTTATAGGTCGACTTTACGTCACTGTTCTGTGACGTGTTACCTGCTGGGTTAAGAACACGTATATTCGGCCACGAGCCAGATGGTTTGTCGCTACATTTTAGGGACGAATGCTTAGGGACGAATGATTTTGGATAGGCCTCCACCCCATAGAGTAAGGAAATAGGTGATGGCATTGCAGTATTCACAGCTTTCCGTGATTCATCCCTCTTTTAACACTAACCCCATTTTCACGACAACAATGAAATTCCTAAATGTGTGGCCTTATACAAACCGCTATAAAATAATGAGTATCTTCTTCTTCTTCGCCTTTTCCCACTAGGTGGGGTCAGCGGCCCGAATTCTTGATTTCCCAGAATGTTCTGTCCTGTGCCAAAATAATGAGTGTACAACTCAGGAATGCGTCATTTTCCAAATATATGGACATGTGATTCTGCTTTGAAGCCATGTTAAAATTAGTTGAATATCTTGAGAATTGCGGATACTATGACACGTTATCTACCACACAACGGAAAATGCAATGTAAGCCTTTTGGGTTTTCAGAAAAAATCCAATGATCAATTGTAGTAGATTCACGCAATGTGTCTGTCACATTAACAACCAGGAAGGTACTGTGGAAATACAACCTCATGCGTCGTATTCTCTGAATCAGCGTTGCCTTTGCATTGCCACGCAATTAATCAACCACCTTTGCCGTTCGTTCAAGTCATTCGACAGCGTAAAACGTCAAACATGAACACCTATTGGTCGACTTGGCACCAGAGCGGTTCTGTCGTCGCGGGGACCGGCAACGTGCCATTAGCTGAACCGCAGTTTCCCCTGATGTCATGGGATCGTCATCATCACCGCTATCATTAGCTTAATAGCTATACGTTCTGTCGCGCTTACATTTTTCCGATCGTTAAAAACGTTCCGACTGACGTTTCTGCGCATGGGCAAAAAATGTAAAATCATCAATGTGCAGCGAAACAACAAAGCATTTTTGGTATAAATGCCACTGTTCGTTTAACTCTCCTGTGGTGATTACTGTGAAGAGTTGATTAAAATGTCGTTCAATGCAATAAAATATTACGTTTTATATAAAACACTATCACGGATTATGGCGCACTAGAGTCACGTGATTGACGCTTGCTATCAAAATATGCTTCGAAAGTTGTTTACCTCGTGTTAATTTGCGACAAATAACTTTGCTAACAGGTTATATACATCCTAACGAACAACCCGTAGTATTTATACCAGAAATGCTTGGTCTTTTCGCTGCCCATTGATGATTTTACATATATCGCGCATGCGCAGAAACGTCAATCGGAACGTTTTTAACGCCGGAAAAATTTAAGCGCTACAACGTATCTGGACAGGTCTTGTGAGTGATGTTCACGCACGTCTCAATTACGCGTTCTCTCTCTCTCTCTCACTGACTTCCTCTGTCCCTCTGTCCCTCTATCGATCTATCTATTTGTCTATCTCTCACGTTCACTCTCACTCTATCTTTCTCACTCTCTCACACTCTCCTGCTCAAATTAGGCATAGTACAGACGCAATCACTTTCAACTAAGTTACTCATGGTGCCTAGATCTTCGTTGTCTGTGATTTGGATGCCAATTTGTCAGATTCGTCGCCATCACTACTTTACTTAGTAAGTGTTCTGTAGAACGTAAGAACACGTGTAAACTAATTATCTAATATGGTTTAACATTTGATATACTCTACCAAATGCTCGCATAGTACGCACGTCCAAAATGCAACTTGAGAAATGTTACTCGCACTTTAGTTAACCATAAAATGGCGAACACAAAGAAAACGATTACTATCTATAAAGCCATTTAAAAAGCGGAGCCATGTTAAGTGCGATCGCAGCCATTCACACGTAAGTTAACCCATAATCAAAGAGTACATGGTGTACAATAACGCATACTACACTCCCACGCTGTGTTGTCACGTGACACACAAGTGTAAATGACTGCAGGCTGATAAGATATCGTCTCATGTGCATTCAGTTTCGTTTGATTTATCGCAACAATGTGGTCACACATCACAAAAATCGACACCGGATTGGATCATTATGGTTGTTAACCGTGACTGATATGTCGACAAATAGCCCAATGTCCAAAGTTTTCTTTATGGTGAACGCGGTTTGAACCATAATGGTTTGCATCTTTGTGATATCATACAATGTCCGGCTCGGATGTTGGCCAAATGGTGATAGGACGAACGTTCCCAAGCAGTGGTACTATTTACATTCTCCAATACATGCAACCGTAACCCCTACCTCGAAACACACAAACAAACAAACAAACAAACAAACAAACAAACAAACAAACAAACAAACAAACACAATACGGATAAACTAGTCATTTAAGGTATACGTTATGTGTTACTTCATACCGAGTCATTGACAAATGTCTTCATATGAGGTTCGAGGCAAACGTGCTTCTGTCTTTACTCGGGTCTCTGGCGTTAGATACCCTCACTAAATGATTGTCACCATAGTTGATAACAGCCACTGTCTCTATTAAAGACCAGGGCCTGGTCCTTATCATCCGCCATTCGTCGCAACAACCATCAACAGAAAGGGAGTTTACTTATCCTTTCCGCTCGACGACAATGTCCCGGGTCAAGAGCCAATTGCCCATTGAAGCAACAGAACGGAGTTAGCCACGAGGACATAAAGGAACTGCACCAAACCACAAAGGTAGCGAGATAGCGAGATATCTCCAGCACCCCAGTCGGCGTGAAAGACCGACTAACAACACAACCACTCCGCTAACGCCACCCCCACACGCAAACACGGCAATGTTCGGGTGCAGTCGCCGTTATCTCACGGGGTAGACTGGAGACCGCGACGCGCTTCGCTCGTACGAACGCGCTGTTCGATAACGGTGTGTGCGCTATTGATCAGAAATGTTTGGCGAATTATCGCGGCCGGGGATCGGCTCAAAATCAGATATAATTACGGGGTCGTTTGCGCCACAGTAACCGGTGTTCGGTTATCGTCGTGCCGTAATACCGGCTGATTAAAAGGAAATCATTACGCGTAAGTGACTCGTGAACCAGAGATTGACGCAGACGTTGGTTTCGAAACATTCTTGGTATGTACACCAGAGTAATAATGGAAATGAACACCGTCCTTCTTTCGGTATCAGAAATAGAATAGTCTTAGAAATAATCGCAAATGCACAACATTTATTGTGTTTTACAGCGGTCGAGTATAATGCGAACTCATAAAACTTTGAAAAAGTCGGCGACTTTATATCGGCAACACATTAAGTACGCCACACAATACATGCGTGTATTTCAACGTTATCAAAAATAAAAATCTCTGACGTCACCAGTGATTGACCACGTGCCCTAGGAGCCAGACCACTAGTAAGAGAACACAGATCCCGTTCGTACGGCGATATTTCAGTGCGGCATTCATATTACCCAGACTGACGGACTGACTCCGTGGATTGTGTCATTAATATTCTTATGAGTTCGCAAGCTCGATTTTGCTCTTTAGTATCGGTTTCGTTCTATATGTGACTTTGTAAGCCAATACTGAACACTCTCATCAGAATAGTTTTGCAGGTGCATCACGGAACTGACCTCCTTTGTGATACGATACGGAAGGCGGCTTTTGTATTTTGAAATATTGCTTTAAATTTACCAACGGATCATGTTTTACCCCTATAAGCTCATTACCTCACTGACATATACCTGTATTGTTGTCCGTAACAACTCTCACGTAGTGCGTATTTTAATAACGTAAAAAATACACAGCGCGATATCTGGCGAAGTGAAACCCGACATTCGGAACAGGCGAAATGCATTGCACGAGCTCGCTGTTTACGTACTGAATTTACATTGGCAATGTCAACAAG
>OZ024854.1:35511033-35558533 GCA_964017155.1 Oasisia sp. SBJ-2009
CACACACACACACACACACACACACACTTCGACATTGTATCATTCGATTCGTCATGTTCTACATAAACGAGGAGGGATATTTAATAGCCGCCTATTCTCGAGTCTCAGTGGGAAGAACGCTGCGGAATAATGCAACGTACGACGTACTCGGGAGTCATGACAACGCACGTCGTTTAACGTAACTGCATTTTAGTCGTATCGTACGTGAGCTGCTAGGAAACCACATCACGTGGCGATGGTGTACGACTGGTGTATTCTCAGATGGACCAGTTTCTCCTTAACATCTTCGTCAGTGCTTGGGTGCGTAGTTGCGTATTAGTTGCATACGTCCACCTGCCATACTGTTGTGGGCCAAGATCAAATCTAATCGGAAATAATGTCAATAAATTGTATATAAGTTGTTTTTAAGATGCTAAATTAAACGCGACAGGGTGAAAATTAACGCGATCAGAGAGTACACTTCAGGGAATAGGGATAAGTTATGTTAGTTGCACCAGGACGGACATTGTCAGTCAACATACAAACCACATACAACTGTCATTGTAATCATCATCATCATCGTCGTTGTCGTCGTCGTCGTCGTCGTCGTCGTCGTCGTCGTCGTCGTCGTCATCGTCATCGTCATCGTCATCATCATCATCATCATCATCATCATCATCATCATCATCATCATTGTCGACGTCGTCGTCGTCGTCGTCATCATCACCGACGTCATCTTCATCATAATCTTCATCATCATCACACCGTCCTCACTGAAACTACAACTGGTTTGAACATCGACGTGTGATGCTTCATTTCTACGCATGCACACATCAGACAAGCTGCATGCGTGCATGTGTGTGTCAACAAAAAGGAGATGCGTGTCACCATCAATATTCCTCGAAACCTCAGGTGGATTACTAGTGTGAAACAACGTGGATTTACCGTGCGGTTGAACCACCGGTATCGAAATCCGTGTGGAACAAACAATATGTTCATTTCTATTCGACGACGACATACTACGTTCTTGCATAAATAAATACTGTTTTCTACAGTTTGATAATTCATTATCTTGCATAACTATGTTGTGTATCATCTGCGGACTTGAGACGTTATCAACGCCGGCGTGTTCAGACGTGTGGTGAATACGTTGGATTATCTGCGTACAAGGGTCGTGTAAAGTCAACACGCTGACCGGTCCACTTGCTGACCTGCACAACACAGCGCACGACACACATCGCGATCTAACTCAAGCTTGTACTGTTACTAATACAATACGATACTTTAAACAAACGTTCAAAACAAGCTTGACCAAGATAATCCATCAAACGGGTCCATCTTTGACGCTGCGCTGTCATTACTACAGACCAGATCGATGGGGCGCGGCCAGGTGTTCTATAGGAGACGATCGTTGCGTGCATTACGTATACTCAGCTCTTCTGCTGACCCGTGTGATTAGTATAACCAGCGCTACTAGATAGACGCTGTGACACTATTCCTGTGGAACCAAACGCGCACAGATCTCGCTCAATCTCGGACGTCTCGTCGTTTAGTACGGTATCTGTTTTAAGTTGTTAATACCATCGCTGGCGCTGTGTGTTGAAGAGCGCCAGCTCGGATGGATTAGCCCGGCGTTGATTCGCTCCACTGCACGCGCGGCGACAAACGTAACGATGACGTCACACCGCGTCATCGCGCGCTGCGTCGCTTTAGTTTGCGCCACTTCACGCGGACGAAACTTTCGCCGTTTCCTGCGGCGAAAACCGGAACGTCGGCGACTTCCATGGCGAGGAATCACCCGCAGCCCGCTTATGGGGCATTAACGTCGATTCATCTGCGCCGCAAACGCCGCCGGTAATTCAGCCGTCGACGCAGGGGGGCCAGGATCGAGGGGGTTTAGTGACGGCCACTGACTCCCAGCGATGCGCTGCTTAATTATTCATTACGTTAGCCGGGGGCCGGAATCTCGGTGAAACTTCCCAAGGCCAAGAACCGCTCCGGTCCAGTCATCCCAATGCCGCGAATAAATTCATCGGACGCGAATCATGCGCTGTGATGGCGCGTGACAAAGCGCCATAAATATTTAATCGAATGCGGATAACAACGACGGAAGTGGACGCAGAAATGCAAAACTGTGTTGCCTAGGGCTTGCACGCGTACAATAAATTCCAGCGATGATTTTTTTCTTCATGTCGTTTCAATGACGACAGCGACCTCGTGTTTGTAGTTCGTTCGGCCTCGCGGTTGAATGTTTGCAGTGGTGTGACAACGCGACGACCCCGAGTGCTTGTGTGTAGTGTAGATACGCCACCCTGAATCGTCGCTTGCTGGTGAACAATCGTCTCTTGCGGTCTAAACTCATGCGTTAATGTTTGCGCACGACCATTGTTATCATAGGGTTGGCAATATAACGACGATATCACCAGATTTGGTAATCCTTCTACAATTTAATGTTCTCTAATCAGCACCGCCACACAGCCCCTTTACCCCCAAACCATCTTAACACATCTCTTCTGTGTTGTGCTCTCGCGTTGTCAATACAATCACATTCTCTAATTGTATCCTGCACGTCTTAGTTATCCAATCTCTTTGTTATTACTTTCATATCCATGAGATCTACATTCTGATACCTTCTCATAATCCAGCACACTTCACAATATCTTATCGGATCGACTTACGACGAACGCCTATAATACGACCTGTTGATCTAAATACGCCACCAGACACGGCACCTAGACACATGACCGTGCTTCTCAGTCGGGACCATACGATACCTACACAGAGCAATAACACACCACTTTATTGTACGCGGCAACATTATTACCAATAAGCAATCTCTCAATAAGCTACACGTGCGGTTACATAATTTCGTTATTCCGAACACACCACTTTCTATAGTTATGTACGGCCACCAAATCTACACCTACTCAGAGAGCGTTGCGCACAGTATGTCGTAGAATTTGACACCCGTCCATGCCCGTTTCACGTGACAACTTACGTTAAAGCTGCGATCAGCCAAATATATCACGACACAGCTACAGCGACAATTTCGGCGTCAAACGCAGCTGGTGATAATTTCCATCTACTGCATCGAGAAAGAATTCCCACAGGAACCAATCACCATTACGGACACATATCGTGTCAGTCGGTACGTTGTATTTGGTGCCAACGATATAGATGGATTCGAACAGTTACTGTGGCAGGGGTGAAGCCGGCACCGAACGAATACAAGTGTCACTAGGTACTCCGACATACCTGGCTGTCGCCTTCAGCCCATGGACAGCTGTCAACGTCGTATCCAGGCAGCTGGTGGACGCAGTTGACGTTTTGTGTTTTATGGTCACTTAAAAACGACCGCGTCAATTTGTGAATATAACGTGTCTGCGTACCGCGGGCGGTGGCTGAGACTGAACGACCGTGCAATAGGGGATGCCTGAAGGACCCAGGCAGAGGAGAGGTGGCACAGACGACAGGAAGAAGGGAGGAACGGAACCTTAAGAGTGGAAGACCCACATCTAAAAAGGAATCGGGAGAACCAACACACTAGATCCCTGGTGTCGTTCTTGTGCGCACTGAGCCGTGACGAGTGCGCACCCACTAACGCTGTATTTATTTGGGTCAGTGTGCGCCTAAGTCAAATTACAAGCCCATTGTCACAGTTCTTAACCGCAGTCGCGTCTATTCTTAGTGGAGCTCGTGTGAAACGTATAGCCTTAATTACTGTAATCATCCACCAACTTTCCAAAGAAAATTGCAATTGCCAAACCTAATATATTTAAGAACAAAACATGAACCCTCAGTATCAAGTCATATATGCATTGCGTGCGTAAAAGAAAGTTGTGTGCAACAAATAACGCATTACTTTATAAAACAAAACGTATAATGTATTGATTACTGTGTAACCACAGGTTAGGAATCTGCAAGGCGCGAAGTCAAAGAAACGCGATAGTAAGGAGTAACACTTGCCCGGCGAGAAACCTGTACCGTGTGTGACAGCGCATACCAAAGATGGCCCCGTCTGTCATCGACACTGTTTACACTGAAGGCGTATATGGCGGCCGTGGCATTTGCCAAAAACAGCTCGACTGTTTACGACAAACATCACCCTGCTCCCCGGCCAGCTCCGACTACCGCCCGCCACCCTAACTGATTAATGAGGTCACGTAACACCTATTGTCGCCAACATGCCCAACAAGATGTCTTACCGTTATCGTGGGGTGCCGGAATGATTAATAAAACTCTATACTATAATCGTACGTGCTCAAATCGAGTAGATGTGAGTTGGAAATAAACACAAATACATTATCGTTCAACTGTTTTTTAATTTATGTTTAAAATTCACCCGCTATCACCCTGGGTAGATATTTCCGAAGGTCATTTACCGAAATAATGGTTTACCCAGTGTTATGTCACAATATATGTTCACACGTTATAATGTACCTGCTAGTTTGGCATCCAGGTACGTGTTTACCAAATCAACCTATCGACTTAGCTGAAAACAATCATTTAATTGTCCATTAAACACAACCCTTTAATTGGCCGTTAAACGTGCACACTTTTTTAAAGAAACGTAAAACGTCTCCGTCATTTAACAATGACAAGTATACGTAACAAGCACAACCAGCTGGTGCGGATTTTAAAGTACCATCGCGAGAGTTTGATTTGTTTGTCGAAAAGCTGCAAAATGGACTCAGTTTCGCACCCTGGCATAGAGCGAGCCGCGGATTTCAACACATGAATATTCATGTCGGGCAAATTTTCGCGCATTCCACCGTAGCGCGGTATCTGGAACTCGATCCGCTTATTCGGGGAAGTAAATGCATGATTTGGGTTGATGTGCTCAACCCGATACGTGTGAAACAAATGAGTTTCTATATTAGACTAACGCGTATTTGCATCTCATTCGCGCAGCCGCACGGCATCTTTTAAGAGCGCGTGAGAACAATGGCTGGTCTTATAGGGTGTTCGGACAGTGCCAACATCCTGGCTTGGACGTTTTGCCTTCTGTTTGTATACATTTTGGACGGGTCTAATGTATGATTTCTTCAATTAGCATGATTTTCCTGAGACAAATCATTCACAGTTTCCTGATACCGTTGTTAAGGCCAATGAATGTAATAAAACCCGAATGCTATGTCAAGGTCATACAATGTAAGAAGGAATGCAGTCTTTCTTCGTTATATTTACATAGGCCAGTAGCATATAATTATACATCACTTCTATAAACGTGCCCCTGATTATTAAAACAAGCAACGTTATGTTGTGTCTCCCATAGCGCTAATGTGTTGCTAAATATCAAGTAAATATAGCACGTGTTTGTGCGTGCATGCGGGTACTTGACCCCACGCGAGTGCATTTTATGAGTATGCGGAAGCCATAGCCTGTCATTCCAAATCAGCACAAGAAGGCAATTAATTTGGTAATTCTGCATTGGTTTATTGCGCAGGTACGTTCTAGAGTTATAAACACGCCCGGCTGTGGAGCACATAGTAGTCTTTTGAAGCTGTTTATATAACGGCTTAGCCACTGTGCCTCGACTGTTTACATAGGTGGAATATCACAGACAGTTAGACTACGATGCAAACATATCTGATAATACACAAGTACGCCATCTATTGTTTATGATCAACTGCGTGTGAACGTATGTGTTATATTACCCCCAAGTCTGGTATTAGATCAAGAAAACCCGGAAAAGAATACGTGTACCTTGTTTATTCTGTCTTATTGCTGTTTACGAGCGTGTTGATGTTTGGACTAATGCTGGATATAGGATTGTGTTTAGGCAAACGTTGTGTAAAAATTTAATTCTACAGACTATAGGTATATGTTTGTAAATGAACTGTTGCATATAGACTCCTGTTTTCGCGTCGGTGCACGCATGTTGCATAGCCAACGCTTTCTCGTACGCCGGTTGTCACTCTTTGTGAAAAAGCAAACAATCGGTAAACAGCTTGACGGGAATGGAGAAGTCACTCGAGCGTGTCTGCAGCGTAAAAACCACGACACAGCCATCTAGTTGTCGTTTAAATGTATACAACCATGCGCACTACCGTTGTGTTATAATTAAGCAGATGGCGTCAGATCGCGTGAGTGCACGCTTGGTTTAAAATAACGTGTTCGTGCATTGTTTTTTATCCAGACACTTACCTCCTTTCAAACAGTTATACATATTTACATTTTCTCTAGTGATATACGGGGTTGTCATTTCAACATTACCCCTTCTTGAACTCCAAAACCCCTCCCAACCCACGCATCTACCCGATACTCTGTGCATAATCCAATCATCCTTTCATAGCATGCGTTACATGCCTCTGCGGGTTTGCCAATATTTACGAACGTTGACTCGTGATTTACGAGAATTTCAACTCATATACTACTAGAACTCGCGAGAAAACACGCGAATGCCCAAATAAGGCGACTGCACCCCTGGAACGACGCCATTGACGCACGCTTTGATTTACGCGGCTGTTTGAAACGATGTATCTTCGACAAATGTGATCCGGTCGACGGGTGATGAACTCGCCCCGGTTCATCCACGGCACGCGGAGGTGTTGCTCTGCGGCCTCGTTACGCCCGAGTAGAGCGGAGACAAGACATCAATGGCAGGCGTGCTGACCGTGTGTAACACTTTCTTTCCCACGCTCCCCCAGCGGCCGGGGGTGCGGCGGCCGGGGGACACAATAGGGCGGCACATACGTCACGCCTGGCGCGTCCGTTGAGCCTTCCCCGGCCCCGGGACGAGCTCCTCGTCAAACCTCGGCGACGTCTCCGTATCGCCAGGATGCATGCGATCTGCATGTCTGTATGTCTGTCTGCAGACGCTGCGGCAACGTAAACAACAATATTGGATTCTGCGATCGCGATGAAGCCACCGAGCCGTGGTGGTGGATACCTGCTTGACACACTCACACACGCACCATGTGTTTCTGGCGCAATCACACGCCCATATTCCACCCCCACTACCACCCCTATGGGTGCCGTCAGAAAGGATCTCTGCAGCCCCGATGACAACGCGCATCTTGCCAGACAATGGCCACCCCGGCACCAGAAATACACAATACACAAGCGATGAAGATCGACCCGACTTACCTTGGCTTCGCCGAAGCTGCTGCCTTCACGACACCGTATCCGTCTACGCTGTACCGGCCTACCAGGTAACCCGCGACCGTTTGAACGTCGAGCCCAGTTGGCGCGCTGCCGTTGTGTGCTATAACCGCAACTCTGTCTCTGAATGCCGACACGCTGCGTTAACAAAGGTCACCAGCCCGGGCCATTTACCTGGACCAGCGCTGCCGTCACCACCACCACCACCCCACCCCACCCCACCGTCGCTGAGGCCGCTATCTTTTTCATGCGGCGCTGAAATAATGCATTATAAATAGCGCTGGCCGTGCGGCGTTGCCCGGCAACCACACACGAACAATATTCCCGCCTCAGGTAGGTGGAGCGCGCGGCGTTAGTCATACCTGAGAGCGAGCGCGCGCTCGCTGGGGACCCCGGCCTGAGGGAGCGGTCATTGTGTCGTTGTGTCGCGTCGCACGGAACTCGCTATGTGGACGCGCACAGCCGCTCCCTATCCAGTATCCACGGCCACGTATTGGGTAGCCTACGGGAGGCTTAGCTGTTTATAGTTCGACTCCAGAGCAGTAATACCTTTAATAATACACGTGTATTGCGTGTGTGTTTGGCAGACGTAAAAGTGATGATGGCATTGACCGAACACAGCTATTCTGATACACAATGCACTGTGATTCGCGCTAAATTTGATTGCATGGAAACAAATTGATTATATTCTGTTTCAAGTCATCTATGCGTATGCGTCTTAGAAATTCTTTCATGAGAATTAAACTCGTATATTTATACACTTGGTGTTATGCCGTATATAGTTTGGCGTGATGTGTCATAGTATATGCGAAACACAAACATTTGCAAACGTTTTCGTTCACGTGTTGGCGGGCGGCCGACTCATATAGACATAAATTATCTCACTTCCTTTACCCTAGCTGCTGACGAGGTGACAAGCAACTGTGTGTGTCATCATATAGAAGTAATTATTTATGTACCGAGAACACCGCTGTCTGTCTGACACCGAATTCATATTCTATTGTTTCCGTTTTTCAAACATACACTATAAATGTCGTCCGCATCTGTGCGATAAGATTATGCTATTAGAAGATTCGTGAATATAAATTAATGTATAGTCTTCGCGCAGCTAGGGTGGCCTGGCTGAGTACTGCCAGACACCCCAAGTTAGCATCCATAATTACGATCATGACATCCAGGAGAGTAAATATAAAGCAATTTCAATGTTACTCTTACTCTCCACTAGAGTAGTCGCCAGTAAATTAATTGAACGGGTTTAATTATTTGTGTTGTAGTTCGTTTAAAACATTATTCTTATGAATGAGATTCGTATTAGTGCAAATAAATTATATAATTTGAAAATCAATTCTATAAACGGAAACCATATATGGATGACAAAGCAAACTGACCTTTCAGCGGAATGGTTTATCGTAAAATCAAGCGTCATAGCATCGTTATACGACACAAACGAGGTTTAGATGACAGACGATTCACACCAACGCATTGTAATATTTATAAATGGACTGTTATCTCTTAGGGATATTGACCTTCATAATGTTTGATATATTTACGGGGAGACTGTCGATCATTAGAAAAGTCCGTAGACAGCGTTATTGAGGGAGTGAGATTATATGTTGGGCACAAGTTTAATATGCGTCCACGTGCAATGTAACAATACATTTGCCATTAAACAAACCGACTATTGTGGTGCATTGAAATGCATTTTGCGAGTTACCGGTCAGTAAGTCACAACACGATGTGACGATACACGTTATCGTAGGGCCTACTTTAAAATGAGGTGTGCTTTATCACTTTTGTGTATCGTGAATACGCGTCACATTCGTATTTTGCACTTTTTGTTGTGCTTTTTGTTTACGTGTGGGTGTTCTTCATAAAATATTTACAGTCGGCCCCACAATATCACACGCGCAACAGCTTCGCGTGCATACCGCCAACTATTATTGATCTCTTTCTACTACGGGGAACGACTTGCCATAACACGGGCAATCATCTTGGGTCAGAAGCGGTAACAGTGACGTCATAGCAGTTCGTCAACTATGACGTCATAGTTGCTCTCCAGGCAACGGCTTGCACAGACCGCTGATACCTTTGATACTGCACAGTGTGTGCATTCAGAGAGAGTTATACATTATGGTTACACGGCACGACGCCAACAGAGAAGGTGGTCGGATCGTCACGAGGTAAATCTTGCTAACGGTGCAGGCCTACGGTGTCTGACCCAGGCCAGCCGCCAATACGGTACTCGAGTGGTCAAGGCGAGGACAATGCACCAAGGTACCTAACACGTCGTCCACATACAACGCGGCAGCGAAGGGAAGGTTAGTTGGAATGAAGTTGTCCGTATAAAATATTGACCGTACTGTTAATGCTTAAACTAGTCCTAATATATTAATTTTATTCTATACGCATAACAAATATTATAAAATGTATAAAGGCTGTCGTCCAACCAATAAATACCCTATGGGTGAATTAGTACTCACGTAATAATCGGACATTCTCAGACGCATGGAACGATAACACGATGTCTAATCTAAGCACATATCAGAATGTAGCCAGAACATTTGTTTACAAATCAGTGAAAATTGTTCCACCAGCGGTTTCACCGTAATCTACAAAATAACTTTGTAAAACGTATTTACAATATTTCTCCGGCACACTTTCACTGCGTTGGTTTGCAACTGCGTAGAATACCTGAATACCTGTCCTTTAACTAGATTTACGTTTACAATGATAGTAAAAAATAGCGCACGCCGTATTGCTAGCGCTGACCTAGTTTTGAACAGGTAAACAGCCGTAACAATCAATGTTCTATTTATATAGGCACGACATATTAGTATGCAGCTGCGCTTGGTAAGATTCTACGTTGTGTGTGAGAGAGAGTGTGTGTGTGTGCGTGCGTGCGTGTGTGTGTGTGTGTGTGTGTGTGTGTGCGTGCGTGCGTGCGTGCGTGCGTACGTGTACTGTGTGTGTGTGTGTGTGTGTGTGTGTGTGTGTGTGTGTGTGTGTGTGTGTGTGTGTGTGTGTGTGTGTGTGTGTGTGTGTGTGTGTGCATCGTTGGGTGAGGTACGTGTGTGTGCATCGTTGGGTGAGGTACGAACATAAAAGAAGCGACATATCCTCATAACATTGCCCCTCTAACCTCAACCCTCCTTGGACGTAATTAACCTCTCAAAGAGAAGCCTTCTTACGGACAAAACCCTAAGATGTTGTTTATTTAAAATGATTCAGACAAGAATATCTAAGTTAAGAAGTTAATTTGCGTCGTTTTTATTTGTTTGTAATAAATGCATTGTACCAGCGCACATACTTGTAGTAGTTATACTGTATTGTCTTTATTTGTACTTATGTATAGTCATATACATACACACAGTGCACTGAACTTATTTGTACTCACAAACACATGTAGACGCGCTGCACTGGACATCTTTGTGTAGCTAAATATACACATAGTACATACCACTGTACTTATTTATATACCTAAATATATTGTCGTATACGCCTTATGATATAAGCCAATTATCGTATACGCTTAAACATAGACACATAGCACTGTACTTATTTGAATACCCAGATAGACGCATTGCACTGCCCTTATTTAAAAAAAAAAAGATAATGTACTGTTTGTATTTGGTTACCCAATGAGATGCACGGCACTATGTTGTTATGATAACGCACACTATTGTCACCTATTTCAGTCCCCAGCACAATGTTTCTTTTATGACAACCATGTTACGACATAAGTACGCGAACTCGTTGCATATTCACGCAACGTACCAAAGTACACTCACACTCTAACTATAAAATACAACCGCGAAAGCATTGTTCTGTTCCGAGCATGCCCATACACGTGAAACCGAAAAGGAGGGGGGGGGGTGATTCGAACGTTCATACAATTTCAACACCAGTGCACCCGTGTCTGGGTTTATTTGTGCCTAAAAAGACGTACTCGTTGCCATTTGTTTACGCAGATACAATCACAGATCCGGGGAATGTGGCACAAAGCTATCAAAATGATCGCAACGTTTCTACAACGTAACGACGCACACAACAGCCGTCGGCTAAATACAGCATGTGAGTCGTCGACCACACTCGATAAGGACGGTTTAGCACAACAGACGGCTGACAAAGACGTGACAAAAGCGAACCACAACGTTTTGTGTGAATTACGGGAAAAGACGAACGGCTGTGTGTGTGTGTTACTTGAGCTACAGCAGCGCCACCTTCTGGTGACGAACCCTACTATCCAACCGGCCGCTCGCTACGGTCGGGTGCTCAAGACAGGGTGACCAAGACAGCGGTCTTCCCGTTATAGCTACTTCCCGTTATAGCTACTTTTTATTCCCGTTATGGCTACTCGTTAAGTTTGACACTTGAACTAGTCCCGTTATAGCTACTTTTCTATTTCTCCATTTTACAATGTAACAAGATAAGGGAGCATTAACTATTTCATCTCCATCCAGCTGATGTCCATGGGGGCTGGACGGCTTATACGTAAGTCTGTCCCACTGAGGAATTTGTATAAAGTCAAGCGATAATTTTTCACGAGTACTTTGTGGAAACATGGCTTGGTGATAATTAAAAAATCACCATAGACATGTGGAATGTCTACACAGAATCTGACAAATGAACAAACAACCATGTTGAGGGTAGTTCATGGTTGCTGAACATGATGCTGCCATCCCACCACCACATAACAAGAATAAATGATGACTTGCATTACTTTTTAATAAATGCAGTTCTGTATTCGGTACAATTAATGTAGTTGTCTTTTGAAAAAAATTGGACAAGTGTCTTATGGTATATTTTCCATTTCAAATACCTGACAGTTACATATATATACCATTCTTATGACTTTTAAAATGTGTCCTCCATTAATACATTTCATGTAGAAATCTTACAGTAATCTGAAACAGTTAATGCTCCCTCTTGCTGTCCCCTCCTGAATTGTGTAATTAAATAAGTAGCTATAACGGGACTACTTTGCCTGTCAAACCTAACGCGTAGCTATAACGGGAAAAAACTGTAGCTATAACGGGAAGTAGCTATAACGGACCTAGACCCTCCAGATGGGTCTTCGTCGGGTTTAGGGCTGTGGATGACGGTCATCCCAGGACAACAGTCCTCCTTTCCTGCCTACTTACTACGACATGGATTTCATGGGACATATACCACCATTTATTTCATCTCGATCACAACTTTGCGGTATAATCAAGACTGTTTTTAATATACACCTTTATCAAGTTGAACATATTACAAAATTCCACTCTCAATTTTTTTTAAATGTATCTTTATAACCTTGCCTCTGCACAATAGCTCCCTGACGTATCTTCCAAGAATTTGGGCGCAATAGAAGTGATCTTATTATGATCATTATGATCATTATGATCATTGTTATCACTGTTATCACTGTTATCACTGTTATCACAGTTATCACTGTTATCACTGTTATCACTGTTATCACTGTTATCACTGTTATCACTGTTATCACTGTTATCACTGTTATCACTGTTATCACTGTTATCACTGTTATCACTGTTATCACTGTTATCACTGTTATCACTGTTATCACTGTTATCACTGTTATCACTGTTATCACTGTTATCACTGTTATCACTGTTATCACTGTTATCACTGTTATCACTGTTATCAATGTTATCACTGTTATCACTGTTATCACTGTTATCACTGTTATCACTGTTATCACTGTTATCACTGTTATCACTGTTATCACTGTTATCACTGTTATCACTGTTATCACTGTTATCACTGTTATCACTGTTATCATTGTTATCATTGTTATCATTGTTATCATTATTATCATTATTATCATTATTATCATTATTATCATTATTATCATTATTATCATTATTATCATTATTATCATTATTATCATTATTATTATTATACAGTAACATATTACGTTTGTTTAAATCACTGCCATGAATTATGGCGCACTGGAGTCACGTGATTTACGCTTGCTATCAAAACATGCCTCAAAACTTGTTTGCCTCGTGTTAATTTGCGACAAATAACTTTGCAAAGAGGTTATATAGATCATAACGAAAAACCAGTAGTATTTATACCATAAATGCTTTGCCCTTTCGCTGCACATTGATGATTTTATAATTATTGCGCATGCGCAGAAACGTCAATCCGAACGCTTATAACGCCGGAAAAATGTAAGCGCTACAGCGCGTAACTCGCGACAGCGCTCTCTCGTGGCAGACGCAATCCTCTCGTCGCTGCGTCGTCTGTCAGCCGAGACCACGCGGCAGCCACAGAGCGGCTTACCGTGGATTTACGGCGGACAGCGACGATGTAACTGGATTTCATCTTCAAATGGTGGCTTACTGCCGGCTGCGTCAGATCCGCCGAAGCCTCTGACGTCGCTAATTGATTATGATGAATTTACAGCGGGCGAATAAATGACGTGATTTGTTGCTGAGCATTTACGAAGCTTTAGATGAAGACGTCGGATTAACCTTGCGGTGTCGTTGTAACCCGCAGAGACAAACCGTGTGAATGGGAAATCACCGCGTGTGTGTAATAGCGCACTTACAAAGGTTCTCCTCCAATTTCGTCCTTGGCTACCTCCTTTTGTCGTCCGTCCGTCCGTCCGTCCGTCCGTCCGTCCGTCCGTCCGTCCGTCCGTCCGTCCGTCCGTCCGTCCGTCCGTCCGTCCGTCCGTCCGTCCGTCCGTCCGTCCGTCCGTCCGTCCGTCCGTCCGTCCGTCCGTCCGTCCGTCCGTCCGTCCGTCCGTCCGTCCGTCCGTCCGTCCGTCCGTCCGTCCGTCCGTCCGTCCGTCCGTCCGTCCGTCCGTCCGTCCGTCCGTCCGTCCGTCCGTCCGTCCGTCCGTCCGTCCGTCCGTCCGTCCGTCCGTCCGTCCGTCCGTCCGTCCGTCCGTCCGTCCGTCCGTCCGTCCGTCCGTCCGTCCGTCCGTCCGTCCGTCCGTCCGTCCGTCCGTCCGTCCGTCCGTCCGTCCGTCCGTCCGTCCGTCCGTCCGTCCGTCCGTCCGTCCGTCCGTCCGTCCGTCCGTCCGTCCGTCCGTCCGTCCGTCCGTCCGTCCGTCCGTCCGTCCGTCCGTCCGTCCGTCCGTCCGTCCGTCCGTCCGTCCGTCCGTCCGTCCGTCCGTCCGTCCGTCCGTCCGTCCGTCCGTCCGTCCGTCCGTCCGTCCGTCCGTCCGTCCGTCCGTCCGTCCGTCCGTCCGTCCGTCCGCCCGCCCGCCCGCCCGCCCGCCCGCCCGCCCGCCCGCCCGCCCGCCCGCCCGCCCGCCCGCCCGCCCGCCCGCCCGCCCGCCCGCCCGCCCGCCCGCCCGCCCGCCCGCCCGCCCGCCCGCCCGCCCGCCCGCCCGCCCGCCCGCCCGCCCGCCCGCCCGCCCGCCCGCCCGCCCGCCCGCCCGCCCGCCCGCCCGCCCGCCCGCCCGCCCGCCCGCCCGCCCGCCCGCCCGCCCGCCCGTCCGTCCGTCCGTCCGTACAGCCCGTAGTATTTATACCATATATGCTTTGTCCTTTCGCTGCACATTGATGATTTTACATTTATCGCGCATGCGAAGAAACGTCAATCGGAACGTTTATAACGCCTGGAAAATGTAAGCGCGACAACGCAACGCGTAGCATTCTGCTGCGTACCTTGCAATAGGAGACGACAGACGAGGTTCAACGTAGCAGCATGTCGAGTGTTTCGTCTCCGATTACATATTCATTGCTTTCCCGACTTCAGACACAGAGAATCCTAGCTTTACTTGCCCGTGGCTGGGTTGAAATACAAACCATTCCAGTTTTTTGTTGGTAGCAACACAAGGTAGATTATATGGCAAGTAAAAACTCGACATTGACAAATACATTTTTTTTGTGGGTTAAATTGAGTGGGGCTAGCAAAAGCCGAAAGAAATTCAATACGTGAATGAGAGGGAGGATGTAAAAAGAGGATGAGGTAAGGTAAAGGGACGGTTGAGAGTGCAATGGCGTGTCTGCATGCTTAGGTGTCTAGTGACATGACGGAATTGTCATGTCTTCTTCCTTAAATCTCCATCTCTACGTTCATCTCTATAGCTATGTCCATATCCATATCTGCTCCCTGCTATCTGATCTCAGCCCTCTCTCCCTCTCCCTCTCTCCCTCTCCCTCTCTCCCTCTCCCTCTCCCTCTCTCCCTCTCTCTGCCCATATCTCTCACTCCCTCTCTCTCCCGCTCTCTGCCCCCCCCCTCTCTCTCACTCCCTCTACCCCCCCTCTCTCTCTCTCTTCTTTCCATTTCCATCATATCTCCCCTTTTCTCTTCCAACCCTCACGCTCTAATTCCCTCCCGCCCTCCCTCCCCATCTCTTCCTCTCCTCTCACATCCTTTCCCCCCTCCCGTCCTCTCCTCTCCCCTTCTTATCTCCCCATCCCCTGTCCCTCCCCCCACTTCCCGTCACTTCCTGTCCACCTGTCCCTCCGCCAGCCTGCTATCCTTCCCACCTGCCCGCCTGTCCGTATTAATAACTGTCGGCTTTGTGCCGGTCCACAATGCGAGCCAACAGCCCTCCGCTAGCCGCTAATCACGCGCCTTCCTGACACACACGCGCACAATGGCCGTCGTCGTCGACCAGATAATCAGGAACGCTTTCACCGGCATTAACAAGCGGGCGTATCGCATTGCTGACGATAATGAATATGGCAGTACCTAATGAAAATGCGCTATCTTCTGCAAATAAAGTGGCCAATTAGTTGGTCATCTACTCCGCCGGTCACCGCACGTCGCTGGCCAGTGCGTCTTGACCAGTGGACGGCGCTAAGATGATGTACGCCGCTAGAGCTGTGAGCGTCTTGCCGAGAGGGGGGGGGGGGGGAGAGAGAGAGAAAGAGAGAAAAAAGAGAGAGAGAAAGAGAGAGAGAAAGAGAGAGAGACATAGACAGATAGAGAAAGAGAGAGCAAGAGAGAGAGGGGAGAGAGATATATATATATATATATATATATATATATATATATATATATATATATATATATATATATATATATATATATATATAGACAGATAGAGAGCGAGAGAGAGAGAGAGAGAGAGAGAAAGAGAGAGAGTGAGTGAGAAAGAGAGAGAGACAGAGACAGAGAGAGAGAGAGAGAGACAGAGAGAGAGACAGAGAGACAGAGAGAGAGAGAGAGAGAGAGAGAGAGAGAGAAGAGAGAGAGCGAGCGAGCGAGAGAGAGAGAGAGAGAGGAACGAGACAGTTCGCTAATGAAATCCCATTTATCCGCGACATTAGCCAAAGCCGCCTACGCAGACACCGTTGATGCGGGCATTAGTCGTGATGTAGCTATCGGCGGGGCTTATGTCGTCGGTGCGGGGAGCCAGAACGACGGCTTGGGCGGAGGGAGCAAGACGGGACATACAAGACAGTGACGGCGATGGACAGGCGGAAAAACGAATAACAGCGGCACTAAATACTACACAGGCGATGAAGGATTGGTAAAAAGTCGATAACAACGGATCAAGATAATCCAACAGATCTGAGGCTGGTTTCGGGTTATTGATAAAAAACGAATCTCAAAACGTTTGCATGAGTTTCACACAAAGGTTACTTGAACATTGCCGGAAAAGGCAAACACATGTAAGCAAATAAACTGGGAAGATGTGACGTAAACCATTTACGTATTGGAATCTACGAACCAATGATAGCATTGTGTGATCGGATTTTCTATTTATGTGAACGAATATTTATAGTGCTAGCATTTCAGTCTCTGATAAAACGTTACTCGATGCAATTGTATCTACATATGAAATAAAAGTAATGTCATGATGTTACGACGTTGTTCAACCCGGAGTGAGGATGTTGCTACATCCTCAATTCAGGATCAGTGTCCTTCCTCCGTGCCCTATAGTTGGAACGAAATCTTGATCGTCACGAACACATTTGACAATACGTAATATACAATTTATTACGCTGTCAACTCACATTATGTCCGAAGTTGGTTTTCTACACTAAATCTGCAACTACTTCAAGTTATTTGAAGATTCGATTTACTGAATGACAATTAACGAATAAAAAATTGTACATAATAAATACTTTTAAAACTGGGAACACAAAATATAAGGCCCGACAGGCAGATAGTCTACCGTGATATTAGCTTTTTTATTTAGCGCAATGCACTGTAGTTAAACCTAGTTCAAACACACACATAAAATAAGACAATGTTAATTTACACAAATGCCCGCGATAGGCATATGTAAACAAACGGTGCTTACCAACAACCAAAGCGTGCGTTCAAAGCGATGCCGCATAACCTATGCACATCAACAGTTGCTTAGTTTTTCTGGGGAACATCTCCATTTTGAACCAACCCCTAAATGCAGAGAAAACTTCCAAGTGCACTTGCTTAGAAGGTTCGAAATTAATCAGAAGTAATTACGACATCGATTATTTGTCCGAAAAGATATTCGTCATCCGGCTACAATGTCGTACTGCGGTAATATGTCTTAATGAAATATGTTACCGCGCCGGTCGCACTGACACCGACAAGCTGCGTGTCTCTACAGAAAAACGTGGATAAATCAGGTGTCTTATATTTACTGCGTTGACTGTTTCGTAAACAAGAGACTCGTTTGTTGTGAAATTATTTGTGTATATACAGGAAATCGTTCGTGACGTAATTGTTTGATCGATACACGATTTTGTTGAGTTGTTGTATCGGTCGGTATCAGATGCACTGCGGCTTTTGTCTCGACGAAACCAACCGTTCCGCCATGACAGTTTTTATTTATCTTAGAATCTTTCTGCCAGGTGACGTAATGTTATGACAGTTATTAAATTATTCGTTCACACAACACAACCATTGTCTATCGATAGGGACACATTTATACAGCCGATATAATCGAGGCAGCGTGGAGGGAATGAAATATTATTCAGGGATTGAAGTCTCTACTAAAAGTCCGACGTTCTGATAACGTTCCAAACAGTTTGGCGCTTTGAAAATTACCAAGTAAGATTCAATTGAAGCTATGGTTTCAACATAAATCCTATCACTACCTCAACGGGTTTCTAACGGAATTATGTCATTTCCTCATTAATTACTGTTTTATTTATATATATATTTTTTATAACGTTATACTGTTCTTAATACAGACTAGATGTACGAAATCCAGACTTTCTGCCAAATTTGTTTGAATACATTCTTAACTTTGTCAGTGAAATGTTTACAGTTAGTATGAAGACACGTTTCAGGTAAACATGCGTTGATTTCGCTATCGCCGAAGACCACTATATTATCCAAAATGCACTTTGATGTTTGTCGCGTTTGCAACTTTCAGGAACCAATTCAGATAACTATATAATGTTCAGACAAACACCCCATCACCAACGACCCCTAGAGACGCACGTAATTCCCAGCGCTAACCGACAACGGTATAATTACTTTCTTACGTTTGGTCGGAGTGCACAAACCTTAAACTTAATGAAGCTACGCCATAACGCAACACCTGAAAACAATGAAATAAAAATGCACGGCGTCCAGTGCGCGCCGTTTGATGCTGTCGTATTTTGCACGACACCAGTTGAGCAAAGGATGCGCCGGCCGTAAAGCACACGACTCTGCCGTTAGCGCGACACGAGCGTCGCTTTATGCCCGGCCGAAGTCGTCGATGTTTATGATGATTACGGCGTAGTCAAGGTGCCGACTTCAAGCGCGAGTCGGCTCCGACGCCACGGCCGCCGGGGCGATAGGTGGGTGCGTGTTGACGGAGAAGTCTCGTCGTGTGGGTGAAGCGCTGCTCAGGCAGGACTACACATAACTTCGACGATAGATAAATCACTATTATTATTAACATTTATTATATATATATATCTATGTATATTATGTATGTATGTATGTATGTATGTATGTATGTATGTGTGTATGTATATATGTATGTATATATATATATATATATATATATATATATATATATATATATATATATATATATATATATATAGTACCGGCGGCACGGGAACAGCAACAAAAAATGACATTCACTTAAATATTTAATGCCCGATACCCGTTCGAAAGTCCAGATCTATTTCCTAACAATAACGGTCAAGATAATCGCCTGTACAACTCATTTGTCCAGACTTTAGGACTGCTTAAGTCACTTCACATTTCCTTACACGGCAGATGTGGGCCCTACGTTAATATGAATGCAGTCTCGACGTTTCTTTAAGCATTCAGAGGCACTACAATTACTACACGAACGCTGTTCGTCCACACACACCTACATCTAGCCATTTGAGCCTATGCCACTGGGTGTACAGAGGCAACGTTGGGAAACCGAAATTGGCCAAGCTTCGAAACTACGGAAAGAGGATTCGAAACCGAGTTTCGACGACTGAGACAGCGATGTTCTAACCACCACGCCACGGCGCTCAACACGAGGCCCAGTTGGCGGTGTCGGCAGGAGGCCCGCGCCCGGCGCGTGTGATCGCCCTAATGCGTTCTAATGTGGAGTCACGGCGCGAGGCGCTGACTCGGGTGTCGAGGCAGGGCCTGTAATCATCGCCACGTCCTCGTGCCCGTCTTCTCGTTGTTGGCGGCTATTGATTTGTCGGGCAATCATCGGCCGTCGATGAACGTCGCACACCGGCCTGACTCCACTCAACACGCCCGTCAACACGCCCGTCAACACGCCCGTCAACACGCCCGTCAACACGCCCGTCAACACGCCCGTCAACACGCCCGTCAACACGCCCGTCAACACGCATGTCAACACGCCCGTCAACACGCCCGTTAACACGCCTGTCAACACGCCTGTCGTCGTCGCTGTCGTCGTAGTTGTCATATTCTGGTTCCACATCCAGTTCCGGTTTTTGTTCTGGTTTTTATTGTTGTTCTCGTTTTAGTTCTTGAAATTTTATTTTACATCGCCGTTTCTTTTACAGCAACGTTTGGGTTGTAAAATAGTTTTCCAGCTGTTGTGTTTTATTTCGTTTCTTATTCAATATTAAAACATGTCAATCCATTGTATGTTGCCTGAATCTGGACTGCAGACATTAACATACGTTGTAGGTCCCTTCAGTTGACGGAGCGACTTCAAGTAGTTGAATAGCAATTGCAAAAGAGGATAACAAGCACGATTATTTTTGTTCGGCGATTCATGGCGTTAGATACGCACTGTAGCTAGTTTGCGTAATAAATCAATAATGCATGTAGAAACCATGAAATGTTCTCCATAAAAAAGGTGTTTTCTTTTTAAAGTCATTCTTCACGGTATGTTTTTTGTTGTACTTTTATGTAGCTATCAGGCCCAGCTATAAAATTGTATTACTCTATGCATGGTCCGATTCCAACAAGAACAACGTGAAACGCGCGTTAATGTCATATGATATGTTCATCTGATTCGTTATATTCTTGGAATGGTGACATTTTATTTGCGTTCGTTGGCGATAAATACCGAAACACGAGAACACCAGCAAATATATCAGCCTGTGTACTTTAAAGTTAGCGTTACAATATCAGCTCTTAAAACACAATATAATAATTATCATTATTATCATATGTGAACTATGACTATTCTATGGAAACTTTGTTCACACCCAGAAAACGTTGCTCTTTTATCACTGACTGTTAGTTATACAGTAATTATAATTACCATTAGCGGGATCAAGAGGCTCATCCGTGAAACGGACGCGCAGGAGCGAAGATAGAGCCTAATCCATCACATCAAACAGACCTTTGACTGCGATACATCAGAAAGGTAAAACTTCGCATAGATTAGCCGCACCGTTGCCGTGGCAACCGTTCGCCTGACTGTAAATGTGTCAGCGGCGCCTTGTGCAAAAAAAGGCGATGATATTGATACTAATTGTTGTTTACCGCCCGCGCCTCGTTGCCGGACTGGGTCATTTGGTCAGCGGCGGTCAGTGGCCAGTGTTTTTTAAATGCACTGTCGAATGTTGACGGGCGTGTTAAAACTGTGTCGTCAGTGCGGGGAACGAGGACATAAAGAAAAGCATCACACCCGTGATTAGGAAATGGGCCTAAACGATCTGGCCATGGAACTTCCCCTGAACACACAAGCCGAGAACTCTGATTCAACGCGGTTTTGTGTTCCGAATCCAACAGCGGACAAAATACGCAAATGGGATCTGCCTTCCCTAATTAATTTAAATGCCAGATCTTTGAACAGTGAAAAAGTGGACGAATTGCATGTAACTGTAGCAACACATGATGTCTCAATTGTATGTGTTAGTGAGACATGGTTTAAAGACTATATGGATTCAAGTAGCCTTACTATGCAAAGGTTTTGCTTAGAGAGAAAAGACAGGGGTCATGGACGAGCCGGTGGTGTAGCTTGCTACATTAGACATGATTTAAAGTATAAGAGATTGAATGATATGGAGGTTGATGATTTAGATAATGTGGATTAAGGTTATGCCAAAGAAAACGCCTCGAAAATTTTCATGTATACTGGTGGCATGTTTATATTATACTCCAAAGACGGAGTATTTAAAAATACGTGATCATTTAATCACCAGCATTGACACTGTAATGCGAAAACACCCAGAATGTGGTGTGATCATAACTGGCGATTTCAACCAGTTGCGGGATAACTTTATGAAAACCCACTATAGATTTATCCAAGTAGTTAATGTTGTAACACGTGGACAGGCGATATTAGACAAAATATGGACGAATATGAAGGAGGTATACACCCCACCTGTTACTATCTCCGAACTGGGGTCATCGGACCATAACATGGTTTTGCTTAAACCTAAAGCGAAAAGCTCAGTTGATACTGGATGCGTGACACGGTTAACCGTAAGGTGTATGGGGCCAAAAGAAAAAGCCACATTCAATATGGCTTTATCAGCCATTAAATGGGAACCCCTATTTAGGCTTGATTCATGTGCAGATCAATATTCATATTATCAAACGATTATTAGCAACCTGATGGAAATATGCTTTCCTACTAAAGTTGTTACGAGGCACACGGCTGATAAACCATGGGTTACAGACTGGTTCAGAGACTTAGTTCGTAAACGACAGCGAGCTCACATGAGTGGTGATATGAATCAAGCAAAAATATTGCGTAATAAGGTCAACCGAGCCGCGTCGAAACTTAAGTATAATTTTTACCAAACACAAATTGCAGCAATGCATGAATCGGGATCCCACGATTGGTGGAAGCATATGAAAACAATAATGGGACTTAAAACAAATGGCAATTCATGCATGCAAGGTCTAGCTAACAAAACAACGGATGGTGATTGTGGCTTACTGGCCAATACAATGAATGATTTCTTTGTGTCTGTGAGTGACCATTTGCCTCGGTTAAATAAGAACCACAAGGTGTTCGACGTTAACGAGGAACTGCCGGATCAGTATGTGATAAGCGTATATACTACTTTTAAAGCTTTGGAGAGTGTTAAAGCTAACAAGGCTACTGGGCCTGACAACATCCCTGCATGGGTGTTAAGAAACTATGCAAATGTTCTCGCCCCTCCATTAACTGCTATTTTTAACAATTCACTAAGAAAAGGTGTACTCCCTATGGAATGGAAAATGGCCAATGTAATACCGTTGCCAAAAACAAGCCCCCCTGTGTCGATTGAAAAAGACATTAGACCAATTTCACTAACTCCAATAGCTGCCAAGGTGTTTGAATCAATAATAATGAAATGGGTGGATGAAACAATTGAAGGTGAAATTGATGCTAAGCAATTTGGAGGAATTAGCGGAACGTCCACAACAGATGTTCTTGTCGAACTGGTTCATATGTGGTATAAGGCGACAGATAAATTGAATTCTTATGTCAGGGTTGTAATGCTAGACTTTAGCAAAGCGTTTGATCTTATTAATCATCATTTGTTGCTAGATAAGCTACAATCGTATGGGTTGCCCGCACATATTTTAAGATGGATGGCAACATTTCTATTAGACAGAACTCAACGAGTAAAAATAGGAAATGAATATTCCCATTCTGGTCATCCCAATGGGGGAGTACCGCAAGGGACATTGTCTGGACCTAAATGCTTCCTTGTTTACATAAATGATTTAAGAACGACTGTTCCACTATATAAGTATGTAGATGATAGTACGTTATTTGAAATATGCGACAGAAAGGGTGTATCTGTCATTCAAGAGTCGGTTGATATTGCTGCTAGATGGACAGAAAAGAATGACATGAAAATTAATTCCGAAAAATCAAAAGAAATAATCATTAGTTTTGCACAAGATGGCAATTTCAGAAGCACTATCCCGAATATAAAAATTGATGGGAGGGATGTAGCACAAGTTTGCCATGCCAAACTATTAGGTGTGACCATTTCTCAGGATCTGACATGGAACAAACACGTAGATACTATTGTGAAAAAAACTGGTAAACGCTTGTACATGTTATATCAGTTAAAGCGTGCAGGGATTACACAGAAAGATCTGGTCAGTGTATATGTTAGTGTGATGAGACCAGTTCTAGAATATGCATGTCCTGTATGGCACACTAACTTGCCCCAATATTTGTCTGACAATATTGAAGTTATACAAAAAAGGGCATTAAAATGTATTTTTCCTGGATTGGGTTACGCGGAGATACTAAGACGTGTTAACCTGGATACGTTGAATGTAAGACGGGAGAGCATTTGTCAAAAATATTTTGATAAAATTAAAGTCGGCACACATAGATTAAATTATCTGCTGCCTGACAAAAGACATACCGAGTATAATATTATACAAGAAAATGTGTACCCGTTACCAGTTACTAGAACGAATAGATTCCGTAACTCCTTTATACCGTGTCTTTTATACTGTCAGTAAAAAGGTTATTAGTACGGTATGATTTGCGGTATCAAATGTATTTCTATTGTATTTGTATGATGTTTTGATGAGTCAATTGTAACCTATTGTAATGTCAATCCAACTCAGTTGAGTTGCTAATAAAACTTGTGTTATTATTATATCGTTCTGCGACTACGTCATTAATCAACCAGTACATTGAGATCTATATAAAGAATAATGTACGCAAAAGGTGACGCGTAATCAAAACTTATGTCGACGCAGCGACTTTGCGTGCGCAGTAAACGATGACGTCACAAAAGCTATCCAACATTATACTCCCTGCTCGACAATACCAGAGTTACTAAAAGGGAAATGTTGCTAATGGAACCATTTTGCAAATTGATCAGCAGCCTCACACGGGTTGAACCTGTAAAGTTCTACGAGATGAGTAATCTCATAAATGTCAGAAAAGTAATGTTTTGTAGTTTGAATGAGTAATGTAGTCATGGTTCCATCCGTGTGAGGCGCCGCCAATTTACAAAAAGCCGTGGACTGGAGTGAATGGGCTCTATGATTCACTAACTCTTACTCCAGGCGCATTACACGCGTTACACTTAGAATGAAGATCCCAGTATACGATAGACAATAACAAGACAATTGTTCAACGGTTTTTCGCGGCATAGTAATATACGGATTGAACATTAGAGTGAACAATCCAAAGCAACACGTTCTAGGAATCAAGTATGGTACTAGTCGTACACAGATTTATTAATATTTCCTACGTGAAGAAAGCCGTCCTGTTTTCACATCTGTACAGACAGCGATGTTACCAATGTTGATCGTGTTATTGTTGACGCAATAAACACGGCATGACAGCAAGAAACACAAGACAACAGCAACTACACAATAAGACAACTATAATAACGACTTATTTTTCCAAATTATGAACGAGGTCATTACGTCACCCTATACGCACGCAGGCACGCAGGCACGCAGGCACGCAGGCACGCAGGCACGCAGGCACGCAGGCACGCAGGCACGCAGGCACGCACGCAGGCACGCACGCAGGCACGCAGGCACGCACGCACGCACGCACACACACACACACACACGAACACGAACACACGCACGCGCGCACGCACGCACGCACGCACGCACACGCACACGCACACGCACACGCACACGCTCACGCACACGCACACGCGCACGCGCACGCGCACGCGCACGCGCACGCGCACGCGCACGCGCACGCGCACGCGCACGCGCACGCGCACGCGCACGCGCACGCGCACACGCACACGCACGCGCGCGCACGCACACACACACACACACACACACACACACGTATAAACGTTGTCACATTTCCTTAGTACCTACACTACACGCAAACAACACACCCGGAAACGACACGTCTTCCGACGGGCCAACGGACTGCACGGAAACCAGCCGCGCTGAATTGCCGTGCGGACGAGACAAGGACAACGTCCGCGACACGACGACTACAAGAACCGACCGGATGCGCAATGCGAGATTCAACTCACCCGGACCGAACGGCGTCATTTTGTCGGGCGTCATTTTCACCTGGTCGTCATTGGCCGTTTGTTTGGCGAACGTTTCGCCGGCTGCGTGCGGCCCAGCCTCCCGTCTGCCGGGAACCTCGGTGGCGATCGAGCGGGGGGCAGTCGCTGGAGCTACTCTCGGCGGCGCGAGCACCGTCGACGTTCCGGGAAACAAAGCCGCCGTGGCGCGTACCTCGACGAGAACACCTGTCGTGCCGGTCGGACGCTCGCATCAATTAGACGCCGTGGCAGTGGCGGCGGCGAAGGTAGGCAGGCACACGGCGACGGCGCGGCGTGCGTGGCTGCAGCGGCGGCGGTCGATTTCATTGGATTCGACCGAATCGAATTAACCTCGACTTATTAGCAACGCTCCGCCGCCGGATCAGCGCAGGTCTGCCGGCAGAGGGCGCGCCTGCGATCGACAAGACACGTGTGTGTGTTTGTTTTTGTTGCAAACGTATTCCTGATCTCATGGAAAGACCACATCCCAAATGCTGAAGTCTTGAGACGGGGTAATATGCCCAGGACAGAGACCACTCTACCGGCTTCCCAATTCCGTTGGGCTGGATATGTTACCCGTGTGAACGACAGCAGACTCCTAAAGACAGTGTTCTAAGGGGACTTGGCCAAAGGCTAACCTCTTCATGGACAACGGCTGCGATATATATGAAGATGTAGTCAAAAGACACACATCGCCGTAGACACCTGGGAGACTCTCGACAACAGTGGAGGCAGGCCATTTACAAAGAAAAGAGCCATATTGAAGAATATATATCACAAAAATACGAACATGATCACAATCTCCGCCATGGCTTTCCTGATGCTTCTGCCCCTGTCATATTCTGTGCCAACTGCGGGAGAGGCTATTCAGCTGAGATTGGACTAATATCTCACCGACGAACAAAGCACATGGCCGACACCCAACACTGATGTGATCATAAGGCGCGATGGACAGCAGAGACAGAGACAGTGTGGTAGCATCAATGTTAATTTAATGTAAATCACCATTATAACATAGTACGAGGCAGGCCTTACACAAAGGAAACAGTCAGAAAAAAAATGAAAATAATACCAACATGATCACAATCTCCTCCATGACCTTCCCGATGCTTCTGCACCTACCGTGTTCTGTATCAAAAGCGACAGAGGCTTTGCAGCACAGATCAGACTCATCTCTCACAGACGAGCAAAACACAAGGACGAAACCCTACACTAATGTTATCATCTGGCAAGATGGACAACAGAGAGCGAGAGCGAGAGCGAGAGCGAGAGCGAGAGCGAGAGCGAGAGCGAGAGCGAGAGCGAGAGCGAGAGCGAGAGCGAGAGCGAGAGCGAGAGCGAGAGCGAGAGCGAGAGCGAGAGCGAGAGCGAGAGCGAGAGCGAGAGCGAGAGCGAGAGCGAGAGCGAGAGCGAGAGCGAGAGCGAGAGCGAGAGCGAGAGCGAGAGCGAGAGCGAGAGCGAGAGCGAGAGCGAGAGCGAGAGCGAGAGCGAGAGCGAGAGCGAGAGCGAGAGCGAGAGCGAGAGCGAGAGCGAGAGCGAGAGCGAGAGCGAGAGCGAGAGCGAGAGCGAGAGCGAGAGCGAGAGCGAGAGCGAGAGCGAGAGCGAGAGCGAGAGCGAGAGCGAGAGCGAGAGCGAGAGCGAGAGCGAGAGCGAGACAGACAGACAGACAGACAGACAGTCAGACCGTGTGAAAACATTAAAAACACCATTTCTCTTCTGCACCCTAAAGGCTCGTCTGCCATTTGGCGTAGTAGCATAAACAATCGGAGGTTGTGGACGTTCTCTTCCAGTTGTATGAGCTACTCCGTCACATCACCGCATGATTAAAGGGGTGTACTTCCTACTTTTTATTGTACAATAATATTACACATACAAATTAAATATGTTGTATCTTACCGGTAGTCTAATTATGTTTTAATGAATGTTTTGAAAGTTGCGAACGAAAAACGAATTCGTTTTTCGTTTTCAAAAGTGAAGTAAGAAAAACGGAAAACGAATTCGTTTTTCATTCGCAAATTTGAAAACGAAAAAGGAAAAAAACCGTATATGGACGGACCCTGGCTGCGTAGTGTTGAGATGTGTAGCTCCGCCCTGTTAAGTAACGACTCTCCTGGGAATTGCCCGAGCTCCCTCTTCGGCAGTTTGAGCGACATCGTGACGATTTGTGTACAGCGCTGCGATTATTATAAACACTGAACGGTTACATGCTAAAGTTGGTTCTGCTTCGCTAAAATATATTTGGGTTTTCACTATCATATAACAGACGCATTTTATAATGTATAACATAACTTCACAAAAAATTGACAACAATTAAAACAGGAAGCACACTCCTTTTAAAGTGGGATACAATTCGTAGATATATATATATATATATATAATTATATATAATTATATATAATTATATATAATTATATATAATTATATTTAATTATATATAATTATATATAATTATATTTAATTATATTTAATTATATACATATATATATATATATATATATATAAATATATATATATATATATATATATATACATATATATATATATATATATATATATATATATATATATATATATATATATATATATATATAATTATGATACACGCGCCAAAAATTTCAATATCAAATACAGCCAGCGCAGAGATCAAAACAATACGGTTTATCATCATCTTGTTTAAATCTATACATATGCCGTCTATGTGTTCCTTTTTGCTTAGATTTCTGCGCTGCCAGCCACCCACATCCTCCCTGGGTGGACGTCGGTGTCACATTTAACAAAGATAGACGCCAATATTCTCTAATGATTGTAATATCACCTTTGGGGAATTCCACGATTTCTCTCCTGGGGGCTCAGCAGATGCTGTTAAATATTCTCGTGATGTCTGTGAAGCTTATTGCGATCGGTAATTGGTCTTCTTGACATTTCTCCTCAATGCGTGTGATCACGACAGTTTGTGCTGGCCTTGGGTCGGGGCCGGTTACTGAATGTCAACGAGCAGGCCTTGTGCTCACTGTGAGACGCGAGGCGTGTGGAGGGTCCAGGTGTGTCTAACAACATCGCGTGTGTCGACACCCGAGTTGCGATGTTTGCACTGTCCGTAACTTGTGTGTTATACGTGTGCATTTTCGCCCATTGCCAGGGCTGTTTTTTGCCAGACAAAACTACCCCTGGCAAGTCCCCTGCGCGAAATGTGGGAGGTAGCTGAGTCGAACTAGCCGTGAGAACTGTGCAAACACCCACCCCACTTTTACGACGCTTAAACAATTTCAGGGAAGTCCAGTATATATAATATACTATATATAATAATCGGACGAGCAGATGAACGGTTTTATGTAGTGGAATATATTTCTACGTACCATGTAAAATGACCAGCGAATGGCTGAAAACTCCCAAAATTATATCACATGACCGGAGCCCAACTATAGTCCTCGTGGGCGATGTCATTGGTTGGGATAAAATTCAGAGTTTTCCAAAGGGATGATTTTGGTGAAACAACTGCTGAGTTCTGCAACAAACACTGAAAGTGACTACGGATCAAAGCGTAGATCAGTTGTTGTACGTGTTGGTCGTCTCCGCATGTCCAGTCCCGGTGCTGTGCCGTTGTGTGGCCGGTTCTGGACATGTTGACATGATCCGTTAATCCGTTAGCATACGCCTCGCAAACACTGTGTCCAGTAAGAATGGGACGAATGTTCGATTCTTATTTGAAATTTAGAATATTCGAAAGTTTTGTCGCTATTCGATTCGGTTCGGTTCGGTTCGGTTCGGTTCGGTTCGGTTCGGTTCGGTTCGGTTCGGTTCGGTTCGGTTCGGTTCGGTTCGGTTCGGTTCGGTTCGGTTCGGTTCGGTTCGGTTCGGTTCGGTTCGGTTCGGTTCGGTTCGGTTCGGTTCGGTTCGGTTCGGTTCGGTTCGGTTCGGTTCGGTTCGGTTCGGTTCGGTTCGGTTCGGTTCGGTTCGGTTCGGTTCGGTTCGGTTCGGTTCGGTTCGGTTCGGTTCGGTTCGGTTCGGTTCGGTTCGGTTCGGTTCGGTTCGGTTCGGTTCGGTTCGGTTCGGTTCGGTTCGGTTCGGTTCGGTTCGGTTCGGTTCGGTTCGGTTCGGTTCGGTTCGGTTCGGTTCGGTTCGGTTCGGTTCGGTTCGGTTCGGTTCGGTTCGGTTCGGTTCGGTTCGGTTCGGTTCGGTTCGGTTCGGTTCGGTTCGGTTCGGTTCGGCTCGGCTCGGCTCGGCTCGGCTCGGCTCGGCTCGGCTCGGCTCGGCTCGGCTCGGCTCGGCTCGGCTCGGCTCGGCTCGGCTCGGCTCGATTCGATTCGATTCGATTCGATTCGATTCGATTCGATTCGATTCGATTCGATTCGATTCGATTCGATTCGATTCGATTCGATTCGATTCGATTCGATTCGATTCGATTCGATTCGATTCGATTCGATTCGATTCGATTCGATTCGATTCGATTCGATTCAATTCGAAAATTCATAGCTATATAAGCGAATATCGCTTGAATATTTTCTTTCATGTACTCAGCCGCAAAATCGGTCCCTGGCGATCTTTTACTTTCTAACATAACAATGAAATAAACTACAATCGCCAAACTACTCCTCATGTATCTTATATGTATGTGTATACACACACTAGTTTACAAAATAAAATCACTAACATTACTTAAACAAATAAACTTCACAAAATAAACTCGCGTAAAACTCGCCTGGAACGCGATCCCGGCAAGACATCTCGACACCGTTGAGTATTCTAATCGAATTTGGAGCCACTGAATATTCTTATTCGATTCGATTCGGTATTCGATTCGTATTCGACATTTCGACGATATTCGATTCGATATTCGATTCGATATTCGATTCGATATTCGATTCGATATTCGATTCGAATGAAATTCCAGATTCGTCCCATCCTTAGTGTCCAGGGTATGTATGTGGGGCGCCGTGGCACGGTGGCTCGAGCATCGTAAAAGAACACGAGTTCGAATCCTACATGTGCTGGAGTACCGTATTTAGGGCGAGTTCCTTCAGTCTACGTTGTTCCATTTAACTCTGTAATGAGTCTGTATAAATGAATATCTGGGTATAGTCATTGAAAATAGTTCTGTCAAAACAGTCTTCCCGCATTAATTGCGACGTGACCGGATACTTCTCAAAGAAGCTCATACTTATACCATCGTTCCCGTGTTTTAAAGACAATTGTTTGGGTATATGCGTGTAAAAGTGTTAATGTAAACTAACCATCGTCAACAACGATTAAGGATATTGTACCAGTTCATTAGGAGTGTTGAAGACACAATAATTCATTTGTACGGATAGCGTCATGTTCATAGAACTGCTGACGTCACAGTGTCTACTCTCACCGGTAGTCGGTCGTTGATTTGGGACTACTGTAAGATACGACGTTCGATAAACCCATATAATTGTAGCCAACCGTATGTTAGCATGCATAATTATACGTTCATGGGCAGAGATAATCACATTTTCGTTTCTCCCGTCCACTCCCGGCTCAATACAATCCTGGAATGTATATTATTTGGAATCGCGTAATATCCGGTCTTTTACGCAGTCGATTCCATCATAAAGCCTTTTCTGTATACGGAGCGACTAAGTTTGTCTGAGATCTTGTACCTGGACTACGACTGCAAATGTTGCCCAGAGGTGTCAACTTGTACGGTTTTCCCGTAAGCCTTACGGATTTTTGCGATCTACACGGGCTTACGGGCGTACGATACAATCCTTACGTATATTTATGATTTTGCTGAAACAAATATTTTTGCGATCTCCATGAAATATTTCAACATAGCGCTGAATTTGACCGCGAAATATTTTATTTACGAAATGGCGGCGGACAGAGCAGCAAATCACCCCGTTTCCAATTAACCAAACGCAAACAAATTCTACCTAATTTACCCAACTGGGAGTGGATAATTAGTTTTAATTCTGGCTGGCTATTGTCTTGCGTGTTTTTCTGTGTCACCGGACAATGGGAATGCCTGTTAACTAATTGCAATCGTCGAATCAAGTCTGAGGCTGAGCTCATCCTAGCTCAGACACCAGCAGCACAGACAACAAACTGAACAATACCCTGAATTGCAGTTATTTAAATCACTTCTTACTTAGATGATTGAGCATTGAAAGCAGTCTAATAAATACCTAGGTGCAATGCATACCCCTTGCCTGTCGCTGAAATTGTTTATAAGCTTTATTGGAGCTCCCGCGAACAGCTGCGGTACCCTATTATCGCCCATCGCATACGTTCCAATCTTGTAGAATGAAGTGCAATCCATTCACATCTATCCAAATAATGTCCATCCACGCATCTACACTACATGTGTATGTTTTTAAATGTATGTACTTTTTGGCTAAGCATTATTATTTGAGTATATTAGACATGTTTGATGTAAATTAAAAACATTCTTGTTACAATCAACAGACGAAAGCATGGTGATTTAAATATCTCCCATCATGCCTCTGTCATCATGGCTTAGTTTGGCTCACACAAAAAATAAATGCCATGTTCAAGTTTGACATGTAGAGATTATGTTAGTTGTGTAATAAAATATCATATAGATGCTGCTGCTTTTCATGCAAGGTATTCATTGCAACGTATGATATATATCAGAAGTTGAAAAAATTACTATGCTAATATACCTAGAACACAAGTAAATTACTGAACAGTATTTATTGATCTATAACCATGTCTTCTTTCTAAAACAATTTTTTTTTTTATGAGATTAACATGGAATTTTTTTTATTTGGGGTATTAAGACTGGTAAATAAAAAAAATTTGTTAATATCTTCTTCCTTTTTTGTAACATTATTCACATTTACGGTTAAAAACTTCTCTGTCATAAATGGCACATTTAGCGTCTAGAGCCAAAAACAGTCACTCAAAAATTCTGTCCATCCGATGAGGGGACACCTGCAATGTAGGGACACTTGCTTGGATACAGGAGTGTCCGCTGAAGAGAGGGCCTACTGTATTTACAAACAGCTTGGGTACCGTTATTAATTTAAAATAATTCAGTGCAATTGATGAATTTATTTGTCACTAGGTATTTTATTGCAGTTGTCTTTATTGTTTTAATATTACAGTTAGCTTTTAGTTTTACCGCTGCTTACAACAGAGAGCACGAGAATAAATGATCTGTGCCAAAACAAGTTGTGTTTTGTTTGTTATTCCATATCATATGGGGGTGTATTATAGCGGGATCCTGTGCCAAGATTGTGCTTTGTAATGGGTGTTGACAATTTGTAAGGATTTTTTGCAGATCGTAAGGATTTTTAGTCATGATCTTACAGATATGAGTTGTCCCAAGTTGACAGGTCTGATGTTGCCGTACAAATCACTGATTGTCACCCGGGGCGCAAATCCGGTATCTGTCGAGATAGACGGAAGCCAACGAAATGAAGTAAATTAAGCATACTACCGTGTCACTTTTGGAAGGCGTATTCGACTAAGTGAAGCGTGAAGCAGAATTGCCGTTCGCTGCTAGGATGTAATAAAATATCACTCGTGTGGTTTATAAGGGCCAAATGTGTCAGTGGCGTAGCCAGGATTTTGCATTGGAGGGGCCACCCGACAACCAAGCAAACTTTATATATATATATATATATATATATATATATATATATATATATATATATATATATATATATATATATATATATATATATATAAGGCGTCAAAGTTAGAAAAGAAGAGAGGAACGACACATTATTAAAGAGACACGAACCCAAAGTCCCTACATAATATCTGCCCCTACATATAATAGCCGGCCACCACATATCTCACGCTACTCTCCCAAACCTACTGAAAAAGAACATGACAAATGCCAACATGTAGTCGCTCTGATGAAACAATAATTAAGCATTCCTATCTTAACATATTAATGATGTGGCGTTGGCGTCACAACATGGAACTTTGCTTCTTCTTTTTTATAGATTATTTATAAATTCACGATAAAAAGTGGCATTTATCCAGCGGAAAATGGGCTAGATTAATTGCTTTGGATGCAATGAGGATTACAGCCGGGGCAAACGCTTGGAGGAAAGTCGAAGGGGTGACGGGATGTAGACGCATATCACGTAAAGGTAACGGAAATGTGCTCAGCTCGTGTGTTACCCCGGCATACATAAATGCACTAGAGACGATAGCACCAACAGGGAAACAACAGGAGAAGGTCCTAGGTTTGCGGAAAACAACATGGTAAGACAAATCGTGGGAGTTAAGAGAGCTAATAAGAGAAGAATGGATGGTCGGAGTGAAGGAGAGTTCTAAGAAACACTTGGTGAGGAGTACATGGCGTGGTCATGTGGAAAGAATGGGAGATGAAAACATGGCAAAAAGAACAGACGCCGAGAAAGTGGAAGAGCAATGGAGGCGAGGAAGACCTAAATTGCGATGGAGGATTGCATTCAAAGTTACCTAGAAAGAGTGGGAGAAGAATGGAAAAAGAGCAAGAGATAGAAGGAATTGGAGACTGCTGACAGAGAATGTAGTGAGAAGAAAATGAGTGGAAGAAAAATGACTATAAAAAGGGAATCATGATCAACTCCTCCCTGGTGACAGGGAGGCCAAGAAAAGAACAACAACCAATTGCAATTTGACCCTAGTCTAGTAACCGGGCAACTATTGTTTTGAATCCGTAATAACCATTACCCATCACATTGAGAATGATGACATGTTCATTGCTCTGTCACCAATTGGGCCGCAGCCAACGACAGAAACGTAACTTATAAAAAAATGTAGGTAGGCTTAAATACACTTTCATAGGTATTTGTACCTGTATAGATACATAATCGTGATGCAAATTAGGCACAACAGTATTTGAATTATGGCATATTTCTTTGCGAGAGGGTAGGACGGGGAAAGGAAATCTTACACAGGCACCCGGAAACCCACTGTACTTTGAGACTCTGTGAATCAGGCAGCCAGTTATTGATCCTCCGTTCCCAACCATCCTCATTTTTTCCGGGATTGGGGAGCCATGCCCCCATCTCCCCTCTGGCTACGCCACTGAAACGTGTCAACAGTAACGGTAAACCCCGACTGAAAGAGGTGTTCCGCGCGACATTTCGCTAGTATACATTCCACGGTAAACTTCGACGATACGCAACCTAGGCACGTTCCTGTGTATACATGACCAGTTCTGGAAGCTGTTAAACAAGCTGTCAAGAGAAACGCAACAATCTCAGGATACCAACCGACTTTCAAAATAGCTACAAAGTTATTTTTATTCATGGAAACCATCTTGCATTTTATACTATTGCGTGTTTTTAATTAACAAATGCGGATTAACTTTGCTAGTGTTTCGTTAAACGTCTAGGACCATGTTACAAACGACCAAAAAAGGTAAAAAAAAGTATTACATCCTCAATCAATTAAATATAAATTATAAAATAATACCGATATTACAATTGACGATTACTTAGTGATATTTAACAAACAGTAGAGTTTTCCTTCCGACCCGTCGCTGTGCCCATAACCAGAATACAGTGTAGAGTTTGTTTGTAAATGCAACATAATTGAGAAATTTTAATTAAACATACACATGATTATATAATTTATAAGAAATGTTGAGCATATATATATATAAATATATATATATATATATATATATATATATATATATATATATATATATATATTCGTCCGTCCGTCCGTCCGTCCGTCCGTCCGTCCGTCCGTCCGTCCGTCCGTCCGTCCGTCCGTCCGTCCGTCCGTCCGTCCGTCCGTCCGTCCGTCCGTCCGTCCGTCCGTCCGTCCGTCCGTCCGTCCGTCCGTCCGTCCGTCCGTCCGTCCGTCCGTCCGTCCGTCCGTCCGTCCGTCCGTCCGTCCGTCCGTCCGTCCGTCCGTCCGTCCGTCCGTCCGTCCGTCCGTCCGTCCGTCCGTCCGTCCGTCCGTCCGTCCGTCCGTCCGTCCGTCCGTCCGTCCGTCCGTCCGTCCGTCCGTCCGTCCGTCCGTCCGTCCGTCCGTCCGTCCGTCCGTCCGTCCGTCCGTCCGTCCGTCCGTCCGTCCGTCCGTCCGTCCGTCCGTCCGTCCGTCCGTCCGTCCGTCCGTCCGTCCGTCCGTCCGTCCGTCCGTCCGTCCGTCCGTCCGTCCGTCCGTCCGTCCGTCCGTCCGTCCGTCCGTCCGTCCGTCCGTCCGTCCGTCCGTCCGTACAGCCCGTAGTATTTATACCATATATGCTTTGTCCTTTCGCTGCACATTGATGATTTTACATTTATCGCGCATGCGAAGAAACGTCAATATAAAACAAATATGTAATAAAGTTTCCTTGGAACATAGTTTGTTACTGCGTGCCGTTTGTTCACTGCGCTTGCACGCTCATGCGAGGTATGCGAATATGGACCCACCACAACGGCAGGAAATAGTCAACTTTTTCATTTATATATGACTCGACCAACAAAAATGTTGTTACGTAAGCATGATACCGTGTGAAATTATAGTTTAGATGAACATCGCACAGGAGTCGACATGAATTCCTGTTTCTATTGATTTTATTCTGCCTTCATTATATATTTAATTCTTTATGTAAACTGGAGAGGAGCAATTTTAAGTAATTCAGCGGTATTTCAACGGTTACAATTGTCGCCAGTACAGTCCATTGTAAACATCGATAAATACAGGAAATAATGTCGTAATTACTGACAAATTCAAGAGTATCTGCGCGTGAATTCGACGACATCTCCTTTGAGACGGTCCACCTATCGGGAGGTACATGTGTTAATTGAATCTCTGGAGACACATTTACGCCCAAATCTACCCTCAGTGCTACATGAGAACGAAGTGATTACTAGGTATTGAGCGGCGACAGAATGGCCGTAGATTACAGGCAGCAGCAGCATTTTCGCTGAGCGCGCATAATTTCGTTGTATTACGCACGGACGACACTTGTAATTAGGCACGTGGACACGCGAGTAGCACCTATTGAGACATAATCCATGAGAAATACCAAGATGTTGTCACTTACTCCGATGAAACAATAATTGTATTAAACATTCCCACCTTATCATTGATGATGTGACGTTGGCGTTCAACCAGTAACTTCACAACATGTAACGTTGCTTATTACGGCTTATAATTTCACGATAGGAAGTGGCATTTATCCAGTGGAAAATCGACTGGATTAATTGCTTTGGTTACAAAGAGGACTACAGTCAATGCAAATGCTTGGAGGAAAGTCGAAGGGGTGGAGAGAGATAGACGCATATCACGTAAACTTACAGGAAAGGTGGTTAGCTCATGTGTTTATCGGGTATGCATGAATGCACTTGAGACGATGGTACTAACCAAGAAACAACAGGAGAAGGTCCAGATTTGCAACAAAAAAACCTGTTAAGAATAATCGTGGGAGTTGAGAGAGCTGATAAGAGAAGAATGGATGAAATGAGAGTGGAGGTTGGAGGGAAGGAAAATGTTAAGAAGAAACTGGTGAGGAGTACATGGGCTGGTCATGTGGAAAGAATCGGAGATGAAAAACTGGCAAAAAGAGCAGATGCCCAGACAGTTGAGGGGAAATGGAGGCGAGGAAGACCGAAATTGCGATGTGAGATTGCGTTAATAGCGACTTAGAAAGAGTTGGGGAAGAACGGAGAAAATAGCAACATATAGAAGGAATTGGAGATTGCTGACACAGAACGTAGATAGAGAAAAATGAAAGGAAGAAAAAAGACAATGGAAAAGGAAATCATAATCAATTCACCCTGACGACTATGAAGCCAAGAAAAGAACAACAACAAAATGCCATTTGACCATAGTCTAGTAACTGGGCAACTATTATTTTGAATACTTGACCGTGCACATCCTCCGTTCCCCACCATCCTATTTGTTTTCGGGATAGGGGGCATGCCTCCCCCCCCCCCCCCCCGGCTACGCCTTTGTAATCCATTGTGCCACTTCGCTGTTTAAAGCGAGCTGTCGACGCATGAAGTAGTCTCGCTTAACCGACTGTTGTTCGGCTGCGGAACTACGCCGAGAAGACAGTCTGGCTACGTTAACGGCTTTTGTTTGGTATCCGCGTGATCTATACACTGTTGCCACCTCACGGACACTGCCGTAATATATATATTTTTTTATAAACAACTGCAAATTTGTATTTCTATTTATTTTGTATTAATATAAGTTTAATTCTGAATAGTTTTTATAATACAGCATTATTTGATAAAAAGGTATCCTTATTTAATCGGTATGCTATCCATGTGGGGCTAGACATGCCACCTCACGGATACTGGTTAATCCTGCCGTAATTCTTATTTTATAAATAACGGTAAATTTGAATTTTTACTTACTTTTGTGTTAATATAAGTTCAATGGTGAATACTTTTCATATGATATTATTATCTTGTAAAAGTATATCATTATTTTAATTTTTATTTCATAGTTGGCTTGAGAGCCAATCAGCGTCTCTACCCTAATCTGGGGTAAGGCTGCCCGGATGTAGAAACTTAAGCCCATATACTGTCCCAGGCGGAGTTGAGGGGGCTTAAAAGTGCTGCCACCTCACGGAGTCTGGGTAACCGAGGCTACGCATGAAGGTGAACAGGCTTCCCATATTGTGCAGTCATCTACGTATTTGACGTGATCCAGTTGTTGTATGACACGTCGAAATGCGGTATATGTCCAACACTTATCTCTGGGACATATCAATATTATTTTTATTATTAACGCTGCATGACGACACCAATATATCAATATATGGAACACTGTTCTTGTCTCATTTACGTCACGCAATACGCAGGGCGTACAGCACAAACATTTAGCGTATTCAGTCCATAACAAACACGACATCATTTGTAACAATAGCCCATTACGAATGTATTTTTTATTCCAGGATATTAATCGGTCTGCAAGGTTAATATTGTGATGTATGTGTATGCTAAAAACATTTTTTTCATTCATGCCATTACAATAAAAGTGTAATAATGTTGTAATAATGCAACTCAATACAATGCAATACTAGAAAATAAAAATCCAGTAAAATAAAATATAGTGTAATATAACGTGACATAACATAACGTAGCTACATAACATAACATAATAATACAGGTTCTTATATCGCGCGGTCTCTAACACAACACAACATAACAACAACATTACATAATATATAATATACTTATGTTACTAAGATCATAATAATACGTATAATAACGCTTTGCACCTCAACTAGACGTAACGTTGCGTGGCGTGGCGTGGCGTGGCGTGGCGTGGCGTGGCGTGGCGTGGCGTGGCGTGGCGTAACGTACCGTAGCGTAACGTCACGTCACGTCACGTCACGTCACGTCACGTCACGTCACGTCACGTCACGTCACGTCACGTCACGTCACGTCACGCCACGCCACGCCACGCCACGCCACGCCACGCCACGCCACGCCACGCCACGCCACGCCACGCCACGCCACGCCACGCCACGCCACGCCACGCCACGCCACGCCACGCCACGCCACGCCACGCCACGCCACGCCACGCCACGCCACGCCACGCCACGCCACGCCACGCCACGCCACGCCACGCCACGCCACGCCACGCCACGCCACGCCACGCCACGCCACGCCACGCCACGCCACGCCACGCCACGCCACGCCACGCCACGCCACGCCACGCCACGCCACGCCACGCCACGCCACGCCACGCCACGCCACGCCACGCCACGCCACGCCACGCCACGCCACGCCACGCCACGCCACGCCACGCCACGCCACGCCACGCCACGTCCCGTCCCGTCCCGTCCCGTCCCGTCCCGTCACGTCACGTCACGTCACGTCACGTCACGTCACGTCACGTCACGTCACGTCACGTCACGTCACGTCACGTCACGTCACGTCACGTCACGTCACGTCACGTCACGTCACGTCACGTCACGTCACGTCACGTCACGTCACGTCACGTCACGTCACGTCACGTCACGTCACGTCACGTCACGTCACGTCACGTAAACTAATAAAACGTAATGTACTTGTACAAGAAGATTGCATAGTAGTACACGTACATCGGAATGTAAGCTGCACAGGCGCTTTCTGATATAATATCACATTGTCAACGGTTGAGTTTAGCTAATTCAAACCCAAGATTCATTAGTCATTACATAGAACAAGCTGATAATTAATTCATTAGTAATTACGTAGAACACATTGATAATTAAAATACTGCTGGCGTCTTGTCTAGTATAACCGCATCACAACATTTAACTTTTCTATATACTTGTCTGTATATCTTGAGCAATCTCTTAGTCACACAATTAAATACGCTGTCACCAAAAATATGGATGTGTCGACTGGCCATCTGAAGTAAATGGTGGCATTCTTGCAAAAAATCTTGCTAGATTTTTGTTAAAATTATGTTAAACATAATAAATATATAGGCTAATTTCCCTACACATAAATTGATAAAGATTAGTGTTCTTATTGCACGTGCACATATAACTGACTTGTCCGTTACTTCACCAGTTGCCTGGCAAAGGCTGTGTCAAGCAGTAAAACCGGATGCATAACAGACGGCGAGGTCGTACTTGGTGTCGTATATTCCAACGACCTATCCTACGTCACAATGTTTCCATATTCAAATCGACCAAGTCAGTTAATCGTCTGCATATAATGCCATCTTGGTTAATTCCGGACTGCGGAACAGCCAGTCTCTTGCATATGCATAATATAAAACACAAATATATACGTACTTTCATCAGAAATAATAATAGCTTTCCTTAAAGATATTAAAAGTGTAAACACATTCACAATACGGCCGTCATGCTGGATATAATTTAATACGATCGCTGTAAATTGGTTTACCTAGCGCCGTGGGGTGGCAGCACCTTTAGCATTCCGCATCTCTCGGTGAAGTCACAGTGCCTATGTTACCTGGACGCCGTCGGGTGGCAGCAGCTTTTTTGCCCTTCGCGTCCTTTTTTGTCGACGTTACGGAGTCTGCGGGCATTGCTGTCGCCGATGGTGACCGTATTGGAACTCTGCTCGGTGAAGACACGGTGCCTGGGTTACCTGGACGCCGTTGGGTGGCAGCACCATTTCTGCCCTTCGGGTCCTTTTTTCCCGACGTAACGGAGTCTGCGGGCATTGCTGTCGCCGATGTTGACCGTATTGGAACTCTGCTCGGTGAAGACACGGTGCCTGGGTTACCTGGACGCCTTGGGGTGGCAACACCTTTACCGCCCTTCGCGTCCTTTCCCCCCGACGTAACGGAGCCTTCGGGCATTGCTGTCGCCGATGCTGACTCTATCGGAACTCTTCTCGGTGAAGTCACGGTGCCTGAGTTACTTTTCGCGACCGTCGCGTCTCTTTTTCGCGAAGTCACGCTGCCGGCGGGCACTGTTGTCGCCGCCACTGACCCGGATGTAGGCGACGCGGTGAACGTAAAAGTGATTAGGAAGTGGTCGCTCTTGCCCAGTCCGTGCGCACTTACGTCCAGCCTAGTGACCGGGTCACGAGTGCGCGAGAACACCAGATCGAGTATGTGCGGAGTCTGACGCGCCAGGCATTTCCGTGTCGGTTGGGTGACGTGTTGGACGAGAGATGCTTCTCTGGTCGCGGCTAGGAAGGCCATGTGAGCTGCCTTTCTCCGCGTCGTCATGTTGTGTGTACCCAAATAGCCGTCGCCGGTCCATGTAAGCTTCCCGTAGTTGAAGTCGCCCAAAAGAAGGACGTGCGACCACTGGGAAGATTTCGTTTTCAGTATCAGGCTGCAAAGGTCATCGTTGTTGGAAGTTGAACCGTTTGGACTCCTGTATAGACACCCTAAGAGTAACATCGTGCTGTCGCGCAGCTGTAATTCCGCCCATACGCTCTCCTCAAAATCGTCGTCCTGGTCGATATTGCACACTGTCGGCCATAGTTCGCTCTTCACGTACAAACACACGCCCCGACCACCGGCACACTTGGCGAACAATGTGTAACCGTCGATGTTGAGGCGGTCTTGTTTCATCGGGATTCCTGCCTTGGGGTTAGCTTCGGTGATGCCAATAACCATGGGTGTCGTGTCGTGTACTAAATGTTTCAATACAACCGTCTTGTTGCTCAACGAGTCAGCGTTAGTGTACAGACATGTGAACGCTGGTCCGTTTTGGTCACTGGCACGACTCGTGGATGCTGAGATGTTGCTAGCCATTATAATGGTATCTATATTACTATGTAGTTTACATTTGCGCTTGTTTGTCTTTCTGTAGCCGTGGATAGTCCTATTGTTGTTATACTAGTTATATGAGATGACGCATGCATGCGTGAGAGTTACTCCATCGCAGTCTAATTATAGACCACCTAACATCCGTGTAGGTTATCTTCTTCTTCCAGATACCGCCTATCCTCAACATGCCGAGGATACAGGCATACATATCACGGTTCACTGACAGAGTCAATAAAATCATATCGCCGTTCGTCGGACAAGTTCGATCGCACTCTCCCTACACCGGTTTGCCCTCTAGGTTAAGTGAAGTTTACATACTTGCATTCTGCATTTCGAATCGTCGATAAACGTAGTGAGTCAACGTCAATCAACAACTGGTATTGCAGCTAACATTTCACGATACTGTGAGTGTCCCACAGACAATATATTACAACACTTATCCAGTAATGCAAGGGTTAAACGTGTACCTACTCCAAAGCATGAGCAACGGCTACAGCTGTGCATACTGATTCACATCGGGGATGTACTTTGGTGTCTTGAATAAATTAAACGCACATGGCGGTTTGTTTGTAGGGCAGAAAGCCACTGCAGCAGCAGGCGCTCACATGTAAACAGGGCGGTGTGCCGTTGTCCACAAGTTCATACCCGGTGGTCATACCCAACAAAATGCACTTTTTCCACTTGTTATAGTTTTATCAGCAAATGTCGATGGCCTGTCTGTGTTGATGCTTCCCATGTGTCGGAATACTGGGGCAGATAAGTGGTCAGTGGGAAGTTGTTTGTGTCAACTAGGTCTAGCCTCTAGGCAGCTATCCATTGCATGGATGCCCAAAGCACACACCAGAATTTGTTGCGATCGTTTCTGCACATGTTTGTAAATTGGTGTTATTGTGTACAGTATATTTACGCCACAACACATCCACCCATAGTAATTTTAGTTTATTGTTTTGCTATGACAATCCAGTCATAATAGTGTTTTGATAATGTAACTTATTAGACTTTAATTATTCCGATAAATATTCACTTTGCCAAAAACTATTGATTGTCTACAGACTATTTTGTAGGATTTTTGTATATATATTTTTTCATAGAATTATATAGAATATTCTATAAGATTTTGTCTATAGAATATTCCATAGGATTTATTCTATAGAAAACAATAGGATATTGCCTATTCAAATATTTCTATAAAACATAGGATATTACGTATAGTTTTCTATATATTGCTTCCTACAGTGAATATCCTGCAGAACATTTCCTGTAGAATTGTAAAAAAACTAGTATATTTTCTATAGGATATTTCCTGTAGAAAGTATTCTGTATGACATACTCATTATACATGTGTACATGTTGATCTTCATAAACGTTTTATTATATCACATTTTAAATCAACATAAATATACCCAATCATACTGAATGACAATTACAAACACATACAAAATAAAATATGCAAGAGAATGCAAAGAATGCAAATAATGAGACAAATCATTTACAAAATCTTTATACACATGTACATTATAATAAAACACATACACACATATGCACTGTAACCTTCATAGCGGAGCCTTATTTTTTAGTCCCAGTATTTGTGGAATTTGTCACTTCGCTGGTTGCCAGTGGAATTTCGGATGAAATACATGATACAGCTGCATGTCTATTGACGTTTAATTCTTCACATTGTCATGAACCAGAATACGTATCGGACATGTTGATTCATAGAACCATCCATGATTAAAATCACAGAATGTTTAGTCATGCCCGGGACTTTGTCACTTTCGCCCTCTGTGATAATAATAATAATATTTATTATTTATAAAGCGCAATATCCAACATGCTCAAAGCGCTGTACAATAACATATCAAACTACCCATTCTGTGTTATAAAATAATAATAATAAATACAACTGTAAAAACTACGTTCAGATAAAAAAAATGTATACACATTAAATTAGTTATATTAAACTGTTAATTAAACATTGTAAATAAGTAAAGTCGATGACTAAAAAACTAAACGTAATTATTTCTCTATCTACATGCGGACACACATATTAAACGCTCGTACAAATAAATAAATACTGTTAAAATAATACATATGTATATAAATAAGGCAAGATAAAATATTTAGATCAATGTCTAGAAATGGTATGGAATATTTAAAATGTCAGCAGTAACATGCATGATACACCACAAGCCTTGTGTATGTTCAATCTTTCTTTTCGGCTAATCGCCTTCGTCGTGTATAGAGTCTAGGACACTGATAACTAGTTCACTGACGGATTGGTTGTTTATATGGCAAGTGCTATACAAAACACGCATGCAATGAAGAATGACCTTGTGCATATACTTGCGTGTACAGACACGCACACACACGCACGCACGGACGCACACACGCAAGCATGCCTGCGCACATACACACGCGCGCGCGCGCGGACACACACACACACGATTTATCTATTTATTTTTTACTTTAGTTGGCTGTCTTCCATATCTGTCTTCCAGTCTTTCAGACTATGTTTCACCGCCTCTTCGTTTATCTATTTTTCTCTGTCTCTAACTATCTCCATGCCCCAGTCTCCGCCTGTCTCTCTGTCTCTCTGTATGTCTGTCTGTCTGTCCGTATGTCCGCCTGTCCGTCTGTCCGCCTGCCCTTGTGCTTATCAGCACGTTTGGTAATCGTTTGCATTATCATTTCAATTGTATTTATCATAAATTTATTAACATAAACGAGGTATTTCCTTTATTCATTTTCACTTTTTCAGTCCATAATGTATTTGTGTTTCTTATACGCGATGTTGTGTGTTTTTGTATTACTTCGAGTTTGTAACCTCCCGTGAACCTGGCCTCTGATTGGGTGGTGCCTAAATAGCGTTTGTTGTTATTATTTTACTGATCGCATAAACGAGCTACTGGAAGTAACCTAGGATCTAAATGGTAGTCCGAATAGATGAAATAATAAAGATACATAGAAGTAACAAAAATGTGAGAGGGACAGATGAAATGAGGGAATGATAAGGGAGGTGAGAAGACGGAGATAGGAAGAAATTGGAGAGAGACCTGATGGCTGGTTATAGCTAACATAAAGGTCAACTTTCAAAGAAACATGTTTGAGAGGCGCACCCACAAATACATCATCTGTTTAATAATCATCCACAGTAGTTGTCGCGTCACCCGATATGCTGACATTTAATTATAATCACTCAAGACTCTCTCTGAAAAAGCAATAATATCAAGTTACGAGTTTGGTCCAAATTGTGTCGTTGTCTGGTTTCTTGTCGTCCTTCCGGTGTGGTCAGCTGAACCTCTGTTACAAGCAACTTGACCAGAAGGGGCAGTGATTGAGGTATAATTCAGTAGTTACCGAGTGTCCATCTGTCCAGTCGACGAGTCTGCTGGGTGACGTATTATCACGGAATAAGTGTGTTCTGTGCATCTGACACTAACACTGCGTCGTCCGCCTGTGCCATATTCGTGGCGCTGTGTAGTCACGTGTAAACATTAATTGTCTGCACAAACGGGACACGTCAAAGTTATTTCTTTGTAACGCGGTACCCAGTGCTGGATCAAGCAACTGCAAGGCCGACTCAAAATGGTAGGATATTATATATCTCCTACCCCCACACATAACTCCCTCGACTCTACCATAGGTGTACATAACGGCAAACATAAATGAAACTCCTCCGGTACTGCCAGAGGCTTATAAAATGACAAACATAGACGAAACTCCCACAATACTGTACCCGAGGCTTACATAACGACATGTATAGGCAGAACTCACCGATAATATACCTACCATAGGTTTACATAATGACAAACGAAAACTCCCCCGATACTACCATACGCTTACGTAATGCCAAAATACACCAAGTGTATGGTGCGGAGAATCAGTGGCATGTATTTTTATAAGTAACAAGTGCAATAACAATCTTGGCAATAATACTAATAATTATAGTAAACTAAGTAAACGTCATTAAACTAAACACGTCACTCACTAAACTAAACACGTCACTCACTAAACTAAACACGTCAATGGGCCATTTAATAATAGAATCGACAAATTCGCAGCAACCTATTTTGTTTCAAGTTGCTGTGCAACGCATGATAGCCTTCAGAGTGCCACTAATTACAGTAAATCGGTTGAATCGCTGCCTAATAACAATAACATACCATTGTAAAATACTATGAGTTGATCCGCGGAACACAGAAAGTGCGGCATCAGCATTTGTGAAATCTTCTATGTTGATAATCCGGCTCTGCCGCTATCGATAATTATATAACAAAATAAACAAACCTGCAGTTATTTGCACAACCGAGCTAATAAATAAACAAAGTAAATTCTTATATAACAGTATTCAATCCTCGTGAATGATCAATGCGCTTCACACTTTACTCCTTGGCAGACATGTTCAATCGTACACCCTCTCGACTTATCTGGGAAGTATCCAGTCACGCAGCAAGTGATGCGCGAAGACTTGTAGTAGTCTTCACAAATTGGGGCGAATACAATACATCTATGTTTCAATACCAAAAGGACTGATTTATTTGACGTAATTACTGAGATATGATAAAATAGGTTTACGGTGGCCCTCTTGGAAGAGCGAAATTTGGGATGGCCCTATATCCAAATATTTTTGTATTTATGTGTTCTACGTTTGTGCCAAATTTCACACTTGTATCATAAAACGCACAATTCATTCACGTAGCGGCTCCACTAAATGCAATGCAATGCAATGCAACGCAACGCAACGCAACGCAACGCAACGCAACGCAACGCAACGCAACGCAACGCAACGCAACGCAACGCAACGCAACGCAACGCAACGCAACGCAACGCAACGCAACGCAACGCAACGCAACGCAACGCAACGCAACGCAACGCAACGCAACGCAACGCAACGCAACGCAACGCAACGCAACGCAACGCAACGCAACGCAACGCAACGCAACGCAACGCAACGCAACGCAACGCAACGCAACGCAACGCAACGCAACGCAACGCAACGCAACGCAACGCAACGCAACGCAACGCAACGCAACGCAACGCAACGCAACGCAACGCAACGCAACGCAACGCAACGCAACGCAACGCAACGCAACGCAACGCAACGCAACGCAACGCAACGCAACGCAACGCAACGCAACGCAACGCAACGCAACGCAACGCAACGCAACGCAACGCAACGCAACGCAACGCAACGCAACGCAACGCAACGCAACGCAACGCAACGCAACGCAACGCAACGCAACGCAACGCAACGCAACGCAACGCAACGCAACGCAACGCAACGCAACGCAACGCAACGCAACGCAACGCAACGCAACGCAATGCATATAACAATATCCCACATATTGGCAAGTTTGATTTAATCCCAAATCATGCCAAGGAACGATGTTATGTATACTGACATACACACAATACATGTTTGGTTTTGAAAACAGGATAACTTTGCAATAATGGATGTGCAAACAACTTTTACATACAAGAAAACAACATGTCGAGATAATCACATTTTTGTGTTGAATTATCCTATACATCTCTGTATAAATGCAAAGTTTAACACCTTATATCTCCGCCAATACTGGGTGTAACCGTAAAATCTTTACTGATTTGTAATGATCTACTCATGTAGAGTTCAACTCATTACGTAAATAAAAACCAACATTTTGACCCCAGTTGACTTTGTGACCTTCAAAATGACCTTTAAATTCAAAATCGAGCGTGGCATCCAGCCTAGTCATTTTCCGCATACCATGGGTGACTCATCTAGCATGGATGCCCGCTATTAACAAACAATGCCGATGAAAATAATTCTAGAGCACTTTTCACTGTTTGGCTGGTCCACTCAGTGCTGTAACAAGTACTCCAGAAAAGTAACTAAGTAAAAGTAAAAGTAATCTCCCAAAAAACTACTTAAGTAAAAGTAAAAGTACCCCCGAAAAAAACTACTTAAGTAAAAGTACCGCTCCACAAAACTACTTAAGTAAAAAGTACAAAAGTATTCGGTCAGTGCCA
>OZ024854.1:35568533-35731033 GCA_964017155.1 Oasisia sp. SBJ-2009
CTACTCTGACCACAAGGTTGACATTTTTTACTCTCACTGACCTGGCGGGTAACGCTATTTTTATAAAGTTGTATATTGTTTTTGTCATATTCCCGTTGACCCATTACCGTATTTTATTTATGCCGGAGCAACAAATAAATGTAATTTTGCCTTTGTTTCCCGCTTCCAGTCGGATTCTCCATTTTATCTTGTGAAAAGCGCTACCGCTGGTGGCGCCGCTACCGGGGCTTAAATTAAAAGACTTGCAAATCCGCAAAGCGGCGCTAACGGTGAACAACGTTTTTGCTAGCTTCGGTTACCCATGCTCCGTGACGTGACAGCACTGGGGAAAGAGTGGGTCTGCATTTTCGATCCGCCACGGCCTTACCCCAGATTAAGATAGAGACGCTGATTGGCTCTCAGACCAACTATGAAATAAAATTAAAATAACGATATACTTTTATAAGATAATGATATCATATGAAAAGTATTCAACATTGAATTGATATGAACACAAAAGTAAAATTCTAATTTACAGTTGTTTATAAAATAAGAATTATTAAAGGAATGACCAAACCGGCCGACGCAAGAAAAACGAAATCGGCCGGGCGTCGTGGGAACATCGGGCCGTCGCCCGGTTTGGTAATTTTGGAACTCACAGAACCGGCCGACCGGCCGGCCGTTGTCCGCCCGATGCTACGATTTTTCGAACACACACAGCCGACCGATTTCATAATTTAAGCGCTATTAATCTAAATTCAAATTAGTTTGATTTTTTTTGTCCATAGAGGTATTCAATATGCTAGCCCAGGTGACCTACATCCAAAAGTTCATCATGGCGGACTCAGAGGAGAAATTCATGCCGATTTTTGTTGCTGCAAGTGCCGCTTGTGTGGCAATGTCTCAGAGGATCTGCCGGCCGGGCATCGGGTAGGCGTCGGCCGGCCGGCAATATCAAACATATTTGATACCGCCGGCCGACGTCGTACGGGCATCGGCTCGACGCACGACGCCCGGCCGATACCACGATTTTTGGAACTCACATAACCGATGCCCGGCCGATGCCCTACGACGTCCGGCCGATGCAAAATCGGCCGGCCGGCCGACCGGCTTAGTGAGTTCCCGGCTTTACGGCCGGATTAACCAGTATCCGTGAGGTGGCAGCATTGTCTAGCTCCACAAGGATAGCATACAAATTAAATAAGTATACTTTTTATCAAATAAAGCTGTATTATAACAACTATTCAAAATTAAGCGTATATTAACACACAAAAATTGAAATACAAATTTGCAGTTGTTTATAAAAATAGAAATTACGGCAGGATTAACCAGTGTCCGTGAGGTGGCAGCATTGTATAGATCACGCGGATAAACAAACAAAAGCCGACTAAGTAACCAAACTGTCTTCTCAGCGTAGTTCCGCAGCCGACCGACAGTCGGTTAAGCGAGACTACGTTTTTGAGGATTTCGTCGGGCGTGACTGGTTACATTTCAAGATAACTGTTAATGGAACGGATAAATATAATATTCTTTATATAAATTACAGTTCGGCGCTACGCTTTTCTTTGCTGGAACATTGGCCAAATGCTCAAGACATTTCGTCGTGAACATATTTCGTTTACAGGATTGCCGTTTCGCGTACTTTTGACAAATGTACCAAGTGTTTATTGTAGGTGGACTGAAGCACATCGTTAAATCCGTGGTCATTGGCAATCATTCCATAAAACAAGTGTGAAATATATATTTTTTACGCAATTCTTCGATTAAATTTACGTACCTGGCTCTCATTTGCCGCCAAATGTGGAGAAAAATCCTCAAAGCGACGCTACCGTTGAAAACTTAGAGGAATTCGTTGGATACGACTAATAATTATACTTCAACATAACTGTTAACTGGAACGGTGATTTTGTTGAGTAAACACGGTATAAGTAGACACGCGCATTAATAGTGGATGTGAGGATACGGCAAGCGCCGACGGTCGATGTTAGTCGGGTTGGTGTGTGCGGCTGGTGTGTACGGACAGCAGTCGGCGTTAGTTGGCGGAACTAATTGGCGTTTAGCACCGACCGCTACTTAACGCCAACTGCCAACTGCAGACGGCGTTATGCTAGTAACACACCAACCGAGTAACGCCGACTGCAGTTGGCAGTTGGCGTAATTAAGGCGGGTTTACACTATGCAACGCTGCTGCTTGCAACGTGAGTCACGGTTGCTTGCAACACCGTTGCACCCAGATCGCCTAGTGTAGACATAAAATCGCAAGCAGCGGCGTCTCATGAGACCGCTGCTTGCAACGGTCTTGCGGGTCAAGAATTGATACGTATTTGAAGGTAGTAGTCTGGGAGCCAAATGCCATTTTCCCCCTTAACCTTGCATTGTTGTATTAAGTTTTTTTACTGTTGATTTTGGTAGCCAAGGGTCTCTATATTCAGAAACTGCTTGATGACATGTTGTCATCCTTGAGCAATTTGAGAAATTCAAGATGGCGTCCAAGATGGCCACCATTACCTATAAATGACCATAATTTTAACTCCCTACCTATTCACCCTAGTAAGGTGATTTTTTTCTCTATACCTAGGTTTTAGGGGTCAAGCTATCCATTAGAACTGAGTATTATGTTAATATCGTATTACGTAATGGTAATTTCCAAGATGGCTGCCAAGATGGCCGCCGTAACACTAAAAGTGGCATATATCCTTAACTATTTACTCCAAATTAGTCGTGAAGGTTTTTATCACTGGGTATTTTGGAGATACATCTATCGGTATCAGATCAAAGTTCATATACTGATGACGTCATCTAGAAATCCAAGATGGCGTCCAAGATGGCCGCCATTACCTATAAATCACCATAACTCCCTACGTATTCACCCTAGGAAGGTGATTTTTGTCTCTATACCTAGGTTTTAGGGGTCAAGATATCCATTAGAACTAAGTATTATGTTAATATCGTATTACATAATGGTCATTTCCAAGATGGCTGCCAAGATGGCCGCCGTAACACAAAAACTGGCATATATCCTTAACTATTTACTCCAAATTAGTCGTGAAGGTGTCTATCACTGGCTATTTTGGAGACACATCTATCTGTATCAGATCAAAGTTTATATACTGATGATATCATACAGAAATCCAAGATGGCTGCCAGTTTACAAGCTCTGGTATATCTTCTATACTATTCAATCTTGGGAAAAATATGAAAAGGTAAACGACCACAGGTGTTATATTATAACAAAAAAGTTTCCTCAGAACGTCAGAGAATTACGAATGGTAGCTGAAGAGGCATTTCGCGGAATCATTCAGGATAAACCACTACATTGCAGTGGTGACCTCATGCAAATTATCGAAACCGAAGCCAGCAAGAGTCAAACTACCAAACTTTGGGTCGATGTCTTGATAAAACCTGTCCTGCTCACCATGATGTCCGTACGGGCTGAGCGCGAAGGTGACTGGCCACTTCATCTTGCATCCTACAAGCAAATGCTATCATACTTCTTTGCTGCGGGGCATGTGACCTATGCGAGATATGCGTTGTGCTACCGTCGTGAGATGGAACGGCTACCACAAGAGGTGTTGTCACACTTCACGAAGAGTGAGCATGTCATGCACCATTCTGCTGGCTTATGGAATGGCATCTGGAACGATATGATGAGTGAGACGACCTACATGCGGTATGGGCATGCTCCTGGTTGGATAGCTGGCATCACGCTTAAGCCAGAAACGCTGAAGGTATGGGCCCTTAATCTGCATGCATGCAGCAGGGTTGGAATCTGATCTGGATGACATGACGGATGAGGACACTGAAAGCAAGGTGGTGACAACACACAATGAAGAGACAAAAGCTAGGATCGCTGAAGTCAAGAGAGACCGAGATGGAATCAGACAACAACTCGACACTAGCAGTAATCTTTTAGATTCTGCTGCACACCCTAGTGGTATAGTCAATGTAGTTAGCGGCCAGATTGGTTCACCTGAAGTCAATGTCCATAATGTTGTCACAATCGGGACTGAACAAATGAAAGTTTTCGAAAGTCGGTTACCGCAGGGAAGGTTATTACTATGGATCATGCAAGGAAGCATGTGAAGGTCGGAGCTATGAACGTATTTGATACCAATTTGATTTACTCAAGGGTTATTGGCCTACAGGCTGGTGAGCGGGTCATTGACATTAAGGATGTGCTTGGTCACGAACTTGCGCCAGTTCCAACGTCCATGTTTACTGGAGATATGAGGATTGCGAAATCGAAATCTACCTTGAAGAAAATACTCCAAGTTGAGGTGTCTGACAGAGTTGCTGGTGGTGCAAATGTTAATGTGCTCGGTGGCTCAGCAATACTCTGGGTAGTTCCTTGGCCTGCTGATGGGTCTGTCAAGGACTATATAGCGAACTTCAAATATGCCATAGAAAAAAGGTTACCGGTCGAGGACGTGTATCTGATATTTGACAGATACTATGACTACAGCACAAAGCGTGTTACCAGAGGATCTAGGGCAACTGGTGTCAGTAGGGTTCATCATTTGCAAGTCAACAGTAAACTTCCAGCGCAGAAGATTCTACTAGCCTCTTCCAAAAAAAGAAGCAACTGATGCAACTGATAGTTGATGATCTAGTCCAGGATAAGAAGTTTCACGAGGACAACACACATCACAAGTTAGTGGTAACAGGAGCAGATCCGGTGCCAATCGAAATCAGTGAAAGTGGAGTTGTCATCTCACGGGCAGATCTGGCAACTTCACACGAAGAAGCAGATAACATCATTGTCCAACAGGTCTTGAGTTGTGCCGCGGAAAAAGCAGAAAGCAAAATCATTGTTGTTGCCGATGACACTGACGTCTTTGTACTGTTGCTGCATTATCATCACATGGCAAATCTCAAGAATGTTGTATTGATGGAGTCCCCCATCAAAGGAAGGACGATGGTTGGTATAGGCAAAACTGTGCAGAAGCATTCTGAGATAGTCGAAGGAATACTCCGGTACATGCACTTTCTGGCTGTGACACCGTTGCCTCCTATTTTGGAATTGGAAAGGCCACTGTACTCAAAACACTTCGATCGGGACACTCACTTAACTTGTTGGGTGCACCAGGGCATTTTATGGAATCTGTTATTCAACAGGCTACCTCCTCCATTTCCACGTGCTGTGGACAAACAAACTGTAGTACAATGTCAGAGACAAGGTTAAAGGTATAGCTGTCAAAAACAGGCAAAGGGTCATCAACACCGAAGTTGTGTACCTTGCCACCAAAAACTGAGGCATTCAAAGAAAATGTTAAAAGAGCTCACAATCAGGCTTTGGTATGGCAGTCACTGGAAGCGCAGAATCCACCCGAGTTGGACTCAACTGAATATGGTTGGGTAAATTATGACCAAAACAAGTCCCTTCAACCAGTTACCCTCCCTGATGAAGTCGAACTAGTCCCAGACATGGTACTACGTTTAATAAAATGTGGATGCCATAGTACTACTCCATGCAGTTCAAGTTCTTGTAGTTGCAACTATGCAAACATGAAATGCACAATATTTTGCGCCTGCTATAATCAGGGTTGCTGTAACCCGACATTATAGTTGATTGCATGTCTGCGATGAACATGGGCAACACAATGTACAACAGCGTAAATTACTTGGTGAAGTGGTAGCCATCCTTAAATATGAATTGTATAATACGCTTTTGGTAGTCTGTGTGAGAATTCAGATTTAACATTAAAGAACATTTGTTATAATATAATACCTGTGGTCATTTACCTTTTCATATTTTTCCCAAGATTGAATAGTATAGAAGATATACCAGAGCTTGTAAACTGGCAACCATCTTGGATTTCTATATGACATCATCAGTATATGAACTTTGATCTGATACAGATAGATGTGTCTCCAAAATAGCCAGTGATAGACACCTTCACGACTAATTTGGAGTAAATAGTTAAGGTGATATGCCAGTTTTTGTATTACGGCGGCCATCTTGGCAGCCATCTTGGAAATGACCATTATGTAATACGATATTAACATAATACTTAGTTCTAATGGATAGCTTGACCCCTAAAACCTAGGTATAAAGAAAAAATTCACCTTCCTATGATGAACAGCTACGGAGTTGTGGTCATTTATATGTAATGGCGGCCATCTTGGACGCCATCTTGAATTTCTCAAATTGCTCAAGGGTGACAACATGTCATCAAGCCGTTTTTGAACACAGAGACCCTTGGCTACCAAAATCAAAAGTAAAAAAAACTTAATACAACAATGCAGGGTTAACCCTCTCTGCTCCCGGACTATAGGTATCGCTGGCAAAATTCGAAGCGGCGAGTACTTGTTTTATCGCCCATATCAACAATGTTACGCCCATATACGTATGTAGTGTTTTATAGGACGAGTGTACTTTTCTTATAAATATAATGGTTCTACAATGGGGTCAGCAATACTGATGTGATCACTGTTTTATTTTGTAGGGTTACATGAAATGGTTATATGAATTAAAAAATACAAAGAGTTTTATATTAATTACCAAGTATTTTTGGTAATAATAATTTTTGATACAAATAAAATAATTCATATTGTGTCCCAAAGATTCCCTTTAAAGGGATTCTTTTAAAAATACAATATACATAATTGTAACTAATCATATTATCATAAGTATTTCATATAAGTATACGTCTACATTTGATTGCAAAAAGTGTTTTATTAAACAATTAATAAATATTATTAACCGGGACAATATATACAAAATTACTCCATATACGTTTCTAGTTTGTGCTCCACATACACTATCAGTATATTATAAATAATTGATAAACCAATATAACCTATGCATTCTACGCAAACATTAACATAACATATCTCATATTTTCAAAACAAAATAGCTGAGTAATACAAATTAATATTAACTAAACACATAATGTTGTAACAGTTCATGTCTGTTCATGTGCCGGTATTTACTCCTCACGCAATGTAAAGTTATGAACTAATTATGTTTTTATATTTTGTGTTGCAGTTAATGGAGTTACAGAAAGCAAGACATATATGGGGGAAACGATGTGTATAGACTGAAACCAATGGCGGATAATAATTATGGATTACACTATACGACCTGCATCAGCTTCATGTGAAAGAGTTGGTGTGACAAGCTGCCTTCTCCACATGTGGACAAGTCTCCTTGTTTCAGTGGCATCTCATCTTACAAGTTAAGTTATATAATACCATTTGATGCACATAAAGTGTATTCTGAATATCAGCATAGCACATCATTTGCAGCCTACTGAACATTACGTTCATTTTAGCATGCTTTTGTGCTCACATACACACTCATTGGTTATGTATATTTCACAATATAATGATTTTAGAATAAACAATTATATTTATTAAAGTATTCATGCGTCAAGTCATATGTCATCTTCCTTCTATAGTTTCAAGTGTTGTGTGCGGTTCGCTTAATTAAAACATGCATTTGTGTATCGTTGTGTACTACTTATTTAATGTTGTTAACCCATAAGGATACCATAACATTGCCTCTATCACTAATGCATTTGTAATCAGTGTAATGTCGTATCATAATATATAAAATAAGCTAAATTTATGAGATTGCATTATATTGGTTTGAATTTTTTAATCACTGGATAAAAGTGATTTGTACTCAGGTCTAAGAAATTGATCCCCCCCCCCCCAGATGCTACGCGTCTATTGCTATGTAAGAGTGGCGCCACACGGTGGGCTGGAGACAAATTAATGTGTAGTCGCTGCAACCGTGCTGCAAAGTGTAAACATGCAAGAGGTGTTGCAAGCAGCAATGATGCAAGCAACATGATGTCATCGTTCGGCTTTGACCTTTCTCAATCGCCTCGTTGTTTGCAGCGGCTTTGTCATATGTAAAACCGCATTTTAAGTAGCCAATAGACCAATAGACCCGCCCACTGATAACGCTGTCTGCTGTCCGCACGCAACCAGCCGCATACACCAACCGGCTATAATATTACAATCAGATTGAGAACCGCTCGCTTCGCCGCGTCGTGTAAATTGGCCGACCAATGGCTGCGTCGTAGTTAATTTGGCGCGAAACAACCGAGAGGACCGAAGTTTTGGTCTACAGACCTTTTTTCTCCTAACTGATTAGACAGTGTACACAGGTTTTTTATGGCGAAAAATAAAGTAGGATTCAGTACAAATATGGGCAAAAATTCCCCACTGCTCTCTAATAAAGTGTAATAATTAGTAGTTTTAGTAGTCAAAATGTTTGCGAGACATTTTTAAATTAGGTTTTTATGTATTTATATTGTCAGTATTGACATTTATAATGTGTGCCTCTTTTAGAGTGTATAGGCTAAGAAAATGAGGCAATGTCTAAGACATCAACTGGCTCACATTTGTTTGCAAATAATTGCATTTCATGACTCGTCCAATAATACGATGAGTTAATAAATAACTGTCAGAAGGTTATTCTGGCCAGATTCTTCCATTTCTGTTGTTGAATTGGTGCATTGCATAAGAGTATTTCTAATTTTATACTAGCAGTTGATATCATGTTATAAAATGTGAAACGTATTCATCATATGCTGACGTAACTTTGGATTGACTGGCGAATATATGTCCACAACAATTCGGTCCACATCCAGGGGGCAAGTACTCCCTTGTTCCCCCCGGACGCCCTCGTTGACAAGTCGATTTGAAATGAAGACCGGAGTTGGACAAGTCAGCTGTGCCGCGGTGTCAGTCGCCCGCCCACCCGCCCGTTATGGTTTAGTCAAAACAAATAGTGAGATTTGGTAGGGATAATAAATTCATGACGGGAGACGCAGACATGCAAATAATATAGCCTTACCTGTGCTGTGAGTGAGTTTCCAAGACGAAGAGAAAGATATCAAGTCTGAAGAAGGTTGCTATATCCAGTACCTATATCACCGTCTTGTTACGGTCGCGGTGTGTAATGAACTGACTTCTGTGAACGGACTTCGCTAGTTCCGAGTCTAGCATGAGATTGGCAACCGCTAGTGACAGCCCCGTAAGAACGCATTCAACACACCATGACAGATCCTTATCGTCATGTTCCGGTGAACAACAGAGTCATTCTGGATGTAACCGGACCATGACGAGTGCGCCACAATGCCGACGAAAGCTCAGTCAGAACCCAGAAGGTTACTCTGACTAGATTCTTTCATATCTGTTGTTGGCCGTTAGTCATGCGTTTAATGAGAGTTCTTTGCGACATTTAGGTTAAACAATGTGCTGTCCACTTGTCGGATGGTTGTTTGTCAGGGGTAAAAGTCAAATTGCCATGGTCGCTGGTCGCGTTTGCCGGGTGGTTGTTGATGAGGGGTCGTTGATACAGCGTTGATATGATGTCAGTTAAAAAATGGTCGTTAAAAGCGGGTGGGGGTTATTCAGGGTGGTCGTTCACGAGGAGTTCTACTGTATTTCTGATTTCACACTGGCAGTTGATGTCATATGTTATAGACTGTGAAATGTATTCATCATATGTAAGGCTGACATAACTTGAGATTGACTGGCGAATATATGGGTTCTGACAGAACAAATACACACTTGATAGTGATACTATCAATTGTGTACTCAATAAATTATTATTGTATTCAGTAAATGGAATGCCAAAGTTTTCATTCATACACGTTTATCAGTTAACACTGAAATGTTCAGAAACTAGCTCAGGGTCTACTCAAATTTATGGTGTTGTTAAAACAAATAGTGAGTTTTGGTAGGGATAATAAATTAATGACGGTAGACGCAGACATGCCAATAATATAGCCTTACCTGTGCTGTTGGTGAGTTTCCAAGACGAAGAGAAAGATATCAAGTCTGAAGAAGGTTGTTATATCCAGTATATCACCGTCTTGTTAACGTCGTGGTGTGTACTGAACTGATCTCTGACTACGGTAGTCCCGTGTTTCCTCAAATTGAGATTGACAACCTCTCGTTCTGCCTCGCACTGAGTAGATTCACCGGACCATGACGAGACGCACAATGCCGACGAAAGCTCAGTCAGAACCCAGGAGGTTACTCTTACTAGATTCTTTCATATATGTTGTTGACTTGGTGCATTGCATAACAGTATTTCTGATTTCATACAGGCAGTTGATATCATATGCTATAAAATGTGAAATGAATTCATCGTATGTAAGGCTGATATAACTTTAGATTACGGTTACGCGCAGGCCGTAGATTACCGTGGCTTAACATCGATATTTTATCGCGGTGTCGCTAAATAAATGAGTGTCCGGATTCCGGTTTTATCCTAAACTAACCTAAAGCTTATCATAAGTTGTTTCTAAACATTAATCATACACAATATGGATATTACAGTAAGTAATCACAGAGCTACGCGTATCCACCGGCGATGTCGATGTCCGCCATGATGTCTTGCGGCGAGTTCTTCGCGAGTTTGCTTTGTGAATTTTATTTGTTTCAACAATGTAAGTGATTAATTTGTATAACATAGTGTGTGTTTACATATAAGGTATGTGAGGAAAGTGTGGCGGCTGTTGGTTGTCGTTTTCATAGTTCGGCTAGAAAGTAAACAATCGCCAAAATTAATGGTAGTCATCATGCGGTTTGTTTATGTTATCGCAATGCGCCTGTGTCCTGTTAGTCATGCGTTTAATAAGAGATCGTTGCGTTTGCCGGGCGGTCGTTGATACAGCGTAGAGAGTCCGTCAGTGAAAAAATGGTCGTAAAAAGCGGGTGGGCGTTAATCAGGGTGGTCATTCATGAGGAGTTCTACTGTATTTCTGATTTCATACAGGCAGTTGATATAAAATGTTATAAAATGTGAAATGTATTCATCATATGTAAGGCTGACGTAACTTTGGATTGACTGGCGAATATATGTCCACAACAATTCGGTCCCCATCCAGGGGGCAAGTACTCCCTTGTTCTCCCCGGACGCCCTCGTTGACAAGTCGATTTGAAATGAAGACCGGAGTTGGACAAGTCAGCTGTGCCGCGGTGTCAGTCGCCCGCCCACCCGCCCGTTATGGTTTAGTCAAAACAAATAGTGAGATTTGGTAGGGATAATAAATTAATGACGGGAGACGCAGACATGCCAATAATATAGCCTTACCTGTGCTGTGAGTGAGTTTCCAAGACGAAGAGAAAGATATCAAGTCTGAAGAAGGTTGCTATATCCAGTACCTATATCACCGTCTTGTTACGGTCGCGGTGTATAATGAACTGACTTCGGTGAACTGACTTCGCTAGTCCCGAGTCTAGCAAAATGAGATTGACAACCGCTGGTGACCGCCCCGTAGTGTACGCATTCACCAGACCATGACAATTCCGTTCTGTCATGTTACGGTTAGAGAATGTCATTAAGGCTATCACCGGACCATGACGAGTGCGCCACAATGCCGACGAAAGCTCAGTCAGAACCCAGGAGGTTACTCTTACTAGATTCTTTCATATCTGTTGTTGACTTGGTGCACTGCATAACAGTATTTCTGATTTCATACAGGCAGTTGATATCATATGCTATAAAATGTGAAATGAATTCATCGTATGTAAGGCTGACATAACTTTAGATTACGGTTACGCGCAGGCCGTAGATTACCGTGGCGTAATATCGACATTTTATCGCGGTGTCGCTAAATAAATGAGTGTCCGGATTACGGTTTTATCTTAAACAAACCTAAAACTTATCCTAAGTTGTTTCTAAACATTAATCATACACAATATGGATATTACAGTAAGTAATCACAGAGCTACGCGTATCCACCGGCGATGTCGATGTCCGCCATGATGTCTTGCGGCGAGTTCTTCGCGAGTTTGCTTTGTGAATTTTATTTGTTTCAACAATGTAAGTGATTAATTTGTATAACATAGTGTGTGTTTACATATAAGGTAAGTGAGGAAAGTGTGGCGGCTGTTGGTTGTCGTTTTCATAGTTCGGCTAGAAAGTAAACAATCGCCAAAATTAATGCTAGTCATCATGCGGTTTGTTTATGTTATCGCAATGCGCCTGTGTCCTGTTAGTCATGCGTTTAATAAGAGATCGTTGCGTTTGCCGGGCGGTCGTTGATACAGCGTAGAGAGTCCGTCAGTGAAAAAATGGTCGTAAAAAGCGGGTGGGCGTTAATCAGGGTGGTCGTTCATGAGGAGTTCTACTGTATTTCTGATTTCATACAGGCAGTTGATATAAAATGTTATAAAATGTGAAATGTATTCATCATATGTAAGGCTGACGTAACTTTGGATTGACTGGCGAATATATGTCCACAACAATTCGGTCCACATCCAGGGGGCAAGTACTCCCTTGTTCCCCCCGGACGCCCTCGTTGACAAGTCGATTTGAAATGAAGACCGGAGTTGGACAAGTCAGCTGTGCCGCGGTGTCAGTCGCCCGCCCACCCGCCCGTTATGGTTTAGTCAAAACAAATAGTGAGATTTGGTAGGGATAATAAATTAATGACGGGAGACGCAGACATGCCAATAATATAGCCTTACCTGTGCTGTGAGTGAGTTTCCAAGACGAAGAGAAAGATATCAAGTCTGAAGAAGGTTGCTATATCCAGTACCTATATCACCGTCTTGTTACGGTCGCGGTATGTAATGAACTGACTTCGGTGAACTGACTTCGCTAGTCCCGAGTCTAGCAAAATGAGATTGACAACCGCTAGTGACCGCCCCGTAGTGTACGCATTCACCAGACCATGACACAGTTCCTTTTCGTCATATTCCGGTGAACAACAGAGAATGTCATTAAGGCTACCACCGGACCATGACGAGTGCGCCACAATGCCGACGAAAGCTCAGTCAAAACCCAGGAGGTTACTCTTACTAGATTCTTTCATATCTGTTGTTGACTTGGTGCATTGCATAACAGTATTTCTGATTTCATACAGGCAGTTGATATATGCTATATAATGTTAAATGAATTCATCATATGTAAGGCTGACATAACTTTAGATTACGGTTACGCGCAGGCCGTAGATTACCGTGGCGTAACATCGATATTTTTTCGCGGTGTCGCTAAATAAATGAGTGTCCAGATTCCGGTTTTACCCTAAACTAACCTAAAACTTATCCTAAGTTGTTTCTAAACGTTAATCATACACAATATGGATAGTACAGTAAGTAATCACAGAGCTACGCGTATCCACCGGCGATGTCGATGTCCGCCATGATGTCTTGCAGCGAGTTCTTCGCGAGTTTGCTTTGTGAATTTTATTTGTTTCAATAATATAAGTGATTAATTTGTATAACATAGTGTGTGTTTATATATTAGGTATGTGAGGAAAGTGTGGCGGCTGTTGGTTGTCGTTTTCATAGTTCGGCTAGAAAGTAAACAATCGCCAAAATTAATGGTAGTCATCATGCGGTTTGTTTATGTTATCGCAATGCGCCTGTGCCGCGTTAGTCATGCGTTTAATGAGAGTTCTTTGCGACATTTAGGTTAAACAATGTGCTGTCCATTTGTCGAATGGTTGTTTGTCAGGGGTAAAAGTCAAATTGCCATGGTCGCTGGTCGCGTTTGCCGGGTGGTTGTTGATGAGGGGTCGTTGATACAGCGTTGATATGATGTCAGTTAAAAAATGGTCGTTGAAAGCGGGTGGGGGTTATTCAGGGTGGTCGTTCATGAGGAGTTCTACTGTATTTCTGATTTCACACGGGCAGTTGATGTCATATGTTATAAGCTGTGAAATGTATTCATCATATGTAAGGCTGACATAACTTGAGATTGACTGGCGAATATATGGGTTCTGACAGAACAAATACACACTTGATAGTAATACTATCAATTGGGTACTCAATAAATTATTATTGTATTCAGTAAATGCAATGCCAAAGTTTTCATTCATACACGTTTATCAGTTAACACTGAAATGTTCAGAAACTAGCTCAGGGTCTACTCAAGTTTATGGTGTTGTTAAAACAAATAGTGAGTTTTGGTAGGGATAATAAATTAATGACGGTAGACGCAGACATGCCAATAATATAGCCTTACCTGTGCTGTGAGTGGGTTTCCAAGACGAAGAGAAAGATATCAAGTCTGAAGAAGGTTGTTATATCCAGTATATCACCGTATACTACTGTATTTCTGATTTTATACAGGCAGTTGATATAAAATGTTATAAAATGTGAAATGTATTCATCATATGTAAGGCTGACGTAACTTTGGATTGACTGGCGAATATATTTCCACAACAATTCGGTCCACATTCAGGGGGCAAGTATTCCCTTGCTCCCCCGGACGCCCTCGTTGACAAGTCGTTTTGAAATGAAGACCGGAGTTAGACAAGCCAGCTGTGCCGCCGTGTCAGTCGCCCGCCCACCCGCCCGTTATGGTTTAGTCAAAACAAATAGTGAGATTTGGTAGGGATAATAAATTCATGACGGGAGACGCAGACATGCCAATAATATAGCCTTACCTGTGCTGTGAGTGAAGTTCCAAGACGAAGAAAAAGATCAAATCTGAAGAAGGTTGCTATATTCGGTACCTATATCACCGCCTTGTTAACGTCGCGGTGTGTAATGAACTGACTTCGATGAACTGACTTCGGTAGTCCCCACCCTAACAAAATGAGATTGACAACCGCTTTGAATCCATTTCTGGAGTTATGTTTTGGACACAGGGCCAAAGTTAAGGCCAGATTTGACCGAAAATCAATGCAAACCCAGCCAGCACAAATAGAGCGGGACGAGGGCGGCTCGAGTGCGACAAAGCTATCGGGCCTCCTTCGGTAACCGCCTGCGGCCCACAGGATTTTTGTCCTGCGGCTCGTGCTCGGACCGAAGGAGACTCATGCTCGGCTGCCAATGGTGTGTCGATGGTTAACGGCTTATATGCCGACTTTGCCGATGGTGAGCCGCTCTTAGGGCAACTGTATCTAATTTGGCTAAATGTGGCTATTTATATATGAATATAACTATCATGTATACATATTATCTGTATACAGTGCAATCCAGAAAACTTGAACCCAATCCCGTGGGGTGCCAAGACATAGTGGAACTTCTAATTATATTATTTCCTTGGGTCTGTGGGGGTTTGACATATCCGGAGTGCACTCTAAGCAAACATAGTTTATGCAGAATAACAATGCAAGTCCAATTTGTTCATTTACACAAGTCAAATCTGACATTTTAATTATTAACAAATAAACAAATAAGTACAGCTTTGTATATACAATGATAATACTGTCTGCTTTTCTAAAGTATTTTGACATTTTAATAATTAACTGCCATGCATCGTCAGATAATTTGACGTAAATAACCCCAATACACATAATAAGCACATCATTTAAAAATAAATGTAAATCTGCGCACTATGCCCATTGTTTCATGTGGCACATAACAATTCAACTATTTGATGAAGAAATTGATCAACATATTATGTCTGTCCATAAGCGTGGTGCATCGGTGCATCCAGCTACATTCTCCATCGGATGTTTTCTAACGTCATTCCCTTCAAAGCAGTCATGAAGTATTCCTGAATCCTCTGTGTTGTTTACCAGTTCTTTCTTTCTGGCAGCATCTGGAATGTATTCATAAGTAGGTACAGTGCGACGGGAGACGCAGACATGTGAAATAATATATTCTTACCTGTGCTGTGAGTGAGTTTCCAAGACGAAGAGAACGATATCAAGGTTTTGACGAAAGTTGCTATATCCAGTCTATCACCTCATGTTTAACGTCGTGGTGTGTACTGAACTGACAAATGTTGCACGTCGTGTGTCACTATATCGACTACGATATGCCATTCAGCAGGTAATGCGATAAGAATATAATTAAGCTATAATTAGAACCGGCCTTCAGCGAACCATGACTTGAGCCCAGTAGTCAAGTTGCCGCCTTTATACTTCCTGTATGAGACCCTGCAATGTAAACTACTGTAACTTTTGTTATGGAAATGTATTTTATACAGTAGGAAAACAGAATTAGCTTGGTTGCTACTTGTGCAATCTTTAGCATTTCTCGGTCTCGGCCATCTTGAATTTCGGCAAATTTTCTACTTTTTAACTCGATGATATAGATGGTCGTGTTACCTTTTTTGAAGGGTTTCCAGGATGGGGTGTCCATTTCTGGAGATATTTTTGGGATACGGGGTCAAAGTCAAATCAAATTTGACCTAAAATCAGGAATAAATCACCTGTATTGACCGATTATATGTGGTTCGTTGCCTACCTATCCCAAAATGTCTTCCGACGAAAGCTCTGTCCTCTGAAGAATCGCAGCTTCAGTCTGCGGCAGTCATATTCAGTGAGCAGCGAGATGCGGCATGGCTGTCCAGGGGAACGACAGGCTAATTGAGTTGGCGGGCTTCAATGCTCACCAAGACTGCTTGGTGGCAGGCTCTGTCCAGAAGCCCAGTACACCGGTTGTGTTCGGATCAATGATCGGCTCACCGCCTGCTCACTCCGACACTGTAATAACTACGCTTGTGAATCTCGAGAGGGATCTCAATAGTTTTGGGATGCAGACGCAGTGCACCCACATCATCAGTCGACCGCCAACTATACCAGACTGCATGTCTAGTCCAATGGAACGATCCTCTGCTCTCTGTCTCTCTCTGTCGGTCTGTCTGTCTGTCTGTCTGTCTCCTGACTTATTTGAGGGCGCGTTCAGAATTGGCTTACGGTCGCGGCGCATAATTGCCGTTATAGTTAATAATGCGTGTCTCTATTCAACACTATTACGAGGCTTTGAATGGGTAGTTCATAGTATTTATTATGAGACGTAGAATGTGGAAGCTATTATACTAGCTCAAAAATAGCGGCGTGTGTATAAAAAGAAGCCCCCAAAAACGCAACCCGCAACTGCTAATTTATTCCTGCGGAACAGTTCTAAGAGTCCAATTCCGCGGGAAAACCGCGGAGTTGGCAACGCTGGCACGGAGTCCGTAAAGTGTCACACACTGAAATTAACGATTTCGTGACACTGACTATTAATGAGAATAAAACAGCATACTTGTCATGGTCATTTTCAGCCACACCCGTCCACTCCCGAGTTCTCCGTTGCAGAATTTAAAACGTCATTGCAAAGAAATTGTCAAAAAATATACCCCCCCCCCCCCCGGCACTCGAGTCACGGCCGCGAGTGGGAAGTGTTCAAAGATATGCAACGGTCTCACCCATGCAACAATGAGAATGCCATCACAATACAGCAAACCCTCTCCGTTACCAAATGTCGCTGGACCTAAGCGACGACTACAACAGCAGCAAAGACGACCAACACAGACGTGGAGAAGAAAAGAAATTTAATATTAAAAGAACTCGCTCTACAGTTGCTCCAGCAAATGTAAATACATAAATTAAATCGTAAAACTCTGGTGGTGACAGCGATATAATATAAAACGGTGCACGCTGACAGAAATACTGGCAGTGACATCACATCGCCCGCCGCTCCTAGCTCACGCACGCACATATGTGTGTAGATATATCACAAATAACATCATCACAGTTATATGTACAACCACCACGAGGGCGGCTCACGCGTCCACGGTTGAGGCTTGGCCAACGTACGCACGTACAATACATCTAATATTCACAGACGACATACCCAGACACACGCGCACCATCGACCGATTGTATCACGTTCACGAGTCACGACGAACATTCCATAGTAATCAGCAACGTTTTAATTTATACACACTTATAGACACTTATATACAGACATGTTAATACATTATGTGCACGTAGTTACGTATGTACACCGACAATCACACATGTACTTGCACCACGGACGCATCAAATGAGGGTCATGCACGCATTCGATAGACGAAAATAGTTCTCGGTTGTCATGGCGCGTCGTAATTGTGGAATTTACAAAACGGTGTGCGGGTTTCTGTTTTACGGTGATAAGAAAATACAACGCTGTGCTTTTTCCACGCGACAATTCGCAAACGGCGGTGAAGCTGTAAAAACAATCAATTAACACTGTATGATCTAATCCAAAGATATCTCCGTCGCCAAACTTTTCAGCGGCATCCTTTTATTAAATCGTTACTAATTTCTCAAAATCTAGAACCAATCTGACATCCACTGCGACTAGCTAGTCGTTTGTGTACACCTGTTATTTTGTTTTCATGAAATGATACATGTTGTCAAATTGTTTTTAATTGTGCCAACATGAAAGTTGAAAAAAATTACGTAAACCATGATAAACGTATAGTTAGTTGTAAGTCACCTGATCTAGCAATGGATGTCAAGTATGGGGTCTCACTTGACCACCCGTGTATTTACTTGAACAACCTGGTACTTAACCTGCACTGCAGGTTTCAACACAAACAAGCCTGATTCGTGTCATTCAAATAAATGGGGATATATTTTAAGAATATGTTTACGAAACAATCTGTAAATTACAAAACCCATGTCATAAAATTTGTTTTTGTGTGCGCGCGGTTATAATGTTTAGGAAAACTCAAAAATGACATCAGACTCATGCTAGTAATTGCTATGTTACCATACGACAAGTTACATTGAATTTATGGAGCTGGAGAAAATATGTTTGATTGAATTACAGCAAATTATTCCATTTTATTTAAGTGAAATATGTTACTGATATAATCAGATGAGAACTGCAGGGTGTCAGAAAAACACTGTAGCAAACGCATCCACACAAACATTGTTGTTTCAACTGCTATCATGCTGGCTACGACTATTAATTAACAAGCAAGAATATAAAACATTTGTAGAACCAGCTACAAAGTATTAGCAATACACGTACATACTCTGATGATAACCTCTGTTAAATGCACACCCAATAAGCTATTTACTTTTGCATTTTCGTATTTTTTTATAGAAATGGTTCGCTGAATGGTTGCGTTGTTTGATACATTTTCACTAATACAACCAAAGATTTTTATTCGACGTAATGTCTCCTGGTCTGACGCACCGATACGAAAGTGAGCCTCTGCCACGTTGATGAACATTTCACCAGCACAGTAACGTTTAGTTTCAATGGTGCAGCTGCAAACTTTCTGTTCCACCAAAACACAAAGAGCATGTCTGAAATAGCCAATCTTTAAGAATCTTCAGCGGCTGATCACACCCAGACACAATCACAGACTGCCCCACCACACTCCTGCACAATGTTTCAACTGAGAGCTGCTTCTGAAAATCACAATGTCATTCTGAGTAAATGGCCAAAACATCAAAATTACATCACAAGTTTGTGATGTAAAATGGTTGACAGTTGATGTTACTATGTTTAGACGAGGCGACACCTTTCCTGTCAATTACGCCTCAAGAAGTTTAAAAAAGAACAACTCCCATATTCATATAAACTTGGCAGGCGAAATAAATTGGGCTAACTTAGCCCAAACAAAGATGCTGAGGAGTTACGTCATGATTGCATGAATGTGAACAACCTGCTTAAGCCAGTGTTAACAAATGGCATTATTTGTTGTGTTTCGGAAAATCTGCTCATGATAGCAGTGGTCTGTGTATACAAACAACCAAAACAACCAAAGAAACTGAGTCACAGTCATATGGTATGCAACTGAACCTGCCTCAATGTTCTGGGGTCTTCTGGCATGACAACAATTCAACTTTGCACTATATTTTTAACCTGAATGAATTCTCGTACTATGCTTTCCAAAAGCATCATGGTCACTTTCAAGCCTCCACAAACGTTGAGACCTTCACACTGATCGTCAGAATCAAGAGATTTTCCCAAACTGAAGCCAACTTTTGTCACTATATGCTTCTTATAAAAGCTTCATTCTGATCGAAACGCAAATAAACAATTCAATTTGAGGACCACAAAACAGGAACAAGGAAACAACGAAGCAGAACAAAATGACCCTATGTGGGGGGATTGAACCACAGATTGACACCAAAACGCTGGCATTTGTGTTTTGCAAGCTGTGTTCCGTCCCTGTTATGCTGTGATTATTAACCTTTCCGTGACTGTTGACCAAATTTCAGCCATGGGTCTGGCTTGGCGACTCATTCCTTCAAAACCCGTTAAACAGATGATAAAATAAACAGTGGTCTAACGTCAATAAATTAAGAAATACTCTTATTAATTTTGCTTGATAACACAGTGTATGCCATTCATTTGTTCACTGATGAAGAAAGCAGAAAAACACACCTTGCAAGTCAGAAGAAAAGATGGCTGACAAAGCTGGCAATATTACATGAGTTGGACAATGTCTGAAGGATGTTACTCTAATTTAATAGATGTACCCTAGACATGTCAATTAAAGCCATATTTTTATGTGAAAGTATATTATAATGGCTTCCATGTATTTAGATAAAATGCTGTGCTTGCGAGGACAATTTATGCCAAATATTGTGTGAATTTGAAATGTTGTGTGGGACTGATTAGGGAGCAGTAATTATTTATCAGCTGGTTGGCCAGAAGAATCAGACGACAGGCTGATTTGAAATAAAATGATCTCAATCCTTGTACATTGTAATGTGACCCACTTTCGCACCCTGTGGACCAGACAAAATGTCCACCATGTTTGTAAACTGGCAAATATTAAATTTTTCCGTGGTAAAACTGATATCCTACAAGTGAAACGTCAAGATTTTACTTTATATTTGTGATCATAAGAATATTTTTCCAATGTCGTGCAATGAAACTTGCGCCAAACATCATTTCCTCCGTCCAACCGACTACAACGTAATGTTTGCTTGAGTTCAACCAGCCTTAATTTCTTCCGTCTCACCCACAGTTGTTTTCTTATATCATCTCTGCATCTCTCCAACTCAAACAGCTTAACCCTATTTAACCTAGTTCCGTATCCAGTTTAACCCTATTATCTCCAGTTCCTTTCCCTGTTATTGCCCCGTGCACCAATTAACTGTTTCTGAATCTCATTATCACGCACGCATACACACACACATACACACACACACACACACGTACTTATTCACTTTCATACAATCTCACTTTACCCATGCTATCTGTGTGCACCTGGTAAGGTTCGCTCGACCGTGACCACACGTTCCGGCTCAGCGACGTGGTCACGCCCCTTGCCCACAGTCTAGTATATGCTGTTTGCCATTGGAAAGAACGGGAACGCGCCAAAGTTGCTACTGATGGGCGTCTTTGGCGACACGCACACGTACGTGTAGTCACACTCGTCCGACTGTAAGTAGGTCCGGTTCAACGTCGGTTCCGATGCACTGCGGTGCACCTTGGGAAGCGAGCGCACTAGGTTCTCCAGTGATGCCAAATTCTGCAACGGAAACATCCAAATAGGGCCTGCAAGTGGGTCACGATACATGGTGAGACTCCGCGCGACTGGAGCTGATTGGGGACTGGACACAAGAATATGTTGAGGTTTCGATAAGCACTTATATCTGACAAGTTGTCTAAATGCACATAATCAAAACACATGTATACGTTTGCCCCAAACAGGTTGTACTGCGCAAAAACTGGCACTCTTCATTATTAGTCAAGTTCGCCAAACACAAGTACTTGCCGCTAATGCCATGGCAAACCACCATAATAATCGATTAAAATTCATGATTCCGTGATAATTTTCACTGGCAAAGTGTTCCATTGCTTCTGCTTGTAATAATTCTTTGGAAAATATAACTGAAAGACGCTACTTGGGAACAGTTCGATTACTACAACCAAAAACAAAACGAATCCTATATGCTAACATGGAGAATATGGACTTCCTGCCCCCAGCCTCGTTTTCATGCGCAAGACTTACACGCCCTATAGTGCCAATTCTAGCTAACTGGTTTCCGTTCACTGGGCATTAATTACTTTATTAATTAAACATGACTTCTCCCCTGTGTGCGAAACGAGTGACAACGTTAGATCCCGCTAAAACATATTTTACTTCCAAAAGAACAGCAAGAACTCAAACTGACAAACATTTAGTTGAACGCTATTTTTTCATATTTTTCCCGTTATTTTAAGCTGTTAACCAAACAAAGTGTAAAATAACATCAGCAAATATTTAAAAAAATAACATATTGTGCATATTTAAATGGTTGAATGAAATCACTTGGATAATTTATCTCGTAAGTGTAAAATAATATCAGCAAATATTTTAATAAAATTACATACTGTGCATATGTAAATGGTTGAATGAAATCACTTGGATAATTTATCTCGTTATGCACATTTATGCCCACACATGCTTCAGTGCCCTGTAATTTAATTGAACTGCTGGTCATGCGTAGACATACCTGTGGGAACAGTGGTCGGTCCTCCCGACTGTACTTCACACATTCCTGCATAATTCGTTTGAAAGCCTTCGGTGTGTCTTTGCGAGACAGTGAGATGTCTGGGCGCAGGTATCCCTTTCCAACCATGAACAGAATCTGAAAAATCACAACAAGTAGCAAGGTAGGTATGTGGGGAGCAGTGGTTGCGCGGTAGAGCGTTGGACTGTCAGTCGAGGGGACGGTGGTTCAATCCCACCTACCGCCGTTTCGGAAATTAGGCAATTTTGTTCATCCTACATTTGCCTGTGTCTTTTGGAAGAGACACTAAAAGCCAGTGGTCCCTTCTATCTGGCGTCTATGCCAGGGGAAGTAAAAGATCCCACACAGGGGGTAAATGTGTAACCTGTAGTGGACTCACAAATTCTCGTTTGACTTTAAACACCATGCAAAGGGCCTCGTCCAGTATCTGAGAGAGGAGAGAAGAAGAAGAGGTACATCTGGATGTATATGACACAGTATTTACTATTATTCTATACTGGTATTATTACACCTTACTTGGTTGTTTCGGAACTCAATTTTATGTTATACTGGGTTGAAATTTGGGTAATAGCCATCCAAATAATTAGGCAATCATGACTTCTGGAGAATGGCTTGAAGAGAAACGTGTTGCATACCTGATCCTTGTTGTTAATGTGAGCGTACGGAAGTTGTCCTGTAATGAGTTCATAGACGACGATGCCAAAGGCGTAGATATCTGACTGGAACGTGTACGGATTCTCTTCCTTCATGCGAATCACTTCAGGTGCCTGAAAAAGAAGGATTTGATTTACCGCGTTGCGTGTCTTTCTTACAATCACCACCTGCCATATCTTAACTTAGATACATCCTGTACCCGTCATTTGGCTGGCTGATGTCACTGAAGTGGAAGTTTGTACCACTGAGATGTATGTACATGAACAGTAATCCAAACGTAATTTTACTTGGGTAACAGAGTAATCATTTGGTAACCAAAATACAATGCATTCAAAAAATAACCGAGGAGAGCATACGTTATGATATTACTTCAAAACGAGATCAGGGAAAAATTTAACAAAAATATTAATGCAAGTCTGAAAGGGGCTTACTACCACGTAAACAAACTGTTTCCTGTAACAGCTGTCAGTGTGGTATAACAGATATAGGTTACGCTGAATAATATATATTTCAATTAGCTCGCACCCTGGGCTGGTTTTACCTGCATATTTGATATATTATCGGGGCGTAATCTATCAATAATAATGTTTATTATGTATTACATATTTAGTACCCAGGTTTCACACAGGACACTAGTTCACTCACCATCCACAAGAGGGAGCCAGTAGGTTGCTGGAACTGATGTGAGCCGCTCCATCGAGTCTTGACCGTGGCGAGACCAAAGTCGCCGATCTTCACAGTGAGGTCGTCCGTGAGAAAGATGTCTTACAAGCAGGTCAAGGTCGACGTCTTTAAACACGGACCTCACGGCAACATTTCAGATAGCATGTATGTGGACCCATAATGGGAAACGTACAGATCATAAAAAAGCAAAGGTAAATTCTTATACAACGCAGTATCCAGTCCTCAGGACCGTTACAAGTGCTTTATACTTTACTTCCCTGGCAGACCTGTTCACTCAGATACCATCTCAGCTTCTCTGGGAAGCATCCAGCCATTTGCTACAAATAATGCGCGAAGGCTGCTCATACATATCCACCACTGTCTATAGCCGGATACTCATTTATACAGCTGAGCCAATTGGAGCAATGTAGAGTGAAAAAACTTGCCCAAGGTTTTAACACCGCAGTACAGGATTCGAACCCGGGTTCTCGTAGTCGAGAGTCCGAAGCTCTACCCCTGAGCCATTGTGCTCTCATCCAGGTGGCACCATTATGCCGTCAACTGCCAGTGTCCAGTTGCCTCATTAAGCCACGTTAGTTCATTACATTCAGCATTTATTAAGACACGTACGTATATATGCCTTATACTTATAACAGTTAGAGTGTAACTAACAGCACGATGATATTAATTTTGCTTAAAGGACAAACAAAGTTAACTTTTACGTGGCATACACCTAATAGAGTTAATATAAAGTAACAATTTCCACATATACTCAATTTTTTAACGCCAGCGGTTTACCAGAAAAATATTTGTTAACACCCAGCCATCCAAATTCTGTGCGCCACCCCATCTTAGATGAAGAATGACGTCACGACGGTGATCGAGGCGCTCTCCACGTAGATTCCCTGCACAGGGTTTGGCTGTTGTCATGAAATGGCTGCAACTCGGCAACGCGCGTAACATGCTGATGACGGTAAATATCAAGTTGTCTATTATTGTTATCGCTGAAATCATCCCATCAACTGATGATACATGTCTACATCAAAGCATTTCTCCTCAAAATGGACCGATCAAAGTGCCAAACAGTACGCCCGCAAATCACCAACGTGAATCTATTGCTTCAATACTACCGGTTTTTTCAACTATTATTGCAACCGTATGCCGAACACGAAGGCATAATTACTAAAGTTTACCATAGATTTAACCACAGATTTAGATATACGTCTATAAGCAGCTGCTAGATGTCATGCCAACTGAACGAACTGTCGAAGACTCGAAGTTGTTGACCCTTAAAAGCGTCGCCGGAAGCTGACCGAGATATAGAATGCCACGCGCTGAATGGCCAAGCCAAATTAACCCTTCACCTATGGCGACGTCTATACCATCGTGGATTTCGTTAGAATTTTTGACTTTAAAGTCACATTCTGAGTAAACCGCTGACATTAAAAAATTGAGTATATGTGGAAATTGTTACTTTGTATAAACTCTATTAGGTGTATGACACGAAGCCGTAGCCTTTTTTTGTCCTTTAAAGGAAACCAGCTTCTTTAGAACTGATGTTTGGGTCTTGAAAAAGACCAAAACAATTGTGCAAAATTAGCAAATGTTGAAAAGGATACTGTTTGACTTGAGGTCTCTGTGGATGATTGACTTCGCGTGGAGATAGCTGGAACAATAGACGACAATGTCACGGACCAAGGGCAACGCATATTCACATCAATACGTAACACTGACGACTACCTTAGAAACTTAATACCATAAGATAAAAGAACACTCAAACAGCACAGCCCTAAGGTATCTGTCCTTGGCTTTACAGCCCTACAATGAGTGTTACCCTCCGCCAGCACTTAGGCCATGCTGCTTGTTTCTAAATAGCTTTATAGCCCCAATGTGCACAAGGGTGCACTTACACCATGCCCTGAGCTATCTGTCTCTAGCTTTATAGCCCCAATGTGTACAAGGGTGCACTTACACCATGCCCTGAGCTATCTGTCTCTAGCTTTATAGCTCCAATGTGCACAAGGGTGCACTTACACCATGCCCTGAGCTATCTGTCTCTAGCTTTATAGCCCCAATGTGCACAAGGGTGCACTTACACCATGCCCTGAGCTATCTGTCTCTAGCTTTATAGCTCCAATGTGCACAAGGGTGCACTTACACCATGCCCTGAGCTATCTGTCTCTAGCTTTATAGCCCCAATGTGCACAAGGGTGCACTTACACCATGCCCTGAGCTATCTGTCTCTAGCTTTATAGCTCCAATGTGCACAAGGGTGCACTTACACCATGCCCTGAGCTATCTGTCTCTAGCTTTATAGCCCCAATGTGCACAAGGGTGCACTTACACCATGCCCTGAGCTATCTGTCTCTAGCTTTATAGCTCCAATGTGCACAAGGGTGCACTTACACCATGCCCTGAGCTATCTGTCTCTAGCTTTATAGCCCCAATGTGTACAAGGGTGCACTTACACCATGCCCTGAGCTATCTGTCTCTAGCTTTATAGTCCCAATGTGTACAAGGGTGCATTAACTCTTTGCCCTGAGTTGTCTGTCTCTAGCTTTATAGCCCCAGTATCTACAAGGGTGCACTTACACCATGCCCTGAGCTATCTGTCTCTAGCTTTATAGCCCCAATGTGCACAAGGGTGCACTTACACCATGCCCTGAGCTATCTGTCTCTAGCTTTATAGTCCCAATGTGTACAAGGGTGCATTAACTCTTTGCCCTGAGTTGTCTGTCTCTAGCTTTATAGCCCCAGTATCTACAAGGGTGCACTTACACCATGCCCTGAGCTATCTGTCTCTAGCTTTATAGCCCCAATGTGTAGACCCAAGGGTGCACTGAGTTGTCTAAATGTATAGCCCATATGTATACAATGGCACACGTACACCATGCCCTGAGCTAGCTCCCATTCTATTTATAGCCCTTAAACCACACAAGGTTTGTTAGTGTTACCCTTTGCACTTACTCCATGCCCTGAGCTGTCTGTCTTGCGATGTCAATAAGCGCCACCATCTCGAACTTCGTCTCGTTGACATGCAGATGCTTGTAGAGACTCGACCCCTCACACCATTGTGTCACTATCGTCAGCTGGGGCTTCGACGTGCACCCCATGAACAGCAAGATGTTCACGTGCCGCGTTTTCCTGTCGGGGACAAATTTCGCATTTGACAACGCATGCAGCTGTACAGTCAGTTATAATATCAGTGTCAGTGTCACAGCTCACGAGGAACAGGAAAACCCTGCTACGAAGCACAGCATCCAGTCATCAGACTGCTTAAAGTTGTACTCCAGCCAGTGAGAGGTTCACAGTATTAACTTACAAACATAGCTTTATGCAGAGACCCATCCACCCGTCATTTGGACGGGTAAAAACCATTGTGGATGGGTAGAAATATGGGTGGACGGGTAAAACAATGAAGGAGCAAAAAAGGTCTTTCAAAACCATAGATATTGTCAGTTATGCCTCAAAAGTGAGTGTAAATGGTGTCACATGTGTGTTTGTAGTCCATTTGAGGTCATCAGACACATATCAAGTTTGTAAACTGCCTTAACAGTTAACATCCATGTGTCCACCAAAACACGTGTGACTGGCAATAATTTGGTCCTGCATAAAGCCCTGCTTACAAATGTATAATATATATATATATATATATATATATATATATATATATATATATATAAATGTATATCAATATATATCAACAACATGCTATCTTAGATTCAGGGTGCTGCCATCTTGAGGCAGAGAACCAGTGATGTAAGCCAAATCATTTATGGCACTGGTGCATTGTTGAAAAAGGCAACGATTGGTGGAATCTTCGCCAAAAATTGTGATAGTGATGTAAGCAATCCGCGACATACTGGATATATCAAATACCATTGCGCCAGTGACGTAAGCGGTTTGCGTCACTGGCGCATAAGTCTCAAGATGGCAGTGCCCTGAATCCAACATGGAGTGTTTCTGGTACAATTATACTATAATTAATGATCTATTAACGATCTTTGTGCACAATTACTATGCACAACCAATGTATTATACATATGTAAGTACATGCTGTGAGTCTCTCACTGACTGAAGTATCCCTTTATAGCAACTGCCAGGCAGACATGTTCAATATCAACAACATTTTGGCTTCTTCCGGAAGTATTCAGTCACATTTCAATTACTGTGAGAGGGAAATTCAAACACAAATATCCACGACTGTTTATAGCAAAGTATCCTGATTAAAAAAATAATATCTAGCTTAAAATAACATTGTACATGAAACAATGTTGCTGTATGTTTAATTAGGTCGAGCTACAATGTTTAAAAAAAATAAAATGAAGTGATTTATTAAACAAAAACATATACCAGGTATAATCAGATCTGAACCAATACACATATCTTAGACAACTTCTTAAACATAAAATGTATGATTTAATAATACATGTACTCAAATAAAATAATAAAAATAAAATTAAAACTTTTACAAGAATAAATGGTACCTTAACACTGCGACTTCATTTTTAAAACCTTGCATCTGAGCGGGTGTGGGGTCCGTCACGTTGAGCCGTTTGACCGCTACTGGACCGTGCCACTGACCACGGAATACTGTCCCGAATGACCCCGATCCAATCCTGGGGCCAATGAGGATTTCCTCAGCGGGAATTTCCCAGTCCTCGTTTGAGTCTCGTCTTGAGCGCTGATGCTGGGGGAGCGGAAAGGGCAGGGAGGTAGTGTCAGTCACTGACACCAGGGGTGGCATGGACTCAAGTACAAGTCACTACAATACTCATGTAGTTATTTCAAGTAATCGGAATGTAACAAAGTACAAATACTTCACTACAATATTCTTGTAGTTATTTCAAGTAATCGGAATATAAAAAAGTACAAATACTTCATGTAATGAAGTACAAATACTTCACTACAATACTCATGTAGTTATTTCAAGTAATCGGAATGTAAAGAAGTACAAATACTTCATGTAATGAAGTACAAATACTTCACTACAATACTCATGTAGTTATTTCAAGTAATCGGTATGTAACAAAGTACAAATACTTCACTACAATATTCTTGTAGTTATTTCAAGTAATCGCAATGTAAAAAAGTACAAATACTTCATGTAATGAACTAAAATACTTCACTACAATACTCATGTAGTTATTTCAAGTAATTGGCATGTAATAAAGTACAAATACTTCACTACAATACTCATGTAGTTATTTCAAGTAATTGGCATGTAATAAAGTACAAATACTTCACTACAATACTCATGTAGTTATTTCAAGTAATCGGCATGTAATGAAGTACAAATACTTCACTACAATACCATACATGTTAAGTTTCAGAAATGCCAAAACAGTAGATTTATACGTAAATCGGAGGGTCTCAGAAAATCGGGCTTTTATACGTAAATCGGAGGGTCTTGGAAAATCGGGCTTTTATGCGTAAATTGAATTTTTAACCATATTTGCAAATAATATACACTATATTTCACAAAAGGATTACATTCTATTGATTAACACATACAACTGTATTATTACTAACAGTTCACCAGTCATAATACACCATACATAATAAAAAAAACATTATTGTAATTTTTTAATAAAAAATGTGTTGCTGTTTAGCTCTTGTAACTTAAAAAGAAGACATGTTCATAAACCAATAAAATTACAATGTTCAGTAATTTACTTGTGTTCTTGCCATTCAGGTATAACATTAACATGTTTGTTCAACTTCTGATATTCATCATATTTTGCAAAGAATCCCTTGTATGAAAAGCAGGAGCATCTACATGATATTTTATTATACAAAATGTATTACATAACTAACTTTATCTTTACATGTAAAACCTGAACATAGCATTTATTATTTGTAAGCCAGTCTGAGCCATGGTAACCTAGGCTTGGTTGGGAGACATTATAACAAGCATGCATTTCGTTTGTTAATAAGAATGTTTTTCATTTACATGTCTAATATACTCAAATAGTAATGTTTAGCAATAAGTACATCAACTTTAAAACATGCATATGTAGTGTAGATGTATGGATGGGCTTTATTTGTGTAGATGTGAATGGATTGAGTTTTGCCCTACAAGACCGGAACGTATACGGTGGGCGATAATAGGCTATCGGAGTTGTTCGCGGTGCTCACATAACGCTTATAAACAATGTCAACTGCAGGCAAGGGGTAGGCATTGCACCTAGATATTTATTCGACTGTTTTAGATGTTAAGTGATCAAAGTAAGGTGTGATTTAAATAACTCCAATTCAGGCCATTGTTCAATTTGTTGTCCGCGCCGCCGGTGTCTCTGACTCTGTTTGTACTTTGTGAGCATTAAATTAGCTCAGTCTCGGACTCGATTGCAATTACTTCTATTAGTTTTAACTGGCATTGCCATTCGCCCATTGTGAGGCGACACAGAACAATACATGAGACAATATCCAGCCAGAAAGTAAACCAATTACCTACACGCAGCTGGGTAAATTAGGTAGAATTTGTTTGTTTGGCTTTCATTGAAAACCGGGAGATTTGCTGCTGGAGATGTAGTACAATACCGGGAGGCTCCCGGCGAAACCGGGAGACTTAACATGTATGACAATACTCATGTAGTTATTTCAAGTAATCGGAATGTAACAAAGTACAAATACTTCACTACAATATTCTTGTAGTTATTTCAAGTAATCGGAATGTAAAAAAGTACAAATACTTCATGTAATGAACTAAAATACTTCACTACAATACTCATGTAGTTATTTCAAGTAATCGGCATGTAATAAAGTACAAATACTTCACTACAATACTCATGTAGTTATTTCAAGTAATCGGCATGTAATGAAGTAGAAATACTTCACTACAATACTCATGTAGTTATTTCAAGTAATCGGCATGTAATGAAGTACAAATACTTCACTACAATACTCATGTAGTTATTTCAAGTAATCGGCATGTAACAAAGTACAAATATTTCACTACAATATTCTTGTAGTTATTTCAAGTAATCGGCATGTAATGAAGTAGAAATACTTCACTACAATACTCATGTAGTTATTTCAAGTAATTGGCATGTAATAAAGTACAAATACTTCACTACAATACTCATGTAGTTATTTCAAGTAATTGGCATGTAATGAAGTAGAAATACTTCACTACAATACTCATGTAGTTATTTCAAGTAATCGGCATGTAATGAAGTACAAATACTTCACTACAAAACTCATGTAGTTATTTCAAGTAATCGGCATGTAACAAAGTACAAATATTTCACTACAATATTCTTGTAGTTATTTCAAGTAATCGGCATGTAATGAAGTAGAAATACTTCACTACAATACTCATGTAGTTATTTCAAGTAATCGGCATGTAATGAAGTAGAAATACTTCAATACAATACTCATGTAGTTATTTCAAGTACCTATTATTGAGCGATTTCATTAATGTACTTCTGGTGTTGTATAAACGCGAGTCCTCTCAATCAAGTGAGAAGCAATGGCTGTGTGGTGGAGTGCCAGACTGTCTATCAAAGGGACGGTGGTTTGTCTGATCCATCCTGTCACCATTTTGAAACTTAGACAATTTCGTTCACGTCCCACTGCCTGTGTCTTTTGGAAGAGACCCTAAAAGCCGGTGATCCCTTCTATCTGGTGTCTGTGTGAGGAAGTAAAAAATCCCTCACACACTGTGCAACCTGAAGTAGACGCAGTAATTCTAGAGAAGAACAATTCTTTTCTCTTTCTCCCAGATACTGGACGGGGCCCTTTTCAGGGCATTTAAAGCCCAACGAGAATTTGTGAGACCACTACAGGTTACACATTTACCCGGTGTGGGATCTTTTACTTCCCATGGCATAGACACCAGATAGAAGGAACCACCGGCTTTTAGTGTCTCTTCCATAAGACACAGGCAATGTGAGGTGAACAAAATTGCCTAAGTTTCGAAAAGGCGGTAGGTGGGATTGAACCACCATCCCCTCAATTGACAGTCCGGCACTCTACCGCGTGACCACCGCTCCCCACTGTGCTACACATAAACAAGCTCTCACCAGTTTCTTGTTGTCTGACTCGGCTGACCGTGCCCGTGGACGCAGCTTGGCCGTGTTTGTGGGTGACGTGTGGGCGCTGTGACTATAGCCCTTCGTGGGACTGCCATTGGGACTAGGGGCATTACCCGAGGCAGGCGGAATGAGACTGCCGCCTGCATGTTGGCCTAGAACACAAGCGACGCATTATTATTACATGTCAGTCATTTAACTTCTCACAAACCAAAGTGTGGCAAACCGTGAAGTGCAATATAAAATTTTTATATTTACGGTGCTAACTGACATTCGTAGCCCTACTACGACCAGGCACCAGGAAGTGAAACTACTTCAAAGCAAATGTTGAAATATATGCGACGGTTCAACTTGTCGACGGCGGATCTTTAAACAAAGTATGTTTATTTCTGGCTGACAAATCGAATCTTGGTACTGCAAGCAATATATTCTGTATCCCATTCAAAATTGTTTTCTATTCCAGTGTATTTATGTCATCCATCATTAATTTAATTTATGGTACAAAATGGCAAGATCATATTTAGCAATTTTAGGCAGATTTGGTGGTATGACCAGTCGTAGTGGTGTAAATGTTCGAGTGGCAACAATTGAATCTTGAAATCATGCTATATTAACAGGGTAATTTTAACAGGGTTTGGAAACACTACTGTGACAACGAAAGGTGCCAGCAATGCTATAAAACACAATCTGATCCCATGTTTTGTACCGTAATTAACATGCGCTGATGGAATAATCACACTGGCACAGAAACATTAGGGAAAGACATTGTTCACAACACATGAAATGCACCCTGTTCTGTTGCTAGACAACACTGACGGTATCATATCAATAACATACCTCACTTTGCTGATCAAAGAAAAAATGCAAATAAATAATATCCAGACCAATCATGCATGACACAGAAATATTAACTTATAAAAAGAAAGATTACACTATTTAATGTGGTAAATAAAACATAACACCAATGGACATGTAGTAATATTATAGTAAGTAGCACACTTAACATTACCATGTACAAACATGCTGCGAAGCTGTAGGGAGGTACCGCTGTCACCATTTTAGTTTTCAAAACTCACTCCTTTAAAATAAACTTTACATAAAAACTGCAAGGAAAATTCAGATTCCTGAAAAATGCTGCATTGGGTACATCTATCGTTATGTTTAAACTGACATAAACCTTGTCTGTTACTAAATGTTCTTTTTAATATTAGAATAAAATCTTGCAGGTACTGTAGCTGTAGTCAAACAAAGGATGGTCTTGACGTTCAAGCATTACGCACGTTATACCAATCACTTGTTGAACCATATATGTCTTATCGCTGTGAAATATGGGGAAATACGTATCCGTCTAGACAGCTATGCGAAATATTTATAACCTTGATTACCATAGTCATACATCTGTATTTTTTCACTGCTCAAACATTCTTAAACTTCAAGATTTAATTACACATAAGACTATGATTATGCTTTATAACCAATGTTTAGAAGATCGTGTACAAGGGTTTTTTCAACCAACTGCAGCCGTACAGAAGCATGATACCAGACAATGTAAACTATTTTATGTTAAAAAAACGAACACCCACACTACTGTCAATTACTGACAGAGGTATGTATACATATGGAACGGTCTAGCAAGTGAAATAACAGAGTTACCAAGTTTATATCAATTTAAGAAAAGATTAAAGTCGACGTTACTTTCTTCATATTCTATCTTGTAACTCTTATTACAACTACCGGGGGTACTATGTATTTTAGTTTGGAAAGGGCTCGACTTCTGCTATGTCCCTTTAACAGCAGCAGCAACTAACCAATCATGGAATTGTATTATATTGTATAATCTTTCCCATAATATGTTGTATATTACTGTGTTGTTGTTGTTGTTAAATAAACGTTCATTCATTCAAACGTGCACAACGAATTACATTTTAAAAGCCTGAAGAACAGCTGATAAATTGAACGTTTCACACACTCAAACTGTTCTCACACAAATGCTAAATTACTACTAAAATAATCTGCAGGGGGTGTCAAATACTAACCCCTTCCCCCACTCAACCCGATGCTGCTGAACCCAGGGACGGCTCAGTATTTGACAACCCATGCTGACCATTTTATAAGTAATGTAGCGTTCGTGTGAGAACAGGGCGTTGGTACAGGCAAGGTCAGTTTGAACTCTACTGTACGCGGATGGAGGAAGGAAACTGTGGACTACCTTGGAGGGAGTGTATTGTGGCGTAGTGGTGCTGGTAGAAGTGTTTGTGACTGTGAGTGGGGGTGGCACTTTCGCTGCCGTGACGTTTCCCTTTGGAATACGTGACATGGCTGCGGCGCGGAGAAAACACCTCTGCAATGGAGACAACAGCGACGATAAAGGCGCCAATCTGCCCCCCCCCACACACTACCTCCTGCTGACCCCCTCCGGCATTCGGCCCGCCAAAATTTGTGATTTCGAACGACTAAAATTCCCAACGTTTTCGCAAAATATATTCATGGAAATGTTTTTATTTTGTGTACAGTTGTACATACATTTATTTATTATACGTAGGTTTACTATTGTGTTTAGATTATCGTAAGGTAACACTGAGCATTACGTGATCATGCCACTTCGATTTTTTTGAAATCTGTAATGTATGTGGTTATAATTTTTATGTGCAATATCCTTTTTCATATTTTGGTAGTCAAGAATTTGTCATGCCTCATTAGAAGAGGCATGCTAAAAAGTATAAATGGCTTTACTCTAAGCTATAGACCCACCCAATATTGCTTTTTTGAATTACGATTCATTTGCACAGACAAACTTGTATGTCTTACTGAAGACTTGGTAGTTGAGATTTTAGGATATTATATCAAAACAAGATGACCACAAGCATTTGTTGGCTTACAATTCGGTGGGAAGGGATGCTCATTATTTTTTATTATTGATAAAATCATTACATTTGAACGATCATGGAGTGATCACCTTTATCATGTAGTGATCACTTCTATCAGCCAACACTTTCTTACAGGGTCACAAGAATGGAAAAAATGTAACATGTCATAACACAATTACTTCAAGGATCATTATGATCAGCTCGTTTAATTTGTTAACAGATTTTATACTAATGCCAATAAGACATGACAAATCCACCCTTACGACCTCTACAGCGTATACCTAATTACCTATATTTGACCATTTCATGAAACACCGCATTCTCAATATATCAGCATCAAATCCAGTCAAAATATATCCGTGTGCAGAATATCTTAAATATTGATCAAGTTAAAGCTTAATATTGTCTGTTTCAACTAGCTGTGTTTAAAATGTATGTCTGTGTGTTACTGTAACTATTAGGTGTAATTTCCATCTGATTACTTTCAGCACCAGCAGGAGATATCAGTGGAGGTAGATTGGAACTCAAACAAACAAAAGAAACTACAAGACACCATGCAGTGAGATTTCACGCTTGTGAATAGATTCATAACACCATTAGCCAAACATTACTTTTGTGTTAGTGTCTAAATTTTTCAACCAGACAAATTTGGAACCGAAAAAAAAGAAAGAAAAAATGGTGGAATTTATAGACATTAATACGCTGTCATTGGTATGTGCATCCATCCATGCATTGAGGCCAACTGGCCTTTTTCTATGTCCATTTGCTTTCCAGGGCCTCAGACCCTTGATCTCTCAATTGGTATGCATTTTTGTAAGCATATTTTTTTTTTTCAGCATGCGAATATAACGGTCAATTAACCCTTGATCACCAGATGTAAAGTTAACATTATCAGATGCCTTATTATCCGCACAAATTCTGAGCACGTAACTGCACTTTTTGTCAGTTATAACCATGACCAGAACTGTTCAAGCATCATTTATATCAGGAACATAGTTTGGGAAAGATCATACATAATTTGAACGGCTGAATAGATGTCATTGTAAAGACTAGGATAACAAAATAATATTACAATCCTACGCAATCTTATTTATCCCTGAACGAGCAATTGGACTGCTTGGATGGGCACAGTACATACAAATACAACTACCAGATTGCTATTAAGCGTGTTTTTGTCATTATGATAAGTAATTGATAATGATATATTAACAAGATGTAGCATAGCATTGAGCCATGTTACAAAACTTGACACAAAGGGGATATAGTAGAGCAAATTTTATCCAGAGCCATTTCTACAAAAAAAAGTTTATTGTCCGTCAAGGTCCATTGCACAACACAGTAATGTAAGGCTGGCGGTGTCATGAATTAAAAAGTAGTACAGAAACATGCAAAATCATATCATTTTATAACTAGAGTTCAGTGAGCGGAAGTTGAGGCAGAAACAGGCAAAATGTGAATATTATGCTTGTTTGAGAGGCCCTGAGATGCCCCGATATAAGACCAGTCAACTACAAATTTATTGTGTACAATGACTATAAATCTCTCATGTACAATGACTACAAATCTCTCATGTTCAATGACAGTACTGAATCCAAAATTACATGAATAGCCACAAAACTTGTTTGAAAAAAATACGAATGGTTTCTGGGATATGAGTTAATGGCACACACACACACGCACACACACGCACACACACACGCACGCACACACACACACCCACACACTGCCATAATGTTGAACTTTCAGCCCCAAGGACTAGAAATGTATCAACACATACACATCACCAGGACTGGAATTTTGTGACGACCCAAAGCCATTTTCGACATTGTCTGGGAAACTGGCTTCTGTGCCTCGGAAATTAAACAACTGTTCACAATGACGATAGTGACTTATGTTATGTCCAACCATCATTTTTGAATGTCAAGGCCAACTGCACGCTTGCTTGCCAAATTCAAGGCCTGTCATTATAACCATAACAACTGCAGATTACTCAACTGTCTCTCTAAACCTTACTAGCTGTTAGCCCAGATATCAAAGTAACCACCTGTCAGACAGTGCTAGCAGTGGGGGTTGTCCAAAGAGGAGCAATGTCACTGAATCACAGTTTGCAATGTGGTTAATGATATCCTCAGCTGTCTTGGTCTAATGACACTTTTCATAAAGCTGGACCGAAACTGCAATGTTCTGCAAGTCTTGTTAATTAATGCTTAATTAAGTGAGTAATTAACTAAAACGTAATTATTCAGTGTGTGGTGGTGGTCCAGTTGTGGATTGCTTGCTGACGAAATGTTCTAGACATCGAAAGATGAGATTGAGGTTTGCATTTCTGCCAAAATCAAAAATTATTGGAACCGGACCAAGAGACCTGTTTTTGGCTAATCTGCAGTCATTGTGAGTTTATACCTGCGTCATGGTGACAGGTCACATGTCTGGGTGTATCTGGGTTTATCACGAATGAAGACCATGTTACACTTACACATAAACATTGAAGGGTCTAGCACCGTAGTTGGCTGACCACTCCCTGGTCAGACGGGACTGACCGCGTTGCCATGGGAACAAGCCTCACACTTACCTGGGTGGCCAGACGCCGTCGGAACTTGTGGAAACTCCCTCGCGAGGTCCTGAAACGTTTCGAAAGATGCATTTACAGTGATTTAGTTACACACCTAGCATGTGATCTGTGACAGATCCCAGCCATGACAATGCCATAATGGTTGAGTTGTTGATGTTGAAACATGTTCTTATTTTAAACAGCACTCAATTAAAATGTGAAACTGTACTAACAATAGCACGGACCACACAAAGAAATTCATTATGGAAATTACTGGTTCTTGTAGTTATTTCTATCATTTCTAATAAAAACAGAAGTTGCTAATTCAGCTTCTGCTCAAAGCGATATATTCAGTAGTTCAAATTAAACTATTTCAATGTAAGAACAGTACAAGGAACATCACTATATTAGTGGTTTTCAACTAAGTGTTACGCTATGCACATGACAAAATTATTCTGAATTATGCACACATATTATATGTAAAATATTCTTAATTTGGCATAATGTACTTGTCTAGCAATATTGTCATATGTAAAATTAAGTTCTGTTGTCACAGACGTTGCTGGCACAACAAATTATACAGATATAACATTCTCACTTGGTTCAAACGGTAACAACTGGAATTTGAGACATTTGCCATTAAACAAGACGTGTGTATTAAAACCAGGTTGTCTATCGCCTGGAATCAGCCCGAGTATTAACCATTTGTAGGTGGCAATTTTGTCTTGAATGTGGCAATATTATGATCACTGGGAACATCGAATAGCTGTACAATGTATGCCCTGTAGAGTTGTTTATAATCTGAAGTAATTGTTCATTTTTCTTGGCTAAAATGAGATCAGCTGTCTGTGTCTTGTGCATGTTAAACAGAATTTGACCGACAACACTGGGATACTTTCAACAAATGTATTGTCCTCTTAAAAATGTTACACTATTTATAATAACAAACCAATGGACAGACAACCTGTCTTTAAAAACAGTCATAAATTTGCGAGCCATGGTTTTACTACATAATCAACCAGATTACACATGGCATGCATGTGCATGCGTGCATGCGTCACTGCACACACACACACACATACACGTACATAAAGTCACACGATTGTACACAATGATCAATTTCTGTCACATTCATCACGAATCTGAAAAACAGTCCGATGTTCAAAGAAACAACAAACACATTGACAACAAACACATTGACAACAAACACATTGACAACAAACACACTGACAACAAACACATTGACAACAAGCTGCTGAAATGGAGAACACGGAATACGCATGGATCAGCTGCAAAGGAAAAACGCAATAATTTCCGAAAGCGTTAAAGAAAACTGTTCATCAGATTGAAATACTGCTGTGAAGGAGATCAGCACAGTTGTGGTACGACACCTGGAGGTCAAATCACCTGAAGCTGAGGGAACTGTGGAGTGGGAGTGGGAGAGGTCAACAAACTGACCATGGAAAATAGATATGTTCAGTCGGGGGGGGGGGGGGGGGGGCGGGGGGGGGCAAATCTAAGGCAGAGAGTTGGCATGGGCAGACGTGAAAAAGGCAAGTGTAAATGGAAGAGAACAGGAGAAAGACGGAGCCAAGTTTTAGAGAGGGTGGAAATGGAATCGAAGCGACTGTCAAAATATCGTCATGTATTAGCAAGCTGATTGTAAATATGATTTTGAATTTATTTCGCATTTTTACGCAATGTAAACGATTATTATGACAACCATTCTAAGCAGCGCTATGAACAAATGTCCAGGAAATGTCAACAATTAAAATGACATGCTGCTATAGATGTAAAAAAATATAAATTGAGGAATTTCGTCAGATGTGAGAGGCTTCTGATTTTATTATGACTGATCCTACTGTCTTGTTCAGTATCGACGCATCAGTTGACAGGTAAACATGCAATGTGTATTAAACAAAACATATATCAAAAATCACACTCAACTACATGCAACATTCAACACAACAACGTTTCTCATCCAAGACCAATTTCATAACGACATACTCAATACAGTTCAACAAATTTCCATGTGCAAACAATTCCCACGTGTGCGTGCGTGCATGCCCATTCGTCTTTGTGATTCCTATAGCAAACAAATAGACAACTTTCGTGCCACACGCATAAAAGTACAAAGTCTGATATGGTAAGATAATATTACATCATACAAACTGTATCTATTCAGCCGACTTCAGTGCCCAAATTGTGTTGAATGAGCATCTATTATTTAACATAATTTGACTGTTATCTGTTTATTTTATACATCCCCTGTTCGAACTGAATATATGGAACTGCCAAATAACAAAGTGATAACAGCCAAACTACATTAAAAATATGCTCTATTAACACACAATTTCAGCACGTTGTAATAGTGTTTCTACAATCTGCAGTGATTTGACGAGAACAGAATCAGACATTGTACCTTTAATGAACCCCGAGAGAACAGAACCACTCAGCTACAAGACGTACTGCGTGACTGGAAAATTTGAAACGCTGCAGGCGAAGCAATTTCAGGGGTGACTTTGTGGAGTGACATGCGGAGTACATGCGGTGCCGTGATTGTCTGCAGTGGCACTGGTGCGACCTGCGGGGTCCCCTACAGTGTGGGGTGCAGATGTAGGGTGGTACAGAGTCGGAGCATCCTGGACAACTACTGGTTTACTGATTACACCAGCCCCCCCCCCCCCCCACATGGACATGTGAGTCAATGACCACGACAATAGCAAACCTTCATGATTCAGACCAACAAGAAACCCACAAAATCTGCACTGCAAATGAACCCATAAAACCCCCACAAGTAAATCCGTACCCCTAACTGAATCCATAATACGGGGTTCATACACTTCTGGAGATTCCAAATTCAAGGCTACTCAAAAAGGCTATTTGAAAAAGAAATTCAAAACGATTTTAGCGCGAGAGATCCACTTAAACCAGCACTTTTACAGTCAACACGAGAATTATTTTATACTTGGATTTCCCAATGCCAATAATGACGTAGTGCTACGATTTGCAGCCCATTTCCCTATGGCTTTTGGCTGATCCTCTTCATGACAGATGGACCGATACAATTTTTAGTTCACTACAGTAAAATTTAAGGATTTTCAAGACTACTTTGTAAAATTCAAAGATTTCAAGGCCTTGTAATAGATCCAATAAATTTCAAGGCATTTCAAACATTTCAAGGCCATGCACGAACCCTGATCAAACCTCCAGTAGAACACATAAGATGCAGAAGCAAATGGATAAAAAAACATAAAAAAAACACAAATTAATCCAGAAGATGTAAAAATGACCCCATAAAAACTGCAAATAAACCCACATGACAGGTTTAAGACCTGCAAACAAGCCCATAAGTTCTGGAAATAAATAAATAGAAAACCATGTGTAAGTGATGATTTCAAAATGCCAGCGGTGCTCAAATCAGCAGCGTGTGAATGGCTTCAATAAGACGTGCAGCCGGCTTAGATAATAGCATAAGTGTAACAATAACAAGTGTTTGTTCAAATCATCAGAAGAACCGAACATGAAGCCACACAATTGCAGCCTTCTGCGGACAAATTCCAACTGAATCTGATCAACAACGGTTTTTATTGCGTCACAAAATTAGTCTGAAGATGGACACAATCAAACTAAAGACTGATCTCTCGCATGGACGGTGGGGCACCTTTCTTTATAGTACACCTTATGTGAACAGAGCCGGTGATGGGGGAGAAAGGGGAATAAAACATGCGAAACAGCGGAAACACGTCAAGTTTTGTTGACCACCATCAAGTTGTAGAAGAGACTGAAAGAGACACGAGATGAAGAGATACCTGCCAGACGGACGCAGTCAGCACAAACTAGTTGTGTTGAGATTATCTATCCACGGCTCGAATATTCCACCAGATGGCATGAAATAAACTCTCTGTGGGGGGAATCTTCAAACACGTGCGACTTTTCGACTTGTTTACGGCGGACCTTGTTCGTGCACTAATGTCATGTGACATGGTTTGGGTTATGGCGGAATAATCTGAGCAAACCTATAGAGGTTCGTTGTCTGGCCACAGGAGGGCGCTCTGTTGGTGTGAGAACAAGACTGGTGTAAGAGGGTGGTAGAGGAGACTGTCTGAATCACACTGAGAGCCCCTACCACGAACGGACGTGAGGGTAACCCCCCCCCCCATCTACAACCAGGTTATTCCGCCAGAATCCAAGCCACAGAACATGTCATCAGTGCAAGAATTACGTTCGCTGTAGACATAACAGAACGGCATTGATTTTAACATTTGCTCCAAAGAATGCTTATTTCTTGCAATCTAACCTAATTTTTCACTGAGAAACAGTGTTTTAATTGGAGGCCATGTGAACAGTAGGTGCATTGGTATATATATTTTTGGCAGTGTGTTTTTCAATTTTGCTCCTTTTTTTATTACTGATCACTTCTCATTATCATTACATTTTAATCATTCCATGTAGAAAGTAAACATGATACTCAAATCAAAACGTTAAAGCAAAGAGTTAGATTTTATGGAAGACAACCCTGGCTAATTAAAACACAAAGGGCCAATGTCAAGATGCTACAATACTTAACATTGTAGTTAATACATTACTCCATCATTCCACAATAAAACCTACCTCAACAAATATTACCCAATTAATTAATACTGCCCAACAACAACTAGACCTACAGGGATAGTTTTGATAATAACAAGTAAATTAAACAGACCCTGAGCATACATGAGACTGAGTACTACCCAGACGCAGTAAATAGTTTCCTACGATCACCACTACGAGTATGAATACAATCACACTCCAATCACAAAACAGGCAGACTGCCATTTTATTTTTGACAAATTTCGCAGCAAAATTCCAGGCTTACAATGCCTTGATACGATACCAACGATATTCTACGTTATCGGAGGATTTTCCCACCCTGTGTGAACCCTTTTCTGGTTGAGTATTTCGGCACTCTAGCGGATATTTATCGGTACTACTTTCACAACTACGGTCAAACGTCTGGCAGACACCTGAAGAATGGACACATCGACGTATGTACACGATGAGACAGACACCGCCAGCGTCCGCGAAGCCAACATTGGGATGCGTCGAAGCACGCGTCCGATTGGCGATGAATACGCGATGCGACGAGTGCGGCTTGGTTTGGTTTAGTAGTAGTAACTACGCCTACGACAGGTGCCACAGTGAACAAGTGGGCGTGCAGAAAGGATGTCACTCACTCACACGGCAGCCGGCCCGGCCCGGCCAGCCAGCCAGCCTCGCCGCGACGTACCTGTAACGATATAGTTTTGTAACAGACGCCGTCGGGCGCCGACGTCGACCAGTCCTCGCCGGTAAACGGCGACTTGACGGCGTGCGTCGTCGGTCGGGGCATCGACGCTGACCGCAACGCGTACGCGCCGAGCGACAACTGGCTGCAACAAAGAAAGCCACAGACACCGATCACGACAACATCGAGAGCAGCACGGCGTGGCGCGCACACGTACCTCGAGCACGTGCATGCCGCCCGCGTTCACGAGGTTCATGCACACGTTAGGGGCGGACGACGAACGGTCACGTTGAGGCAGCGCAGGGCGCCGGGTCCGGGGCACCAGCTGGGGTTGGGTGGCCGCCAGCGGTAGACGACAGGGGCTGTAGTCGGCTAGCAGGCTGGAAACACATTGGGAGAAGATGTAGTGCGATGGTTGGTAACGCGATAGTCCCCAGGTGGCGCTTGCAACAGGACCCCGTCCGATGTCGGTCTCACGTGGAGGATGAGATAGTAATTTAAACGCTTTCTCCTTGAGGGGCTGGTTGATGATACCTGAAGAACGGACACACACACGCACATACGCACACACACAAACAAACAAACAAACAAACAAACAAACAAACAAACAAACAAACAAACAAACAAACAAACAAACACACACACAGACACACGATGAGACAGATAACATGAATCCATGAAGCCACCAACATTTGGATGCATGTGGGTGCCAACCTATATACATAGTGCCGAGATACAGTTGGTTTAATAGTAGTAAAAGTAGCAAAACTCCTGACGAAACAACTGAACTTTTTCTGCCCAAAAATGTAAGTTTCCCTGCCCAAAATGTCCAAACAAAATAACAGGATTATGATTTTACATCAACCTCCAATAAATATCCTTTGCTGCCACAAAATGCGTCCTATCGATTTCACATTCAAAGATTTAAACAAAATATATTATAAAATGTTGCATATAATTTAATAGAGCATGGTAAGAGCACAGCCATCAATCAGGTTGTACTTTAGATCAGTGATTTAAGTTTTCTGTCGTGAATTTCTCATTTTATAAAACTATTATGTCACTACGCAGCATCAATGATTAATGCTGGGAATACTGGCAATTCAGTTACATATGAAACCCCAAAATAACTTTGTTACAATTACTCAATATCCGAAGCTTGCCACATCACACAAGATGGAATGATCTGGTTCCAAATTCCAATGCATTTATCTAGGTAAGATACAATATACATACTGTGATAAAGCTTCTCAAGTTGATAAAATGCACCCAAACGCAGACCATGGAATATATCACACGTCGTGGAATATATCACACGTCAAGGAATATATCACATGTCATGGAATATATCACACATCATGGAATATATCATGCGCCATGGAATATATCACACGTCATGGAATATATCACACATCATGGAATATATCACACGTCATGGAATATATCACACATTACGGAACATATCACACCAGTGCCCAATGGGATCGTTTAAATACACACAAGAAATTACATCGTAACATTCTGCAGCAAAATTTCACGTTTCCACTCAAGCAGTTTAGAAAACGAAACAGACTTTTCAAAAGAAGGCCTAGTGAAAATGTATGTGACCTATACTAATGTTTGCATGAATTGTCCTTACTGCTTTGCCTTTTCCCGCATCAGCTGTTCGTCGCAGCTGTCGTCCAGGCCGTGTTGACACGTGGCTGGAACCTTCTCTGTGCAGCGCTGGTGAAATTTGAAGCCGCACGTCTGACAGCGAAACCCTTGGAACAGCAATCGACGACAACTGTCGCAGAATGCTAATGTGAAAAACGTCTTCCGTACCTGAGGAACAAACACGTCCGTCTACAGTTAACACAACCTGCAGGCTCCTCCTGACCACCCTCAGTGGATAACAATAATAATAATAAACATTATCTATTCATGATAACCTTATAAAATGTACATTTTATCCCCCTAAGGGTCGTGATTGCAAACGCAAGTGTATTGTAAAACACAGTATACATGCACTAAACACTATTTTGATAGACTACCTTATAAATTGTGTAATGCGTTAAAATATAGTGAATGAAAAATTGAATAACAATAAAATAAAAATTACAATGAAATAATAATAAATAGATAAATTATAAAACAAGATAAATAGCATTATATATATATATATATATATATATATATATATATATAATAAAATGTTTAGTAAAAGTGTTCATTGAATCGTGCTTCACTGTTATCTAGTTATAAACATGATGCATATATGTCGTCTTAATGGCACAGACAGAGTTTGAGTTTCTTATTCTAACATGTCTGTTGGACGTCTGTGGCAGTTGCAGTGTACTTACAAAGTTGTGTGACAGTCACAGTGTACTTACAAAGTTGTGTGACAGTCACAGTGTACTTACAAAGTTGTGTGACAGTTGCAGTGTACTTACAAAGTTGTGTGACAGTCGCGGTGTACTTACAAAGTTGTGTGACAGTTGCAGTGTACGTACAAAGTTGTGTGACAGTCGCAGTGTACTTACAAAGTTGTGTGACAGTTGCAGTGTACGTACAAAGTTGTGTGACAGTTGCGGTGTACTTACAAAGTTGTGTGACAGTCACGGTGTACTTACAAAGTTGTGTGACAGTTGCAATATACTTACAAAGTTGTGTGACAGTTGCAGTGTACTTACAAAGTTGTGTGACAGTTGCAGTGTACTTACAAAGTTGTGTGACAGTCGCGGTGTACTTACAAAGTTGTGTGACAGTTGCAGTGTACTTACAAAGTTGTGTGACAGTCACAGTGTACTTACAAAGTTGTGAGACAGTTGCAGTGTACTTACAAAGTTGTGTGACAGTTGCAGTGTACTTACAAAGTTGTGTGACAGTTGCAGTGTACTTACAAAGTTGTGAGACAGTTGCAGTGTACTTACAAAGTTGTGTGACAGCTGCAGTGTACTTACAAAGTTGTGTGACAGTTGCAGTGTACTTACAAAGTTGTGTGACAGTTGCAATATACTTACAAAGTTGTGTGACAGTTGCAGTGTACTTACAAAGTTGTGTGACAGTTGCAGTGTACTTACAAAGTTGTGTGACAGTTGCAGTGTACTTACAAAGTTGTGTGACAGTTGCAATGTACTTACAAAGTTGTGTGACAGTTGCAGTGTACTTACAAAGTTGTGTGACAGTTGCAGTGTACTTACAAAGTTGTGTGACAGTTGCAGTGTACTTACAAAGTTGTGTGACAGTTGCAGTGTACTTACAAAGTTGTGTGACAGTTGCAGTGTACTTACAAAGTTGTGTGACAATTGCAGTGTACTTACAAAGTTGTGTGACAATTGCAGTGTACTTACACAGTTGTGTGACAGTTGCAATGTACTTACAAAGTTGTGTGACAGTTGCAATGTACTTACAAAGTTGTGTGACAATTGCAGTGTACTTACAAAGTTGTGTGACAGTTGCAATGTACTTACAAAGTTGTGTGACAATTGCAGTGTACTTACAAAGTTGTATGACAGTTGCAATGTACTTACAAAGTTGTGTGACAGTCGCAGTGTATTTACAAAGTTGTGTGACAGTTGCAGTGTACTTACAAAGTTGTGTGACAGTTGCGTTGAAGGGAAAGGAAGATGGGCCTTCAACTCAATCGAAAGTTCTTCGCCTCCCAAAAGTGCAATGTCTGTTTCCCAAGACACAGGAGTCCTGGGAAGAAATTGTGCAGGTCATATACATAATGAGTTCTACTTTCAAAGTAGGTTTCTCTAGTTAAATATTGTTGTTTATTTCACTGTAGACATATGTGACATAGTACCAAGCATATCTAGCATCAGCTTGACACATTATGTTACTCAAGTTTACAAACTCAATAGATAAACACTGCCTTCAATTTGTACACTTGAAATCCACTAAGAAGAAAAAGTGACAGAGTTATATATGTGTGTCTATTCTATATATGTATATATATATATATATATATATATATATATATATATATATATATACAGACGCAGTATTATATGTAAATAAATTACCCAGTAAATGATTAGTCATTTGTTGATCACAAAACTACTTGCACTTCTACCCAACCAACTACGATTTTGAAACCAGAATTATGTACATGAGTATTGTAAACATTTTTTGTACCTGTAGCCCTTGTTGTCTTCACCGTGTCTGAAGACAAGGCAGTTCTCCGGGATGATTTCTCTCAGCTTCATTGCCTTCCCCAGGGACTCCTTCAGGGAGAGGCCGGACTTAACCGGAACCTGCACAGTAAGGGTCATCTACTGTACAAACCACCGGCAGACGTTTCATGTTGGAAGTCTAGTTACTCTACAAAGCAGTAATCTCAAAACTCAACACATCGGTGTATGCTGCAAACAGTGTGGGTGAATGGATTTCACGTGGAATTGGTGCCATAGCTTTATGCAGAGACCCGTCCACCTATCACTTGGATGGGTAAAAACGAATATGGACGGGTAGAAATATGGGTGGATGGGTGGTGGGCGGGTAAAAAATGAAGCAGCAAAAAGTCTTCCAAAACCATAGATATTGTTAGTTACACCTTAAAAGTGAGTGTAAATGGTGTCACATGTGTGTTTGTAGTCCATCTCAGGTCATCAGTCATATCTGAAAGTTCGTAAACTAGCTTGATAGTTAACATCCATGTGTCCACCAAAACACGTGTGACTGGCAATAATTTTATCCTGCATAAAGCCCTGTTAAAGGCATTCTATAGCATCGTTACTATCCACACTTGATACAAATGCAAGTGTCCAGGGAAACCACCAGATGGCATCACTGTCACTCCTTTTGAGGTCATAAGCCAGACTTTGCTCTTTAAAATTTATTTTGCTCCATAACGGGGGTTTTGCTTAGTGGAGGCTGTCAATATTGGACAGGTATGGGAACAGTTTCATTGGTATATCGCGTATATGCTGTCCTTGGCAAAACGCCAGCACTACGCTTTTTGAATTTTTTAAATCCTCCCTAAATTTCACAACAGGTTCTGTTTATCAATGCATCATTCGACTCATTTTCTTAAGTGGTTAAATGGTGCGCACTCCGCAGGTCTAGGTGACATGACTGAACATGGGAAAATGTGGAGTAGAACTAACAAATCAGGTGGCTCTGTTACACAACTCGGGCCTCGTGGCGTCAACTGCCAGTGTCCCGTTACCTTGCTACATTGCATTCATTCACTACATCCAGCATTTGTTAACCCAGCAAAAATGCTGTTTCATACCGTTACAATTATACAATCATAACTTGGCAAATACGTTTAATAAAAATATGAATGAGGTAGCAATTTTTTAGCTGAAAACAAAATGGCGCATGCATATATATCATAGGCTCGAGTTATGTACGAGCCCCCCTCTGATCCTGTTGATTCCGCATTCAGCACAGATGCACATCACCACGACAAAACGCGTCCACCCACCGCGGTCTTCTGGTCGTTTGGCAGTCGAACCTTCACGACGTTCCTCATTGACTTTGGCCCGAGCAGCGGACTGCCCTGGGACTGCTGCATGGCCAACATCACCGATCCCCCGGTCGCATTCAGCTGCAGGTTGCCCGTGCTGCTGTTGGGGGTCAGGGTGAGGGGCTCCACGTCACCCCACTGCGGAGGGGGTCCAGGCTCGGGGGGCGTGGGGGAGGGGGTCGGAGAGGCCTGCTCACTGATGAGCATGTCCTGCAGCTCCTCCTCTCGTTGCTGCAGCTCGTGGATCTTTGTCGTGAGGCCTTCGTACTCCTGCAAGAGCCAGTACAGGTAAATGTACATACAGGTAACTTAAAGGTGAGTTTACGCATTACAGGTAAGTTTACAGGTAACTTAAAGGTGAGTTTAAATTTCACAGGTAAGTTTACAGGTAACTTAAAGGTGAACTTACACTTTACGGGTAAGTTTAACGGTAACTTAAAGGTGAGTTTACACTTTACAGGTAAGTTTACATGTACGTTTACATGTAACTTAAAGGTGAGTTTACACTTTGCAGGTAAGTTTACAGGTGACTGACTTAAAGGTGAGTTTACACTTTACAGGTAAGTTTACAGGTAACCTAAATGTGAGTTTACACTTTACAGGTAAGTTTACAGGTAACTTAAAGGTGAGTTACAGTGACAGTTCGGATTCTAGTGACGATTGTATGTTAGACCATCAGATTTCTATATAGGTGGTTTAGTCAGAATCATTCATTCTTGAAAGCTCAGTATGGTATATTATTAATTAAAACCCATATACCAACCATAAATTTTATGAAAAATCGAAACTATTTTGATTCACATTGGTCTGCTGTCGAGCAGTGTAAATTGGTCATAGACATCCAAAAGAGAGTGATTTTTATTTGCTGTTTGCTATCAAGCAGAGTAAAGGGCATTAATATGACATACAGGGTTGGCACATTTCCGGGAAAAACCGGTTAAAGACAGGGCAGTGGGAATAACCTGGTAATTACTGGTAATTACTGAAAAAAGTGGTATTAACCGGGAAATACGTGGGAATAACTATAATTTATATTATCACGGGCTAGTTCATGTCCATTTAGAATTTAGTTAATATATTAATATAAAACTAACAAGTTCACCAGTTACTAGTTCAGGTGTATCCTTGTATTTGTTTAAAACATGAATTCAACAAGATATTCAAAAGAAAATTGATTATTTATTAACAAATATCAGTGTCATTTTCACACGGGACAATGCCAAGTACTAAAGATTAGTACTGTCATGTGCCAGTTGGTAATCTGTTTAAGGAACAAAAGAAATGTTGGGCTCTGGACATTGGCAGGCTCTACTGTACCCACTCAGCAAACTTTAGTTACCATGTCTTGACATTCAGACTAAGGGACAAATACAGGCTAACTGCCTAAGGACCTGTAAACATCTGTAGTCATTGTCTCTGTGAACTCCAAACCAGCTCCAGCTTAACATTTGATCTGCTAGGATCCTCTGCTGAGAAGCCATGTATCCCAGAATTAGTAGACAGGCACTTTCTGTCAGACATTTTATTACTGAACATGAAGCAGTGGTAAATGGTCAGTTAGCATCATGAGTGGAAGAAGAAGTAGACCGTTTTACAATGTGTGGAATTCTTTCTGCAAAATTGAAGAAGACAGCAAGGTAAAAAAAAAACGTACAATGTCAGCCACTTGTGAGTGCACAGGCTGACAGATTGAGGATTGATTTAGACCACAATTAGATAGCTTTTGATTAAAATGATAAACTTAATTAATCCTAACAGTGCATATAAGTATGTGTTGCTAGTAATTCTAATTACCATTTTATCTGTAGTATTCACTGTTGTCCACAAATTGCAAGGCAAAATAATTGTATTGAACATAAAATATTATCAGAAGCTAAGACAAAATCACAAAAGGATATAATTATCAAGTTTTATTAGAATAATCATCAAGATATTTCTATGTTGGCCTACTTACTCATGGGTTCCCTAACTCATCACTGTGGACCTATATAAGCATGGTTCCCTTTTATCACCCACCGTCAGCCATGTGGCACATGGCATAGATTGCCCATAGTGCAGACACACATTTAATCCATTCAATATCTATTGAAAGAATGCCCATCAATAAATCTCCACTATAAAATGGTTTTGTATTATGTATTTGTGTTTAATACATGTCATAATTGGGATAAAATATAAACAGTAAGATGTGTTTAGAATATATCAATCATCATAACCTCAATGAATTTCACCTTGTGTGTAATGAATACTTGAACTTTATAGAACCATAACAATTAGATAGTTGTAGGTATTATTAGTTATATTTTAATGGGTGTATAGTATGCTTGTTATAAAAAATGGTTCAGATGAAAAAAATTGGATTTTGAATACAATTATAATAGTAATAAATTGCATTACATCATCGTATAATTGCAGTAGTAATTAAAATGAAACTACATAGAGTACTGATGTATAATTACACATGTATCATTATGATGATTGTACAGTAACTTGTATTGCAAAAATGGTTCAAATTTAATCCCTTTAAGAGTTTTTCCCATGTAGTCTGGTATTTACCACTATTTGAGGTTTTTCCCAGGGCGGTAATTACCGGTAATAACCGCCCGGTATTTACCAGGGTGGGAAAAACGTGCCAACCCTGATGACATAGTTCACATAATGTCCAGTAGGATCTCAAAGCTTATGACAAGGGTTACCAATCAGTGTCAGTGACCAAATGTTACCCAGTAACTACACACACCTGTAGGTACATGGACGGCGGGTGTTGATGTTTGCCAAACTCATCGTTGAGTGCTTCCAAGTTCTCTTTTGTTAGTCGTATCACATTCTGAATGTTGCGAATCTGCACAGAAATTACATGTCGTCAAACTCGTCATATACAGTTGCATATAGGTAAGCATGGGGTAAACTGAACTGTGTTCAATCCTGGAATTTACTTCCAAAAGTTAGTTGGAAATATTGTTTGGGGACTGACTTTGTCGGAAAAAGTGTGTCACCATTAACAAGAATATATATGCAGACTTTTGTAAAGCGTATCCATGCACTCTAGGTGTTAGACGGACCACATACGGTAGGATTTTAACAAATAAATTTTAATAAATTATCAAAAGTGAAATGCAAAATCAGATGTCCAGACATGATTCTGCTTGTTTGTGACCCTGTTTTCATGACATGCCATACAATCAAAGGTGGTTATTAACAATGAGAAACAACAATCTATCACAATTTGAGACATGAGTGCACCACTCAGCACCAATAAAATATGAAAACTGTTTGCAAAAATTGGAATGACTGCTTAAAAAGGCATCAGGCTATTGCGTGTGTTATGGCCTAAGAAGTATCACTAAACAAAACATTTATGATTGCTAAAACAAGGATAATCATTAATATATTCACCATCATATGTATACCGTGAATAAGCCAATGTTCATGCAGCATAGCAACCGCAGAAAAACAATAATTTATTGATACATTTACTACTAGTAAATAAAAACAGTTTTAAAAATGTGGAACATTTATACTTTTTCATAAAACTGTGACTGTTTAATTGACACATAATTACATGTACAAAACTTAACTAACCAGTGATGATTAACTATAATAATTAATACTAATTAGTACATTAAATAATAATAACTTAACTAAAATACTTTGTGTGTTCATTGCATAACTTTATGCAGAGACCTGTCCACCCATCATTTGGACGGGTAAAAATTAATATGGATGGGTAGAAACATGGGTGGACGGGTAAAAAATAAAGGAGCAAAAAAAGGTCTTCCAAAACCATAGATATTGTTAGTTATGCCTTGAAAGTGAGCGTAAATGGTGTCACATGTGTGTTTGTAGTCCTTTTCAGGTCAACAAAATACATTTAAAGTTTGTTAACTGGCTTAACAGTTAACATCCACATGTCCACCAAAACGTGTGACTGGCAATAATTTGATCCTGCATAAAGCCCTGGTTCATTATATGTATTAAGATACCTGAAAATAATCACAATTCTTAGGATAAATATCCCAAAAAAGTCTTTGGATACAAAGATTAATTAGATGTTTGGAGACTTGCAATACATAAATTAATTATTTTTGTAGATTTTAAGGGCATCCAGAAACATTCGGTGTTGGAATACATAAGTATATCTTCATCTAGAGACGGACAGTAAAAGTCTGTTTCTGTACAAATGTGTGGTTGGATAGATACCAATTTTATGAGCAATTAACACAAATATTTCATCAATATATTCATTTATATTGTCAATTATGCTTACAAAACGGGTGTCATGTGAATGTATGTATGAATTACTGTCTATCTCGGGACATTGTGTATTTCTGGACAAAAAATCGACCTGGACGGCCTCGTCTGGCGGACCCGTCCACGACAAATAACTGCCCGTCCAAAAATGAAACTTTCAAATTTTGCCTGTCCAAATGACGGGTGGACGGGTCTCTGGGTAAGGCCATGCTGGACATATACTATACATCTGGATTGGATTCTACGTAGTACACACGTCCAGACTTCAGATGCACGTGTCCACCTATCGGGACACTTTTGGACTGGGAAAACTCCGATCCTCCTTAAATGCCTGCACACAGTCGTTGCCTTGGCTTAGCTAATTAGCTCTAATTACTAATCAGTTATGGCACACAGTATGCTGCACAACGACTGAGTGTGGCCCGGCCACCACCAACTAACCACTCCAACAGTTGCTCGGAGTGTTGGAGCAGTGCTTGTCACAGCTAACAGAAGACACCTGTGGAATGTGCTGTAGTGTACCCGTGTGGATTATGTAACAGTACAGCAGGTTACATGCACAGGTATGCGTGTCTACCACACATTCACCTTGGCTCACCTGGAATAGCAAAATATCGACACTTCAATGGGCGTCTTTTTTGTTAATTTTCATTTCAATGACGCAAAATATGCTAAAATCTTATAATGGTTAAAATATCTCAGTGCATACTGCATACAATCAGACAGCGCCAATTAATTAATAGTTATAATAAACTGTTATTGTTACATGCTTACAGGCAATTACAACTGAGTGCATGCTAAGGTTGAGAAGACAATGTGGATTTGCAAGTTGCTATGATTATAAGTTAGTAGTAATTTAATACAACCACAAAGCCCACATATTTTTAGGTTAAACATGTCAGTAGATCTTGCTGAAAGTTTCTAGGTTGATTAAATATACCTACATTACACTGGCAGTAATTGATGATACATCCAGCTAGTTTGAATACCAGCACAAGTAAGAATTTCTTAACTACTTTCAATCTGAAAATATACCTCATTACCTCTATATATATGTATATATATTCAACAAAGTGTGGGTTTAACTCGGGTTAAAATGTATAACTGAATTACATCAACATACTCGACGAAGATCTGTAATATTTCCAAATACACGTTCAAACCACCCAGATGGCACCACAGTCGACAGATGCTCTATAAAATTATTGTTAAAAGCAAAACAATTGGCACATAATTAATCTTAAATTTATTTCCTCTCCCCTGCCATGTTTCAGGTTTACAGACTTCAACGTATGCAATACTATGCATCAACCGGGGTTACCCGTCTTGCCGTGAGATACAATCCCGTCCCCTTGGTGTGCGGACGTATCACCTCACGACTCACTCGTCATGACGAGATGCTCAATACCCAGTCAACTGTGACTCACGTGAGTCTACGCAGTGTGCGACATGGCTTTATGCAGGACCAAACTGACATATATAGTTTTGAAACTCCTTTTTTTGCGCTTCTTCATTTTTATACCCACCACCCATATTTCTACTCGTCCACAACAGGGTTTACCCGTCCAAATGATGGGTGACAGCTGTCTGCATAAAGCCATGGACTGTGCGAGCCACTTTAGTGTCTACTGTGTTACTGCAGGCTAGTTGTATGGTGACCGGTGTACCATCTACAGAATATGCACCAGTGATATTAAACCTTCCTGATATTAGATGATCAAAAGAATTTATTTCAACATGTAATTATGATCGTTTTAAATGTAGATAGTTTGCGATTTTTCATTCTTTGGGACACTGTGTCATTATTTTTAAAACACCAGATCCCTGACCAAGACACTGGTCAATACTTGGGTCGTGTCACTGAGTCACTCCTGTGGTTGCCATTTCAAAACTTGGGCACGCTTGACCACTCCAAGTTGCTCTGCACAGTGCACACAGTGGTCAGTTGACCCAGCACAATGCATGTACTTTTGTGCCAGATATGGCTGACCATCAAGGTTTTATTCTATGCAGCTGGCCAATACTTTTATGGTCACTGGTTTTCCAGTTGAGGTTGACCGTTTTCTATTTCGGTTTGAACAATGTAAAAGAAAATTATTTACCTTCATTAATATCCAATATTGGCTTCTTACAACATACCCCATTCAGATTAAAACTACATTATCTTTAAACTGACATATATTTTCCGTCTCCGTGCAGACCGCAGATACTGTTTGCTTCAAGCATCTGGTCTTGCCATTTATAATATTAGTTAACTTTTCTACAATAATTGATGCACTTGTAAGTATAACATTTTCTTATTAATGCTGACATTTATGTCTGTCACATATGCTATCCCTGGACATCATAATGAGTGTACATTAAGGATGGGATGAATCTGGAATTTAATTTGAACCGAATAATCTAGAATTTTTTAATAAAATAGAATATCAAATCAAATACAAATACTCAGTGGCTTCAAATTATATTAGAATACTCGATATGTCTTGCCGGGATGTGGCGCCATACCGTGGCCATGCCCATGGGCACAAGTCTGCACCAGAGTCGTCGGCATCATGGCCATACCCATCAATCTTTTTGTTTACTTTCTGACCCAACCATAAAAACAACTTATTACAACCACCAAACTTATCCACACATATCTTATGTACAATGTACATACACACACACTAGGTTACAAAATAAAATCATTTACATTCCTGTAAAGAATAAAATTAAGAAAACAAACTTGCACAAAACTCGACATGATCTACTGCGGCTACGGAGAGTTCTGCACTTGCCATAACACCGGTAATTTATCACAGGCCTTCACAATGACCTTCACAAATTCCGGTTTTATGCTAACCCCAAGTAATCGCAACCCTAACTAAGCCTAAGCTAACTTCAACTAATCCTAAACTTATCTGAGATCCTAACCTTAAACAGACACTGCTAACCAATTTTCTAATTTTGAATTGAATAGCTGGAAAATGTTCGAATATTAAAAATGTTGAATGTACGAATCGAATATTCATCCCAACCTTATCTATATGTAAATTCCAACATAACAACAATACATAAAGTGTAATACATCACAACAATTATGTTTGTAAAAAGATACATAGAAAAAAATCTTATATTTATATGAATTATCAATTTATACCACATGGCATTGGGAAAGTTCATACATAGGTAGTAGGTACCACTGTTAGCTATGACAGACTATTAAAATATAAATACAGATTAAATACCCTATTCTCTTGTGATATTCAGTAATTTACATTGCAGTACATACATACTACAGTTTTTTACATGTATGTTTCATGGGCAAAAATATGGAAAGTTTCATCAGAGAATTGATTCACACGTCGTTGACGGTATCCCTGTCACTGTTAAACAGCTGATTTAGCAATATGCAAGATTTCATCAGTTTGAGATCTCTGAATCTGCAATGTCATCAGTAATAACAAATCTGCCAAAATCGATATCTGATTAATGGTTACTGATATCAGTGGACAGAGGCAAAAAGTCTGAGTATCCTAGTATTACTAACTAATGAAAGCTCCAGTTATATGTGTGTAGATCACCACCAGCTGATATTGCCCAGCCCAGCAGTTTGTGTGGAATTTCAAGAGGAAAATGTTTCATGGAGAAATTATTTTTGCCAAAAAACATTATAACGACGTCTTAGACACAGACAAAATGTTACCTTTCAAAAAAAATTATATAATACATTGCTGTACTGTAACTGCAATGTACTATTATGATATACAATAAATTCTATTCCAGAACTGGGAGCTGCAGTGGATTAAAAATATATCTTAAAGTTTCAAAAGATACGCTTTTAAATGCATTAAAATGACCACCACCAGGAGAGATCATAGACCCATCTTGTGCAAGTATGCCGGCTTAATTCACCACCGTTGATCAAATTAGTATGATTTTCGTGGCAATAAGCAACACTTCCTTGTGCCATTGTCCAATCGTGGGCTTTTGCTCTAGGTGGAAATTTGGGCAAATCTGTGACATTATCACAGAATAAATACATCAAAATTATGTATGTTACTTCCTGGCCTGTTTAGATATATCAACAGGACGCTGCTTGACATATAAACATTCTTTGCGCCTGGCCCTGGCCATGACAAGTGGTCAAGTACCCCCTCGCACCGACACTAAACGACCCTACAACGCCGCATGGCTTCAATGGAATGCATGCATCCTTAGGAAATGCGAGCTTTCGTACACTAATATCTGCACGATTAATTCGTGTGATTGCACAGCTACGCTTCGCAACACCATGGACATGGTGAAATCAAAAATGCCAAAAAATGCACTGCCATTGCTTGCGTTGGAAAGCTCCGCCGAATACGGGTCCAGGAACATAAACATTACAAATTGCGTGGTCATCTGGAGCGATCTGAGGCGTACAAAACAGGCATCGGGCACGCACGACGAACATGCATTACCTCCTCTTGTAGATTATCCGTATCGAAGGCATCTTCTGTCGTTCCATCTACGCCTATTGTAAATTTTATATCACCGTTTACTGAAGTCGTATCAACTGCCGCCATATTACCTAGACGTAATATTGGTCACGTGACAGTATTGATGTTATCGCACAGCCTCTCGAGCGAAGTTGTGCTGCCGCCTAGCGGTAACATTTGAAGCTTTCCTGGGCACGTCTGCAATGCAAGCGGGATGTTTTTAACACCTTCGTGATATCAGTAATATTGTCAGTGTTAAAAATGTAGCACATGTATCATGTTTTGAATTTTACTAGGTAATATGGTAGCAGATGCTTACGTGACTCTGAAGAGAAAATATCCGTCCTATTGGGTTGGACCAAGGATTCTATAGCTTGTGAAGCTATATAATATCCTTGGTTGGACTTCGAAAGACGTGTATGTGTGCGTGTGGTGTCTGTGCGTGTGGGCGTGCGCGTGCGTGCGTGCGTGGTGACAATGGGCGTGCGTGCGTGTGTGTGTGCATGTTGTAGTTATTGCTGTTTAAGTTGTTGTTTGATTTTTTTTTTGTTGCTTAATCAACGCTAATATGACGTACTTCTAGATGGTAGTGTGACACGCCGGTGTAACACACTCTCTAAAGATTATCCCGTTCATGTGTTCGAATTGTTTCCTGTGGAGTCCAGTATGGTGTTCTCTGCCTTTGTCCAGTGTGGCGACAGCAATGCACAAAACACGCTACGTATATCTTATGTATGTTACAAGTAGAAGAAGAAGGTAACACAATAAAACATCTATCATTCTGCTTTTCGCTTTTTAGTATGCATTTTTCTATGGTAATAGAGATTTATATACCTTATATTTTGCATTGTATTTTTTGCACGGCTTTTATATTAGTTAGAGAATTTGGTTAGCATTAGGAATTTAACTGGCAAGTGTATTCAGTACCTGACATCCATGCATGATCTAGCAGTGAATTTAAGGCACGGACATTGTCAATGTTCTATGCTTTTACTAGGTGTACACTGTATCCCACTTTGCAAAGCAGTAAGAGGACTGGCTAGTGGCTAGGCAATTTGAACGGTATTTTCAGAACTTACAGACGCACTACTGTCCTCTGACATACCAGACGATGTCATCCATACCATCCAAAAATTAGTTTTCCTGTTGTATGACAGGATCATGCAGGCCCTACATACACGGCTACCACCAAGGCACGAACGAAATTGTTCCCAAAGAAGAACTATTTGCATTGATTCTGCCGACAAAGACAACGTTTTGGAGGAACATGTCAAGAGGGGTGTTTGTCATGGAGGTCATACACAGGGCCAGGCGCTTATACCACTATTAGTTCATAACCAGAGCAATCACCAACAACAAGCTTGGGCAGAACATAGAACACCGTATGGGGACGGGACGTACGCGCCCCAACTGGACAGAATTACAAGAGGCAGGCGCAATAAGGGTTTCGTGAATCGTTGCTATACACTTCACACACTTGTACAACGCATCTGTGCTTGTAAAAAGGAATTGCTTTTATTATCTGTGCCAATGGCAGTGCCCCTTGTCGTATTCACCATTTGACTTTACTACATATGTTCAATTAAAAGGCATTGCCATTTTCCACCAACATATGCTTTCTTGCCATCTGTCGCTTCTTAATCCGAGCAAAGCGCAGCAGGCTGCAATGCTATTACAGTTTTCATCAGCGGTGAGCAAAATACTGTCTTCATCCATTAAATGTAAAGACAACACCACGATCTTTGTATATTACTTTTCACAATGTTGTCGAAGTTTCGACTGCCAACTACCGCCATTTTAAACAACATTGTTCCATTGGAGCTGGCAATTAGTTATGGATGATTAAACCTCTACTTCTATGCGTTTATTCTTGCGCCACCTAGTAGCGTCACATGACCTATTGTCCAGGTAATGACCGGCTAGTATTCCGCCAGCAGACTCGATCACACTTGGAGCGTGGCATTTGGGCGGTCCCGCGCACAGGTAAGTCGTTTCGCAATATCACCTGCTTTAGAATGAGTAGGACTCATCAGTAATAACTAAAACCTGGCTAATGTGGAGAATACATGTATTTCTAAATGCAACGTCATACTGCAGGCTGTTGCAGCTCTTTGGCGAACATGAGTTCAAAAAATCATTCATGCATGACGCGGACAACATAGAATGTGTCATGATATGCTCTATAGACTGCTGTACACATGCCAGTGTTCTGTCAATTCAAGTTGGAGTGGAGTACCCAGTCACCATCCGTGCCCAGACCGCTCTGTTTGCTGTTCCTGTTTATTCCCTGCGACTGTTGCCATCACATCACACCTCCCCCGTCGCGAAGTTCTTGAACGGGTCTCGCTTACGAAAAAGATGTATTAATATTGGTAATGTCATAACCATTCACCGTGTTCTCCGCAGATTGAAATTGTGACATCAATAACATTTCATTCTCACTGCAAAAGAGAGACATCAGTAGCATTTTATTCTCACTGCAAAATACATATAATGTCAGAGTTTGCACGTCCCAGCTACGCCGAATCTGCGAAACCGATTCGAAGATGCCCATCTCCTACTTTTGTCATGGCGTGCGCCTATTTCCTTTCTCCGCCACAAGTCTCTCAAATATGGAAAAATATATCTGGTATACTTTTGCTGTATGCAGATAGCAGACTACACACCGGTATACACGTAGTGTATATAAATGTTACGGTCTCATGCCGTGTTCCAGTTATTTTGGCGAACGTGAAAGTCCGTGAGCTCCTCGAGTTTACGACTGGCGAATGTACGCAACTGGTTCATGTAACGCTATTACGAAGTCGCATTCAGGGTTAATAAAGGTGATTGCAATTCACCTTTGTCAGCACTGCGGCGCCAATTAAATGGGACCTAAATAGCAATGTTACCAGGTCAGCAGCTGCTAGACGGGCTTATTACACAGTCCTTTTGTCGCCTATAGACGTCGCGGTCTTGCTCTGCTGTTAGTGTTAATGATGCTCAGCGGTCTTCATTTACAAATAATTACCAGAGGGAGGTCGAAAAACATTCACAAAAGAAGATATAAGGACATGAGGAAATATTTAGCAAAGATAGACTTGCAGGTAGTGATTGAAACATAATAACAGAGGGATTCTTAATGACAGAAAACCTGAATGAGTACCTTAGTTCGGTATTTACCAGGGAAGATATTAGTGGATTACCAGTACTAGAGACTACGTCCAAAGGGAGGGAGTCAGATGATTTATGTAACCACAAAATGATAGCTATGAAAATAAGGGGTATGAAGGATAATAAATTACCTGGAGTGGATGGGATTCCTCCCAAATTACTATTGGAAATTGTAGAAAAAATAGCATACCGCTTGCAACAGTGTTCAATTTGTCATTAAAGGAGGGAGTCGTTCCACTAGAACGGAAAGAAGCAAATATTATACCATTATTTAAAAAATGTTCGAGAAACATGTCAGAGAACTATATACCAGTGAGTTTAACATCGGTAATTCTCAAACTATTAGAAAGACTAATTATAGATCACTTGGTTGTTGCTGTTTAATTTTTGGAAGTTTAACTGCCTCCACACATGACATGGGAATGAAGACGCATAATATACAATAGGTGGTACTCTTTAACTATTAGTGCTGATATGAAGGTATCAGAGCAGTATGGAATTACAGCAGCGAAGGGAAACCAAATTGTTGAATTAGTTAACGGAAATATAGTGTACAAGGGAAAATACTTAATAATACCGTTGTATAAAACAATAGTTAAGCCTCATTTAGAATATTGTATACATGGAGGCCATACCGCAAGAAGGATATTGATGTGCTAGAAAGAGTACAAAGGAGAACAATCAAAATGATACAAAAACTCAGGAATACTAGTTATGAAATGTGTATAAAAGAATGTGGTTTAACAATACTAGAAACCAGGAGATTGAGAAGAGATCAGATAGAAGTGCTTAAAATAGTGAATGGGTATGAAAATATTGACAGAAATATTTTGTTCTCGGATAAATTAAAGAAGAAACAAGGACTATGGAGGACATGAGTTATATTAGCAAAGAAGCAGTCAATGAATGGAACAGATTATCAGCTGATTGTGGAGGTGCTAGTAGTGTTAATATATTTAAAAATAAAATCGACATATACCTAATAATGGCGGGGTACATTTAGATAGATAGGTTGGATTCTCGATAAGCCAAAGGGCTTCCTTGTCCACCTGCCATCTAGAGTTGATTCCATCTCTTGTTAAGTCTTGTCGATCCCCAGCACTGGCCAGCAGACCTGATGTTGGAAAGCATTATTATACGGACTGCGACTGGAACAATTCAACAACTGCAGAGAGTACACAATGCAGACCGATATAGCAAAGCGAGTACAATTACAATTCGACCACTGACTGGGCTCTAGCACTGACCGCTACCGTTGACCACAATACACCACCCACTGTACAGACCGACACCAGCCAAGCGAGCCGGCGGGTCGTTGCACTAGACTGAACACAAGCCACCGCGTGTCCCATGTGTATAATTACAACTGGAGTGACCGATGCTGTGGTATTTGCTGCCACGGCACCTGACACCTACAACAACGTCGAATGCCCGTCGCGGGCGGACTGCAAGCAACCTCGCCGCTCGCTGCTCGCCACGGTGGGCACCGAGACTGCTGTTTTTTAGATGCAGGGTTACTAGTTAGGTTATCACAAGTTGTGAGACTTTAAATTAACGTTGACATTATTTATATTGTTCACTGTGTAGGTAGTTTAAACGACCAGCGCTTTAACTATGGGAACTGAACGTTGATATCACATAGAGACGGTAGCCCTATTGCCAGACTCTAGTACGGGAGACTCCGGTACGAGCCCCACGACGGGAACATTATTATTATTATTTATTAATCCATGGTATTCACTATTATTAGTATCATCAGTATAATTATCATCAGTATTATTATTATTATTTTTATAATTTATATTAATGTTACTGGTACTATTAGTATTACTATTGTTATTATGATTAATATTGCTATTACTAGTGCTATTATTGGTGCGATTAATATTGGTATTATTAGTATTAGTATTACTACTACTATTTTTATTTATTATTATTACTACTATTACCACTACTATTATTATTACTACTATTATTATTATTACAATTAATGTTACTATCACTATTACTATTACTGGTACTTTTATATTATTGTTATTATAACTAATATTGCTACTACTAGTGTTAGTACTGGTACGATTAATATTAGTATTAATATTAATACTACTATTATTATTATTATTACCATTACTATTATTATTATTATTACTACTATTATTATCAGTATTATTAATATTATAATTATTATTATTATTACCATTATTATTATTATTATTACTCCTTAGTTTGTTAGAACGCGGTTTAGTACATGTACATATATATATACGTCGAAGGTTGATCCGCTTTTGCGCCATTTTTGTGTATGTATACACCCGTTGTTTATTCGGGCATTATGGCTCTTACTTTGTATATATATATGATGCACCGAATAAACTGTGTAAAGACAAAAAAAAAAACGTCGAATGCTCTTCTTCGTCACCATTATCCCTCCCGGGGTCGGCTACGTTTCCCGGTCCTGCACGTCTTCTTCTTTCAACCACCTTCCTCAGTGCCCTTCTTCTTTCGATCGTTTCGCTTTTCCTTTTCATGGAAACTATCAATGTCGCTGTTATTCTCAGACAGTGCTGTTTCTCTCGTCTGTGATGGAGGTCATATCAGTGACGCCGGGCATCGCTTAATTTCTCTTCAACACCCTCAACCCCCACCAGCTGTCGAAATCTCTTCATTTGTTCCCTGAGCGAAATGTTCGTCGCCTATCTGATCATCCTTATTCCAGTCCGCACGAGAAGGAACTGTTATTGTTTCTTCAGGGCCCAGGTCTGCGGCCTATACATAAGGTCTGGCAGAATCACCGTGCTGTGGATCTTTATCTTGTCGAATGTTGTTCTTAAATAATTATTATAATCTCAAGATTTGCCTCCAGTTTTTATTGGTTTGATGTTTTTAAATGATGCAACGCCCGACCTATTCAAGGGTTATGATATATATTATATTTAAGGCGTGCGCAAGCCATGTTGATAACATTACATCAATTAATTCGCAGGTAGCCTGTCGTAGTCGTATATTACATCACTTCTAACACCGAATTGTATGGGCGTGACTAAGATCGAAATAACGCATTATGCCATTCGATCAATTATCTCTTGAAACGTTTTTGTATAAAATATTTATGTTTGCACTTTTTCTTATTGCAGTCCACCGATTTGATTTGGTTTGTTCTACATCACCACAACGCCAGCAAGCGCAATGGTCAAGCCAGTGGATGTCCGTTTTTTTCCATGGTATACTTCATTATTTGTTTAACTTTACTTTATCCTATGTGTACACGTGTACGCATCAATGACGTTGACATGTCTTTTATCCAACTCACTCACTCACTCACTCACTCACTCACTCACTCACTCACTCACTCACTCACTCACTCACTCACTCACTCACTCACTCACTCACCCACTCACCCACTCACCCACTCACTCACTCACTCACTCACTCACCCACCCACCCACCCACTCACTCACCCACTCCTAACTCATTCAGTCACAACCAGCTCACTCACTCAGTTACTCACTCAGTCACTTATTCACTCAACCATTAGCAGAGATGATCTTTGACTAAGTGCCATGTCTGGTGCCAGTCAGCCTCAACCCAGTCTTACTTGAGTTGAAGTGCGTTGCAGTGTCGGTAATGGTAAACATTCCTGTCTAAAATTTATCTAGCGTCTTCTGGCGTACCCAAGTTCATTAGCTTTTCTATTGCTGTGCATTATTATTGTGTATTATTAATTTATTATCATTGCCAAATTGGATACGTGTTTGCATTTAAATTTGTACGTTTGTCTTCTGATTTGAGACAATGAGGTGACAAAGTGATTTTGCCTTTAAAAACGCTGTTTTGTATTTTCCAGTATCCGCAAACAAGGGATGATACTCGCCTTCGTCACTGTAGTTGTCGTTCAGTTCGCCATTCCGGTTATACATCAGTCGACAACTCAAATGTTGTCACGCTCGAGATCTCACGAGAACAATGTACATTTTGCCGACAAAATGGCGCCGCTCGACCAACGCAAACTCGACCACTTACTAGATGTGTTTTTCGTACGACAACACGATACATTGTTAAGCAGAAAAGATGTATCCACGTTTATTATGAAGCAGGCATTGGGACGGAAATATACACTAGAAGAACTGCTGCAGCTCCTAGAACTTCGTTTCAAATTTAAAACTAGTCAAAATCTGAAAACAAATGAAGTAGCGACAGACTGGACAAAATATGTGAATACAAGCTCGATTAAATCCGGTCCTATTGTCAAAGCAGAGGGTAAAAATGTGATTCAATTTCTTTCTTGGACGATCAAGTATTACGCTTTCCCCCATTGGTTCAAAAACCTAGGTCGCGAACCGTTTAAGGACTGCAACACGCTCATTCCCTGCGAATATACAGAAGACAGAGCGATGTACAACACAAGCGATATCATATTGATCCATCCGTTCTACGTAACACGCAAAGAACACATGCCCAAGTACCGGCTTCCTCATCAAAAGTTGTTGTTTTTCGAACAAGAAGCGCCATCGAGGAGTAGGTTTAATATGAAACGTTACGATTCGTGGTTCAATGTCACGTGCACATACACAAATGATGCTGACATCGTTATGCCGTATGGCGTGTGCCTGCCAAACCGAGAGACCATCAGAAACAACCCGGGTAGTATAACGCCATACATAAGACAGCTTTACGGTCCTTCAGCCGAGTCCGCCCCATGGCTCTCCGTCGTTGAGACCGTAGAACTTTCGGACAACAAAGCACTGGACAAGAGCAGACTAGTTGCTTGGATGGTATCGAACTGTTACACTCCGAGCAAGAGAGCAGCCTACGTGAGGTTATTGGAACGTCACATTGCTGTCGACATTTACGGCAAGTGTGGCACCATGACATGCCCACACGGCGATGAATCGTGTGATATTCGAATGAAAACCTACAAGTTTTATCTGGCGTTTGAAAACAGCCTATGCCCCGAGTACATAACTGAGAAGGCGTGGCGGGCACTTGAGCGAGGTGTCGTTCCCATTGTGCTTGGTGGGGCTGACTATGAAACGTACCTTCCTAAACATTCTTACATCAGCGTCAAAAAATTCACGTCTCCAAGTGAACTGGCGAAATATCTTAAGGTATTAGATCGGAACGACACGTTATACAACGAATACTTTGACTGGACGAAAAGCTACACATGTCATTCGGACGTACCCGCAACATCCCTGGCTTGTAATATGTGTCGTCATGCGAACGAAAACATAAACAAACAAGAAACAGTAAAAATTATTTCGGAATTTTGGTCACGGAAACCATGCATATCACCGAAACAATTTTACACAGGTATTGTTCCGTAATATAATGCGAGTAAACTGTTTCAAAGTGCAAGTCTAACATTCCATGTTTTATCACAGGTAAGATCAGTATTAGACTAGTGACTAGTGTTGGTTGAGATTATTATTTTGACATTTTTGTTGGCTGGTGGTATACTTGCATTGGAGTCTGGAAAAGACAGTGACATTCCTTTAATCCGTATTCTTTATTTAATAAGCACGACGATTTCTAACAAACGAAAGCCTTATCAATGAGACGGTGCGGTACTTGCGGAATGGGGAATTCCGCTGAGTTCGATAATTTCCTAACCAATTCCTGGCTGCGCGGATACGTGTCACGTCGCCACACCGAGATATTCAATTTCTCGATGCCGTATGACAAAATTCATTCTTAACGATTGTACTTATGCGCTTCTTTGTTTACTTAAGTTTGATAGGAAATAAAGTTTTTCGCCGACGGGGCGCGTACGAATTTGCACGTCATTACTTCACGACCGACTAGTCTAGTGTGCGTAGTGACTCTGACAGTAATGTGGCATTTGACATTTTTAATTGATTACAAATCGTTGTAATTTAATTTAACCTGTTGATTTCGTAAACGGTTACAAATGATTTGTTGATCTATATAACGCCTACCGTTTACAGCATGACATGACATCTTCGTTTTCGCGCAGAAATGTCTATTGATTAAGTATGTCGGAAAATAATTCTAAAATTTGCATGGAGTAGATTAGCCTCGACTACCCAGGCTCCGTGAGGTGGCAGCACCCTCACTAATGCCTGGGAAACTTATGCTCTGCGTTTGTGATCGCCGATTGGCTCTCTGGTCGAATTTGAAATAAAAAAATACTAAGCATATCGTTTTTATCAGATAATGTTATATTATAAAACTATTCAAAATAACAACACTTTACGGCTTACTTACAACATAACTATTAAACTTATAATGCAATATGTCACACACATAATCAATAGAAATGATAAGTTTTCATTATTAGTTTTCATCCCATTTATCATTTTCTACTTTTTATTTTGTGTGTGTGTATATATATATATATATATATACATATACATATATATATATATATATATATATATATATATATATATATATATATATATATATATATATATATATATATATATATATATATATTATAGTATATATATACTATGATACACATGCTATATAAACATTTACGCGTAAAGCTATGAATTAATCCAAAACAGTGATGCCCTCTGCCGGCTTCGAGCAGTGAGCTTACCTAAGGGGATAAGCAAGGCATGCGTGCAAATGCAAATACATTTATTGTTCTTGTTTCATAAGACTATTTCTCGGCGAAGTTACGCAGCCAAGCGAGCGTCGGTTAAATGAGACTATGAGTAGAACGTACATTAGTATTGTTTCTGTCAAGAGTCGGATGTGAAACAATGTCGATCCAACTCGTCACAAATTCAATAACAAATCACCACCAACTTCAAGTACTTCGACTTGCAGTAGAACCTCTCATTTAAGACCACCCACAAAATCACATTGGCAGGGTACTGATTTACGCTACATGCAAGAGTAGCACTTAGGCATAATGAATGATTAGTTGTGAGCCTTGGTGACGGAGGCTATAAATATGCCTTTGAAATGTAATATGTTTCGCTTACAGGTGTGTAATGTATCAAATTGTAATATTTAGCAAACTCTTTGTTTTGCAAACGGCATTAACTATTAAATAAATAATTAAATTTAATTTTAATTAAATAATTTGTTTTGTATTTTCTTTTTAATTTGAAGATGTAATAGAAGTACAGTACATTAAGTTTCCACTCTGTCTCTCAGATTAATATCATTCCAAAATGAACGTGCTACCTACTCCATGTTCTGTGTGCAAATGTCATCGTTCCAATGCCATAATGGTGGTTATGATCCTGTATTTAGTCAAAACACACGCTTTCCAACATTTGTTTGTATGTGCCTGTGCAGAATGATTTCCGTTCTACCTCCGGGACAGCCATTTCTCAGTTTGTGTGAGCGATTACTGCTGTACACGCTGAGACACGCAAGTAAGGCCAATAGTGTAGTGTACACGGTGTGGTTGGTGCCTTTAAGTAGCCGGTGCCAATTTTGAATTCATTTCAATAGGGTAACGATGCCAGGTTGCATAAATTAATTGCGAGGGCTAATTGCTTGTTTTCCTATGTGTTCCCAAGGCATGTTCCAAATGCTGTATTCAGAGGAGGAACTTACCTCTTGCATTGTCAACATACTATTATGAATGACAAGTCTTCCCATGTCTTCTTTATGAACATCGGCATCAGCAAGACATATATCCTTCCTGAATATAAATTCAATTCACTTTATTGTCTTTAGTATGACATTCGTCATACAACCCATGATCTCGTGTACAAGAAAGTAAATATAATACATATTAGACGTATATTTTTAAATGTAAAAGTTTGCCCAAAAAGAGAAATGAAATGTAAAAATGCAAAAAATATATCTAGATAAAATATACCAGCAGTTGTGATAATAAGTTTATTGGTGGCTACTGGCGTGTTGAATAAATTGCTACATTTTTCTATGTTTCACCTAAGGTGCTCTTTCCAATTACGTTCACATTTATGATGATAACCTATGCACAAATCCTAAATATAGTACAGTGTTCGTGTTGATTTTTCTGCCACCACAGTGGTGACAAACGACGTGCCTTGCCACACGACCATCGTCAGTGTCCCGTCCGTGCCCTGCGGTGTAGGGCGAGCCTCAGCTTGTAGAGAGCGAACTGCAGCAGCCAGACGACGGGCGTGGCGACGAGACAGACGAGGACGGCGTAGATGACGGCCGTCTGAGGCTGGCTCCAGTCGAGCACGCTGTAGATGTACGGCTTACCCAACGCGTTCGTCTGACCAGCCACCGCGTCGTACAGCACACTGCGACACGGAGGATCACCGTCAGCAACACGCACAACAGTTAGCGACACGACATGACAGTTAGCAACACGACACAACAGTTAGCAACACGACATGACAGTTAGCAACACGACATGACAGTTAGCAACACGACACAACAGTTAGCAACACGACACAACAGTTAGCAACACGACAGAACAGTTAGCAACACGACACAACAGTTAGCAACACGACATAACAGTTAGCAACACGACACAACAATGAGCAACACGACACAACAGTTAGCAACACGACACAACAATTAGCAACACGACACAACAGTTAGCAACACGACACAACAGTTAGCAACAGGACACAACAGTTAGCATCACGACACAACAGTTAGCAACACGTCACAACAGTTAGCAACACGTCACAACAGTTAGCAACAAGACACAACAGTTAGCAACACGACACAACAGTTAGCAACACGACACAACACTTAGCAACACGACACAACAGTTAGCAACACGACACAACAGTTAGCAACACGACACAACAGTTAGCAACACGACATAACAGTTAGCAACACGACACAACAGTTAGCAACACGACATAACAGTTAGCAACACGACCTAATTATTACTCTCGGGAAACTTTTGTTCTCGAATGTTGCAGTTTTGATAACGCACCGAGAAGACTTTTCCAGTGCATGGTGTATCACGTGATAACTGCTTGCCGGTTAGCGATGTAATCCATCTAACCATCGATATATTTTATAATCCAAAACAGCTATTCGTGTACGCTCCTCGAGGTGAAGAACTATCACGAACATTTTGATATTGCGCGTTTTTTTGAATGAAACCAACAAGACGATATAATTTAATAATTATAGTCCTGGCAAAGATTCGCAGAGGAAGAAACCCGTTTAAAATGCAAACGAATTGACTTGAAGTGTATACAGAAGACATTTACAAATCGCCGGACACTATTGCAAAAATGCATGTTGTCAATCCAACCTGAAGATGGCGAAGAGCGAAAGGAACGTGACGCCGTGATAGAAATGGAGCAGTCTCACTGGAATGGCCGTGATGAACGTGTCGACCAGCACGTACGCCGAGTTGACGCCGTGTGTGTTCCAGTCGACGGGGTGAACGTTCGTGCCGTCTGAAACAATCGCCTAAGTTATTACAAGTCCGTAGCGGGGCTATTTTTGGTGATATATTTTCAACTTGCAATTGCAAGCACACCCAAAAGCTTCAACCGCGTCCGTACCAACACAAACCACAAACCACAAACTGTAACCCTTGCCCCTCGCGAGAGGCATCTTACTGGTTTAGTCATGCGTAACTGTGATCGCAAGCGGAACGCTTACAACAATGCGTCCAGACCATCGCACCTTAGCTGTCGGTCTAATTAAGGGTCTGTGTTCGTATTGGTGTATGTACCTACTCATACGCTACAGTAACTGTTTTAACAATGTTGTCGCTGGCAGATCGCAATACGTTTCCTGCAGATATGTTTGAACCGTTTCTGTGTTCTCCTTTTCAGGATGATGCCACAGTTCTCGCACTTTGTGTAGTCTGGTGTTTGTGGGTGGTTGTAGGTCAGTAGGGTGTATGACATGCAGGTGTTTATTGGTGGATGGTCTTAGGTCAGTATGACCTGCATGTGTAATGTTTTCTTGAAGCAGCTGTTGTGAAGAGTGACTAGACTATTAATATGTTATTTATATATCGGGATATAATACTGCTCCGGCTGATTGTGAATGCCGTTTATCTGGAGTATACTAAGAATCACATTTTTACACTACCGCAACTTTGCAAATGCATACCTCCTTTTGTGAAAGCGGAAAAGCCAATACACTAGGCCCTGCATGTAAAAGGATATTGTAACAAATAAGCCAGAAATTACACTAAAAAACCTCGTGATGTCGTTGAACGCGATCGAGGAAACTATTTGTAAAAACATGTATTCTGTTCGGAATTATGCAGGTTAGAAATCACAGCCTTTGTGACGTACCTTCGTTAACGAGGGCCCAGAATCCGATACTTATCACGAAACTTGCATTAGAGGCGACGTTGTGAATGAGCCACGTCAACTTGTAGTACCAGGGCATCGCGTCATTGGTGCTGTCTGCTGCACACAAATAGTATATGGTAAGTCGTGATAACGTGTTGTCACTATGGATACACGACACCAAGGGAAATAACACCAGCATGCCCGGTATGTTGGTATATTTAGGGTTGCGTTTAAAAGTAACAAATATATATGTCATTAACTGTAAGGAAAATGGAAAACTGGGCAATGTTGTTGTTCTTTTGCAACTTATGCTTGTCTCGTATATTCTACATGTTTATCCATTAGTCATAAGAGTACAGTGGTCCAGCGCAGCGCAAATAAGTAGTGCCTACGTCACGTGACAACTAATTTCTGTCTGGTTTTTATCTCTGCAGCCAACTGCTGCTGCAAATGTTTGTGTTTGTCTACCACGAAAATGCATTGTGCATTTTGTTGTTTTCGCTGTTAATCTATTAAAATTCTAAGTGGCTGGCTTCTCGCGTTCTGTCAGAAATATTAACAACGGTTTTATTGTAAATTGTGATTTAAGTCTACTCCAACAGAAGATGGACGAGAATACCGGAGCGGTGTTCCTGCCGATGAATACGCTGTTCGATAATCTGCCCCTTCGCTTCTCCTTCCCCGGCACATTAGGGACTTTGTCGTGGTGTCGTGGTACTACTTGAGAGGGACTTGCCTAGAGCGTCACCTACCTATATTCACCGTCACATCGTATTTTCCCGTCTTGCCGCAAGCAAGAACAACGAGAACGGCCTGGAAGAGGACGTCGAGAGTGAGGACGAGGAAGGCCCAGTTGGTGAGGTAGATGAACCACTTCACCCGGTCACTGTCCGACGCCGTCCAGTCGTACGTCCACACGCCGCTCAGCACGATCCACGTGACGAAGTAGAGCGCCACGACGCCGCGGTAGACGGCGTAGACGACCGGCGGACCTCGCCACTACAACACGGGCAGAGTGAGACTACTACAACACAGGACATGTAGTAGTACGTCGTCACTACAACACAGGACAGAGTGAGACTTATAATAGTACATCGCTACTACAACACAGGACATGTAGTAGTACATCGTCACTACAACACAGGACAGAGTGAGACTTATAATAGTACATCGTCACTACAACACAGGGGCAGAGTAGGACATGTAGTAGCACATCGCCACTACAACACGGGGCAGAGTAGGACATGTAATAGTATATCGCCACTACAACACAGGGGCAGAGTATGACATGTAGTAGCACATCGCCACTACAACACGGGGCAGAGTAGGACATGTAATAGTACATCGCCACTGCAACACGGGGCAGATGAGGACATGTAATAGTACATCGCCACTACAACACGGGGCAGAGTAGGACATGTAATAGTACATCGCCACTACAACACAGGGGCAGAGTAGGACTTATACTAGTACATCGCCACTACAACACAGGGGGAGAGTAAGACTTATAATAGTACTTCGCCACTACAACACCGTGACCGAGTAAGACTTATAATAGTACATCGCCACTACAACACAGGGGCAGAGTAGGACATGTAATAGTACATCGCCACTACAACACAGGGGCAGAGTAGGACATGTAGTAGTACATCGCCACTACAACACGGGAACAGAGTAGGACATGTAATAGTATATCGCCACTACAACACAGGGGCAGAGTAGGACATGTAGTAGTACATCGCCACTACAATACGGGGCAGAGTAGGACATGTAATAGTACATCGCCACTACAACAAGGGGCAGAGTAGGATATGTAATAGTACATCGCCACTACAACACAGTGGCCGAGTAGGACATGTAATACTGCATCGCCACTACAACACAGGGGGAGAGTAAGACTTATAATAGTACATCGCCACTACAACACCGTGACCGAGTAAAATTTATAATAGTACATCGCCACTACAACAGAGGGGCAGAGTAGGACATGTAATAGTACATCGCCAGTACAACACGGGGCAGAGTAGGACATGTAGTAGTACATCGTCACTACAACACAGGGGGAGAGTAAGACTTATAATAGTACATCGCCACTACAACACCGTGACCGAGTACGACTTATAATAGTACATCGCCATTACTAAACGTAGGGATGGATACCCTTGGATCACACAAACATTGAAGAAACTTGTGAGAAAAATGGACAGAATGTATAAAAATCACAAGCACACTCCAAAATACATAGACCTAAAACGAACTATACAGCAACAACTAAGATCTGCCTACTGGAACTATGTAAATGAGATTATCACCTCTACTGATGATGGTACTCAAAAACCAAGTTATGCTAAGAAATTTTGGACGTACATGAAACACTGCCGTACAGACCACACAGGGGTATCACCACTCAGACAAAATGGAATCCTACATTCAAACCCCACAGCGAAAGCAGAGATACTAAATCAGCTGTTCCAGTCAGTCTTTACAGAAGACCAATCTCCTCAAGAAACCACTCTATACAATTCAACTCTACCAGAAATGCCAGACATAGAAATTACAGAAACTGGTGTACTAAAACTCCTGCAAAATCTTAAACCCTATAAAGCCCAAGGACCAGATAACATCCACCCAAGAATTCTAAAAGAGTTAGCTGTTGAAATTGCGCCATCACTTACCTTAATCTTTCGGAAATCATATGAAACAGGAGAAGTCCCCAAAGACTGGTTAAAAGCAAATGTCTCACCTATCTTCAAATATGGCCAAAAATACCTCGCTTCAAATTACAGACCCATCTCCTTGACATGCATAGCATCCAAATTAATAGAACATATCTTTGTTAGTAATATAATGAAACATGCACAGTCACACAACATCCTTTACGACCTTAAACATGGCTTTCAATCTCGTGTGTCATGTGAGACACAACTTATCCAGTTCACAAATGACCTAGTCACCAATATGCAATCTGGTGCAGAAACGGACGTCATAGTGATGGACTTTTCTAAAGCATTTGATAAGGTCAGCCATACCAAACTAATTGACAAACTCCATCACTATGGCATCCAATGGCAAAACATATTCCTGGGTTAAAGCGTTTTTAACCGACAGATCCCAAAGAGTATTAATAGAGGGCGAGGCCTCCTCTGAAGTCCATGTAACATCAGGAGTCCCTCAAGGTTCTGTACTTGGTCCCTGCCTATTCCTTTTTTACATTAACGACATTCCAGACAATATTACTTCTACAATTAGACTCTTCGCTGATGACACCATAATGTATATAGCTCTTAAGCCTAAGATAAACGCAGCTGCACTCCAGGAAGACCTTAACACACTCGATAAATGGACAAAAAAATGGAAAATGAGCTTCAATCTTGAAAAGTGCCATGTCATCCCTGTAACAAGAAATAAAACTATCACTAAGACCCAGTACATTCTCCACGGACAACTACTTGAAACTGTATCACAGGCTAAATATCTTGGCATACCATAACTTCTGACTTTCGGTGGAATGCCCACATAAATAGCATCTTCTCAAAAGCAAATAGATCATTAGGCTTCCTCCGCAGAAATCTCAAAGTCTCGTCAATCCAAATAAAAACTCTTGCTTACTTCACCTTTGTTAGACCTATCCTGGAAAAAAGCTGTACTGTCTGGGACCCTTACACCGCTACACAAATAAATAAACTTGAAATGATCCAACGCCGGGCAGCTCGATATGTTTTACATCGCCACCATAATACGTCAAGTGTTACTAATATGCTCCAGTCATTAGGCTGGAGATCCCTAGCAGACCGTAGAAAAGATGCAAAAATATGCATGTTATACAAAATATCAAATGACTTAGTGGGTATACCTGCAAATAAATATCTTATTCCTTTAAACACAGTCACTAGAAAGCAACATTCCTTGTCTTACCTTATCCATCACTCCAGATGTAACTACCACTTGTATTCTTTTTTCCCAAATACCATTTGACTTTGGAACTCCCTCCCTCAGCATATTGTAAATAAAAACAGCCTTGATTCCTTTAAGAGTAATATACAGACTTTCCATTATTCCACCTTTTAGATATAACTAGTTCTTTTGCACGCATTACTGTTACATGCACAAATTATGGTTCCGAGATACACTGCAATGCACCCAAAACGATATATATATATATATATATATATATATATATATATATATATATATATATATATATATATATATCTGATTTTTCCTGTTCGCCCGCCTGTATCTTTAGCATGTTGAAGCTAGGCGGTATTCGGAAGAAGAAGAAGACAACACAGGGGCAGAGTAGGACATGTAATAGTACATCGCCACTACAACACAGGGGCCGAGTAAGACATGTAATAGTACATCACCACAACAACACATGGGCCGAGTAATACTTATACCAGTACATCGCCACTACAGCACAAGAGCCGAGTAGGACATGTAGTAGTACATCGCCACTGCAACACAGGGGCAGAGTAGGATATGTAGTAATACATCGCCACTACAGCTCAGGAGCCGAATAGGACATGTGCGGAAGTTGGGTGGAGTGCGGAAGTTGGGTGGAGGGCGGAGGTTGGGTGGAGGGCGGAGGTTGGGTGGAGTACATCGCCACTGCAACACAGGGGCAGAGTAGGACATGTAATAGTACATCGCCACTACAACACGGGGGCAGAGTAGGACATGTAGTAGTACATCGCCACTACAACACGGGGGCAGAGTAGGACATGTAGTAGTACATCGCCACTGCAACACAGTGGCAGAGTAGGACATGTAGTAATACATCGCCACTACAACACAGGGGCAGAGTAGGACATGTAATAGTACATCGCCACTACAACACAGGGGCCGAGTAGGACATGTAATAGTACATCGCCACTACAACACGGGGCAGAGTAGGACAAGTAATAGTACTGAATGTAGGGGTCACCGAACAATTTCCCGCAGACATAAAGGATTAAGAACCGCTCATCAATCATGCTCAGCTGATTTTCTTCCGAGTAGACCAACCCTGAAAGCATGGCCTTCGTGACCAGCAAAGCGTACGTCTGCAGGAAAACACTAACATAGACTATACAAAACAATTTTGTAAACACACGTAGGCCTAATCCTTTGCGACTCTTGAAACACATTGAAAGTCTCCACAAAAAGAACAACATTCACCCTACTTGCGATGTGTAGTTGGCTTGCTTTGCTGTATGAATAACATATCCGTTGTCATTGAGATGTGACGTGTCGACGGCAGAGAGCGGGGTGCATGGTGTTGAGCTCGCCTGTCCCTGTTCGGGTGTCATGAGCCGGCGCCCACAACACGGTAGCGTTGTGTTGAAGTTCAGGAGAAAATTCGTCAATAGCACCCCGACCTCCATCCCTGGCCTCCGGTCCCTTGAGCCAATGTTACATGGTGCTACGTTCCGGCCCCGGTGCTTGTCTTGGTGACGGTCAAAGGGGTGCAATTGGAAGTTTTATGACCCTCCTCATAAAAACGACCCTAGCTGTCATGATCCGCCCCTTGTATGCTTAGCACTAATCCAGACCGACAGTTCTGTGTCCTATAGGGCAACGTTTGTAGCTGCCATGATTCACGGAATATGCAGGTGTGCTAACTATATCGCTTCAGTCGACTTACCTGCGACGTTACGAACAACGTCGGATTCGGATGCGACAATCCCAAGTTGCGACAGGACAATTCGACACACAGACATCCGTCGCCCGCCACGCAGCAGCAACCGTTGGCGATGTGAGGGTCAATCGCTGTTGTTGACATCTTGGATTTTAAACGCTGACATGAACGTCGGCCATACCGTTGGACAATCCGTTAATAACACACACGCCTAGCTGCCTACCCTACCGACAATCGGCCGGTCACGGTTGGTCAGTTGCAGACCGGCTACCGGTTCTAATTACGCGTCGCTTCAGCGGCAAGCTTAGGTAACGGTGAAGGAACAGAATGTTTCTAGAACGCCGTCTGTGTTTAATTAAACACGCGTTTTTGTCGTCGTTTGACATTAATTAGCGGGTGAGCCTCATATGTCAGACGATAAATTAATGAACTCGGCTAAGGCATAAATTAATTGAAGTAGAGAGCTTAATGTGTCAATTTCGTGTCGGGTGTGGGACTATTTAAGGTATGATCTCTGATTGAATTCAGGTGCTATTTGCCTATTTGCCCCACAGCTGTTGTTTGTTATAGCAAGGCGCTTGAACGCACGTACATCTTATCTCGTAATATTAATAGATAGCTAGGGCATTGGTTACACGCTTTTCCATATGTTTCTTTTTTGGTGTACACCTTCACACCCAAGCATATACACATACATACATATCCACACGCACACTCATATACGCGCGCGCACTCTCACATACGGACACGCACACGCACACACACACGCGCACACCACACCACACACTCACACACACACACACACACACACACACACACACACACTCACACACACACACACACACACACACACACACACACACACACACACACAATTTATGTTGTTTACATAGTCAGGGTCTGCGTCCACGAGCTGTCGAATTAGGTGAGACAATGACCCCCGTAGGGAAAGAAACCCCCTTGTATTTCCAATAGGCCCCCCTACTACGGGCTTGATGTCTGCCTTTGTTGAACAAACGTAATTAACGTTGCCTCTAAATGACCACTCTGCACGAAAAATTGAAACGAGCGAAAAATGCGTTAAGAAAATATCTACATTTTAAGTTTCCATGCATGTTTGACTTTGATGTAAAGTTTTTATGTTTGTAATGCTTGGCTGAAATGTTGGGATTGCGTTTTTAAAATACCGTACAGTGGTGGTCATATTCAGTATTGGTGTAGAAATCTTTAAAAACGTTGGAAACATTGATCATATTAAAAGTCGCTGAATACTGCATAAAACGCAGCGGCTGCTAACTTGGTGGTCACCAAGAATGAACGTAGAACCTATATGTCAACGACATGCCAACGATATTCGGAAAGACAAGATGGTGATGATGATGATAATGATTATGTTGTTGATGATGCACCAGTTTAAAATGACCCCATATATCATCCAAGAGGACGTCTTGTCCCCATGCATCGGGCAAGACGCATAAACCATATTAACAAAGGGCCAGTAATTACAATTAATGTAATTGTATTATCCATGTTGTTCTTCATGATCTCCACTGTTGCTATATATGCTCCTGGTCCTAGATAGAATTAAAACTATGTTTGGTTGTTTCATAGTTTTACTGTTGAGAATCTGATCGGTTTGCTTCACAAAAGCGCCAACGGTGATTACATGTATGTTTGTATGTATGTATGTATGTATGTATGTATGTATGTATGTATGTATGTATGTATGTATGTATGTATGTGTGTGTGTGCGTGCGTGCGTGCGTGCGTATGTGTGTATGTATGTATGTATGTATGTATGTATGTATGTATGTATGTATGTATGTATGTATGTATGTATGTATGTATGTATGTATGTATGTATGTGTGTGTGTCTTTAACCATATGTCACTAACGTTACTCCGTATTTAAGCATATTCCGGATATAATTATGACACCTCTGGCACGTCGGTAAGTTGCATTATAATCGGCTGTGCCACAAGGGCTGGAACCAAAAATAGTGAATAACAACTGAACAAAAATGTATATAACGAAATATTCACAGAAAAATACAAATACATGCAAATCACTCTTGCCATAATGTTTCCTGACGTAGATTACACTGTAGTCAAAACCAAACTGGAAACGGTCCGATATGCCATTGCTGCCCACTGCATCAGACGCGCACACAATACTAACGTACCTAACTAACGCTAAATTGCAAGGTAGAAATGTTTTTGTTTTCCCGGACAGAATCGCCGTGTTAGTGTGAAATGACCCATGACCCGGTCAACCGTCACGCACGGCTTGCTGCACGGTAGTGTTGGTAGCTAGATATAATGATAATGGACTGACCTGTGGTCTCGATCGCCGTCACTTAGAATGCAAGATGTCAACAACAAGTACGATGCGGACAACGCAAACGCCTGCTTTTGCGTGGTCTGCGACAAGTGTTTCGGCAACGAGATGTCTTGTAACAACTTGGGACTGTCACACCCGAATCCAACACTTTTCGTGACATCACAAGCAGCGGTGTAGCCAGGATTTTGCAGTGTGTGTGTATGTGTGTGTGTGTGTGTGTGTGTGTGTGTGTGTGTGTGTGTGTGTGTGTGTGTGTGTGTGTGTATGTGTGTGTGCGTGCGCGCATATATGTGTGTTCGGGTGTGGGTGTATGTGTGTGTATATGCTTGGGTGTGTACCAAAACAGAAAAGAGTGTAGCCAATGCCCTATCTGTCTATTAATATTAAGACAGCATGCATCATAGACACACACACGCACACGCACACACACACATGCACGCAGGCGTGAAGACAAATATATATATATATATTCGGATGGGAAGGTGGGAGATAGTAACAAATGGGCCAAGTCACCCTGAAGTTCTTTGGACTATGCACCCCTGTACTGTAAGTTAGTCAGTATGACGCCATGTGACCAGAATGCAATTTATATCAGTAAAGTTTATGATTTTCATTACATAGTTATTCAGAATATTAATTTTACATGTTTGTTACCTACAGGTGACAACTTATCAGTCACCTCTTTTTAAGAGATAATTAATTAAGCATCATAATAAATTCAACTTGCACTGAAGTGACAGCTTAATATGTGGAATACCAACTATCTTTCCATGCAGGTCACCCGGCCTTCAGTAGTTGGCAAAGGGGAGCCACTAATACAAAATAATAAATTGTCCATGGTTTGTCTCAGACTGCCTATCTTCCATAGTGGTGGTCAAGGCAGACACTGGCAAAATGTGGACATATAGCTTTTGGGGAGGCCCAGAGTGGCCCTTGGGAATATTCAATCAAATACAAATTATAGTATCTTCATTGTAATCACTTAATTGGCATTTTCCCTAGTTATTCATGTGAGACGACCAGAAACACCGATATATTAAGTGACAATAAAATCTTTAATCAGTAGATAACAAAGTCACACAGTGTTAAAGATACTTAAACAAACATCAAAATAAACACACAACTTGCATATACAATTGGTATATTTTCTTTTAATTTAATTAAAAGAAAATATATCTTAAAACATATGTGCAACAACTGTCCAGTATATTAGGGATCTGCTGGGTTATTACAAGAGCCCCTACCACTGCTTGTGAAAAGCAATTAGTTACCCTGTTATCTATGCACTCTACTGGGCTATTGATACAGCCCCATCAGAGTAAATGAGTAATTAGTTATTAGTCACACCTATACACAAATCACAACACAAAGCCAGTGTCCTGAGAAGAGCTAAACATTCAGGCAGAAACAGGCTCAATGTTAACATTTGGCATGTTTGGCACGCCCTGAGATGTCCTTACAAAATACTAGTGAACTACATATTTCTTGAGAACAATGAAGCTAACCTCACATACATCTATGCAAAAGAATAGATGTACAGCTGCAGAACAATCTATTGAAAAAATAGGAAAACTGAATATTTACTAGTTTTTGGCCCTAAAGAACCGTAGTAGGCTTAACATTTCTTCTGCATACTGACAGTACCCTACGAAACATCTGTGCAAAATGTTAGCAATAGATCTTCAACTGTTTCTGAGAGCGGACGGCAGACACAAAGTGATGCCACATGTCCATTGTACCTCTGGCCCAAAGGACTAACAAATTGGTAATGGGCTGGTATACTTTTCTGTCCCTCCAGGGAGGCTTATGCCCCCATTCCCGGATCTATTCAACAATGTATGGGCCAAATCTAGCCTATGTTTCAACGTCTGTGGAACATTGTCTTAAATGAGGACAAGACATAATGATAAGGTACACACAAAGTAGTGATATATAAACTTAACAGTACAAACAGTGAGTACTTTATATAAAATAATACTTGAGTATCAATATATATATATATATATATATATATATATATATATATATATATTTTGAATACAAAAACTTTGGATTGGATTAGCAGTAGGCTGAACCAAATGACAAAGCAATTGTAATAAATATATCTATTATTATTATTTTATAGATGTTTTATATATATATAACATCTATAAAACTGTCACACTGTGTTGTTGCTAAGACTAACATATAAAAATAAAACAGAACTCACATTGCATAGAATGTATACTACAAAATTGATGCCTAAAAATACAGCCTCTGCCATTCTTACACTGAATGTACCCCACAACACCTTGCATATTATCACGTGATAATACTATGTACATAATTATGGCACAGTAGATGCATCGATTAAGTTTCAGAACCTCGTCAAGCCATATGAAAACGACTGGCAAATCTGCAGTTGGTTTCCTCACCCATGACACAAAACCTGGCAGAAATCTCATTGTAAAACAATCAGTTGCATTTTCAACAAAAGTACCACGGAAAGAACGATTTACTTGGCAAATTCAAGTATGTCATAACTAGAACTATAAATATTTATATTAATTATCAACCAAAAACAAATGCACATACTGGTAAACCTGCATTTCTAATGCATGGAAAAGATTCCAAAATCAATTGATTATGTCACTCACTTAATTAAAGCTGAGATTCAACTGATAAACCACAGATATTTAACATCTGACCACACAGCAGTTACCCTAACTTTTTGTTTAACAGACCACTGAAACAAGTCGACCAAGTAGTTACTAAACCAAATGAAGCACAAACTCAGTTGAAGCACATACCAACACTGTCTTATTAAATCTAGATTTTAAACATAGGCACAGTGGCATTTCCTGTAATTGTTTACAGTTATGAACTTTTAACATTAACTAAGCCTGTGAAATAGGATACAAACACATAAAAACAAACATTGTATCATAACGTTATGATAATAGTACTTATCGTAACATTATTTGAAAAACAAAACACATGTAATGTCCTGGACATGTTGTTTCACAACCTGATCATTTCTCTTACAAATGGGGCTAAAATTACCTACCGGTAGTAAGCTGTTTAAAAATGCTAACATTTGTAATGTCATGGACATTTTCTTTTGTCAACCAGATCATTTTTCATACAAATGGGGCTAAAATAAAACTGTTCAATAAATATGTTTTATTTCAGTATGTCAGCAGCTGCTTTTTTCATATATTATTTTACAAATAAGATGGAACCGAAAACTCAAATTTTGGAATGAGATTTGTAGAATTTCTGTGTTACAACTGGAGGATGTTTGAAACAAAGTAACTGGCCCTTAGCCTCCACTACACAAGGGGTAAAGATAATCAGCTGTTTACGTCGTGATATAAAAGGGTAACAAAACTGCTAACTGAGTGCGAGTTAAATGGATGTAAGCACCAAAGATAAGCCGGCCACATGAACCGACAGACGGACGTGCTGTGTGAGTACGCAAGAGGACGTGGTCGACTGTAGGAGACGAAGCACTCTGCGTAGACAACCACCCCATGTCACTAGATGGCAAGCCCCTCTTCCTGCAGGTGGCTGTATGGTGAACCACCAGATGCTTTGGTGACCAAAGAGAGGTGCACTGCAGACACAACAAAGACACACTCAAGGAACTGCAAATGAATTATTTCCACAGCAGCAAAATACCTATCTTCCACATCAAATAATCTGAATTACTTGATATAGTTCATAAGTGGCAGTTCTGAATGATCATGCACACAATTAGGTCAGACAAGCCCCTAAGTTCTAAAATATGAAAACTACATGACTGATGTCCTACTCACTTATGTCCATAACAGTATATTGTGATAACTGTTAATTTGACAATGCAACACATCTTACATTTTTTAAACTTCAACGAGGCCAATGAAGTCTAACATTAAACCATTTGACGACATCTTAAGAAGTACTGCTTGTAAAGAATCCCAATGGCTTCCAAACTATAGCAGTTGATGTAGAACATTGGTAAAGATATATTTTCAGGCTTGACAGCTTTAGAAAATTCTGACTCACATGAGTTGACTTGAGCACGGCGGCTTTTGCAGCATTTGCAACAGCAGCAGCAACAGCAGCAAGTGACAATGAGCAGAGCAAGGATGCCAATCACAATGCCAAGCACAATGGCCACAGGAAGAGACAGACTGAAAGAAAAGCACAGGCACTTGAACAGGAGGAGACCACCTAATCAGTCTTCTTTATTTACGGTTCCCTCGTTTAGTCTGACTTTCCTGACATTTTTAACGAATTCAAGTAATGCAGGAGGGGGAGGGGCAGAGTGGAAGGTGGAGAGAGTGAGAGGGGGAGACAGAGGGAGGGAGAGATGGGGAGGAGAGAAGAGATAGACAACGTAACAAAATTATGGCTGACTCTCAGATGACTTGAGCATTTTTCGGCTGATTTTCGCCAACTTTAGCTGACCAATTTGTTCAGCTGCCTTTCACTGACCACTGGCCACCCTACCCTGTCTTGACCACTGGCCACCCTATCCTGCCTTATACATGAGTAAAGTCTAACTCCTATACTGCTCTTGTTGCTCTGTACGACTCCCTGTCAACAGCCCCAGCTCCCCACCTTCCACCATCTTAATACTTGTTTAATACTTGTTCTCTCTTCTGCTTCCTCTCCAAGTGTAACCATTACAGTCAGTGTAATCCTTTACTCTAAAACTACATTCGCTCAACACATCATACCGCAGTACGTACCAAAAATGGAAAAAGGCGACTCCCTTGCAGTTGGCGTCACAAAGGTCAGTGCCACAGACACACATCTCGCCGTCAATTTTGTCAAGTGTCATATTGGTGGCCGACTCAGGGAGCACGCTCAGAACAGCACCAACAAACTCCCTCTCATTGTCATCATCACTGTCGACTGGCTTGCATTGATTGATCGCTTCTCCCTGTGTCTGGTTGACCTTCATGCAACCTCGTTTCTGGACTGTCACGTTGTAGTGTCCAACTGCAACACCGACTTATTCACACATGACTGTGTACAATAAGGACAATGTCACATGACTGTGTACAATAAGGCCAATGTCACGTCATTGTGTACAGCACCGAGATTGTCCACCAACATGTACACAGTGTCACATCACAGTGTACAACATGGACAGTGTCACATAAACATTGACATAGTGTCACGTCAGTGTACAACATGGACAGTGTCACATAAACATTGACATAGTGTCACATCAGTGTACAACATGGACAGTGTCACATAAACATGGACACAGTGTCACATCAACATGGACACAGTGTCAAATCAGTGTACAACATGGACAGTGTCACATAAACATTGACATAGTGTCACATCAGTGTACAACATGGACAGGGTCACATAAACATGGACACAGTGTCACATCAGTGTACAACATGGACAGGGTCACATCAACATGGACACAGTGTCACATCTGTGTACAACATGGACAGTGTCACATAAACATGGACACAGTGTCACATCAACATGGACACAGTGTCACATCAGTGTACAACATGGACAGTGTCACATAAACATTGACATAGTGTCACATCAGTGTACAACATGGACAGGGTCACATCAACATGGACACAGATCACATCACTGTGTACAACATGGACAATAGGATGACTGTTGGCATGTAGGTGCATGCACATGTGTGTGAGTTTACATGTGTATGTAAGTCCAGGTGTGGTACTTTGTGTATGTGACTGAATGTTTGTAATGCATAAAGACTTACGGATACTGTCGAGATGCACAAAGGAGACTCTTCCTTCGAAGTAGCTGCACATGTAGCCTGTGCTGTTTGGGCAACTCTCAAAAGCATCGCTGACTGACAGATGTTTGCACGACTTGTGTGTCCGACCTTGACTTTGATGGGGCAGGTATTCCAGCAGTAGCTTATTGTCCTCCAATCTGATACTGGTACACTTGTAACATCGAAGTTCATCTACAACAACCAGCACAGCAACTATATGCCCACTGAATACGTCTGCAACAACCAACAATTGTAGCTGCCAAAATACGCTAAGGTTAACTTCCAAGTTTTTTGGTTCAAATCCCTAAAGGATGCCTGAATTTCTATGCTTTTAAGATACTTTTTATTTTGTCTAACGCTAATTTGTAACTTAATTGTGTTATCAAAAACGTACATTTACATGAATTAAACATATATAAATATTCTGGAGGAGAGAGCTGCTATGGGGGGGGGGGGGGTAATATACAAAATGCTGGTCTTCTGACAGATTCTCTTCCTAAATCAACCATTCAGGCACATGTGTTTCGTCAAGATTAATATTTTGGCCAGACACTGCAGTCAAGTATGTTGAAGCCCCCCCCCCCCCTCAACAATTGTGTTACCGATTCTCTGGTAGTAATATATCGATCCATGGCTGGAACCAATTCACATGTAAGTGCACATGCTAAGAGACAGTTTTCGCCGAGAAACTGTAGCTCCAGCCACCTATAACCCCAACTTACATAGGGGGCGTACTTTCTCTGACTACCAGCAATATTCCACACTATTCATCAAGTAGTTTCTGTAAAAATTCATGTGGTAGGCACATGCGCACATGCCTTCGTCCTAGAAGTTGTAACCAGCGTTCAGTGTATAATATTACAAAAGCTTGCAGCTCACAACAACCAGAACCAATATTGAATATATTGTTCATGGCTCCAAGAATAGTTTATTGACTTCATTGTATGATTTGAATTACTTTGGAGCAAACATTTGTCGATGAGTATGACGTTTCGGTCCGTCAGCTACAGGCCTTGTTCATGTACTGGTGTCACATGTGTTGGCTCAGATTTCGGCTGGATAATTTGGTTGTAGTCTTGTAGTTGAAGTCACCGCAATTAATAACGATCCCAACCAAATATTGGGGCATATTAGAAGAAACATCACATTTATGGAGAAAAAGCTAACCATACCATTATGCAAAGCAATAGTTAGGCCACATTTGCAGTATTGCATAAACGCATGGAGGCCATGTCAGAAACTAGAAAGTGTACAGGGAAGGGCAACTAAGCTTATTACTGAACTTAGACATTTCTCTTATGAAAGACGCCTGTTAGAGTGTGGATTAACCACATTGGAGACCAGAATGAAAAGGGTACGAGGATATAGATAGTAACCTTTTCTTTAAACTAATAGAAGGTAGTATGACAAGATGCCATAAGTCAGCATTAATGAAGCCATGGTGTAAGGTAGATACAAGAAAGTATTCCTTCTCACAGAGAACAATAAATAATGAATAAATTAAGTCACGATTATGTTAATGCAAGCAGAGTAAATATGTTTAAAAATAAAACTGATAGTTACCTGGCATGGGCGCGTTATACTTAGGATGAATATTTTATTATTTTTAGACATTAATTTAAATATCAAATTATCGATTCATATATTTATTTTAATTAATTTATTATTATAATGAATTGTTATTATTGTATTTCACTTATGTATTTATAGAGACCATGTATTTTAATTAGCAGCATTTTAGTGCTATTTTAGATTTTTTATATACAATACTTATTCATTTGTAATCTCGATCATAAGACATATATTATATTTTAGTGAACTCGATCTCGATATGCCAAACGCAAAGCCTTTATCTTGGTCTTGGAAGGCAAGCGAACAAGGAAGCTTTTGGCAAAGGCTTAATTCCTTGTTCGCTTGTGTCTGGAGCTTGGCTCTGGGCGGCAACCTTGTTCAACCTTGAATGCGTGAGATATGTGATTTTTTACGAAATTTGATCAGCGCATCAGTGACATATGACAGCACTGACTGTGTAAATAAAAAAATTCAGATACAGTAACGTCAGTGTCCTTATAATGTGACAAAACGTAAACATGGCCGCCAGTGGGTCAACCAACAGTGCTCTGTGCCCTATTATAGAAGGCAGTGGCTACGCGTACGTGAGCCGTACGTTTAGACCGTCTGTCTACATTCATTCTGCGCATGCGTATATGCTATTATTTTCAGTTACGTGAGCTCTATTTTTAGCATCTTTGTCTAATATGCGCATGATTTCCATACGTGAGCCTTATCTTTACGTAGCTATCAATTCCAAAAGTACGGGAAAACCGCATGTTATATTATATAAGCTCTACTGCCGTATCTTTAGCATTCAGATCGAAAAGTAGGCAGGCGACTAGGTGATTTTTATCCACGCGTGCATTCCGTATTTTTAGCAAACAAATCTAAAAGTATGTGAGTTTCTCCGCGCTTGCATGTCGATGTACGTACGAACGGTAGCTCGTTTGGCACTCAGTTTCTAAATATACGTGAGTTTTTGTGCCTTTTATTTTGTTCGCAAGTTGACATCGATAACATCGTTCCCTCGTGTAATTCCGCCATATCGATGCGACGAGATGGACGCAACATCCATGCGCAGAATTGAAAAACAGATGTGCGCGCATCCTCACGTACGGTTAGGCCACGGGTCTAAAGATACGGCTCACGTACGCGTAGACACTTCGATTATAGAAGGCTATAGTATATATAGTGTGGACACGGTCCCCGTTGTCTTACCGTCGCTCAAAACTTCACCAAAACTGACGACGCACATCAGCATAACACATGTGACAGTTGATGAATGCATACTTGACACTTCTTATAGCATGCGTCCTCAAAACAACCAAAAAATTGACTCGACACACTTGACACTAGCTTGACGTTCTGAAACTTTACTTCCCATTTCCAACGCGATACAGTCTCGGTCGACTGCACTGACCTAGGCTATAGATAGTTGACTGCAACTAGATCTGCTGAAAAGTGTCGCCGCCTCACGGAGCCTGGGTAAATGAGGCTAACTTCGATTTAGTCTCGCTTAACCGACTGTCGGTCGGCTGCGGAACTACGCCGAAAAAAAAAGTCTGGCCACATTAACGGCTTTTGTTTGGTATCCGCGCGTGATCTATACAATACTGCCACCTCACGGACACTGCCGTAGTATATATTTTTATAAACAACTGTAAATTTGTATATGTATTTATTTTGTGTTAATATAAGTTTAATTTTGAATAGTTTTTATAATACAGCATTATTTGATCAAAAGGTTTCCTTATTTAATTTGTATGCTATCCGTGTCGGGCTAGACAATGCTGCCACCTCACGGATAGTGGTTAATCCTGCCGTAATTCTTATTTTATAAACAACGGTAAATTTGAATTTTTACTTACTTTTGTGTTAATATACGTTCAATGGTGAATACTTTTCATATGATATTATTATCTTGTAAAACGATATCGTTATTTAATTTTTTATTTCCTAGTTGGCCTGAGAGCCAATCAGCGTCTCTACCCTAATCTGGGGTAAGGCTGCCCGGATGTAGAAACTTAAGCCCATATACTGTCCCAGGCGGAGTAACCGAGGCTACTCGCGTAGCGCAATCGAAGTTAGCCTCGGTTACCCAGACTCCGTGAGGTGGCAGCACTTTTAAGCCCCCTCAATTGTTACAGTCGGTCAAGCGAGACTAATCGAACAGCCGAGGTCACTCGATCACGTGACGATTTTTGGGCAACGGCAGCGAGGAAAGGAGGGATTTAGAAGTGCAGAACTGTTTTTAAAATATATGTTTACTACAGACAAGGCATATGGTACATGCATGTCATGCAGCATGAGCATATGTTACTATTTTTTGAAGATGTGTGCAGTTATTATGAGGTTTATATGTTATGACATATAATTTATTAAACGTAAATCATCCATTTTCTTTTGGAACTATTGAATATCGCCCAGTGATTTACATCCGATACATTGACGAAACTAAGATCTGCATAGGGGCATGGAATGCTCGCACCACGAATGAGACCTCAAAGTTAGCACGTCGCACACGATATGAAAAGAAACAGATTGGGTATCCTAGGGGTTAGTGAATGCCGATTGACTGGGTCTGGGCGACAGATGACCCATATTGGTTCAATCATACTATACTCTGGACATAGAGATATATACACACATCAGCGTGGTGTAGCCCTTGTAATCTCCAAGGAGATCGAAGCCCGACACCTTGCTGGAATGGGAACCTATCAGTGATAGGATGATCAAAGCACGTTTCCACTCCAAACACTGCAAGCTTCCCAGATAGCAGACCCACGTTGGGCCAACGTTGGCATTTTACGTTGGGCCATCATTGGCAACGTACGTTGGGCCAATGTCATTTTGCTCGTTGGCCCAACATGTTGACCCACCGTTGGCCAATTATAATCCAACGTTGGGAAATTATAATCCAACATTGGCCCAACGTTGGCTCAATGTTGGGCCAACATTGGATCAACGTTGGGCTATGGATGTGCCACTGTTGGCCCAACGTTGGGTTATGGATTGGCTCAATGTTGGGCCAACGTTGGCTCAATGTTGGGCCAACATTGGATCAACGTTGGGTTATGGATGTGCCACCGTTGGCCCAACGCTGGGTTATGGATGTGCCACTGTTGGCCCAACATTGGCTCAATGTTGGGCCAATGTTTGGTCAATGTTGGGCCAACATTGGATCAATGTTGGGCTAACGTTGGGTTATGGATGTGCCACCGTTGGCCCAACGTTGGGCTATGGATGTGTCACTGTTGGCCCAACGTTGGCTCAATGTTGGGTCAACGTTGGCGCATCCATCTTTTTTGGTCTTGTATTTAGAAGCTACACGTTTCTTATATAGCACACATTCAGGTATTGTTTTTTTAATAATGGCTTATTAATATGGAACTGCTCATAACATTGATACGGCCACATCACTACACATAAATACACCCACACACATGCACACACTCACATACATCTAAATACACACCACCGCAGCTACATGCACACAGCAGCATAGCACACAACACACTCACTCACACACATCTACATACAAACCACCAGAGTTACACGCACACAAAAGCATAGCACACAACACACTCATTCACTTACACACACATGTACACACACTCACACACATCTATAAACACACTAGTGCTGTTTCGATACCAAAAATATCGAAGTATCGCGATACTTGCGAAAGTTCGATACCGATATTTAGTGGTATCGCGATACTTCGATATTTTTGGTATCGAACGACCACTATTCGATACCTTCGATACCTTCGATATTTCGATACTCGACATCGAGTCCATTCGACGAAGTCGATGACGATGCGAAGGCGCAACATCGTTGTTGATGACGACGTTGTTTACGGGAGCTATCACTACAGCGCTTCGCAGCCTAAATTGACTTAGGCGTGGTTGTTTAAAACATAATATAACATAAAATGTGAATTGTTTTCTAAAACTTTATTGTAGAATTAGTTTCTATAATGACTGTTTTCTGTGTGCTATCTTAGCGTAGGTCAGACTTCGCTTAGGCCTTAGCCTCGTTACCCAAACCAAGGTTCGTATGTGACGATCTCGTTTGGTGGCAGTACCATGCCATCTTTCTCCCTACTTTATTTACGGTTACGCGTACAAAAACACACATCCTATAGTATTTGTATAGAGTATTTATTGCACGCACTAGTATTTATGAAACTAGTTTAATAATAATATTATTAATATAAATATTTATTCAAGCGCGATGCGGAGGTTATGTTTATCCGGGTTCCGTTTGGTGGCGCCACCATTTGCCGTACACGATGCCCACAACCAAGGCGAACGACAACAAGTCGCAACGTTCATCGGCATCGCTAATAATTTGGCAGTTTTCCAACAAAGAGTGTCTGCTGTGCTAGAGGCGTCTCAAAGATAGCGTGGGAAATACATCGAATTTGACGAAACATGTCACCATTCAAGAAGCTATCAAAACGTGATGATCAACTTTCATCGTATGGCGTCGTCGACGTTGTTGACAACGTCGCATTGCCATTGGCATTGACTCGAGAACGTATTCTATCGAAATATTCGACAGTGAGCGAGCAATGGACATCTAGTTACAGTCGAAGCGAATCGCCATCGGTTGCCGAATCTACTAAGTAACTGCGGCAAACATCGCCAAGAAGTGACATACACGACGTGACTGATTAACGATGACGATGTGCTTACTGCATCTACTGTCACTCTCGCTGTGACACTGCCAGTCTCTGGCACTGGCCAAACAGGTTCACCACTGGCAGAGCCAGAGGTAGAGGAAGAAACTGACCGGTTCTTGAAAACAGTTGCAAAAACATTATGGGGCTTGTTATGTGTACTTGATAACGTGGTAATTTGAGTTTTATATAAACAAAATTGGTGTGAACTGGGAAGTGCTTGCAATTGAAATTTTTATGAATATTTTTTTCTATTATTAATTAGTGCTATTTTATTGTAATCGTCTATACAGTTTTGATGTTAAATCACAATTATCTTTACGATTCAATTAATTATAAAACAGTTATAACAGTGAGTGTGCGGCTGTGCTGGCAGAGGCACTATTATAAGTGATAGGTGTATTTATATTTAATATAATAATAACATATTATTTGTATGTTATGTTTCAGCTGTATTTGTTGATGGTCACTTTAGGAGACGCAGTGAATTGAAATTAAGCTACTATATTATAGTGTATTTACAAACAGTTGGGGTGAAGTACTGTTATTAATTTAAAATAATTCAGTGCAATTGATGAATTTATTTGTCACTAGGTATTTTATTGCAGTTGTCTTTATTGTTTTAATTTTATATTACAGTTACCTTTTAGTTTTACAACAGTAATCAATTATATTGAAACTGTTGTTTGTTTACTTACATAAAATGAAAATTGCATTTTAATCATTGTTTGCATGACTATAAAAGTATCACATATCTCCCTACTTGTAAGTGAAAAATTGTGTGTGTTTCTGTGGCATTAGTCTAAGTGGATAGTAGTGTGTTTCTTTGGAGATCTCTACTGTACTGAATTACACCTACAAGGTAAATTTTGAGTATCCAATAAAAGTCTGGTATCGATTGATATCGAAGAATTCTGGTATCGAACCAGCAATATATCGATCGGTATCGAAGAATTCTGGTATCGAACCAGCACTACTTCGGTTGCATACTGTGCTTCTACTGGGAACTGTGTTCTCTGTGAATATTAGACTTGCAACGTAAGTATCGAGTATCGAACAAAATTCAGGTATCGATCGGTATCGAACAAAACCTGGTATCGAACCAGCACTAAAACACACCACAGCTAAATGCACACAACAGCATAGCACACAACACACTCACACACACACACATGTACACACACATACACACACACACATTTACACACACACACACACACACACACACACACACACACACACACACACACACACACACACACACACACACACAGACAGACAGACAGACAGACAACACACACATTTACACATACACACACATATTTACACTCACACGTTTACACACACATACACCACACACGACATAAACACACATATGTACACCTATGTATGTATGCATAAACACAAATGTGCACTCACTCGTGTTCACACACTTGTGTGCACACATACATATGGACACACATGTATGTGTGCATACGTATGCACACACGGATTGATTCACAGGTATACACATAATATTATAGACAACCAACACACATACACACACACAATACATAATCACCACACACACACCACATATACACATGCACACAAGTACACTTATGCACAAACAAGTATACATACACACACATGGGTGTGCATACATATACACACACGGATGCACACACACGGATGCACACACAAACACACACACACACACACACACACACACACACACACACGTACAACCAACATACACATACCACGTACATACATAAACACACCACATAAACACATACACACACACACACACACCATGTAGACACATACAAATCTCATAAATATACACATACACATCTTACAAACGCACCGCACACCACACACACACCAAATACACACCACATAAACACACAAACACAAATATAAGCACATAAACACACATGCATATAACAGATTCACACACACAGATCATTCCATAGACTCATTGCATGAAGCTGTTACAATTCTTCCTAAGAGCACTCGATCTTTTTTCTGAGAAGTGGTTGCTGTAGTCTTCACCGAGCTATTCCTCATCCAGATCCTGTTGCAATCCTTGGTGTCATTTCTGCAATTATAATTCAGGATGACAATGACTTTTACAATGAATTATAAAATTATAGAATACACTGTAGTATTAATTTTGAATTTACCCTTTAAAGCAATCAACCACATAATAATGTTTATTATAATTCAGATAAGTTGTGTTTACCCCAATGAATGCTGCAGGGCCTACAACTAAACTGGATATTATTAGAAACAACTGGAATGTAGGAAAGATATAACGAAGTCACTGTAATATAATAAATTATTGAAACAGCATGTATAATTTCAAAATACAATGATCATGATACGTCAAGTATAAAACAAATTAGGCAGAAGATGGTCTTTGTGATTTAGTACTCAGTGTTACATAAACCTTACTTCTGACTATATAGCCTTAATAAAAATTAAGTCACAGAGTAATAAATAGCAATTACCTGTAGAAGTTGCAAACTGTTAAATCAATGATCTCTTAATCCACACACCAAAGCCAGGAGCTGTCTTCCCTATCTAAGACACAGCTTGATATGAGGTCTGAAAATTCAAACCCTATACACTTGTATAACTACAAGCCAGCAGCTGCCAAGCAGAAGCCTGAAACAATATACACTGTGTACTGCCCAATTTAGTAGGGGTAATTATCCCACTAATTGCTCAACTCCAGGGGTAAAATGTCCTCCTGGGACAACCCACTTAGACAGAGCCACAGCACTCATTTGATGTCAGCAGGGGAGCTTTTAAGCACATCAAACAAGCCTGTGCAATTTAGGATGTTAAAACTAGGCACAGGGTAGGGGGAAATAAAAATAAATAAGAAAGTAACTCTAACCAACTTAGGTAGTGCCACCAACTAAGTGTCAGAGGGGAAAGTCATGCAGTAATAATTTGCATTAGTCACTGGGTAACATATCTGGATTTTGGTTCTATTAGAAGTTTACTATTATTTAAACATATACTCCAGATTTCAAGTTACATATTTCGAAATATTGAGCACAATATTGGTGATCAGCAATTATAATTAATAATTTATAATAGAGTCGATGTAAGCACCGTATCTCCTCTGTATGTTGTTTGCCATGTTTTGCATCTGTCAGATATACAATATGTAAAATTAGAAAAATACTCTATTTCATTTCCTCAGAAATACCTTATCCCTGTGAGACAGTGACAGTGTACATAATAATTGCAACCACATGTCAGAGAATGTATGTGCATAATTATTCTTTAAAAAGAGGGCTATTTCTTTGAGCAGATACATGTGTGAGGTTATTAATAGTTAATGGTAAACGTATACTTGATTCCTTTTTGGTAAATTTGGCACAATGTTGGTTTAGGGGGGTTGACCAACTTTGGTCTGCATAGTTATAAATGGATAACAAAATGAATGTCCATTCCTCAAAACTATATTACATATGTGACACAGTGATAATTCTATTAGAAGTTCTATTAGAAGTTCACTATTATTTAAACAGACACTCCAGATTTCAAGTTACATATTTCTAAATATTGAGCACAATATTGGTGATCAGCAGTTATAATTATACAGTGTATATAAATATATATATTTATAATATATATATATATATATATATACAGTGTATATACATATATGTGTGTGTATATATATATGTATGTTAATATTATATATGCCAGTATGTAATGTAAGTGGATGTAAGCACCATATGTTCTCTGTCTATTGTTCACCATGTTTCGACATCTGTCAGATATTTCAATACAATATGTTAAATTAGAAAAAATACTCTATTATCATTTCCTCGAAAATACCTTATCCCTGTGAGACAGAGACAGTGTACATAATAATTGCAACCACATGTCAGAGAATATACAATTACTCTTTAAAAGGAGAGGGCTATTTCTTTGAGTAGATACATGAGTGAGGTTATTAATGATTAACTGTAAATGTATACTTGATTCCTTTTTGGTAAATTTGGCACAACATTGGTTCAGGGTGGTTGACCAACTTGGGTCTGTATATAGTTATAAATGGATAAAAAATTAATGTCCAATCCTCAAAACTATATTACATATGTGACACAATTATAGTGTATGAATAATTGTCATTATTTGCCAGTGTATGTTTGTTAAAGAGCAATATTTTACTTTGATTGACCTAATATATGCATCCGGTTAATCTAATTGACATATTTCATAGTAATTGTACTTTAACTAACTATATACTGTATGTTAATTGCATCATGCTTTATATGAATTTTTTTGGGTAAAAAATAGAATTTGGCCAACAAATTGCCCCAACATTGGCCTAATATTGGCACTACGTTGATTTAGGGTTGTTTGCCCAATGTCAGTCCAACGTTGGTTGATATTTGTGTAAAAAATGGAATTGCATAATTATGTGTATCAGGTCAATAATTGAACCATCACCGTACCATCGTTAGAATATTAAACTCAATTAATTTGTGTCTACAGTGTGTGTGTGTGTGTGTGTGTGTGCGTGCGTGTTTATGTGGTGTGTTTATGTATGTACATGGTATGTGTATGTTGGTTGTATGTGTGTAAGTGTGTGTGTATACCTGTGTGTGCATCTGTGTGTGTATATGTATGCACACCCATATATGTGTGTGCATATGTATGTGTACGTGTATGAGTGTGTGTAAGCACACATCTTTGTGCATAAGTGTACTTGTGTGCATGTGTATATGGTGTGTGTGTGGTGTTTATGTTGTCTATGTGTGTGTATGTGTGTGTATTGGTTGTCTATGTGTATACCTGCGAATCGATCCATGTGTGCATGCATATGTACACATATGTGTGTGCATATATATATATATATGTGTGTGTGTGTGTGCACATGTATGTGCATATGAGTGTGTGAACATGAGTGTGCACATTTGTGTTTATGCATACATAGGTGTGTATCTATGTGTTTATGTGATGTGTGTGTGTGGTGTTTATGTGTTGTCTGTGTGTGTGTGTGTGTGTGTGTGTGTGTGTGTGTGTGTGTGTGTGTGTGTGTGTGTGTGTGTGTGTGTGCATCCGTGTGTGTATATGTATGCACACCCATGTGTGTGTATGTATACTTGTTTGTGCATAAGTGTACTTGTGTGCATGTGTATATGTGGTGTGTGTGGTGATTATGTATTGTGTGTGTGTATGTGTGTTGGTTGTCTATAATATTATGTGTATACCTGTGAATCAATCCATGTGTGCATACGTATGCACATATACATGTGTGTCCATATGTATGTGTGCACATGTGTGTGCACACAAGTGTGTGAACACGAGTGAGTGCACATTTGTGTTTATGCATACATACATAGGTGTACATATGTGTGTTTATGTCGTGTGTGGTGTATGTGTGTGTGTGTGTAAACGTGTGTGTGAGTGTGTGTGTGTGTGTGTGTATGTGTGTGTGTGTGTGTGTGTGTGTGTGTGTGTGTGTGTGTGTGTGTGTGTGTGTGTGTGTGTGTGTGTGTGTGTGTGTGTGTGAATGACTGCATGAGTGTTGTGTGCTATGCTGTTGTGTGCATATAGCTGTGGTGGTGTGTATATGTAGATTTGTGTGAGTGTGTGTACATGTGTGTACATGTGTGTGTGTGTTGTGTGCTATGCTGTTGTGTACGTGTAGCTGTGGTGGTGTGTATGTAGATGTGTGTGCATGAGTGTGTGCTTGTGTGTAGTGATGTGACGGTATCATATGTTATGAGCAGTTCCATATTAATAAACCATTATTAAAAACCAAGACCAGTGTGCTATATAAGAAACGTGTAGCTTCTAAACACAAGTCCAAAAAATATGTTCGTTAAGCCAATTAACGCTGGCTGAACATAAAAACCACATACACATATTAAGCTTACGTTGGCCCAACACAACGTTGGCCCAACACAAAAAACACATACTGCACATAAGAAGCTTACGTTGGCCCAACATTGGGCCAACATTGGGCCAACGTTGGCCCAACACAAAACTAATGTTGGCTGAATGTTGGATTATAATTTGCCAACGTTGGTCCAACGAGCAAAATGATGTTGGCCCAACGTATGTTGCCAACGTTGGCCCAATGTAAAATGCCAACGTTGGCCCAACGTTGGATTATAATTTGCCAATGTTGGCCCAACGTGTTGGGCCAACGTAGGGCCAACGAGCAAAATGTCGTTGGCCCAACGTATTTTGCCAATGTAGGCCCAATGTAAAATGCCAACGTTGGCCCAACGTTGGATTATAATTTGCCAACGTTGGCCCAACATGTTGGGCCAACAAGCAAAATGACGTTGGCCCAACATATGTTGCCAACGTTGGCCCAATGTAAAATGCCAACGTTGGCCCAATGTTGGGCCAACGTTGGATTATAATTTGCCAAAGTTGGCCCAACGTTGGCCCAACATGTTGGGCCAAGGTAGGGCCAACGAGCAAAATGACGTTGGGCCAACGTATTTTGCCAACGTTGGCCCAATGTAAAATGCCAACGTTGGCCCAACTTTAGCCCAAATTTGTATAACTGAAAATTTAACTGTATAATTATGTGGATTGTGTCATTAATTGAACCACCGCTGTACCAACATTAATAATATCAAACTCAGTTTATTTGAAATTTATGTTGGCGGTACATCGTTGGCCCAATGTTGTCCCAACGTTGTTCACCCAATGCCAACATTATGCCAACGGTACCATAGTTGGGCCAACATTGGGCCAACGTAGGCTTGCTATCTGGGTTACCATCATGCTGTGTTACGCACCAACCAATGAATCTGACAAAGAGGACAAGGAAGACTGGTATGAACAGTTGCAATAAGCAGTCGCCAAAGTGCCACAACACGAATTCGTATATTTGCGCACAAGTAAAACAAAATTCGTAGACGTAGTGAAAACATAACTGGTAGCCTGCCATTTCAGTATCATAATTATTGTTTGTCACCACCCGATTAGTAAGCAGTTTAATTGCCATTTACAAGCCGGCGAAGGCGCCCGTTCGCAGAAGCCACAGCGAACTGGCAGGAGACAAACGCAATCGATATAGGCGCAAACAAACAGCTAGTGCTTTGCACCAAAGTTAATGTGTCTAAAGTTAATTAAATGCAATCAAAGGAATTGGTCACGTTTTAAACAAACACTTAAGAAATCACCACACACACACACCAAACGTTAGTTACACAATAGATCGGTTTGAAAAACGATCGGATTGGTGCAACAAAGCCGAAGGCAGACGGCAGAGAAGCCAGCGGCACAACAAACAACGAACTCAGTAACGCAGTTGTACTTCTGTGTTAAATTTCTTAATATCATTAAATTGTTTCTAGATACACCTGTACAAGATAAACATGAGGACTTCATAAAATAAGTCACGCGTCAAACCATACATCGGAGCTGGATTTCTTCGTACACATAGCGCCCTCACACGGATGGGATCAAAACTTAAAATGTATTTTATACCGTTCTAAACAACGAGACGTCCGAGATTAAGCGAGATCTGTGGAATGAGATCAGTAGAATTTCTATGTTACAAATGGAGAACATTTGAAACAAAGTAATTGGCCCTTAACCTCCACTATACAAGGGGTAAAGATAATCAGCTGTTTACGTCGTGATATAAAAGGGTAACAAAACTGCTAACTGAGTGCGAGTTAAATGGATGTAAGCACCAAAGATAAGCCTGCCACATGAACCGACAGACGGACGTGCTGTGTGAGTACGCAAGAGGACGTGGTCGACTGTAGGAGACGAAGCACTCTGCGTAGACAACCACCCCATGTCACTAGACGGCCGGCCCCTCTTCCTGCAGGTGGCTGTATGGTGAACCACCAGACGCTGTGGTGTCCAAAGAGAGGTGCACTGCAGACACAACAAAGACACACTCAAGGAACCGCAAATGAATTATTTCCACAGCAGCAAAATACCCATCTTCCACATCAAATAATCTGAATTACTTGATATAGTTCATAAGTGGCAGTTCTGAATGATCATGCACACAATTAGGTCAGACAAGCCCCTAAGTTCTAAAATATGAAAACTACATGACTGATGTCCTACTCACTTATGTCCATAACAGTATATTGTGATAACTGTTAATTTGATAATGCAACACATCTTACATTTTTTAAACTTCAATGAGGCCAATGAAGTCTAACATTAGACCATTTGACGACATCCTAAGAAGTAATTCTTGTAACGAATCCCAGTGGGCTTCCAAACTATGGCAATTGATGCAGAACATTGGTAAAGATATATTTTCAGGTTTGATAGCTTTAGAAAATTCTGACTCACCTGAGTTGAACTGAGGACGGCGGCTTTTGCAGCACTTGCAACAGCAGCAGCAACAACAGCAAGTGACAATGAGCAGAGCAAGGATGCCAATCACAATGCCAATCACAATGGCCACAGGAAGAGACATACTGAAAGAAAAGCACAGGCACTTGAACAGCAGGAGACCACATAATCAGTCTTCTTTATTTACGGTTCCCTCGTTTAGTCTGACTTTCCCGACATTTTTAACGAATTCAAGGAATGCAGGAGGGGGAGGGGCAGAGTGGAAGGTGGAGAGAGTGAGAGGGGGAGACAGAGAGAGGGAGAGATGGGGAGGAGAGAAGAGAAAGACAACTTAACAAAATTATGGCTGACTCTCAGATGACTTGAGCATTTTTCGGCTGATTTTCGCTAACTTTAGCTGACCAATTTGTTCAGCTGCCTTTCACTGACCACTGGCCACCCTACCCTGTCTTGACCACTGGCCACCCTACCCTGCCTTGACCACTGGCCACCACACCCTGCCTTATACATGAGTAAAGTCTAACTCCTATACTGCTCTTGTTGCTCTGTACGACTCCCTGTCAACAGCCCCAGCTCCCCACCTTCCACCATCTTAATACTTGTTTAATACTTGTTCTCTCTTCTGCTTCCTCTCCAAGTGTAACCATTACAGTCAGTGTAATCCTTTACTCTAAAACTACATTCGCTCAACACATCATACTGCAGTACATACATAAAAGGGAAACTGGCGGCAACGTCCTTGCAGTCGGCGACTCCTGTGCTGTTGGCGTCACAAAAGTCAGTGCCACAAATATATGTCTTGCCGTCGACTTTGTCAAGTGCGATATCAGTGTTGCCAGGAGCAATGACCATGGTCTGAACAGCACCAGCAAACCTCCTCTCATCTTCACTGTTGCATTTTTTTTTGATTTGACTTCCATGCAACCTCGTTTCTGGACAGCCATTGTAAAGTCTGCAACTACAGTACCTGCAACATGGACACAGTGTCACATCACTGTGTACAACAGGGACAGTGTCACATAAACATGGACACAGTGTCACAACACTCTGTACAACATGGACAGTGTCACATCAACATGGACACAGTGTCACATCAGTGTACAACATGGACAGTGCCACATAAACATGGACACAGATCACATTACTGTGTACAACATGGACAGTGTCACATAAACATGGACACAGTGTCACATCAGTGTACATCATGGACAGTGTCACATCAACATGGACACAGATCACATCACTGTGTACAACATGGACAGTGTCACATCAACATGGACACAGATCACATCACTGTGTACAACATGGACAATAGGATGACTGTTGGCATGTAGGTGCATGCACATGTGTGTGAGTATACATGTGTATGTATGTCCATGTGTGGTACTTTTTGTATGTGACTGAATGTATGTAATGGATAAAGACGTACGGGTACCGCGGTCATTGAGGAGATGCCCAAAGGAGACGTTTCCATTAAAGAAGCTGCACACGTAGTCTGTGCTGTTTGGACAAGTCTCGATACTGAACGGATCTTTGCACGACCCCTGTGTCGGACCATGGATCAGAATTTCCTGCCGCTCACCAGATTGTAACTGGTACACTTGATACACAGAAGTTCATCTACAACAACCAGCACAGCAACTGTAAGCCTACTGAATACGAAGAGGTCATATACGAATTAAGAAGAGGTCGTATACAAATAAACCGGGATGGGCAGAGTATGTGGATAGTTTGTATGATACCTCCAGAGATGTCAGACACATGTGGGTTAATGCTGGGAAACCCAGGCAGGGACCTGTTTATGATTTGCATGTAAAAAGCAAAGCTAGATTTAAGTACCGGTATGCTTTACGATTGATCAAGAATAACAAATTTACCGAACTTAATCCTGAGGCCTTCTGGCGTGAAATCAACTCTATCAACAATTGTAACACTCCTCTTCCATCTAGTATCGAAGGTGTATCAGGTGAAAAAGAAATAGTAGATCTATGGCGTAAAAATTTTTTTTGACCTTTTAAACTGTGTTAACAATAGTAGTGCAGATGCGTGTGAACATGACTGTGATACACCTTATGATGAAATTGTGGTCACAGTAGACAAGGTAACAAATGCGATTAAGAAGCTTGACATTAATAAAGCTTGTGGGTCAGATTTAACAAGATTGCCACCTAAAGAATCAACTCTAGATGGCAGGTGGACAAGGAAGCCGTTTGGCTTATCGAGAGTCCAACCTATCTATCTAAGTATACCCTGCCCGTCTTAGGTATATGTCAATTTTATTTTTAAACATATTAACACTTCTAGCACCTACACAATCAGCTGATAATTTGTTCCATTCGTTTACTATTCTTTGGGAAAATGAAAATTTTCTAATATCTAGTCTACACTGCTTCTTTGCTAATGCAACTCCATGTCCTCTAGTCCTTCTCTCTTCCTTGACCGTGAAAAAAATATTTCTGTCAATATTTTCATACCCATTCAATATTTTAAAAACCTCAATCTGATCTCCTCTCAATCTTCTGGTTTCTAGTGTTGTTAGACCACATTCTTTTAGACGCATTTCATAACTAATATTCCTGAGTTTTGGTATCATTTTTGTTGCTCTCCTTTGTACTCTTTCTAGCATATCAATATCCTTCTTGCGATATGGCCTCCATGCTTGTATACAATATTCTAAATGAGGCCTAACTATTGTTTTATAAAGCGGTATTATTAGTTCTTTTTCTTTGTATACTATATTTCGCCTAATTAATCCAAGAATTTGGTTTGCCTTCGCTGCTGCAATTCCACACTGCTCTGATACCTTCATGTCAGCACTAATGGTTAAACCTAAGTCCTTTTCCTTTACAGTAGTATTTAGTACAGTACCACCCATTGTCCGCAAACTTCAACACCTTGCTTGTTATGTCATCATCCAAATCATTGATATATATTAAGAATAAAATAGGTCCCAATACTGATCCTTGCGGTACTCCACTCAAAACAGATTTCCAATTTGAAACCTCCCCATCAACTACTACTCTTTGTCTTCTATCAATAAGCCATTTTTCTATCCAGTTAATCATACTATTTCCTATGCCATGGGCCTTTAGTTTAAGTAGTAATCTTTGGTGTGGCACTTTGTCAAAGGCTTTTTTAAAATCTAAGTAGATTATATCTACTGGTGATCCCTCATCTACCCACTTTGTGACATCTTCCAAAAAACATAACATATTTGTTAAGCATGACCTCGCTTTTAAAAACCCATGTTGAGATGTGTTTATCAATTTATTTTTAACAAGAAAATCAACCAAGTGATCTTTAATTAGTCTTTCTAATAGTTTACAAATCACCGATGTTAAACTCACTGGTCTATAGTTCTCTGACTTGCTTCTTGATCCTTTTTTAAATAATGGTATGATGTTTGCTTCTTTCCATTCTACCGGAACCACTCCTTCCTCTAATGCCAAATTGAACACTGTTGCAAGTGGTATGCTAATTTGTTCTACAATTTCCAGTAGTAATTTGGGAGGAATCCCATCCACTCCTGGTGATTTATTATCCTTCATATCTCTTATTTTCATAGCTACCATTTTTGGGGTTACAGTTAGTTGTCCTAAATAGTCACACTCTCTCCCTTCGAACTTAGTCTCTAGTACTGGTAATGTACTAATATCTTCCCTGGTAAACACCGAACTAAAGTATTCATTTAGGTTTTCTGCCATTAAGAATCCCTCCGTTATTATGTTTCCATCACTACCTTCTAGTGGCCCGACCTTATCTTGAACTTTCTGTTTACTTCGAACATACGCATAAAAACTCTTGCTGTCATGTTTTATGTTGAAAGCTATTTTTTGTTCATAGCTTCTCTTCGAATTTCTAATTTCAGCTGTAGCTTGATTAAGTGCTTCTTTATAAATGGCATAGTCTTCTTCACTTCCAGTATGTCTATATGTCTTCCACATCATTTGCTTGTACTTGATTTTTCTAATGGCTTCCTTCGATAAGTGTTTCTTCTTTGACCTTTTCCCCTGTTTTTTCAAGGGGACAAATTTGTCAACGACGCAGTCAATTTCCCTCTTTAAGATATTCCAGCATTCTGTTGCTGTCTTATTCTTCAGTGTGTTATTCCAGTCTATCTTCGCTAAATATTCCCTCATGTCCTTATATCTTCCTTTGTGAAAATTTTTCCTGTACCGTATTTTTCTGTTCCATTCTCCTTTTACTTTGATGATAAAATGTATCTGGTTATGATCACTACATCCCAGTGGCTCACATATATTGACATTATCAACAAATTCCTTCTGTGAGCTCAAAACTATGTCCAACACGTTCTTGTCCCTGGTTGGTTCTAACACATGTTGAAAAAGGAAACTATCTTGTACTAAATTTAAAAACTCTTGATCCTCTCTCCCAGGACTCTGTAGAGATGTCCACTTTATATGCCCATGGTTAAAATCCCCCATAATAATACAGTCCCGTTTACTCACTTCTTTTATAGCGTTGTGCATTTTTTCATTCTCTTCTATGCTTATGTTTGGACTACGATAAACTAACCCAACAGTTAATGTTGAGTTTCCTGTAACTATGTTACACCAGACAGCTTCACATTCTGCTTCTTTTTCTAATTTTATTTCGTAAGCCTGGATGGATTCTTTAATATATAAAATAACTCCGCCTCCCCTTCTTCCTAATCTATCTTTCCTAAACATTACATATCCTGTCATTCCTAATTCGGCATCTGATATATCGGGGGTGGCCCAAGATTCAGTTATACCTATTATGTGAGGGTCAATATCTTCTACCATAATGTTTAGTTCATTTCTTTTGTTTACTATGCTCCTTGCATTTAAACAAACACATTTATAACCAAATTTCGTAGGGCTTTCCAGGCTGTTTTTTGCTGATTTCTTTTTGCTGTCTTTAGCTATGCCTCTAGTATTTGGCTTCTCTGTGTATCCCCCCTGCGAAAATAGTTTTAAAAATTGCAACCTGTTCCTCTGTCCATAGATGGCATATGTTCAGAACATATCAAATATGCAGACAAGGCACTTATACCCTTGTTATCTTTGTGCTTCACTAGTTTTTTTGCTCATGGATTTCTGCCCGAGTCAATGTTGTCAGTTGTACTTGTGCCAGTGATTAAGGATAAAGCTGGTAAAATATCTTCTAAAGACAATTACCGTCCAATTGCATTAGCTAGTGTGTTTAGCAAAATGATTGAAGTAATTATACTGGCTAGAATTGAAATATGTTTGGATACTAATCCGAATCAGTTTGGTTTCAAGAAGAAGCATGGTACAGACCAGTGTATATATGTGTTAAAGGAAATTATTGATTTATATCGAACTCTGAATGGCAGTGTATTTGTACGTTTTCATGATGCAAGTAAAGCCTTCGACAGTGTACATCACAGAACGTTGTTTAAGAATCTCAGTGAAAGGGGTGTACCGGTGTATATACTACGAATATTAATTTATTGGTATCACAACCAGACCACTTGCATAAGGTGGGCTGATGTGTTTTCTACTAAATTTAAAGTAACCAATGGTGTTAGGCAAGGGGGGATATTATCCCCTTACTTATTTAATGTATATGTAGATGAATTGAGCGAACAACTTAAAATGTGTAATGTTGGATGTAGTGGTCATCTTACTAATCACATACTGTATGCTGATGATTTGGTCTTGATCTCACCTTCATCGGCAGGACTATGCCAGCTACTACATGAATGTGAGACATTTGGAATGAGCCATGATGTGAAATACAATGCTAAGAAGAGTGCAGTTGTGATATTTAGATATGCGACCATAAAAGGATGTTCTATCCCTGAATTTAAGCTAAAAGGGGTTACTCTGCATGTTGTAGCTACACATAAATATCTTGGAAACTATATTTCAGATGATTTTTCAGATGATGATGATATTAATAGACAACGCAAAACTCTGTATGTACAAGGAAATATTATATTGCGAACATTTAGTATGTGCTCCCTAGAGGTTAAACTCACACTGTTTCGTTCATACTGCTCACCCATGTATGGAGTGCAACTCTGGTGGAATTATAAGAAATCCACATTAAATAGGTTGCATATTGCATATCATAATAGTTTTAAGTTGTTTATTGGTATGTCAAAATTTGAGTACCAGCCTGCTATGCACTGTGTTTGATGTACAATGCTGCCAATCAGTTATTAGGAATATGGTGTATAGATTTATGTGTAGACTTGATAGCTCTGTTAACTATAGTTTAAATGACATACTAACTTCTAGCTTAAGATTCACTTCCAGGATCCGTAAACACTGGAACAAGCTTTTGTATATACACACTTGATTGAAATAACTGTATGCATGTTTCTTTTATACACTGTTCTGTACTTTTACATACTGCACATATTGTGTGCCTAATGTAACATATGGACATCAGAGTCACAAATACTTGCTGACTGTGCTCTGTTGAGTCTGGAATAAAGTTATTGAATTGAATTGAAATACGCCTGCAACAACTAACAGTTGTAGCTGCCAAAATACACTACAGTGCACGGTTAAATTCCAACTTGTTTGGTTCAAATCCCTGAAAGATACCTGAATTGTTATGTGCTTTCAATTTTGTCTATTGCTAATTTGTAACTTAATTGTTTTATCAAAAATTTACATTTACATTAATTAAACATATAAATATGCTGGACAGAGCTGCTGGGGGGCGGGTAATATTCAAAATGCTTGTCTACTGACGGATTCTCTTCCTAAGTCAAACATTCAGGCACAGGTGTTTCATCAAGATTAATAGTTTGGCCAGACCCCTGCACTGCTTCATTGCAGTCAAGTATGTTGACCCCCCCCCCCCCCCAACAATTGTGTTAGTGGTTCTCTGGTAGTAGTATATCGATCTATGACTGGAACCATTTCACATGTAAGTACACATGGGGTCACATGCTAACAGACCGTTTTGGCCCAGAAACCGTAACTCAAGGGGCCTGTAACCCCTACTTACGTATGGGGCTCACTTCCTCTAATTACCAGCAGTATTCCTCATAATATAATTCACACAAATAACTTCTTGGTATAACCAAAAGTATATTTATGTTTGTTGTGTGTTGCCTGCTAATATGAATCCGAAATAGTTCTAACCTTCCACCCCTACCAGTCGGTGGGCTGGTCCAGCACTGAGCATCATGGGAAAGTCCCATTCTTCCCCAGTTCTTTCCGAATCGATCGAAGTGAGTCGTGTTTATTTTGTATCATATATTTTGTTGCTTTATCCGGTATTAAGTTGCCTGTTTATGAGACACCACCTCCTCCTCTCCTCCACCTCACATTTCTGGGTTTCTTTTTTCTATGTGTTACTTGCAATTTATTTTTCGTCCAGACATATCCCTTGTATTTCTGAATAAGCTGTTTACTCTATAATTATAGTAAAGTTGTGTATTAACAGCTCGATGCAATTTATGACGGGAAGCCCGTCATCTTTGATGTGTATTAGCTGCTTGCTGCAATGTATATATTAATTTGCACGATTGTATATGTATGGGCTGGTATTCCCTCACCTTTGATGTTGTGTATTAACAGCTTCATGCATTGTATGCCTTTGACTGAATGTTTAGGTGTGTACACTACGAACTTTGCGTACACAATTACCTGTTGTATACATGCATTTCCATGGTATGTCTATTTCATACCAAACTGGCAATACATTTTGCCCATTACCAACTTATCTATATGAATCCATTGTCATCTATTGAACATCAAACAAGCTGCAGCCACATATCTTTGCAAGTTAATTTGCGCACAATACACAACAGAAAACATAAAGTAGTTTATGTAAAAATGCATGCATGTGAACAAAATGGGAAATTGGTAGGCACATGTGCACATATGCCCTCGCCCTAGAAGTTGATGGGTGATTTTAGTCATGGACATATTCAATGGAAATCACTGTTGGAGGTGTTGGAAACTTGGAACGGATGACCAGCAATTTCTACTTCTAATACAGGACTGTTTCCTTACGCAACATGTTTTGGAACAAACTAGAGGTGGGAATGCGTGCATGGGTAAACCAGTGCATGGGTAAACCAACAGTGCTCTGTGCCCTATTTAGCTATTATAGTAAGCTTTATAGTATATACTAAATATAGCGTGGACACGGTCCCCGGTCACCGTTGTCTTACCGTCGCTCGGAACTTCACCAAAACTGACGACACACATCAGCATAACACAGGTGACAGTTGATAAATGCATGATGCTTGAGCCTTGACACTTTTATCACATGCGTCCACAAAACAACCAACAAATGGACTCGACACACTTGACACTAGCTTAAAGTTCTGAAACTTACTTCCTGGTTCAACGCTCCCGGATACAAACCTATAAGCATTCTTTCTTCGTAAGCACAATAGAACCCATTGCCATTGGCCGACTTCGATTCAGTCTCGTACCAATTGAACAGCCGAGATCACCCTGGTGACTAGCTTCGGTTACCCAGGCTCCGTGAGGTGGCAGCACTTTTAAGCCCCTCAACTGTCTTCTCGGCGTAGTTCCGCAGCCGATCGAAAGTCGCTTAAAGGCAAAACAAAGTTAACTGTTTCGTGGCATACACCTAATAGAGTTAATATAAAGTAACAATTTCCACATATACTCAATTTTTTTACGCCAGCGGTTTACCAGAGAAATATCCAAATACTACGCGCTACTCCATCTTAGACGAAGAATGAGGACACGACGGTGATCGAGGCGCTCTCCACGCAGATTCACTGCATGGGGTTTGGCTGTTGTCATGAAATGGCTGCAACTCGGCAACGCGCGTAACATGCTGATGACGGTAAATATGAAGTTGTCTATTATTGTTATCGCTGAAATCATCCCATCAACTGATGATACATGACTACATGTCTACTTCAAAGCATTTCTCCTAAAAATGGACCGAGCAAAGTGAACTGTACTTGGACTGGAGGGATTCCAAACAGTACGCCCGCAAATGTGAATCAATTTCTTCAATACTACCGGTTGTTTCAACTATTATTGCAACCGTATGCCGAACAGTAAGGCACAATTACTAAAGTTTACCATAGATTTAACCACATATTTAGATACACGTCTATAAGCAGCTGCTAGATGTCACGCCAACTGAACGAACTGTCGAAGACTCGAAGTTGTTGACCCTTAACAACGTCGCAGGTTAAGGGTCAGACATAGAATGCCGCGCGCTGAATGGCCAAGTCAATTTAACCCTTCACTTAATGGCGGCGTCTAGACCATCGTGGATTTCGTTAGAATTTTAGACTTTAAAGTCACATTCAGAGTAAACCGCTGACGTTAAAAAATTGAGTATATGTGGAAATTGTTACTTTATATTAACTCTATTGGGTGTATGCCACGAAACAGTTAACTTGTTTTGCCTTTAAGGGAGACTAACGTCTTAGGGCAAACATTCATTATTTTAAGTTTTCCTATTTTTTAAAAGATTATTCTATAGATTTTCTTCTATTCTTTTACAGAGATGTATCTGAGGGTATCTTCATTGCTCACAAGAAATTTGTAGTTCACTATCTGTTGTAAGGGTATCTCAGGGCCTCCCAAAAATACAAAATGTTAAAATTGAGCCTGTTTCTGCGTGAACTTTAACCTCCTCAGACCTGACCTTGTGTGGTGATTTGTGTATAGGTGTGACTGTAACTATAATTACTCTGGTTGGGGGCTGTATCAATAGCCTAATATACTTTTCAATACCATGGATTAAAAAACCTAGTGGGAAATAACAAAATATGTTACAATGGCCGCCTATGGAAAATCAATTGGTGGTATATCTAGATGAATTAAATCATCGTCTACAATGAAAGGATGTGTGGGTTTCCAGCACGACAAAACGCAATTGTTCGGCGTCCATTTCTGTCATCGTTGACGGAGTTTTTGACAATCAACTGGTCACATAATAGATAAATAGGTCAACAGGGGGTCTACTCAGCATACCATACCATACCACATCTGTCCAAAAGGTGTTGCTCTTTTGTCTTTTATATTTTGATCTACAGTGAATTCACATTCACAAAGCAATTGAATATGTGATTGTAGCCAACGTAGGCCATCAGCACGAGTTATTACAGCTCCACGCAGTTTATGGGAAAATAAGACTATTTAAGAGCAGCCCTTTAAAATCGATGCTGGCAGCCGTGTGTAGTATCGCTGTAGACTGAATATTTCAATAGATTCGTGACTTCGTCTGGCGACAGCTGCATGCACATATAAATATATTGGCTTATCTGGCGCGCGTGAACAATCCGGTCAAAAATAGATTACGATAGATTTCACATGTCAAATAGGCCTACCAGTATTTAACAACGCAGTTTATACGAGCTTCCTACTCGTGTCGTCGCGACGGTTGCAAAAACGCCATCGCATCTGTGACAGTAACGGGCCTAGGCCCTAGTGTCAACGGCAGTCGTCGGATTTGCACAACGTAATGCCACGCGGACGATAATATGTACACGACAGCGTGGACTAAAAATGGAGGCCATCTGCACGACGAATACCGTGGTTGAACCGACGGAGCAAACACCCGAGCTGCCATATGTCAACAACACGGAATTAATCAAGTTACAGGAGAGTTTTGACGATGCACTGGTCTACTCTGCGTGGTACGGTGTCGCAATGCCCACTGTCGCAGCTGTCGGAGTGGTCCTCAACGCGATGGCGTTCAGGTTGGTAGACTTCCTTCTGCGCATGCGCAGTACATGTAAAATCATCAATGTGCAGCGAAAGGACAAAGCATTTGTGGCATAAATACCACGGATTGTTCGTTAGGATGTATATAACCTCTCAGCGAAGTTAATTTGTTGCAAATTAACACGAGGCAAACAAGTCTTGAGGCATATTTTGATAGCTAGCGCAAATCACGTGAAGGTAGTGCGCCATAATCCGTGACAGTGATTTATTTTATAAAAACGTAATATTTTATTGCATTGAACGACATTTTAAGAAACTTTACAGTAATCATCACAGGAGAGTTAACGAACAGCCCGTGGCATTTATACCAAAAATCCTTTGTTGTTTCGCTGGGCATTGATGATTTTATATTTATTGCGCATGCGCAGAAACGTCAATCGGAACGTTTTTAACAACCGGAAAAATGTAAGCGTGACACCGCGACGAAGGGACAGTCTAGTTCTCGAGCACGTTTGTTGTTTGAATGGTAACCAGTATGACAGTTATATTTGGAACTGATGTTTTGTAGTATGAACATCCAATGGCACTGCTTTCTGTGGGTCCATTTTCGTCGTTGAGGATTCAGTTTTACAAATATTAGTATACAATTGCGTTGCATTTCCGTGCGTGTTATATCGATGTCCCTCTGTTGGCGCTCCACTGGTGTCCGGGAAGACGCATCTGTAGTGACCACCACTTAATTATTGTAATGGTCATGTTAATGACAACAAGAGGACGATGTTCGACGACAACAAGCTCCAACAGAGACCATAATTCACAATAAAATTCTTATAAATATTGTTGAAAACATATCCTGCAAATAAATGCGCGAAAACTGTCGTATTCAGTTATGCATTCATGTGGCCGAACGAATTGGAGCTAGCTAGACGTTGTAGTGACTGCGCGTCAAGTCTACTGGCATGGACGGAATCACTGCTGAAATTACCAACGCACAGGCCATCCAGTGTACTGTGTGTGCAGTGGATGTGTCGCTGGCCAACAAATGATAGACCGGCATTAGAATGCTAGCAGTATAAATGTAAATGTCAGTAGGCCTAATGTTGATTTTTCACAGTCGTATATAATTATAAATAGGTGAATATAGAATGTCAGAAACAATCCTGGTATCAACCAAACGACACCAGGCTGATTGGTGTATGCGTGCTTGTCGTCTGTAGCGTGTGCCAGCACGACACCATCAGATGTCCCCGCACAGGCTACGTCAGTGCTCTCCTGATGGCAGACTCGCTCTACCTCGTATGCGTCGTGCTGCTTCAGGTAGGCGAGAACCTGTGATCCAGTGTTGTATCGATATTTCATGGTCCATTACATGTCTGCCTAACAAAATGTTAGTGTGCGTGTTTGCGTGTGTGTGTGTGTGTGTGTGTGTGTGTGTGTGTGTGTGTGTGTGTGTGTGTGTGTGTGTGTATGTATGTCTGTGTGTGTGCGTGCGTGCGTGCATGTATGTGTGCCTGTGTGTGCGCGTGTGCGTGTGCGAGCGTGTACCTGTGTGAGCGTGTACATGTGTGTGCGTGGTGTCTACGTGTGTGCGTGTGCGTGTGCGTGTGCGTGTGCGTGTGTGTGTGTGTGCAATTATTTGTGCCTGTGTGTGCCTGTGCGTGTATCTGTATATGCCTATGTGTTTAATGTAATTTACGATTTTAAATAATAAATGTATTAATTATATATATATATATATATATATATATATATATATATATATATATATATTATATATATATATATATATATATATCTGTTTGTGCGTGCGTGCATGCGTGCGAGTTTGATTAACTGTTACATTTGAAAGATAGAGTGCCATCGTATTATAACCTGCATGTGTTCCCGTCAGACACCCGTCCGTTGGCTCCCTCCCGTCTCCCGATTGTCGCAGTTCCGCCGAGCTCTCCAAACGACGCAGCGTCTGCACATGCATGTCTACGCTCTCTGTGACATCTCGCAGAGTCTCGTCACTGGCTACACTCTCGCGGTTGTCGTACAACTGTACATGTGGATGTTCGCTCCCATGGCAACGATCACGTGGAGTACCACAGAGCGTGTGTCGAAGGTTGCGGATTTTCTTGTTATATTACTTGTTAATGCGTCTTAATAAAGTTTGCATGCTTTCTCGTTTAACCTTTTCAGGGCCCACAACTTCTTCCGTTAACACAGTTGCAACTGTTATGTTTGTTAGGGTGTATGGAATGCTTTTTCACAGTTATAACTATATTAAAACAAGATTCCAACTAATAAATTTCGACTCACATCAACGTTTCGACCACCGTCGGTTGCCTTCATCGATGTGAGTCGAAATGTATTAGTTGTGTAATAAGTAATCTTGTTTTAAGACAGTGTTCTTCCAACCTGATGCACACACACACACACACACACACACACACACACACACACACACACACACACACACAATCACACACACAATCACACACACACACACACACACACACACACACACACACACACACACACACACACACACACACACACACACACACACACACACACACACACACACACACACACACACACACACACACACACACACACACACACACACACACACACACACACACACACACACACACACACACACACACACACACACACACACACACACACACACACACACACACAATGGCTGACGTTAATAGGCGGTCTCATGCACCAACTAAGGTACACGTCGCGACGGTTGCAGGTGCTCAGCCTGGTCTTCACGTCGACGATACTCGTGCACCTGCTGCACTTCTTCAAGTTCGTGCAGGACCGGACGGTCATCGGCGGGGTCAGTCTGACGCAGGTGTGTCTCTCGGACATGTACACCAACGATTCGTTCCACAGGTACGACAACTACGTGTACTTCGTCGTGTTCGTCTTCCTGCCGTACGCCGTTGCCGCCGCCCTCACGGCCCGCGTGTGCCTCGCCTACGCGCGGGCCGCCCTGCACGACTGCGACGTCGTTCCGCCGGCCTTCCGTGTCTTCAAGGACGTGTCGTCTCGCACGAACGGCGCCGTCGCTGCTCTCTACTTCGTCTTGTACGCCGTCAACAACGTGGCGTACGTCGAGTCCATGCGGTCCCCGCATTACGTCATCACGTCGCGCGAATGCCGCATGATCACGACCGACCGCCGGTTCGTGTTCTCGCCCCGGCTCTACGAGCTGCTCAACTCGGTGGCGCTGGTGCTCAACTCGAGCACCAAGTTCCTCGTGCTGTTCGCGTCGCGGCGTCAGTTCCGCTACGTCGTCGCCGCATGTCTTCAAACGGTGTTTACCCAGAACGTCGTCGTCGATGTTGTCCGAGGCGTGTTCACTATACGACACCGGGTGGCGCCACCTCACCGAAGTGACGTCACAGATTTGAGGAATTCGGACGACATTGAAATGCGCACAATTAAAGTTGGATAACTTCTCGGTCGCCGAAGTAACGGTTTAAGAAATATAGCTGCTTGTTTATTGACGAATGTTTGCAATCTGTATATTTTTATGTTAGGTATGTTCACATTCGGCAGCGATACGCGTCTAATATCCCCTCTGGTCCTTATTGGCAAATCGTGTTTGACAGGCAAGTCCGCTGTGTACATACCCAACACTCAGTGTTACAAAAGAATACTATTAAAATGGAACATTGCGCAACGGCTAATTCAATGAAGATACAAAATAAAATTCCAGTCTTTTTAAACAATTATTATTTATTAACATTGTATCATTTTGATCAGAATGTACGTCAATGCATACATATAAAATAAATTACGAAAGGCGAACAACGTCAGTTGCGCTTCTGCTATAAGTATAACGGTTGTGACGCATACCGTGTCAACAATTCAGTGTTGCATACATTTATTTCAAACTGAAATATTACAATACGACACCCGATAATGAAATGTCACGAAGTTCGCGTCATATTATGCAAATCATTAGGTTTCCAATATTCCGGAATAGATGCTGACGTGATATCTTACGGGGCGATCACACTGGTCCGAATGAACTTCCGTTTGTTTTCCATATACAAAAGTGGTGTGATTTTTTAAACTGGCCGAATGTCCCTCCGAATGTGTTTTCCCCAATGTATCACCGAATGCTTTCAATATGGTTTCAGAATGCTTTCAGAATAGACCGAATACTTCCCGCATGTTGACTTCGAAAGGGTTCCTTTCCGAACGCTTTCCGTGTGCTTTCCGAATGCTTTCAGAACACGGCGAATCGACCTAGAATGGACCGAACGAACTCTTTCCGCACGCTTTCCGTACGATACTGAAAACTTTCGGAAAGCATTCGTCATGTTCTAGGTCCATTCGGGATGTTCGGAAAGCATACGGAACCCAGCACCTCAACATTTTCATTCCGAATGCACCAAGAACTAGATGCATGCTTCCCGAACGTTTTCCGTACATGCCGTATCCTCCTAGAATGCTTCCCGAATACTTCCCGAGTACACATGGAGGCCACATTCGGATGGTCGATGAAAATTATTTTGAACATGCACAACACATTTATGGAGCTACCGAATGCCGTTCCGTATGCATCCGTACGTAGCCGAACAGCCAGTATGCTCCTAGAACACACCGAATGCTTCCCGAATATGATTCGTTCGCTCCCCGAACACCCAAATTCCTATTCGGAAAACAAACGGAATGGCATTCGGGCTAGTGTGATCGGGCCATTACGGTGCTGATATCTTACGGTGTGTCATCAATTGTGATCCGTACGTAACAAGTAAGGTACCTGCTGGTGCGTCAAACCACAAAACAAACACATCTGGTGTTACTCTCATATCCTTTACTCGTGACAACATTTCTTCAATACGAGAATGACATGCCACTTCGAAGAAATGCCTCCAGCCGTACGTGGTCGAGACTGCTCAATAGGAACAACGCGGAACACGTCTCTAAATAATGTATATCATTTTTCAACAGCGCCGAATTTATCTGAAACCATATGTAGTCTGGCCACGTATTTTCACTACAAACATCACTAAGCAGACGTGCACGCACGTCCACATCCATCCAGATCTGCTCTGGACGTTACCGCGACATCCGCGCTTATTTCCAGATCTGCTCTGGACGTTACCGCGACATCCGCGCTTATTTCCAGAGCTGCTCTGGACGTTACCGCGACATCCGCGCTTATTTCCAGAGCTGCTCTGGAAATAATGGTCAGAGTTTCGCTTATTTCCATCAGAGCTTGTAAGAGACCTCTTTAAGCCGTGAATCATCGAGTCCTTGATCGGTGGATGAGGCAATGTGAACACAGGAATGTCACGCATCACAGTTAAACATACTATTATGCTGGGATTCAATGTTCGACCTGTCACCAGGATGCAACATATGTCGACACGTATTGTGCGCAGTATTGACCGAACACATTCAGCCGCGACACGCCACGACTGAGAGGCTGAGACACGTGAAGTAAACGACGTGACGTATCTCGTCGTCTACAAGTTGTCGGGGACGTCGCGCTGTGACAAGGTGACGTCAATAGCAACCGCGAGGAGATGGCGTACGTCCGACTTGGTACAGCTACAGAAGCAGCCGGCGACGTAGACGGCGACGTAACACCTGTTCGCGCTCTCACACAATGTTTGTGTACTTTTATCGATATTTTATTTAACCTATTTATATATTTAATATACATTATATACATTTATTCAGCTTAAATAATTCGTGTTGTTATATTTGTATTGATTTTTTTTATAATTGTTTGTATATGTCAATAGTCTATTTATGTGTTTTCTTCTGGTGTGTATTTGTATTTTAGGATTCTAATGTATGTAAACTATTTTTTAATGTATGTAAAGCGCCAGGAACAATATGAAATTGAATGTGGCGCTATATTAAATAAAATATATTATTGTCCACGACGTGTCCAATGTTGTCGCCGGTCGCCATCACGGATCTACACAAGTAACATACGCTGTATATGAAACCTACCGACTGTGGCAGTTCCGTCAGCGATTCCCAACAACTCATACCCTCGTTGTATTACTGGCAGTCGATGTTTTTCACAGACGCATTGTCCCAAGACAAGGTCAGCCCACCAACCACCAGGAGTCGACACTTTCGGAAGCTCACACGTGGCACTGTGCGGCAACGTGTTGATGAACAGTGTCTGCCTAGAACGACATGGCCTCGTGTAGGTATTTGTTACACCTGTCGGTCAATATGCCACCCGTGTTCGCCACGTGTCGCAGGTACTGGCAGGTACAATAAGGCAGACGGACGTATTACAGGACAACTTCAAGGCAAACTTCCTGTTGTCAACGTCATGTTGGACCCACTTTAACATGGATTCGACGACAAAGTGTTCGTCGTCAACACTGACGTCATCATCTTTGATTAATTCTACAAGTTCGCTGCACGACAACTCGTTGAACTGGTCGGTAAATGCAACAGCTTTGAACTCCGCCATCATAAGAAGTTTGGCTTTCCTCCGTACCTTATGGAGTTGATACAACTCGGCAAATCTGTGAAATGCGACACGGTTGGCCAAGTCGACTTGTTCCACCATGAAGTCTTCACAGCCAGTTTTCAGACCACCCAGCTGCAAGATGTAGCATGCCGTCACTATAAACTCTCCATATTGTCGACCATCAGCTCAGTCTCACCGGTGTACATACAGTGGACGGTGCTAGTCAGAGCCTCTGGTTCCACTGTCAGTTCGATTGTGTCCGACGTGCTTTCGCTAAGACCACACACGGAACTTTGTCTTGAAGCAATCACTTGCGACCACCAGAACAATGCGATGACAGTGGATCTGTACACTTCTCGACTGCAACATCACATCGGTGTCTTCTTTGTCCCGGCGCAGCCTGAACATTGTCTTCAGGACGCCATTTTGGTATGTCTTAGTATGCCCTATACATGAATATGCATCAGCATCATGGAATCCACACTGCCTAAAGATATTAAAATCTTATAAAGATCCAAAAGATAAGCTGCCGGATTTTGCATATATGACTATTCTATTCTAGGGAGCCGGGAACAGTAACACGATTTCGTAAACGGACACCCTTCAAACAAGAATAAACATTAAGACTTAGCATAATATACAAGTTGGAACGTAAGCTTATAGATACCCCACAAGATCACTAGATCCAACACAACACAACACAACACAACACAACACAACACAACACAACACAACACAACACAACACAACACAACACAACACAACACAACACAACACAACACAACACAACACAACACAACACAACACAACAAAACAAAACACTACATCCTCACGTAAACACGACAGTCAGTTCGTACAAATTAGACACTCTGCAAACATATTTGGAAATAGCTCCTTCCCAAACACAGTAAAAGAATGGAATTATCTACCTCCAAGCACTGTCTCAAGCAAATCAATAAACTCATTTCAAAATAAATTTATCCCACATTTTAGCAATTAAATTAGACCATGCGCGTTGGCACGATGTGTCCTTAGGACATGTTGCCAGTTAATAATACAGATACAGAAATCTGTCCTAGACTAACATCGCCTATGATTCATACTGGCAGATCAGTATTATTAAAACGGGTGTAATGTGTAATGGTTAATTCCAATAGGTATCCAACTCCGACCTTTTTAGTATAATACGTATTTTATTTATTAAACATTGTATTCCATCAGAATGCTTGTCAACACACATACACATTAAGAAAGGCAAACATATTAAGGAAATATGCACAACGTTAGTTACGCTTCTGCTACAAAGGGTGTGACGTATACCGTGCCAACAACTGGGTGTTTTACTGCTTGCATACACAAAACCGTATAGTAACATTTCAAACCGAAACTGTATTTGACACTCAAATAATACAACAGGACACTGTACACGATAACCAGATGCCACGAAGTTGGCATTACATTATGTAAATCATCAGGATTAAAACATTCCTCTTGCATGTTGATGGTGACAGTAAGATCAGACGATGACGTGAAAATGCTTTGCTGCGTCATCAACTTTGATGCGTGCGTAACAAATAAGGCACCTATCGGTGTGTCAAGCCACAAAAACAACCCAGTTTGATTCATCAATACCTTTACACGCGACAACATTTCGTCGATACAAAAATTACATACAGCTTCCCAGCAATGATATGCCACGAACCCTACACGACCGAGACCGCTCAGCAGGAACAATACAGAATAACAGATACGCCGTAAACTGTGTTCTTTTCTAAATACGAAACTGTACTTTGTTAGGGCACTTACGCCGAGAGTCGTTTCGATGGGTCAGCTTCGTGTAAAAAAAATCTGTTGATAGGAGTTGGACTTGAAAAAATACGGTTCAATATGACTTTTATAAATGCACTGCAATTTATTTAGGCAATAAGCGCAACTATTTCTTTGCAAAACGACTAGTTAAATTCGGAAATGCCATAATTGGCATGAGCCACTGCGCCAACGCAAAAAGACATTAACATTAGTACGCCAGGCATTGTGTGTGTGCACACTACTAATCTGGAGTTCAATGTTCGATTCATCATCGCGATGCAATATACGTGCAATGTGAATTGTTCGAACGCATTCATCATATACACGCCTGAGTGTCATAGGTATACGAAGTAGACGGTGTCACGTCTACATTCATCTGTACGCTGTTGGCAGTCTCCAACGCTTTGATAACTTGACGTCAACTCTCTGATAGTACACTGTGACTGTCGGGTGATGTCATCTCGTTTTCGTCACAGTGTCTCGTATAGCGACGTCTACGGACTAATGGACGACGTCGAGTCATCCACCGAGACTGACGCGAACATCTCCAACCATCTACAACGAGACCAAACAAGTAAATCACAGACCCACAATCAAAGACTCTAAAGACTTTACCGTCCATTTAAAACATCACATGAAAAACGGAACTTGTTCTTGAGCTACACAGGAAAATGACAGTAATAAGATTGGTGAGCCATAATATATACGGTTAATAAGACACATTAACATTGTAATAATACTAATCAGAACTAAAATTTGTAAAGTAAGTAAATTAAGTATATAAATAAGTACTCTAAAATACAATAAGTGAATGGAATATAAGAAGTGTACAGTACATTATAATTTTGCATTCAAAATTTAAATGGCGATTCCTTGAATAGGTTCTTTTTAGCTACTGGAACTTTTAAACGTCTGCCTGACGGAAGTTTCTGAAAAGCGTCATTCAGAGGATCTGTAGGATCGTACACTATTTGTCTGGCCTTCCTTTTTAGTGCAGCACTGTATATACTAGACAGGTGTTTCTGTTCGTTACCAATCAACTTGCTAGCTGTGTTGACAACACGAGCAAGCTTTATTTTATTCTTGGCACTGACATTGCCATACCACGTGATTATGTTAAAAGATAGAACGCTCTCTATTAAACCCCTGTCATGTTTTCGAAGTCAAATGAACGCAGATAAACAATATTTCTATAGCATTATATACGGCGTTGGTGTTTCAGTTATTGTTATGTAAAATCACGATGTCAGTTGTGAAAAGGTTGTTAACTGTCATCACTGCTCCGCCATTACGTCTAGTTCTCCCACACTACCAGAGACGGCGCATTTAGTCAACAATGGCACTTCCACTCAAATTACTAGATATAATTACCGAGATTGTTTTTCACACTTTTAGTTTTCCTTGTTGCAATAACCGTTCCCTAAGTTTTGTTACTGCCAATATTAACTATGATGTATTAATATTAATAATGTCGACTTAGCAGTATTTGAATTTTGATATTAGGGATATTCAAAAGACGTTTCTGGTTTGACAACGTGCCCCCTACCAGGGTTGATTTCACGTACTATGGGGACCTCGACTATACAAAATAATATCATAATAAATGCGAAAACAACGACATATTCTGAAAGGTGGCATATTACAAATGGCCAAACGATTGCAATATATAAAGGTTCGTGTTATACGAATACATTTATTTCAGGTAAAAACCCATATACAATTGGTACATACATTAGCACATATAAGTAGCCTTTAAAAGAACAAATATGTATAAAAAAAAATGAATAGATAAAATATAAATAAGGTTATAAGTTAGATAAATGTAAAATTGTAGAAAAACAGATAAAATAATGAGTAATAATAATATAATAATAAGGTTTATTTCAGACAAGACGTCCATATATGTATACATAAAATACAATTAAAAAAAAATAAAAGTACAATACATACAATACAATCAAAGCAATGAGATCAACGTAAAAATATAAGTGTAAAATTTAAAAAGTTATGTCTAAATTTATGAGGAAATGAATTAAATAAGTTGTAAAAATAAATATAAATAAAATAAAAAAAATATAAAATGATTCAAAAATAAATACAATACTAATGACATGAGTACAATAAAGACCTCCAGTATGAGTACAAATGGCTCTTAAAATGAATGTCGGTATGAAGGTAATTAATAAAAAGGATATTATCTGACTGATGAAGACGACATAAGGGACTGAATATTGATGAACGAATGCGTTCATTGAAGGATTTAATATAGTTGGTGGCAAACATAAAACTTGCACTACATCTTGAGGGTAAGTTTAGTAAAATTCTGAGGCTATTATTGAATGCGACAGTAATGCTTTTGAGGCTATATTTTTTGAATGTGCACCAAAGACTAGAAGTATACATAGGAGCACAGTATGCTTGAAATAAAATAATTTTGGTAGAAATATTACAAAGACAAAATTTTCGAGCTAATACATTGGCTTGGGCATAAAGGCATCTTTTTTGTCTGGCTATGTCGTCATCATCAGTCAGGTTATTGTTGATTATATGACCAAGATATTTACATTTTGTAGTATAAGGTAATGGATGGTTATCGAGATGGATACAATGAAAATGTTTCCTGTCCTGGGATTGGTTGTCAATAACCATACAAAAGGACTTCTTGGCATTATAAGTAATATTGAACAATTCGCCATACTTGGCACAACAATCAGTAAGTTTTCTCAAACCAGCAACACTGGGAGAAAAAATACAGAGGTCATCAGCATACATCAAGTGGTTGATTAAGGTGCCAGCATAAAGACAACCAATATATAATTTGTTTAGATTAACGCTTAAGTCGTCCATGTACACATTGAAAAGATGGGGGGAAAGGATTCCACCCTGTTTAACACCATTGGAAACAGTAAAAAAGCTAGAAAATCCCTGACACCATCTGATGGTAAATTGTTGGGTACTGTACCAGTGGTATAGAATGCGTACAATAAAAGCTGGACAGCCACGATCAATTAATTTACCAAATAGCTTGCTGTGGTTAACTTTGTCGAAGGCTTTGGAGGCATCCAACATAGTAACATACATAGAAGACCCATTAGCAATATAGTTTCGAAAAAGTTCTTTTAACAGAATATACAGGATGTGATTGTATAATAAATATGCAATTAATTCATGTAAATAAACACCGTTTGAAAAGTAAGTTATATAAACAACTTACTGACTTTAAAAATATATATAATAATAAATAAATATTAATGCATAATTATGCATAATCACCGCTTTAATCGCATGCTACAGGAAACGTATCTGTCAGAGTAATGACCGGAAACACCAGTGCGAGTAGCCTTACTTTTCCAACATTTTCTCGTCCTGGTCGTGAAGCAGATACACCTTCCTCTCCGTCTCCAACTTGACGACCCTCTTCTTGCGCGGGCCGAGCTCCACCTTGTCCGTGTTCGTGCCGTCCATGTGGATGGTGAGGGCCGGGTTGAGATCCTACAAGACGAGACCAGCCCATTACGTAATGGTGTCCGCCACCAGTTGGATCGTCTACTGCTAGTGTTGGTTCTATAATATAAACGAATTAATCTTTATTTATTGTAATATTAACAATACTAACAACAAACATAAAAAGTAGAGAATTATTAAATCCACAATGCTTTACGTTATTATTATATGATGTTATATTATTACACTGCATTGTAGCACATTAGAAGTATACATTTGAAAAGAACGCAAGATGTATGACGCTTATAATTAATTGCAATGTTACACATAAAACATGCATAATATTGTAAAACAATTTACGCGTGTGACGTTGCCCAGAACACATGTATAAGACATAACTTGTTACGTCCATTCACGGCTGGAAATGATTAAGAGGCGCAGCGAGAGGTGATGGCGCGCGATGGTCTAGGTCCATTATAGCTACTTTCCTTTAGAGGTACATTTTCGTACGTTATAGCTACTCGTTAAGTTTGGCAGGCAAACTAGTCCCGTTATAGCTACTTATTTAATTATACAAATCAGGAGGGGACAGCAAGATGGAGCATTAACTATACTATTTTAGATTATTGTAAGATTTATACATGAAATGTATTATAACTTAATGAAGGACACATTTTTAAAGTCATAAGAATGGTACAAAAATGTAACTGTCAATTATTTGAAATGGAAAGTATACCATAAAACACTTGTGCCAAACATTTTTAAAGGAAACTACGTTATTAATTGTACAGAGTATATCATTATTGCATTTATTAAAACGTAACGAGTCATCAATTATTCTTGTTATGTGGTGGAACGCCAATCCTCATGAATATACAACAGCAAGAAGAAGGCCACTTACTTGTGGTGCCTTGAACAAGTACAGAGAGTTGTTGTCGTTGAGAACCAGCCAACGTTTCTTCCAGTTACGTCCGCCGTCTCCACTGAACTGTAGATACCCCTTGTGGACGGCGCTCCCTTGTGTTCGTGATTGCTGCAACGCACAGGCGAACATTAGCGTTGATAGTAACGACCGTAGCGGTGACGAAAAGAAAACGAAACCCGAAAAACGCAACTATTATTAAAAAAAAAGTACACTATCTTTACACGCTTCTCGCAATACATGCGCAGAATACAAAAGACGAACGAACAATATTAGTGAACTTATGTAATTTCCTTTTGCTTAACTTTTGCACATAGCAGACAACCCGAGACAGGAGGCTAAACTACCCAGCCAGCTAGCAGATAGATTGGCTATGTTGTAATGCACCCGAGCTCTCAAAGCGCTTTATTCGGTATTCCCTGGCAGACCTGTTTAATCGAACACGATCTCATTCTCTAGTAAACATTCATCCACTACAATTAATGCGTGAAGACTGTTCGTAAACACGTATCATCTGCTGCCTCTATAGTTAAGTACTTATTCAATCAGCAGCATGAACTCGAACAACATAAAAGGTAAGTTCTTATATAGCGCAGTATCCAGTCCTCTGTTCAAAGCGCTTTACACTTTACTTCCTTGGTAGACCTTCAGGCACCATCTAAATGTCTCTGGGAAGCATCCACCCACGCTGAAATTAATACACGTAGGCTGCTCGTACAAATACTCGTGAAAAAACTTGCCCAACGTCACATACGACAACACAGGATTCGAACCCGGGTTCTGTTAGTCGATAGTCCAATGCTCTATACCCATGGATTATTGCGCCCTACGTAGAATGTACGAACATGGCTAAGATTCGAAACGGCAGCTAGATGAATTGAACCCGGAATAGTTGGACTGAGAATCACATGCGTGCTCTAACCACTACGCCACAACATTCTGACCATTCTCACCTGTCTGCCTACGGCCATGGCGCCCCCGCCGCTGTACTTCGAGTCCTCTTGGTCAAACAGCACGATGAAGCACCCGTCACATATACGCAGCGGCTTCGTCTTGTCGTACGCCAACTTGGCCGTGTGCGCAGAACATTTCGCGCACACCACCTGCGCGTGACAGAACATGTTAGGCAGACTAGGATATTTTTCCGATGGCCGCACCCGATCGCGCGCGAACTATCCAATCACTCATTAGTTCTAGTTGTTTCCAGCATTCAGCAGGTTTCTAGTAACTGACTAGTCTGTATATACTGTGGTTACAACGTTATAATCATATTGAACAATTCATCCTTTTTCGGAACATTTACGCCAAGCCGACCTTTCTATGCTGGCACTGAGGGTGGTCATTGCCAGGGTGCTTGTCGTCCTCAGTGCCAGCACTTTTACGTAATGAATGCTTGATTTTATTTCCGACAAATCGTAGATACGTACTATGCCACATCCCTTGCAGTGGTGCTTTCTTCTTATCGTTGTGAACTCGCATGCACAAACCATGCACATGCTGACGTCACAGAAGCGCACTAGGACAGGTGCTCGTTTCCCAACGCCCTTACGGTTCACCTGAAGAAGAGGCGCTTGGTTCATAAAAATGACGTCGTGCAAACGGAAACCAGACATTTAACCAAACAATTAAATTATGTGATATGCCAATTAGGAATAAACATGCCTTTTCATTGTAAATGTTGTAATGATAGTATAATGGCAATATACACTAAAGTGCAACGCAATTTTACGCTACTTGAAAAGGCGATAACGGCTATGTGTATTGGCCATAACATAATGTTTGTATTGCTATTTTAATATACAATGTATTGCAACTATTTTCAAAAGCACAACGTACAGTTTTCAGTTATTATTCGGTCATATTAACGTTACTAATCCACTACACTCACTTCAGCTTCGACTGTGCGCAACGTTCGTAGTTTATTCTTCGTGCATTCTCCAACTTGCTTCCAAATTGCCTTTATAAAGCAACAGTTCATACATTGCAAACATGAATCCACGTGACAGTATATAAGTGATATCAAAACATTACAGACAGATATGTATAAGTTCCAGTTTCCGTATAGACGGAAATTACTCAAGTTCCAGTTTCTTCTGCAAATCACAAACGTTCTTCAAACGTAGTGTTCAGTTGTTTTAGACGTATTTAGCAATCAGAATAAATACAGTCAATCATATATCTCTTCAACTTGTTACGTGGTTGCAGGTGCTAACTTATAAAACATAGAGAAATAACGTTAAGTGACGGATCGTGGGAATAGAGAGAATCAGTGTAAAAATACGAAATTCAGAACCCAAAGAAATTCATATCATACAAAGAACGCAGACACTTACATTCTGCCATTCTGTCTTCTCTTCCGCATTTCTGAAATGTAATACGTATTCACGTATATACGCAGTTTGTAACTGCTTAGTATTTGGTATATAATAGTGGATAACGTGCTCATGACTTGATTGAGGGAAGAATGTATGTGTACATTAGAATACAGAGAATATCAAAGGGCAAATGTAAGGGCCACTGAGTAAAATATAGGGATATATAGTTGCGAGAGTTGGAGTTTAGCAAGTTGCGAGAGTGAGACAGCAAGAGAGAAGAGAGAGAGAGGGGGAGAGAGGGGAGAGCGATTAGATTAGAGCGTGAGAGAGAGAGATAGACAGAGAGAGAGAGAGAGAGAGAAGAGAGAGAGAGAGAGAGAGGGAGGGAGAGAGAGAGAGAGAGAGAGAGAGAGAGAGAGAGAGAGAGAGAGAGAGAGAGAGAGGACAGAGAGAGCAGATGAACAAAACTAATAAATAACGAGGTATGATAATACTAGCCGGTTTCTTTAGATTTGGAAAGTATAGAAATGCACATGCACATGCAACGCATTATGTGTACCAGCATACGCACAGACTAGGCAAGTGATACGTACGACGTGCACAGTTCGAACACCTTCTCTGTCGTCATGATGTAGAATGCGTTTGGTACATCTTTGTTCTCGCTCTCAGACATCTGTATGCAGTCAAACATAGTAAACAGTAGTGACATTATCATATGTGAATGCAATCACAATTACACACATGTGAACACGGTTACGCTAGTTCCATGTCTCTACGCTGATCAACGCTTGATATATGGTATACAGGGAAGACAGCACATGTGAATATCTCAACGTTAGTAGTGATCAACCATGTCGATGCACACACACACACGCACGCACGCACGCACGCACGCACGCACGCACGCACGCACGCACACACACACACACACACACACACACACACGCGCGCGCGCACACACACATGCACGCGAAGCACAGCGATATTGCAATAGTAACACCATCCCCAGTCACGACCAACGGCCTATCGTCTGTTGGCCGTCGCTCAAACAGTTCAGTGCGGTGTGGCGCCGAATAAGTTATGTACCTATAAAATTGTACGTCCTGTTTAAATGCAATGATGTGAATACCTGGATTTCCGCTAGGCCGACAACATCGCGCACTTTATACCTCTTGCCGACATGTAGCACTTGCTCACAGCACACCAACAGAAGGTCGTTGAACTGCAAGTTGGAACACATGCAATGAATGACAAGGATGACGATTACAGTACCATTAGTACCAACGGCGACAATGATTTTGACACATAAAAACACTGTTAACACCACTGAATAGAGTTGGTCTTTGGAAATGAGTGTGCTAATATAGTTATTATTATTCTTGTTATTATTATGAAAACACATAATGATTAAAAAATAAAACTGCCAAATCACAGTTTCGTCGGAATAGTGCCTGAGTGATGGGCGCTGTTATACCCTATGGTTGCTCGTGTGAGTTTTACAACTCATAAAATATCACAGACTGTACAGAACTTTGCACATACCAGAAACGCATATCGCTCTGTCGGCTTCCCGTTTTTAATGCTGACTTTCATTATCTTCCCTTCCTTGATGAGTTCCCGCGAGGGACTGACGATCCCGAATCTGCTGTCCAACTGGCGCTGAACTTTCAGTAGTTGTCCGATCACCGACTACAGCAGGCAGGGGTTGCACTTGTCGTGAGTAGTGTGATACCCGAGGAAGTCAGGTTAATAGCTTCGTGAACGTAAACTGAATTACACAATCCAACCTTATAACGCTACAGTGATCCGCGCGCACACACGCACGCACGTACGCACGCATGCACACACACCAATATATTATAATATAAAGATGACACTCACGTCTCGCTTCATCATGTGCTCGAAGTGCAAAGCTGCGTCTTCGACCAGTTCAAGAGCCTCTGAAATGCACCCGAATGCCGAGGTTATGTCTCAGCTGATATAATTATAGCATCATTATAACATCACCGATGACATTATCCTCCTCGCTCACTCCAAACGGACATACGACCAAAAACAGACACAGCTAGACAGCATCACAAGAACACGTTTAAATATGCATCCAACCAAGTACAAATTCATAGCACACACAGAGCGATGATACGATGACAGGCAAAGTGCAAATGGAGATTAATTATTTTACGTATCTTGGTAGCTTCACCCCAGAAGACAACAGAGTATCTCCACCAGGATTCATACGACTGCTCGCGCCCTCTATTGGCTTGCCGCTACCTTGCACATCAAAGCCGAACAAACATTTGCAGCTTCAGCGTCCCCTATTATGTACTACTGAAGGCATCCGAAAAACGGAGAAAATATGTCAGACTTACTTTCTGCGTCAGATTTATCAGGCGAATCTTTTGGTAAATGTTTGACGTAATCTGCAACATAAAATATCGGCTGTATTGGATGGTCTAGTATTGAATACAAAAATGCTTGTTGTACTAAAGTGCAACTTTAAAACACGGAGTGATAATTAATATATATTACCTGATTAAAACATTCAGGTAATTCAAAAACATGTTATACTTTAGAGGAGAATCCGGTTAAGGCATATATATTGTCGACCGCGTGATACCGTATTTTACTTATTTAACCACGATAACAAATGTTTCGCGAGCAATAACTGCATTATGAATTATGAATAACATGTAGAATCACGTGTAAAGTGAAGTAAATCTAAGTTATATATATATATATATATATATATATATATATATATATATATATATATATATATATATATATATATATTAGTCCATAGGACAGCTCAGAACGTTTACATCTTACTTCTTCATAGATCTGATCAATTGAACACCATTGTGACTTATCTGGGAATTATTCAGCAGTAATTCATGCAGTCTTGTGAAACAGAAATATCCACCACTGTCTATAGCCAAAGACTCTTTCATATAGCTGCAGAGTGAACTGGAGCAACACAGAATGAACGAGTGAAAGGGCTAAGTTCTAGCCACGGTGCCACGGCGCCCCACGCGACTGCGGACTTACCTCGGAGTAGCAGGCCGTAGCGCGGGATCCTCTGCACGGGCTCCATCATGTGAGCATTTAGATGAAGTCGTCCGTAGTCCGGATTTTCCTGCAAGCGCGGCACCAACGAATTAAGCCTTGTTCCAGTTCAGATATTTTAAATAAAACGTGCGTCGCCTACACTCGAAATATATCAGTAAGTGACGATAATATATAATGAATTACACTAGAACCTACAAATACGTACGAACTCACCCTAGAGGCTTGCGTATCTACTCGCAGAGATCTACACAATGAATTATTTTTATGTAAATGCACTCCAGCTCCTCTAACAAACGTACTGGGGGCTCAGCTTGGGGTTAAAATCTATAACACTGCTGTTAGCATCAATTTGCTTGTATGTGTCACACTCGCGAGGTGGCGCCACTGTGTTCGTAATGTTTTACCGCGATACAGCTTGACGATTCGAATGGTCTTTTGGGACATTGTAATTTTACGCGACCATTCCTTAGAATGCGTGAGTCCCAGTGAGATTCGGGATTGCCACATTTAATATTAATATTTAATATGAGGACGGTTCGGATGCTAGAAATGCAGCCCTACACTTAGGCAGAACGAAAATCAGGTATGATTTGAGGAAGTAATTATGTGAACGAAAGTAATTCATATACACACACACACACACATATATATATATATATATATATATATATATATATATACTATATATATGAATTACTTTCGATCACATAATTACACACACACACACACACATATATATATATATATATATATATATATATATATGAATTACTTTCGATCACATAATTACTTCCTCAAATCATACCTGATTTTCGTTCTTCCTAACAGTTTCACACACGTGGTTGTAACAGAGAAAACGTTTTATTATTCTAAACAAATAAGTTATCTTTCATATTGTACACTGCTCTCTCACTCCCTCCCCCCCTCTCTCTCTCTCTCTCTCTCTCTCTCTCTATATATATATATATATATATATATATATATATATATATATATATATATATATATTATATATACGTATATATGTATATGTGTATATATATATATATATATATATATATATATATATATATATATATATATATATATATATATATATATAGAGAGAGAGAGAGAGAGAGAGAGAGAGAGAGCAGTGCACAATATGAAAGAGATAACTTGTTTAGAATAATAAAACGTTTCCTCTGTTACAACCACGTGTGTTAAACTGTCATGGAAACCAGCGTAAAAACAAAAACAAGAACTTCAGCCTAATTACGTTGGATTCTGCCTCAAAAAGCGCCGCAGGAAGGCTACATTAGAGGGTGATAGATAGTACCGCGATTTCCCGCAGGAGCGCTGCGAACGAGGACGACTTCTTCTGCCACGTCTCGACCAGCGTCAGCGCCGCCTCGAACTGCTTCACGTACTCCGTCGACAGCTTGAGGAACGGCGCCAGCTTCTTCATGATGTCACCAATGCGGTCGTCTTTGTCCCTGAGGACAACGTACAGACAGGTGACAATCTGAAGTATCGGTTGAGTAAGCTGTTAGGTTGATACAGCTACCCTGCGCCGCAAAACTGCGCTAGTTCCGGTGAACAAACCTCATACACGCACACGCGCCCGCACTGACGGACGTGAACCCGCCCTCATGCGTGCCCGCAAGCACGCACGCACACCTACTCACGCATGCACGCACGCACACGCACACGCACACGCACACGCACACGCACACGCTTGTCTCGTCTAGCTATGTGTGCCAACATACACTTAAGCTTGGCAAGGTCAGGTCACTCTCGTCAGACCGGAATGCGAGCACTTTCTCAACGAGTTCACGTCACCAAAGAATTCGCTCTGCGCCTGGTAATCAGATACGAGTCTACCTGCTCAGCAACGCGCAGTTCCCATAGCAGCGTCCATGTAATAGCCGTTGAAAGGCTGAGCCGCACTCGTAAACCACGAGAAATGAAGACCACTGTACATCGCTGTACATTGCTGTACACCACTGTACACCACTGTACATCGCTGTACACCACTGTAACCACTGTACATCGCTGTACACAATCGTACATCGCTGTACCTCGCTGTACATCACTGTACATCACTGTCCATCACTGTATATAGCTATACACCGATGTACACCACTGTACACCACTATACACCGATGTACACTACTGTACAGCGCTATACACAATCGTACATCACTGTACATCACAGTACACAATTGTACATCACTTTCCATCGTTGTACATCACTGTACACCACTGTCCGTCACTGCAATAGCTGTGCATCGCTGTACATCGCTGTACATCACAGTACACCACTGTCCACCACTGTACATATTGGTACATCGCTGTACACCACTGTACATAATTGTAAATCACTGTGCATCATTGTACATAGCTGTACATCACTGTACATCGCTGTACATCACTGTACACCACTGTACACCACACATCACCACTTTCCATCGTTGTACATCACTGTATATCACTGTGCATCGCTGTACACAACTGTCCATCACTGTAATAGCTGTACATCGCTCTACATCACTGTACATCACTGTACACCACTGTCCATCACCGTAATAGCTGTACATCACTGTACATCGCTGTATACCACTGTACATCGCTGTACATCACTGTACATCGCTGTACATCACTATACATCACTGTACATCGCTAGGACCCATGCAGTCAGCTTTCATCTCACTGCGCAGGCATATTTTAAATATCACCATTTTACGGTGTATAAGTTTCGCGGTTATGCAATCAAGCTGGCAGTTATGTCATCAATACATTCTAATGATGTACGTTGTCTGATGTGATCTGTTCTTTGGTATAGCTTTCACGCCGCTCCCCTCGTGGCGCCGAAACGAACACGGTTAAATGAGTTAATTACTATAATCGATGATGTCGGTGAAACACGTCGAGGGTTGGCCGAAACTCGTGAATCTACCAACAACACTGTCGTGATCGCTCATTGGGATATGTATCATACGCTTTTGCAGGTTTACACATTCTGGTGATGCAATAGTCAGTCAGTGATGTTGTTATTTTCCACCACGTTGATGGAAACAATACTCGGCGACGGATTGAATTACGTCAGAATGTCCACTAATGTTACGCGCCGCTGGACCGGTCGCGAGATAAGAGTCATCAGCGACGTGGAATGCGGGCAACTGATACTGAAGTTTGGGTAAGAGCTGATTCCACTAGAACATTACCCCAACGGTAGAAAGCGCTGAGGAATAGTATCCGACAACTGTCCGCTACAACTGTTGATTCAGACACTACATTCAGTCATGAACTCGTATCGAATGTCTACAGCCGCAAAGGTTATTGCTGTGCAAACAAACCGTACACAACCACAACACACAAACCTAACATACTGTCACTTTATCGTGCAGTAGCATAAGCTTGACATAGAAAAATGTATGTTAGCGGTGGATATCTTTAAGCCAAACAGATTTTGAGATAGCTTCTGTCACAAAAACGTCCGTATGTCGCATCACTTACCCATAAACGTCTGAGTATACGCTTTGCTGTGGAACCGTCTTAGTAGACTTAACCAGAACAAACTCATGACTTTTAACAAATATAGTAATTATTTGTATTATTAGAACCTCCTAAGGGTTCAAATGATGTGTAGTTTACCACAAACGATGTGTAGACTTTCGCTACAGAGCACACACGCTGTAAGAACTGCGTGGTGCGTGTACAAGGTGAAGGCGACGTAAGGTGACGCACCATGCTGTGAGCCGCTTCTGTAGCTCCGGCAGGAGTGTGTCGTGGTGGAACTGGTAGATCACCTCGACGTCCTTGAACATCGCCTTGGCGACGTCCGGCTGTAGGATGCGAACGGTCTTGTTCTTCGCCTGCGACACACGAACGATGGACGGGTGAATGCAACGCAACGCAACGCAACGCAACGCAACGCAACGCAACGCAACGCAACGCAACGCAACGCAACGCAACGCAACGCAACGCAACGCAACGCAACGCAACGCAACGCAACGCAACGCAACGCAACGCAACGCAACGCAACGCAACGCAACGCAACGCAACGCAACGCAACGCAACGCAACGCAACGCAACGCAACGCAACGCAACGCAACGCAACGCAACGCAACGCAACGCAACGCAACACAACACAACACAATACAATACAATAACACTTTATTGTCCCGGACCGGGAAATTCATTTTGCAGCGTTCGTCATAAAAAATATAAAATACAGTTTTATAGTAGAGTAGATAAATAAAAATACAGATAAATTCATTATTAAAACAGTATGTAAACATTAATCATAATAAAATACAAGATTAATCAATAATATAATTTTAAATTAGTTATAATTGTAATAACTGTAATTGTGGTCGTCCTTTCACCAATAACAAATAAAAGAAACAAAATACAACATATACTGAGGTGCTTGTCGTTGAGAAGTCGTACAGACATTGGAATGAATGAATCTCGCTTCGTATCTGTTTTGGATATGATAGTTATGAACCTTCTGGACGAGGGCAGAAGGACGTACTCGTTACATAGAATATGTGTATTGTCATTAATACACGAACCAAATACACAACGACGTGACTAGCGCTAGAGGCCCTTGCAATGCTCTAGCGTGAAGACATGCTGTGTTCGCATGTACAGAAAACAACAACTTCAGTTTTCAATGCATTGAACGACAGCGTAGATAACCATAATTAATGGTATAACGTAGCTTGTCTATATAGGTCTTATACGTAGGCGCGGTACACACTCCTTATAATTGTTTTACACTTTACTCACTACATATATGTTCAAAAGTACACCATCTCGACTTCTCTGGGAAGAATTCAGCCACGCTACAATTACTGCATGTAGACTATTCGTACACATGTACCCACATTTTCGAAGCCAGGAACTCGTTTATACAGATGAGTGAAGTTAAGCAACATGGGCTAATCAAAATTCCCAAAGTTCCAAAATGCAACAAGAGGATTCGAACCTCTTAAGACTCAAATCTCCTGAGAGTCGAACCTCTTGAGAGTCCGATGTTCTACCCGGTATTCGGGAAAATACATTTGGCCAATATAAGAATTAAACAAGAAATACATCTAACAATATAACAAGTATTGTGTAGTGTACATTCAAATGGCTATCTGAAGTTAGCATCAATGAGCACATGTACCGTGACCAGGATCTCCAGTTTGCGCACGTAGTCCCGTTCAGTTGTCATTAGTTCGTTACAGATGTTGTAGAGACGCAATTTCTTCGCCTGAAATTATTTACATGTTATTTTACACATCGTAAGATGATTTTACTTCTCTAACTTTTAACTCAAACTGCGTACAAAAAATCATAATGACATTATATTATCGTATCAATGATGCATTTGGGTATTTTGCAACAGCATACATATTTGAGTTTGTGGAAAACAAAATATACCTAGAAGGATCAATATATATTTAATATATATATATATATATATATATATATATATATATATATATATATATATATATATATATATATATATATATGTGTGTGTGTGTATATGTATATATATATATATATATATATATATATATATATATATATATATATATATATATATATAGGGGAACGCATGCTCGCTAACATGTGTACGCGTGGCGATCACGTGATATAATACATTTTTGACGTACCGCATGGTGACATGGAGATGCAAGGTAAACAAACATTTCACAGTGCATATTGAAGTAATATTAGGCTAGACATACTGAGATGGTACTAAGACAATGCCATAATAGCTACTTAATATCGTTACAAGACAAACCGACATATTTAGAAAGTTTGGTTACATAAATTAAAGTTATCCCTTGAAGTTATATTAATGCAGATACATTAAACTGAAACACTTTTATTTTGCGCAGCGTGTATTAGAGTTGTAATGCGAACCAATCTTGCGAAGACATACGTTATAATATCAAATAAATTAGAACACGCATGTAAACATCTAGGTTAAAAGAACTAGTTTGGACACTGGTATTTTAAACTGACGACTGCGTACACGGGGCCACACTTACCTGTGTCTTCTCCTCTTTCTTCGACGTGTCTTCCTCCGACTCCTCGTCGCTGCCCTCGTCGTCAGAGGCACTCTCCCAGTCGAACCACTGGCCCGTGCCGCTGTAGTAGTCGTACGCCATCTCGCAGGCGTTCTGTACGACACACCACGCCTTGTTGGTCGCCCCCGACACAAACCCGGTGAGCATCGACGTCAGTCCGAATAACCCACTCCTCGTCGTAACAGTTTCGCCTCCGTGTTCACTTTCGTTTTGTTTGCGGCCGTGTTTGTGCCGCGTCACTACACCGGCGCCATCGGCGTTTGCTCCTCCCTCGATGGCCTTCCTGCCTCCGGTCGGGCTTGCCGTCACCTGTTCCCGGAAGCCGTGCTCGCCCTTAAAGGTCGACGTGAAGCTCACATCCGGTTTAGCGCCATCGGTCGACTTGCTGACGACCGACTGCTTCGCCTCGCTGCGCGACTCGACGTCGAGCGACTTGCCGACGACCGCGGCGCCGTCCTTGTGCCCGTGCTCGGCCGCCGGTCGCTTCTCCATCATCTGCCGTAGCCGGTCGCGACGGTTCACGCTCTGCGTCGACGTCTCCACTTTGTCTCCCTTCGCGTCCGTCGCGCCGGATTTCGTCTTCTCCTTCACCGTGCTGCGAGTCCGGTGGCTCTCCTCCACGGCCACGCCGCTGCCGTCCGTCTTCTCCACCTTCACGCTGCTCGACTCGTGCTTCTCCACCTTCGACGAGCTGCTCGTCGTCACCGTCGGCCGCGCGCCGCCGTCCGCCCGGGCGCCGGCCGCCGACGTGCTGTGCTTCTCCAGCGTCCTGCTCGTCGTCTTCACGCTCTTCTCCACCGTCCTGCCGACGAGCGTCTGGCGCGTGTTGCTCGTCACCGTCTCGCCGGAGCGGCGCGTGTGGCTCTCCACCAGTCGCGTCGTGTTCTGCGTCACCCGCTGCACCGACGACGACGTCGCTGTCTTCACGTTCACGTTGCGTTCGACGCACGTCGCGATGATCCCCTTGCGCTCGAGCGCCGACGCCAGGTCCGTCCGCCCCGGCTTGTTCGTCGTGTCCGTTTTCTCGTCGACTTTCGCCGCCGACGAATCCGGCATATTAAACCACTCTGGATAAAGAAAGAACGCAAACATACGTTATCCGGTGAGCGCCGTGACACATGATACTATGCGTATCTGCATATATAACTTTATTATATCGACCCTTGGTCACTCGGCTATCTATCATAATTCAAACACTGAACTCTGGTCCTCTTAAGAAATACACCAATGTTCCAGCGTTTTCGTGTTGGTAAAATGTTGAACACCACACGTACGTCAGACTGTATGCTATATCCCAGAATACGACGTGATATGGAGATTATGTCAGTAGGTATATGCGAGTGATTGCTCTGTACGAATAGCTACAGGCAAACTTGATTTAGATCAGATGCTACGTATAATTTGGCGTAGGCGCCATTTACGAGAAAAGTCTGGTGCAAGACACACTGTCAAAATCACTGAAGGCGCCTGCGCTCATTTGAGCAACTGACAGTGTGTACATTTATAATGGCGAACCCGTCCAACATGTGACTGAAACGAAACAACCCTAATCCGAACAATATTTTTCGGGTTTTGATGACACACAAACCAAACAAAGTTTATTGAAATTCGTTCAATGAAATTCGTGAAGCGTAGTTACTAAAGCATCAAGAGAACCCGGGTTGGAATCATGTGCTGCTGGGTCGAACCCTGGCCTAATCCGTTCATTCTCTGTTGTTCCAGTTAACACAGCTCTATGCATAAGTACCTGGTTATAGACAGTGGTGGATAGTTTCGTACGAATGTTTAGTTTTCGCTCATTAATTGCAACAAGTCTGAATGTTTCCCAGAGAAGTCGAGATGGTGTTCGATTGAACGGTTCCGCCAGGGAGTATAGTGTAAAACGCTTTGAGCAGTCCCATGGAGCGACTACTACGCCAGATGCGAACATACCTGTTTTGATCGGTGCCGAGCAATGGACATTAAGCAATAGTGATTCAACTCTCGTGCAAAAGTAACAACATAATATAGTGAAGCAAACTTCCAAGAGCTTGTGGGATTTAACGAAAACCACATGTTTTCGACATGATCATAACCAGACTAACAAACTATCACGCGCGTGACCTGTGAAGTCTGTGAAGCCTACGGCGGCAGCTGGTTCAGGGTGGTCAACATCAGTGTACGGAGAGGCGCACGTTGCTGGTTCGGGAGTTCAAATGAATCACTGCGGACGTAGTCAACACCCTTCCTTATCGGGAATGTAGGCCTACCTCTGTCGTGACGACCTGCTGTTGAACAAGACAAGGGCGATTGCCTCGATGATCTTTAAGGGCCATTTTTATCCGTTGTTTTTGTGTGTGCATAAGATCGTAATTTGGTGCCATTTTGGCCGCTTCCGCGCATTTACGTGGCAGTGGGGTCAGCGTCGTTAAGAAGTCGTGGTCTGGCGTCTATCTGTGTGACGTCACACGAGGCGATATCATCCCATTCACAACGCGTTTCGTTGTTAATGAGGTGTACTACTTAGAGTTGATGTGAAATTAAATAGGCTTCACAAATTCAATATGGTCATGTCATTGTCCGGGTCCTTTATCAAAAATGCTCACGCACACGCCTAGGTGAAGCGCTGTAGCTCAGTGATTCGCGCGTCGGACTCTCAGTCTGGAGACACCTGTTGTGGATCATCTGCTGTCGTGTCAAATCCTGGGCAAGTTCGTTTTCACCACCTTGCCTCAGTTCACTCGCTGTACGAATGTATACAGTAGTAAAGACGACTATGACGATCTGCGCTAGCCAGCAGCTGCGACGTGCTATTCGGTCGCAGTTCCAAGAAACGTCTCAGGACTTTGTAACGATTTATTTCGTCGACATTTCGGTACTCTATCCGTAGCAAATGAGAAGTAATAGGGCAATATATGTTGGCAGTAGTAGCCACATACAGCAGCAGGGCGAAGGACAATGTAACGAGAACCCAACAGACGCTTTGGCGACACGCACGCAGTAGACAAACAACGCGGCTTAGTTTCTACACGGATTCTCAATATTTGCCAATGAGCTGATACTGATCAAGAGATGACTCCCTGAAAAGCACACGAATATGAGTGGAGTCGTCGATGGGGCTAGCTCGGATGTCATAATGTAAGGAGTTTTAGTGATACAGTCGTCGTCGGCGATAACGACAACATCGGGGAGGATGTCTATTTCGAATGTGATGATGTCGAATAGGACATCGTTAGTACTGGTGAGAAGAAGGATAGTTATGATTACGGCGATTTACAGGAGGCGGTCGTAACTCGCTGACAAACAAAGTAAGCAACAGCACCGTGAGTGGAACAAAACGAATTAACTTATAGGGTATATTATCAAACCTGTGCAACGGGGCTTGGGTCTACACCAACTCGTCACTGAAGCGAACACACCTACTTTATTAGGGTAGATAAAATCCTACTTCCTACTAATCTTGGAAACATCTCCTGCTAGCAGATAATCAAACACATTGCAATATCGTATATTTGTCAATTACCAAAGCCACACAGTGATAATCCACTTGTCACACGAATGTCAACACTGCCAGTGTTTACAAGACACGACATCGTCGCGGTGACGAGATTGTCCGTCCCCTGCGGCCAGGTCAACGTCTGCTCGCTCTATCAACTGTTTCTATCGGCGACAAAACGCTCGGGAGAAACAAACACTTTTCGCCCGACCCGACTAGTCCCGATCCGACCCGACCCGACCCGACCCGACCCGACCAGACCAGACCAGACCAGACCAGACCAGATACGACCAGATCATACCACACTCCCGACCCACCCCAAACTTAGACCTCTACCCCAGTTAACTCAAACGGTCCGCATGGCCGACACACCCCGACTGCATTGCATATAATACACCGACAAAGACTACAATTGAGTCAAAATCGATCGGAGGCTGCTGACTTGACCGTAGCGGGAACAACCCGCCCGCACAGTCAGCGTGGGGTCACACTGGCGTAAACCCGCCAACCAAACAAAGTGAAAAAGGTCTAAATTAGAATATTACGTGAAGAAAATGTTCGAATACGTCAGACCGATACCATGAAGTATAGCTCCAATTTCAATCGGACATGTAGATGCACTGGCCAACTGACACAGACCTGATCGTGTTCGTTCGAGCGATGCAGTATTATACTATATACGTACTCCCGTACACATCTGGACACCCATGCGTTACCTCGCGTACGACGCGTCACTGCGACGACGCTTGCAACCGTACAAAACGAGATCCTATTTATGTGATTTATCTCTCTTCCATCTACGTCCTCACCTCGGGTGTGTTGAGGAAACGACCATGACCTTTTGTTACTACGTAAAAATAGCCCCGTCGCGTTGACCACGCTACACAGAGACCACGCTACATAGAGACCACGCTACATAGAGACCACGCTCCACAGAGACCACGCTCCACAGATACCACGCTACATAGAGACCACGCTACATAGAGACCACGCTACATAGAGACCACGCTACATAGGGACCACGTTACATAGGGACCACGTTACATAGAGTCCACGCTACACAGAGACCACGCTACATATAGACAACGCTACATAGAGACTACGCTACATAGAAACCACGCTACATAGAGACCACGCTACATAGAGGACCACGCTACATAGAGACCACGCTACATAGAAACTACGCTACATAGATACCACGCTACATAGAAACCATGCTACATAGAGACCACGCTACACAGAGACCACGCTACATAGGGACCACGTTACATAGGGACCACGTTACATAGAGACCACGTTACATAGAGGACCACGCTACATAGAGGACCACACTAAATAGAGACCACGCTACATAGAGACCACGCTACATAGACACCACGCTACATAGAGACCACGCTGCATAGAGACCACGCTGCATAGAGACCACGCTGCATAGAAGAGCACGCTACATGGAGACCACGCTACATAGAGACCACGCTACATAGAAACCACGTACATAGAAACCACGCTACATAGAGACCATGCTACATAGAGACCACGCTATATAGAGACCACGCTACATAGGGACCAAACTACATAGAGACCACGCTACATAGAGACCATGCTACATAGAGATCACGCTAACATAGATACCAGACCACGCTACATAGAAACCACGCTACATAGAGACCACGCCACGTAAACAGAGACTTTTAAGTGTTTCTCGCTGCGGTAACATGATATTGTCGCAGATAAGGCGCTTGTCTGGAACCGTGACAGTTTGATGAGTACGCCCACTACGCAAGTTCCATCATTATCTGACTTGAAACAAAAGCGTAACTCATTCTTCAAGGAAGTGTTTAAACAGTTATTAAATGTCTGCCACATGTCGCATTCCTACCCCTCTAATTGGCATAACTTTTATGTATTTAATTGGTAGGCCCTGTGTGTGTATGTATGTATGTATGTGTGTGTGTGTGTGTTCGCGCGTGCGTGCATGCGTGCATGCATGCGTGCGTGCGCGCATGTTATCACAGTTAAGTGGAAAGTTTAGTAAGCACGTGTATAGTTGTATAATCCGAGTACATAAAACTACCTTTTTACGATTGTTTTATCTGCAGACACGCATTCGCAAAGATTGAACTCTCAAACTACACATATGTAGGCCTACATAAACCTTAAACTCTGTCGACTCGTCAACATTTATTAAATACGTAGTTGCAATACAGTGCAGTGGGTGCGCTGTAATTATGTTACACGAGTCAATACGGTACACTGATATATGTTCTCCTAATCCGATATGTCAACATGCAGCCGTATTAGCGGGCCTCGTTAACAAACACTGCCTTGGGCAGTGTGTGAAGACGACTATCGGATCTCGACGGCATGCAGTCTGCCCTGCATGGGGCTAATGTTGTTAACACACACAAATATGTTAAAAAACACGATCGACTATTTTTTCGTGACACTTCTGAGAATAGAATCACATGCAACCCCTATTCTGGCTTCAAAACAGTAAATTTGTTTAACAAGATGTTACTCACCAAGCAGCCTCCAAAACAGGGCGCCTACGATACGAACGTAGTTTGAGTTTACTGGCCACACGTAACATCGACTTTAAATTTAAAGTATTACAAACATTAAACCCATGATAAAACATGACGAATAGACTGGCTATGTTTCTGTGTGATTATGTTTATAGCGTTCATGTTACATTGGCCAATCAACAGTTGACACACCATCAGCGTCCAGTTTACAATGAATGACCCGGCAGGACACGACACAGCTAGCCTGCACTTCCGGTCAGTTGTTTACAAGTCGTACCGATGTCTGTTATTCTGATAACGACAAAACGACACATCTGTACAACATATAGCAGCTGTTCTCTCTTGTCTGCATTCTTATGGCCAAATACCGGCGTCGTATCGGCCGGGTCCTTACCCTGAAACATGGCGGCAAGCGGATGTCCCTTTTGGCCGGGGGCTGTAGTTACCCACCCCGCTGTGTGAGCGGGTTAGTGTTGCCGTATACAACCGGACTACCCACAGATCAAGTCCAACACAGTGTCCACGCTGATAACGCGACTATGTTACTCGCTGCGTCTACGCCCAACGCTGTCCATCTACGCGATCCTAATTCCAGTATGACGTCACCGTAAATCCTGTTCAAAGACACACAATATGGGTGCGTTCCGAAAACGTCGGCTCCATTCAGACGTAAACCACATAGCCACGCCCCTCTGTGGTTGGTGTGTGAGAGAGAGCGAGAGAGAGAGAGCGTGTGTCACCCGCCGTACAAATCAGTCCCCTTTGTTTGGGGCTGTCACGCAAATGACCCCCGTCACTGCGTGAACCCCACAGCGGAACATGTTGGCCACCCCTCTTGCGTAGGCATGCTGCCTACCATCGAGCTACGCCACTGCTAATCACTCACAGCCAGACTACAGCTGGCACGGGTGGAAAGGCCTCTATACTATATAATGGTAGACTACGATATATATTAGAGCCAGCATTAATTACTTGGCTCGACCGGTTGCCTCACGACCCACTGTCCCAGGACAACGCGTGTCAAGATTCCAGAGATTTTGTAGCGTGTTTGAATTTTAGCCACCAGCAATTAATACCAGTGATACCACAAAACAACATACCACATTCACAGGGAGATCGGGTACAGATAATGCTAGCTTTGAGGGATGTTTTTTGGTAGTCGGTAAATAATTCGTGATATCACTATACATAAAAATGATATATAATTATAAACATTAGATATAAAATGATATATATATAAATGATATATATTATATAATTGTTTTTTTTTTTTAATAAAATTATATAAACTTTGTATATACACATTAAATATACATGTGTCACCCGCCGTACAAATCAGCCCCCTTTGTTTGGGGCTGTCATTATATATATAACGTTTATATATAATATATAAATATATAATGTTTATATATAAATATATAATGTTTATATATAATGTATATATAATTTGTGTATACAAAGTTTATATAAAAAATATATATATATATATATATATATATATATATATATATATATATATATATATATATATAGATAGATAGATAGATATATATATATAGATAGATAGTGTAAGCCCTATATATTCTGGAATCACTGACATCTATAGACAACAGTCAGTCTCGTGTGGTCAAAGCCGTCTAAGTATACCACATGTCTACATCCGTTCGTGTTATTTTTAGTCAGACCCATATCGGATGTCCTGTTCCAGATGTGTGACACGCACTTATGTTCCAGTCGACCGTCGGTGTGTATGTCCCATGTCGTGGTGTGTCCACACTGTCACTGACTCACTTAAGTTACAACCAGGGCCGGTTTGTCAGTTTCTCGTGTTCTTCTAGATTAGATTGTCCCTGGTCGCTGATCGATCTTGGTCTTTGACCATCCACTGTCTCATGTTATCCCCAATTACAGATTGTCCCTTGTTTCAGGCTGTCATCGAAGTCAGACCTTTCGAAGGCTCAAATTGTTCTCACTTTCAATTGTTTCCTCTATCAGGTCGTCCTGGTTTTAAGATCGTCTCCGGTATCAGGTCCTTCTGGTCTAGAACAGTCTCCGGTGTCAGGTCCTTCTGGTCTAGGACAGTCTCCGGTATCAGGTCGTCCTGGTTTTAAGATCGTCTCCGGTATCAGGTCCTTCTGGTCTAGAACAGTCTCCGGTATCAGGTCGTCCTGGTTTAAGACAGTCTCCTGTACCAGGTCCTTCTGGTCTAGGACAGTCTCCGGTATCAGGTCGTCCTGGTTTTAAGATCGTCTCCTGTATCAGGTCCTTCTGGTCTAGGACAGTCTCCGGTATCAGGTCGTCCTGGTTTTAAGATCGTCTCCTGTATCAGGTCCTTCTGGTCTAGGACAGTCTCCGGTATCAGGTCGTCCTGTTTTTAAGATCGTCTCCTGTATCAGGTCCTTCTGGTCTAGGACAGTCTCCGGTATCAGGTCGTCCTGGTTTAAGACAGTCTCCTGTATCAGGTCCTTCTGGTCTAGGACAGTCTCCGGTATCAGGTCGTCCTGGTTTAAGACCGTCTCCTGTACCAGGTCCTTCTGGTCTAGAACAGTCTCCGGTATCAGGTCGTCCTGGTTTAAGACCGTCTCCTGTACCAGGTCCTTCTGGTCTAGGACAGTCTCCGGTATCAGGTCGTCCTGGTTTTAAGATCGTCTCCTGTATCAGGTCCTTCTGGTCTAGGACGGTATCAGGTCGTCCTGGCTTAAGACAGTCTCCGGTCTCTAATATTCCAGAGATCAGATCGTCCATAGTATAAAACCGTCCCAGATCCAGATGTCCGACTATTTACAGTCTCGTATTGTCATGGATGATGTAATGTCCCTGGTTTCATATCGTTCCCGGGCTTCAGTGGCAGACCCCGTAGTATTTTATGCAATCTCGATTCAGGTTAGGTAATGTTTAAATTAGTCGTGTCGTGTATTAATTAATTAATTAATTAATTAATGTGTAATTGCATTATTACAAAGAAAAACTGATTTATTTAAATAGAGACATGAATAGATTTTATGGTAAGAGTATGTAAAAGGCGAAGTCTATTGAATGTGTACATTAATAAAGAGTGGATATCGCTTGCCGCCGTTTCGAAACTTAGGCAATTTCGTTCACCCCACATTTACCTGTGTCTTTCGGAAGAGACACTAAAAGACGGTGGTCCCTTCTATCTGTTGTCTATACCAGGGGAAGTAAAAGATCTCACACAGGGGGTAAATGTCTAACCTGTAGTGAATTCACAAATTCTCGTTGGACTTTAAACGCCCTGCAAAGGGCCCCATCCAGTATCTGAGAGAAGCAAAAGAAGAAGGATACGATAAAATATGGACATTATCTCACAATTACAGGAGCCTAAAGTTGACCACTAGTTGCACTCTCGATAAGATTGTTGTTCCTTTCTGCCGACTATGTGGGCTGAGGCTGACTGTCTGGTTGACTACTGTTACATTCTGTCTGTTGTCTCACAGTTTCTCGGACGCGTTAACAGCGAACGACAGAGTTTACCTCCACATGGACACGGATCGACCACGTCCAGACAATGACCGATGATACCACGACACGACAAACACAACACTAAGAAGAACATTTGAAGATAGAAAGAAAACAAAAACGGTCCATAAGTGGAGAACAACTTTAGAGGGAGAACTCAAAATAAATGCTCTTCAGCAGGAGACAGAACAAGCTGCAAACAGAACGATGGGGATTCCTTTGTCTTTGCACTGTATGCCAGTAGATGCACGAAGACAACTCAGAGCGAGAGAGACACCGAGAGCGGCTAATGTCCTGCCGGCGAACATAGATCTCTGTCGAGCCACTCAAGTCGTGTCAACATCCAATTGTGCATCTCTTCATTTCGATCGCTCGTGGACGCCGACAATTGCGTCTTTGAATGTGGACTCTCATAGGTTGATTAATGACAGTGGCAGAGTCGACGAACCATTCATTAGCCTCGCCAGACCATCTATTGTTGCCTGCCTGGCCGAGAGAGTATTCTCGTCGCATCTGTTACATTTCGGACTTTATTTATGATTCCGGCCCAGGTATAACCAGGCGTTAGGTCGACCATTGCTATGGCCTGCAGATCGCCGCGTCAGGTTCGGAATGAACCTTATGAAGTTAGTTGTTGAACAACCACGTGCGTATCTCAGCAACAAAGGTTGCTTTTACACGACCAGGACAGTAAAAGCTGATAGTGGACTGTGGCAGAACGAACACAGTTCAGAGATAATTTCTGATAGCGCACCATCCTCTAAGACCAACTGACACGGCCATCTTATTATTAAATTAGGGAGTTCCGTTGGCGAAGTAATTTCTTGTTTCATTTTTTAAAAAGTAATTTCTGGTCTCTAACAATTGCCGCTTGTTTTTAATCTACTATTACATTGCTTGTAGAAGTTGTCTTACTTGATTAATAGAACTCCAATAATTTCACTTAAAGCAAATAGCTCCATGAAATATATCTCCTCTCAAGTGTACAGTTAATAATATTATTTCAGTCATCAAAAGGAACTGCTCACTCAGTTTGCCTGTGAAGTCATCGCTTACTTGTTTCCAGTATACTAACTGCGTGAACAATGTAGGCGGTGGTATCCGTCAACGGAAGAGGCATTGGGACAATTGATTCGCGGGGCTATTTATTATATAATAGGAATACCCTGCCATCGGGTGTTGGATATTCCGAGATGTGCTGCTACCATCTAGAACTTGCTTAACCCCCACATAACGTCACCTCAACGAGTATGGATATTCCGAGATGTGCTGGTGCCTTATAGAACTTCCTAAACCCACACATAACCATACCACAACACTAGTGCTGCTGCCATCTAGACCTTCCTAAACCCCATACACACATAACCACACCACAACGCGTGTGCAGCGTGCGTGTGCATAATATGCATAGGCAATATCACCTCCGTGTGTGCCACAGTGCATGTGTGTTTGATGAAACAGATGCCGGATTCGTCGTGCCTTCTAGTAACGGCTAATCAACCTTAACCTGACTTTGCTGCGTAGCGCAAACATCGCCACGTGTTTGCACAGTGCGAAGTGTAAACACAACAGCTATTTCCCGCGCGGATTACGCCTTATGCGTAAGTTGCACAACGCGAAACTGTGCGTTACTTACAAGCGACTACGTTGCCACAAACTTACTTATGTTCCTGGCCGACATGGCGCCCACATGGACGGCGGTGTTTGGCAGCGAGTGTACCGGACGTGGGAGCCAGCGGGGTCGCCGCGGGAAGACTTCGACTGGGCCGCCGCACACACTCACCGCGCCGCACGAATGGCGTCGATAAAATCCGGTTTTATGGCCCCGTCTAGGTCAATATCTGTCGTCGCTGAACCGACGACAGAGATGACACGAGCGGGCACGTCTAGGTGTGACACGGGTAGGCATGTGAGTGTGTGACATGACCGGGCATAGGTGTGACATGAACATGCCTAGGTGAAACGTGAACATGCCTGTAGGTGTGACACGAACAGGTGTAGATGTCACACACACGATCCCTGCCTATGAGTGACACGATTGCCAAGGTGTGACGCGAACAGGGCCAGATGTGACACCGATGATCACTGCTCATATGTGACACGAACAGGTTTAGGTGTGACACGAACAGGTCTAGGTGTGACACGAACAGGTCTAGGTGTGACACGAACAGGTTTAGGTGTGACACGAACAGGTTTAGGTGTGACATGAACAGGTTTAGGTGTGACACGAACAGGTCTAGGTGTGACACGAACAGGTTTAGGTGTGACATGAACAGGTCTAGGTGTGACATGAACAGGTTTAGGTATGACACGAACAGGTCTAGGTGTGGCACGAACAGGTTTAGGTGTGACACGAACAGGTTTAGGTGTGACACGAACAGGTTTAGGTGTGACATGAACAGGTTTACGTATGACACGAACAGGTTTAGGTGTGACACGAACAGGTTTAGGTGTGACATGAACAGGTTTAGGTGTGACATGAACAGGTTTACGTATGACACGAACAGGTTTAGGTGTGACACGAACAGGTTTAGGTGTGACATGAACAGGTTTAGGTGTGACACGAACAGGTTTAGGCGTGACACGAACAGGTTTAGGTGTGACACGAACAGGTTTAGGTGTGACATGAACAGGTTTACGTATGACACGAACAGGTCTAGGTGTGACACGAACAGGTTTAGGTGTGACACGAACAGGTTTAGGTGTGGCACGAACAGGTCTAGGTGTGATATGAACAGGTCTAGGTGTGACATGAACAGGTCTAGGTGTGACACGAACAGGTTTAGGTGTGACACGAACAGGTTTAGGTGTGACACGAACAGGTTTAGGTGTGACACGAACATGTCTAGGTGTGACATGAACAGGTTTAGGTGTGACACGAACAGGTTTAGGTGTGACATGAACATGTTTAGGTGTGGCACGAACAGGTCTAGGTGTGACATGAACAGGTCTAGGTGTGACATGAACAGGTCTAGGTGTGACACGAACAGGTCTAGGTGTGACATGAACAGGTCTAGGTGTGACATGAACAGGTCTAGGTGTGACACGAACATGTCTAGGTGTGACATGAACAGGTCTAGGTGTGACATGAACAGGTCTAGGTGTGACACGAACAGGTCTAGGTGTGACATGAACAGGTCTAGGTGTGACATGAACAGGTCTAGGTGTGACACGAACAGGTCTAGGTATGACATGAACAGGTCTAGGTGTGACATGAACAGGTCTAGGTGTGACACGAACAGGTCTAGGTGTGACATGAACAGGTCTAGGTGTGACATGAACAGGTCTAGGTGTGACATGAACAGGTTTAGGTGTGACATGAACAGGTTTACGTATGACACGAACAGGTTTAGGTGTGACATGAACATGTTTAGGTGTGACATGAACAGGTTTAGGTGTGACATGAACATGTTTAGGTGTGACATGAACAGGTCTAGGTGTGACATGAACAGGTTTAGGTGTGACGTGAACAGGTTTACGTATGCCACGAACAGGTTTAGGTGTGACATGAACATGTTTAGGTGTGACACGAACAGGTTTAGGTGTGACATGAACATGTTTAGGTGTGACACGAACAGGTCTAGGCGTGACACGAACAGGTCTAGGTGTGACACGAACATGTCTAGGTGTGACACGAACAGGTCTAGGTGTGACATGAACAGGTCTAGGCGTGACACGAACAGGTCTAGGTGTGACATGAACAGGTCTAGGTGTGACACGAACAGGTCTAGGCGTGACACGAACAGGTCTAGGTGTGACATGAACAGGTTTAGGTGTGACACGAACAGGTCTAGGTGTGACACGAACAGGTTTAGGTGTGACACGAACAGGTCTAGGTGTGACATGAACAGGTTTAGGTGTGACACGAACAGGTTTAGGTGTGGCAGGAACAGGTTTAGGTGTGACATGAACAGGTTTACGTATGACACGAACAGGTCTAGGTGTGACATGAACAGGTTTAGGTGTGACACGAACAGGTCTAGGTGTGACATGAACAGGTTTAGGTGTGACACGAACAGGTTTAGGTGTGGCAGGAACAGGTTTAGGTGTGACATGAACAGGTTTACGTATGACACGAACAGGTCTAGGTGTGACACGAACAGGTTTAGGTGTGACACGAACAGGTCTAGGTGTGACATGAACATGTTTAGGTGTGACACGAACAGGTTTAGGTGTGGCACGAACAGGTCTAGGTGTGACATGAACAGGTTTAGGTGTGACACGAACAGGTTTAGGCGTGACACGAACAGGTTTAGGTGTGACACGAACAGGTTTAGGCGTGACACGAACAGGTTTAGGTGTGACACGAACAGGTTTAGGCGTGACACGAACACGTTTAGGTGTGACACGAACAGGTTTAGGTGTGACACGAACAGGTCTAGGTGTGACATGAACAGGTCTAGGTGTGACATGAACAGGTTTACGTATGACACGAACAGGTTTAGGTGTGACATGAACATGTTTAGGTGTGGCACGAACAGGTTTAGGTGTGACATGAACAGGTCTAGGTGTGACACGAACAGGTCTAGGTGTGACATGAACATGCCTGTAGGTGTGACGCGAACAGGTGTAGATGTCACACACACGATCCCTGCCTATGAGTGACACGATTGCCAAGGTGTGACGCGAACAGGGCCAGATGTGACACCGATGATCACTGCTCATATGTGACACGAACAGGTTTAGGTGTGACATGAACATGTCTAGGTGTGACACGAACAGGTCTAGGTGTGACACGAACAGGTCTAGGTGTGACATGAACAGGTCTAGGTGTGACACGAACAGGTCTAGGTGTGATACGAATATATCTAGGTGTGACATGAACATGTCTAAGTATGTCAGGAACAGACCTAGATGTGACACGAATGGACATGTCCTAACATGAATTATTACCTGTCCTGATAATAGCCGCTAGTGATATCAACATCATACATTGTGTGAGTACCGCGAGTGCTACACAATATCGTATCACTCCAATAATAAAACTAAAAACAACACGTTTTCCAGCATAAACGATACAACCCTCAAACTTGTCTTTTTCTCTATCGTAACTATTCTCTTGCGGTGGGAGACCGTGTAAACAAGTGGCATTTGTGGCTAAACGTGACAAAAACTAGCTGTAAGTGAATTAATCATACGTCCCCAGTTGCGAGATGGGTGCTCTAACTACGGCATTACAGCGGCAGGGAAGACATCGTCAGCTCCCTGCGGGGTGGGGAAGCGGTCGAAGGGAGGGACGGGCCTTCGTGGCAAGACAGCGGGCGACGACGACTGACAACGCGCGGGAGAGAGAGGCAGACAGGTGCGCTCTGTGGCTACTGGGAACTATATATTCCACACCACAGTTTCGGCGTACGCCCATGATACCTGCGCGCCACCACACCCGTGAAGCGGGACGTGTCACGTGACGCCGCCCCAGGCTCGTTGGTTTGCGCCGCGGTCTGGGCCGCGTAAGATTTGTAGCCGCCTGCTGCTAGGCAGATACAAGATCTATGACGTACAACGCTTCGCCTTCGGTGTTATTTACGCGCAACGCTAGTTGACATTTATGCAAAGTTCGTACATCAAATGCTAACCTTTTCGAATAATTACTGCGACGTTGCAGCCACATTCAAATTGGGTATATTCTGATCTCGGGAGTTTCTGACGTCTGGAGAAAGCGCTCTGGTTTGAAATCATATTTTTGAACCAATATGGCATATTGGTGTGTATATAACACCAGATATATAGGTATATGTATGTGTATAAGTATGTATTTATGTATGTGTGTGTATATATATATATATATATATATATATATATATATATATATATATATATATGGTGAAATCCACCGAAACGGGGTCTTTGGGCACCAGGTAAGGTTCTAAAATAGAAATACTTGAGTAATCAAGGCTTTAAACATGCTTAATGCATGATGTACATGTATATTGAGACAACCTCCCTCAAAGTTAGGTATATTAACTGCCAAAATTGAGGATTTGGGAGGTGTTTGAAGTGGTTTTGTTTGTTTCAATGTTGTCGACCGTGTACGCCATGATGCCGACCGTGTACGTCATGTTGTCGACCGTGTACGTCATGTTGTCGACCGTGTACGTCATGTTGTCGACCGTGTACGTCATGTTGTCGACCGTGTACGCCATGATGCCGACCGTGTACCGATATTAGCACACAGTATATTGCATTTTATACCCTAAATTTAATTGTGTGTTCATGGACACCATGTGATGGGTATAATAATGGCGTAATGTTTTGGTGTTATGCATTTGGGGTGAGTGTGGATGCGATGAAAAGTTGTTTACCCATTTTGTTTGGCACACAATTTTGTTTACAGTTGTTGTTAGTTGTATAGAACAAACAATATGTATAAATGTGTACATGCTACTCAAGTTATAGGGAAACGTGTGTTCTATCTACTGGTACTTTGTGGGAATAATGTGTATGCTTTCATTACAGGAGACCCAGTAAAGCGGCACACGGTCGACAACATTATTGTGGAGAACTTAATTCAATCATTAATATCAGGAACTATATCACGAAATGTTGTAAATGCCTTATAAAATATTATATATGTTGTGTACTATTTTCCTTACGTGTCATATTTACTACACCCGTCCTCCTCCATTTTGTTTTATGTCAACTGTTGGCGTTGTTGAATCGTGTAAATATTCACATTTAAAGCTTCCCAATCATTTCGTTTTGCCCATCGCCAAACCGTTTCTTTTATGTCCTGGTGTGTAATGTGTCAATAGTTTAATTAGTATGTACAGTCAGTTTAATTTTAAAATGCGTACTTGTGTTTTTTATTCGACAAAAAAGAATCGTCGTTACACCGGGTATAACTGGCGAAACCATCAGTAGCTGTAGACGTCCTGCGCTTTTTGGGACACGTGTTTTATACGAGATCGGCATCCTACGGCTCAATAACAAACACATGTGGCGCATCGTGAAAAACGTACTTGATTAGTCAGGGTTTGGGTGGGTTAAGAGCTGTTTAAGCAGAACTACAATTGCCAAAATGTAACAAAAACGTAAAAAAAAACTAAATCAGCTGTAGTTCCTACAATTTGAATACTAGGTAACCAAAAACTGGCTACCTCAAGAAAAGCATCATTATGCCCGGTAAGGACACATCTAAATAATACACTCCAAGTTAGAAAATTGACCAATTAAGAGACATAACCAGGCTGAGACCCCAGTTCGCTGGAATTGATCATAAACACACTCACACACATGCGCGCGCACACGCACACGCGCACGCGCACACACACACACACAGACACAGAGGTGGGGGGAGAGCATCTGACATTTCGTAAGGTGTTATGAAATTCATTATGTGTATATGCGATGCAACGACCATAGTTATAATACATATTGTTATTGTTTTCTTTATGATTAAGATTCTGAAACTGATTTAATTATATGCTTTTTTTGTAGTTGTTATTGTCTATTTGTACTACTTTATTTATGAATTTATTTATTATTTTATGAACGCTAGCAACGAAGACATTAATGGGGTGTTTACAGTTATATAGTTATATTGAACACACGCAGTCAGTCAGTCAGTCAGTCAGTCAGTCAGTCAGTCAGTCAGTCAGTCAGTCAGCCAGCCAGCCAGCCAGCCAGCCAGCCAGCCAGCCAGCCAGCCAGCCAGCCAGCCAGCCAGGCAGGCAGGCAGGCAGGCAGGCAGGCAGGCAGGCAGGCAGGCAGACAGACAGGCAGGCAGACACACAGACAGACACACAGACAGTCACATAGCGAGAGAGAGAGAGAGAGAGAGAGAGAGAGAGAGAGAGAGAGAGAGCGAACAAGAGAGAGAGAGAGAGAGAGAGAGAGAGAGAGAGAGAGAGAGCGAGCGAACAAGAGAGAGAGAGAGAGAGAGAGAGAGAGAGAGAGAGAGAGAGAGAGAGAGAGAGAGAGAGAGAGAGAACGGTGATAGGTAGAATGATTAATTCCAACTCTCCAACTCTAGGCGGCGCACACATACGCGGCAGTAATGTCTGTGAAAACAGATTTACCGCTGAACAGCTGTGGCGTTTGCGTTTACCGCTACGGATATGCCAAACTCTCACGTAGTGCACCACTAAAGCCCGAAGCCATACGAAATTGTAATCCATTTTATGGATTAACCAAAAAAATGGCAAAAACAATCACACAACACGAGCCTCCTCACAAACGATGTTACTTAATTCATCCCAAAAAGAGTGCACGTCACGATTATTTCCATACATCGATTGACCGCGTTATTGCCGTAATTGTTCACGAGTAAAATATTTAGTACAACTACACTGCGGGTCACTCGGTTTGGTTGTAATGGTTCATAGCTGTGATAATGGCCAACTCCATCTGAGATAAGTCTTTCACGTAATAGCATCAATATAATTATAATCGTCACCATTATCATAAACATCATAACCATCAAATTAACGTTGATTATTGTATTGTATTGATAACGATTGTATTCATGTCCCAGTTCTATACTAGTACTAATAATAATGTCATATATATATATATATCGTTATTGGTAACTAAATATGAAACCCATAGTCTATATGAAGGTTTGGGCTCTTACGTTAATTGAGTGCATGCTATGTAGAAAATGCATATAACTGTGCACTGTCTGTATGGTATTAATAATCATTTCGATAAGATGTTTCAGAATATGTATAATAATCTATAGCAAAATGCAACTAGAGAAGTATAATTCATGTTAGAACGACCTAAGAGCCAAAAAGGCGCTCCATTTTTAAACATTTGCTTTATATGCATACAACAATACTAAATAATAATAATAATAATAATGTAAACTATTGTATAGACAATGCACTATGGTATAGTTTCATAAGATATATAATTCTACCGATTCGTTTCAGTTGCTAATTAGGCAATTTTAACCTGGTACCAATCTTCCTCACCAATGTGCCATGTGCCGCTATTAATAACTGTTAATTTTAATGCTGATAGTAAACCGCTACATATTAAATATTGTGTAGACATTATATTTTTAATAAAAGGTACTGTTATATTGTCTGTAAATATGATCTTTAAACTTTACGGATTACGCCCATCATCAAGCAAGCTGAAAGTGAATTGACATAAAATAACGAATACAATTATTTCCAAATGTATGGATACATAAATACTAATCAATATTACAGGTCATAATTGTTCGCATTTAGATTAATCTGTTTAGAAGAAATAAACCATTTAAAATACACTGCAAATATTGCTAAGATAGGAAAAGCAGGTTTTAAGATATGACAATTAATCAAATTTGCCATTTCACGTATAGCTGCAACCATTCAAGGGAAAGTATTCTGACATGTCCCAGTTGTATTAACTCGTCTTTGTTTTTCTTGTTGTCGTTCGCTTAGACGTTGACTCCGATAGTTCTGATGTACGCTGCTATTTACCGCAGGTCTTCCAAGGTGCCGTGGTTATTGGGTCTTGATGATTATTTATGCATCCATACATTTTGTCTTGTGGAGAATCCAACAATTTGCGTTGACCCATTCACACTAAACCTCTCTTAATTTGCTACCTAGACACAATCGCACTCCTGTTAAAACAAATCACGTTGGCACAATCATATATATATAATCATAATGCTTCACATTCATTAAGATTGCAGTCTTCGCTCGGTTTGGAGCCACAGTTGATAGCACTTCGATAGGACAATCTCGCTATAGTGCATATTAAAATATCTTCCGCGAAAACTAAGATTTTGCAATAACTTATCAGACGATGACAAAGAGCTCCTTGCCATTTGTACGAGACGTCAATTTAAGTTCCCCGCGAAGTGTTGTGCGAGCTCCTCAGGGTGCTCGTTGAGTACACCGGTCTATCTTTACCAGACCTCTTCTTTATGACGCAGACGTTTCGGGAATGTGGCTTAGGTGCATAACGCGTAACATCGTGAATGTATGCGATATTAAAGCGGCTACCGTGTTCGTAATTGTAATATTTGTTTAAAAACCACACAAACAAAGACGATACAAACGTCTTCCGGTGTATCAACTAAGTGCATTAGAGATTATGTTAAATAAATCATGTTTCAAGGGATGAGTTCGTAAACCAATGACGATGCACAAGTAGTAACCTGAATTGCATGGTTATAGGGAGGACGTATGCAGCGGGTTTCTTTGACATCGTTTACAAAATGAAGTACTTGTTCAAGGGTATAGTTTCGTGTCTCTGAGGTCAAACAAAATATATTTTGCAGAGTGACATACCGACAGCATCCCTTGTATGACATCTGCATCATAAACCGTCGACAAACTCTGAGAGGAATGGGTTCGAGCCGTAACACGACCGCCATGTGCTTACCTCGACGCGATGTTCGAAGAGCTAATATTCCACTGCATAGACTTCCGATTTCTGTTATCCAGCGATCACCTTCCAACCCAGTCTCGTACACGACGACGCGTACGTTACACACAACAGAGATGTCCGTGTGTGTGAAGTCCATCCGTCGACGACGGGGTAACACTATCTGTCTCGTTCACTCGACCGTAAGACGCTCTCGTAAATTCGGCGCAGAATTTTTCCTCGTCAAGTCGCGTGTCTTGTACTGAAACGTTTCGAAAACACCGGGAACGCTGCATCCGTTAACACATACTTGGGCGTATGGCACATCACTCCAAATGTTATCTCACTCAGATCATCCGAAATGTTGCCTTCACCGACCACGCTGCTATAGGGGAAGTTTCAAGTGGTAGTTGGCCATGGTGATAACCTCACATGACTCAGCCGACGGATGCCTCATGTCAGATTCCCACGCGTGCGGTCAGCGAACCGCGGTCACTGTCTGGCGGCCGTAGGGCTGGAGCTCCGTCAGGGGGATGAAAGCGCGATGCGGTCGTGTCGAGCAGGGAAGAGGTGAACTCGGTCCACGCCGCCGCAGTCGACAGGCGTTGATATATCATCTCGAAGCTTCGCTCAGCCGGTCCGTGTAGCTTCCGTTCAACGAGGTTTTTATTGCAGCACGTCGATGTTGCGCCGTCGTGGGCACCATGACGTGGCACCGACGCACACACGCAGTACTGGTATGAATGTCGAACACTCGCAGCATTGCAAGCATAACAAGACACCGATCTCTCCGTGATGGTCTAACACTTATATTAATGGATGTGCTTTGGTAATTTCATAAAATACAGAAATTTCAGCTCATTAACGTGTGCCAAAACATTTATACTATTATAATTTACATTTGAACTGGACTCGGTGTCCGTTGTCATACAATTAGAATGTAACGATGAATCAGTGAATGTTAGACAAGCACATTAAAGGCGTTTTTTCCTAAATGCCACATATTATCTTAATAGCTGCTCTAAATATTTTATATCGCGCATTGGCGGACCTTTTCAATCGAACATCGTCTGCACGCCCTCAGGAATTATTCAGCCACGTATCGATTATTGGAGCACGACAGGAAGATAATTCCAATACTCGGAATCTCTCGATTGTTCCTGGGAGACACTGTGTGTTTGCGTGCGTGCGTGCATGTGTGTGTTTGCGTGTGTGCGTGCGTTTGTGTATATTATAAGCATGAGTTTAATACAGATTTCCGGTTAATGACTGCCTATGCGAGACGGCGCAACGCTTTGGTGGTGTATGAGTAACCAGAGCATATAAAATGTTGACTTGCTAACATGGTCATTTGACCTAAATCCTACCGAATCGCTTGGAACAGATTACATGTAGCAGTCACCTGCGCCGTTTACTAGTCTGATTAATTAACCTTCGTACCTGGATAGACCAGAAACCCTGCTCCTCTGATTATATAATTAATATAATTGTAAATATGATATAAAGCAAGTAACGCATTCTATGTGAAAGCAAAACCCCACAAACTTTAAAACTACCAATGTTGCTATATTGTTCAATTATCACTCGTTTTCTATGATACTATTTAATTAATATAATTGTAAATATTATACAAAGCAAGTAACGCATTCTATGTGAAAGCAAAACCCCACAAACTTTAAAACTACCAATATTGCTATATTGTTCAATTATCACTCGTTTTCTATGATACTATTTAATTAATATAATTGTAAATATTATACAAAGCAAGTAACGCATTCTATGTGGAAACAAAACCCCACAAACTTTAAAACTACCAATGTTGCTATATTGTTCCATTATCACTCGTTTTCTATGATACTATTTAATTAATATAATTGTAAATATTATACAAAGCAAGTAACGCAGTCTATGTGGAAACAAAACCCCACAAAGTTTAAAACTACCAACGTTGCTATATTGTTCTAGTTATATCACTCGTTCGGACAATGTGTACGTACGGAAGGTACGCGGACCGGAGAAGGCGCGACGTGAAATTGTGCGGATGGGCGTGACTTGGGCCTAGTCCTGCGGCAACGGAGAGAATGAGCTGTACACAGTACATCAGTACTGTAGACACACCGTTGTCAGCTCATTTACCGGAGGCATACATCACCACGGTTAATAACGGGTCGCCCCATTGACCTCGGTGATACGATAATGAGTTCAGCAGGAGTTTTACGACCAGTGAATGTACGCTCTCGGAAGAGTTTCGACGTCTGTGATTGTAAATTGCCATCACGCAGAAACAGTTCAACCGTTTATACCTTTGGCGTGGAAATAAGTTGCTGTGCAATGCGACTAATTTGTAAACACGTGTGTCATATGCACAGTGCAATGCCACCGTGCTGTTCACATTTCACAATCGCACACGTTAAAACTATTTCGTTATGCAACAGCCGCGCTTGAAAACTTCCTGTTTTAAAACGAGGATGTTCGTTTGTTTTATTTTGTTTATTTTACAATATCTAAACCACACTTCTGTAATTACGATAACAATTTATTTTAACATTATGTCCAGATATGTCTTAGCGAAACGGAAACAATTTATTAATCCAATAATTCATTGTCTATACAAAAAAGCAGTGCTCTCTCGCAAATCCCCGATTTGCAAGCTTGGATAATTCCGAGAACTGTCATGATCCAACGGTGGCATGGTGATGTATGAAGTGATGCACGTTTCCATCTGATTACCAATTAGACCTGAGGCCATGGCCTTAGTGGCGGCACGCAGTCTTGTGCCCCTTGTAAACAAAGTGTTTCTCTTTGAAACACATTTACAAATACACTATAAACAAAAATGCCGATCTCATTTTAAGCCCACACCTCAACCGAATGCAGCGACAGAACACGTAGTCTCTGACATTCAGAAGTGAGTGTATATCAATCGTGTCAACAGTACTGTTAACCTAATCCCCCCTAGTCCATCTCTTAGTTTAGAGGGAGGGGGAAGGAGGGAGGGAGGAGAGAGGGTGGGAGGGGGGAGGGAGGGACGGAGGGAGGGAGGGGGGAGGGACGGAGGAAGGGAGGGACGGACGGACGGAGAGAGGGAGGAGGCGAGGGAGAGAGCGACAGCAGGAAAGGGAGAGCGCTTCATAGGGAGGTGGAGGATGAGAAGAGTGAGATAGAGATATAGCGAAGAGAGAGGGGAGAGAAGGAGAGAGGAGAGAGTGGAGGGAGGAGAGATATTTATCCTAAGGCAGAAAGCCAAAGATGCAATTTTCGAATGTGTAGTTTATAAAGGTGCAAACTTATAAATCTGTTAACTCCCATTAGCATATATGATTTTTAAAATATTCCACTTTATAGTAGATTTAGAAGGTGAACTTTTGATGAACTCTCGTTAAAGCATCCTAGTACCGTGGTATTGGTGACAGCACGTCTATGTGCATATAAGTCCGTGGTGACAGTCTGGTTACATTTTGTTTCAGGCGTTTATAGCGACGGTAGCGTCCTCTGACGGATACGTCAGTAAACAACCCGTCGAATCCACACGGATGATTCCGTGTGGATGTGTCTTAGGTTCTTAGGTTCTTAGGTTATTGACTCCAAACAGCCGAAACTTGGGCTAACGCAGGAGTTTGTCGTGCTTCTTGTGCGCATGCGTTTGGTATTATGTTTGTTTGTTTGTTTGTTTGATCTTGTTTGTTTGGGCTTGTTTGTTTGGTTGTTTGTTTGTTTGTTTGTTTGTTTGTTTGTTTGTTTGTTTGTTTGTTTGTTTGTTTGTTTTACAGGCAATTTAGGTGATTGGGTGTTGTAAAGGGGAGGTTCGTGATTGCTACTTGAAAAGTTATTGGGTTATCTATTTCAGTAATATGTTGTGGGATCATATTACAGATACGAATTGCTCGGGGGTAAAAGGAGAACGCTTTTAAGTGTTTATGCGGCACCTGGTGGCCATGTAATGGCCACGGTTTTTTGATGGTTTTCATAGGCCTGGTGGTGGTGTGATGTTGATTATGTTATTTAAAATGTTGTAGAATGTCATGGCTTGTTTGATAATCCTGCGTCGCTCAAGAGTGGGCCATCCAAGGGTGGCTATTAGGTCTGTTGTGATTGTTTGGCGTCGATGGTCGTTTTTAACAAATCTGGCTGCACAGTGCTGTACCTTTTCAAGATGTATGATTTGGGTAGTGGTGTGTGGATTCCATATAGGAGAGGCATATTCAAGTTTTGGTCGGACTAGCATGTTATAGGCAGTTTCTTTTACATTAGGTTTGCATAGACCAAGGGTTCGTTGGATCATACTTAAGACTTTTGAAGATTTGGAAGTTATGTCAGTGATATGATTCGTCCAGGTTAGTTTAGAATCTAATTTTATTCCAAGATATGGGTGGCTGGAGACTGTGGAGAGTGGCACACCACAGAGGGAATATGAATGAAGTCTGGGTTTTGTTTTGTTTGTTATTGGGAGATGCATACATTTGGGGATGTTAAACTCCATTTGCCATTTGTTGGACCATGATTGTAGTTGGATCAGGTCAGATTGGAGGATGTTGTTATCTGTTTCAGATTTGATTTTGCGATATATGATGCTGTCATCAGCAAAGAGCCGTATTGGAGATTGAATGTTGTTGTTTATGTCATTTATGTATAGCAGAACAAGAACTGGTCCTAGAACTGAGCCCTGTGGTACTCCAGATGTAACGCATGTGTTATGTGATATTGATCCATTGACTGAAACTCTCTGTTTACGGTGTGTGAAAGAAATAATTTTATCCAGTTTTTGGTGTTTCCAGTTATTCTATAGAAGGCTAATTTTGATAAGAGGCGTTTCTGAGGGACTTTGTCAAAGACTTTGGCGAAATCAAGCAGGATGGCATCTATCTGTGTCTTGTTATCTATAGCTGTTATCCAGTCATGGACTGTCTCGATGAGTTGGGACTCGCAAGACAGCCCCGACTGGAAACCGTGTTGGAAGTGGAGTATGATGTTGTGTTTGTGTAAGTGTTTCCACATGTTGCTAAGGATAATATGCTCCATAGCTTTACAGAGGATACATGTTAATGAAATGGGTCTGTAATTGGCAGGGTCTGATTTGAGGTTCTGTTTGTGTATTGGTGTTACTAGTGCCTGGAGCCAGTCATCTGGAAGTTTGGAAGTGTTGTATGACTGCTGAAAAATGTGTGTGATAATTGGGGCTATTTCTGCTGCAGTCTCTTTGAGGACTCTTGCAGGTAGTTCATCTGGGCCTGTAGCTTTATTTTGATTTAGGTTTTTCAATTGCTTAAAATGTAATGGTTGGTATGACAAGCAAAACATCTGTCGTAAAGTATTTCACATTAAATTTGGACGTTGAGATACCCTCCCCTTTTAATTGTTCATAGCAGTGGCATGAACATCCATCCCGAAATTGCGTTTGTTTTTATTATCGTGTTAAAACATAATATAATACAAAATTGATCACAAGATGGCACCAGTAATAGGCCAGTATAGAAACACAGACGATGATTTATCACACGGAAATATGTGTAACAGTTCGTAATAACCACACAGGAATGTTCTGAACAGCTACGTGATGTCTACACTATACATGTTGTGAACGGCGTATTGGCATACAGTGAGTCACTTCGAATAAGCTCAAAATTCGCTGTTATTCGGCGTTGCCTCTGGCACTGCCATTGGCCTTGACCTTTAGTCTAGAAGTGTTGAAATTTGTGGCTTGTTTTTAAGGAGGTTTATATTTCGATAATGATTTATACGATTTATCTCATGCGCAATTGCTAATTATATGCTTAAAAAGGCACATCCAATTCATGTAACGTCGGAAGTCAGAACACAATTTGTTATAAGTGAAACAGATCAGGAAACACTCAAATTAAATATTATCGCCAGATTACGAACAGCCAGTGTCAATGACAGTGCCAGTGGCGCTAAATCTATGGAAGGAACTTCTGCAAAGCTAGTAGTGCAAATGTTTAGTAGTATGATAAGTATTATTGAACAATTCTAAAGCCACAACAACAATTACAATGTGACAACACATTGAAATGTATTAAATAATGTTAATGTTGTTAATAAACAAACGGAACTAGTCACTAGTAGTAGAGTTAGTAGAGTCTAGAGATGACTAGTTGCGACGAACCGGCATGATTGGAACTGTTTGTTGACGTTGTTGTTGACGCTGCCGTTGACGTCGTCAGCTGCTGTTTTCTTTCAAACGTCTTGGAACTATGAACTGTGCGACGCACGTACACTTTATCCTCTTCCGCCATTATCTTCTGGCGCGCAGAAAACCTACGTCACCCAAAACGTTGTAATTTAAATGTTTCGCGGAAAATATACAGGTTTTTATTTCTAACACGGAAGGTGGCAGCACTGGCGCAAAAGAAATGAAAACCGAAGAGGTGATGAACACAACGTTATAATAATTATTTTCAGGTTTTAGTCAGAAATCACACACAACTACGACTAATTTTTGTATCACAGGGATGTTGTACATATTGTCAATATTTAATTTAAAACAATGTCTCAGATAATGCAGTTCTAGTATATATTGATGAAAGTTACAGTTTGTTGAAGTGTTTGTTCCGAAAGCTAGCCACAACGTAATCTTTCAGTTAATTGACCAAATCTTGTTAAGTGCCAGTAAACAGTTATTAGTAGTGTTGTTTTAGATACTGGGATTAAGTAATACCAAATAAAAGACAATTTCGCCAATGAATAGAACAAATTCAGACTGGTTGTCAATGAAAGCATGGAAAAATAAGGGTAATGTAAATATTAAAATAGGTCCACCCCGTCTATTTGAATAGAAAAACATCTATGACACGGCAATATTTCACGCATGCACGTGAAGATGCACTTGTGCTTATGCGTGTGTGTGTGTGTGTGTGTGTGTGTGTGTGTGTGTGTGTGTGTGCGTGCGTGCGCGCGCGCGTGTGGGTGTGTGCGAATGGTTTTCTACTGATGGTTTTGCGGAGCTGAGCATCAAGAATGGTGAAGTTGGCTCTTCAATACTGACCCTTCAAACCACCAAAAACATCTCAAACGGTACCACACCCCCTCAGTTTTCTGATGTCATGTCAGTCAACAGTGATGTCCTGAAGCCTCAGCTCATCCCAGTATTCAGCTAGTTCCGGTACTTATGGTCTCATCCAACCGCTTCGTAGGTAGATAAATGTCGAAGGTTAAGACACGGCTCGAACAGGAACATATTTATCCATATTACAGCTATTACGTAGTCATTGAATGATAACATCTCACGTGGGCTTTGAATCAGATTACTTAATCATGTATAATCACAATGTACATTTTTATTATTTGTTGTACTCGACATGATGTTGAACCGGAATGAGTTGTAATTAATATTCAAACGTGTTATTTTGCACGGTACATTAAAATCTGCCGTATTAATTTGTAATGATTAATTAATTGTGAAATAGAAAGGCAATATGTCGTTGGCGTCAATATTTGAAATGCCCTTGAAATAGAAGAACCTGAAATAGAAGAAGGAAAACGTCACGTTACAAAGGTCGATTGATCTGAAGACGTCTATTATGTTGAGGCTTTCGCAAGGAAAACTTGCAACTGCAGCCAGCTCACGAATCGATGCAACGGCAACTGTTCGTGACAGCTCCCCTGACCGCTAGAGGCAGAACACAAGAGATGCCGGCTCCACAAAGGCACTTGACGCGACCGCTACACGGGGCAGACACTTGACGCGACTCGCCTGAGGATGCTTTCATGTGAATGTCTACGTGCCCATCCACAAATCCAACCACGTACAAACACCCTTATGCGGAATAAACCGACTGGTCAGTCACTCAAGGACGTTTCCAATTTCCGCTGCAATCAGAACGGTCGACAACGTCCACTGGTTGCGGGTCTATAATCAACGGGAGCAATCGATGACTGGAGTTTGCGGAAGTGCCGTTATTTCCGTGTGTCGTGATGAATGCAGATCGTTTTGTCAAATGAAACTCCGCTTGGGTACATTACATTATTTCATCGGGAAATGTCCAGCGTACGACACAACAATTGGACTGGTCATTTCCTCTTCACGTGGAACCGTCAAATAACTAGGAGTTTCACTATTGCTAGTTGCCTGTATTACGTTGAAATTCGACTTTTTGCGCCGCCCACTCATCGGAGATGTTACAATAGCACGTAATCATCTAATTAATTCAATCTGAACTTCTTGCGTGATTCACGAGACAGACGGATTAAACATATCTTCACTTTTTGCGGGATTTACGAAACGTGGCTAAAATATTATCATCTACAAATCTTGTAGGCAACAACAAACTTACGCTCGAACAAATGTTGAAATATGTGACGTTTTCCCGTCATCAATATGTGAATAAGATCCGTTGTCGAAACGTTTGTTTTTATTTCTTGCTGTTTGACAGAATCTTGGAGCCGTGAACAATATATTCCATGAAAATCTGCTGTTTCTATGACTTTCCCAAGTTACCAAATTATACGCGGAAATGGGCTGTGGCGCGAGCTTTGCTCTTGTTTCCTTGCAGCATCATATTGCAAGTAATTCGTTCTGATTAGAATCGGAATAATCCAGAACTCACTTACTACAGGAAAACTCTGAACTATTGGTTATATTTATCACAGAAGTAATAATCGAAACATAATTTTATATTGACGTTAGTGTAAACACTAATGAACATATTGATAGTCAATCAGAGTACTAATCTCTGTCGGCAGGAAATCACAAATGTGTAGGTACTTATGATAAAATCTTGTAATTTAATGTTATTAATATACTAGTGCACGGAATCAATCACTACACCAGCTTGTCCTGTTGAAGTTCGCTCTGCCCACGCCTGCACTCACAATAAGGCAAACGTACGGTATCAACGTTTTCTAGCCGTGTGTAAAATTACCCTTGTGACCATACCATAAACGTCATGCATTTGTCATCAAGTTTGTTTTGTTTTACTTTTAAATTTTTCGTTAGTTAAACATGAAAATAGGAAAAACCTAAAACATGTTGACACAGTAAAACCTGTGCTTTCCTTTTACCTTAGGAGTATAGCTTATGATACTATAGAAGAATTGGGATGATGTGATTAGCAAAAAGACAGAAATTGCTCTCGAAAATAGTGGTTTTTGCCCAATAATAGAAGGGCGCTCGAATTGAATTAATATATGTACCAAAACAAGTTTCCTTCTTCTTCTTTATCAGCCGCAACTTAGGGATTCTTTATTCGTACAACAATACTCGTATCGTAGCGAACAATCTACAATGTCCGTCGGTACAAACCCTAAATCCACTAAAACCCTTAGCCAAGTGGACATTTCGAAATTAACTTATTTTATTTCTTAAATAATGTCTGAATATTTGGCGCCCAAGATGCAAGTCGTCTAACGTGAACATATATCGTCCTGTTAATAATAATAAGTTATTCGAATGGGCCGAAATCCTTGGAAACCAAGTTCAGACACGCACCCATGCAAAAGGATAACTCGATCTCAGAGTCAGTACACAATTGCAGTTGTCAACAGATTGATTGATTGATACGCGAGGGATCTACGATGCGATGGATGGGCACGGTTTTAATGGTATGTTTTTAAATGACGGCAGAATTAAGCAATATTTTCAACCATAAATATACATACACGCTAATATACGCGCAGACGCACGCATGCGAGCTTGCACACACATACACACACGCACGCACGCACGCACACACGCATAAATAATGTAGGTTATAGAACCTAGATTATACCATTTCAGAAGAGTGGCTTATTACCAGTTTGGACACCATCTTCAATGTGATTTACATTTAGACTCAGAGAAGAATACTGGAGGTCAGCCTTGCAACCTTGGAACGATGTTCAGTGTCTGTCTTGTTTACTATCGTCCAGATACTGTTGCATGTGGGACTTGGGAGAAATATACTATATTTAGTTTTGATACCCGAGTGAAAGGATGTTAGCATGTGAACGAAGGTTCATTTTGTCATGGTGTTGAGACTCTGGGTCTTCTGCGGCAGCTCTCCGTCGATGGCCTGTCATGCCCGGTCCACACTGGATCCGATGTACGACGAAGGGTGTCCACAACGCGTCGCAGACAAAAGCAACTGCGATCTACGCCTTGA